>JBBGZY010000911.1:6512500-7712500 GCA_037952925.1 Lithobates clamitans | reverse complement strand
TGCATGCTGGCATTTGTCTAACACTAATGGAATGGTCCTAAATTTGTTATGGTATTGATTGATACTTTTTATGTATAGTTTTTATTATGGTATATATTTTTTGTTTCAACTTAGATTATAATCTCTTTGGTCTCACCTGAAGAAGCAGAACTTGATCCTGGGAAATCTATTGAGTTTAGGACCAATTCCAACTCCAGTGGATATGTTATATATGTGATTTCTTAAACATCTAGTACATTTTTTTTATGAATACTGTGCTACTTATATAAATATTTGAGGTTAAATTCTGGGAGTGTGACATATCCCCCGGATGAGTTCTAGTCATTTGATGCTGTGTAATATGTTTTCCTTGCTGTATTTTTAATCGTAAATCATATGTACAGTACATTAATAAATGTATCTGTTTTTAAAATTGTGAGTGGGTGCCTTAAAACTCCACTGGGTCAGTTTTTGTTGGTTTTGTCTTCAATATTTCCTTGAATAGGATGTGGCATCTTTATACTGTCAGCCCTCAGATTAATATGCAGTATTGTTTTTGGACTAAAAGAAGAGTGGTGCTCCTATTCTGGTGACCTCTTGATATAGTACCTCAAGGGCCTAACCAAGGCCCCTGTGTTCTAGAGAGCTGCACACCAAAAAAAATTTCACACTTAACTTGTACATCTAATGCCGCGTACACACGACCGGACTTTACGGCATACTTTACCCGGCGGACTTTTTCGACGGACTTTACGACGGACTTTCCGAATGAACGGACTTGCCTACACACGATCAACCAAAGTCCAACGAATTCGTACGTGATGACGTACGACCGGACTAAAACAAGAAAGTTCATAGCCAGTGGCCAATAGCTGCCCTAGCGTCGGTTTTTGTCGGTCGGACTAGCATACAGACGTGCGGACTTTTCGTCCGGACTCGAGTCCGTCGGATAGATTTGAAACATGTTTCATTTCTAGGTCCGTCAAACTTTTGAGAAAACAAAGTCCGCTGGAGCCCACACACGATCGAATTGTCGGACAAAATCCAGTACACCGGACCAAGTATGCTGTAAAGTCCGATCGTGTGTACGCGGCATTACCCAAACCACGAATCCACGAATCCACGAGTATGGTAAAAGAACAAAATCGTTACCCAATATGGTGTTGGATCACGGCCTGAATTCTCCTGGGAATTGACAAATATAACTCTTGGATGATGGATAAGGAATATCACTCTTCATACAAAAATCCGGGTCACAATCCTGCGCAATATCCTTTAGTCTCTTTTGGTCAGTTGACCATGTCAACCTCACATGCTTATCAGATGACGTTTTCCTGGAAACTATATATGCCATCATAACCTTTGATACTGTACCTTGTGACACCACAAACAAATTGGCAACTTCAGTCACAGAGAAACCAGCTAAGCGAGCACCAACAATTTGCCCTCTTTCAAACTCAGTAAGCTCTGACATGACCACATATTACTAGCAGCGCATGCAGGGAATGTCGAAAGTGAGGCTTCCCACCTGTTAGCTAGGTGTCTCATCACACAGCGGAAGCAAAAGAATATTACACCATTTCTGCTTTCACCCCAAAAACATGTTGTGATTTTCACACCTGCAAATCATGTAGTGTTTCCATATTTTTGTCCAGTCCCTGTAGATTTGAGGCGCTATGAATTTGGCAAAATGTTTTTGAAAAAAAAATGGTACAAAATCTTTTTTGATCATGTGACATCTGTCCCTGTACTTTACTAGTAAAATGAATATGCCTTCTGCAGTCCCTTCTGACACTCCCGACCCTCTTAATTACAGTATCATAAATAAACAAAAGACCTCGGACTTGGTTCCATCATGCCAGGATCAAGCACCATCCTGTTCTCCATGGCGGCAAAGGTGACTCCTTTTTCATGCCGACACACAAAAGATTACAGCTCTCATAGTAATTAAATGCTTACCTATTGAGATGTTGCCAAGCAGGCCAGTATTGTTTGGGCAATCAGTGAATGTCTGAAAGTTAAGTTTTAGAGCACTGGTATAAAGAGAGGTAGAGGGGCATCTCTGGGGATGGATTGAGATAAACAGCTTGAGGAGTCTAGAAATCCCTCAAAAACAGTTTTTTCAGAAGATAGTTAGCAACAGCAGCTGATATATTTCTCTCATGGCAGGTTTTTCTTAAGATCCGTATTCAGCGCTATTTATTTTTTATTTATTTTAGGTACTTATATAGTGCCGTCAATTTACGCAGCACTTTACACATACAGTATATTGTACATTCACATCAGCCCCTGCCCACAAGGAGCCTACAATTTAAGATCCCTAACTCACATTCATACATATTTCATACAATTTAGACAGGAGCTAATTAACCTTCCAGTATGTCTTTGGGAGTGTGGGAGGAAACCCACACCGGCACAGGTTGGGATTCGAACCAACAAATGACCCTAGGCGAAAGTGCTAACCACTGTGTTTCTGCTGTGTAGCACTACCAGAATAAAGCTGAAAGGGATTCTAAATTTGTTGCTTGATGCTGGTAAACTGCTTTTTGAATGCGATACTCATCAGACTAACATTTACAGGGGAGGTGTTGAAGGACTATTCCAAATTCTCTATGCCTAATCTCCTAGTGCTGCTATAGCAACTAGAAACCAGCATGGTGCACCCAGCACTAGAGTAACTGGTAACGCTTTTAGAATATAACAAAAAAATTATTTTTTATGTAACTAAGTACAATGTCTACTTCATGCATGGCATTATAGATTAGGCGTGCTCTGGGAACTCACATATACCATTGCCTGGTCATACGTATTTAGGCAAAATAATGGGTTTGAAATGCTATACTAAAGGTACCATGAAGTTTTTAGCTTCTTATGACACTTGGACAGTTTCTATGGAAACAGTATTTTTACAGGCCACGTGCTTTTTTATCACCGGTCTAATGCTGGCACTCCCTAACCAAAAACAGGCTATTTTTTACCTCTCTCAGCCGCTGTGCAATTACATCCTGAAAATGACCCAGCAGGGAGTTGATTCTTTGTATTTGCTCAGTGGAAATGCATTTCTGCTGTTTATGAGCTAGAACAGCACAGGTCATTGGCATTTTCAAGTGAAGTGTGATTTGTCACATACGAAGCAATCAGTTTTGTTTTGACTCATAAATGTAGTTCTTAATATTAAAAAACACAAATCTATAAAAAATGTTGAAGATGATCATTAATGACAACCTTTCTTCAAGAAAAGAAGGCTTTATCCTGCACTTGTTTGCTAATTACACAGAATTTTGATAATTCTGTGAGAGTCCAGATTAATGTTTAATATTATAGACACCCTTCTTTGAGAGGAACATGGAGGCTGCCATTGTGGACTTCCCATTTCACAGTCTAATGGAGGTACAGGATGGACGTACAGAGCTCATTGTCACTACAACTGGCCAAATCTTGCATAGTGCTTCAGGCACTGGGTCTTCAGGGTGCTGTAGAAGAATGGAGTCAAGACTCAGGCACCTAGTAGTTTTCTAAGGATTATATGGCTATAGGTACACTTTTGGCCTGATTTACTATAACCTTGAGACAAATTAAGTGATCAATCAAACTTTTAATAAGAGAAAGGAGAACATTGATTTCCATGCACATAATGGGATGTTTCACCACTTTACTAAACAAGACCAATGATGTTTTATTACATTAACTCAATAATTAGTTGCATGGAAGTGTCGTATGAAAACTAATGAGGAATTTCACAATTAGCTAAAAGGCTGAACCTTCCAACCCTCCTCCAACAGGATCATTTTTGCTCTGATACCAAAACCCCCATCAAAATCAATTTAAATGGTAATGAAAAAAACAATTCATAATAGCTAGATTCCATCAGAACTTTAAAACTATTAATCAAACAATTAGATTGATGTGTGAATGGCCAACATTATATAAATAATTTGTTGACTGATCTTACAACACAGGGACTCTTTGTTTAAAGCCACCCCCTATTGTCACAGGAGTGTGCGAACCAGCACCCCCGAGACAAGCCGTGGTGGACACAAAGTAACAGCATATTGACCAATCTCAAGTCCCATACAGAGGACATAATTCTTTTAGTTACATGCCCATCAGTACTGACAACCACACCATTTTTAGTCTTCTTCCACCCTATTAATGAAGTGTCCAGTGGGTATTGATTTTTGAAACAAAAATAAATTCTTTACAAAATTAATCTGCACCCCGCGTTAACAGCCCTTACATATTAGGGGAGCATTACATCTATTCTAGGATGAAAACAGCAGACAACTTTGTTCCCGCAAGATGGGCAAACTCAGTATTGCGTACTTATATTATAAAACAATGACACTCATTCTCTCCAGGAGCCCCTCATTGAGCTGATTACTCAGCGGGCCTACAGCTTCTGCCCTCTTCCCACAGCTCTATATATTCCTAGGCAGTAGTTACCCAGACTGATAGGGCAATCAACAATGGGGCAGTTCTAATTCCTAAATGGGCCCTACAAACATACTTTACTTCTTTATTAAATCAACCACAAGGTCTCCTGTATCTATATGAAGTCATAAGTCTTCTTTTTACATTCCAAGGGTTCTGATGTCCTAAAACCTCATTTACTCCTCTGAGATCTACCTAGTAGATTTATTGCCATTCATGGATAGCCAAGAAGAGCAATTCTTTCAAATTCATGGACTTTGATTGGTATCTTGGTGATAAACAGCATGGCAAGCAATGCACCTTCAATTCAGTATCACTGACCATCCTTAGTGAGGCCTGTCACTGTCCTTTCTTATATTACAAGACAGTCCTCTCAGACTATAAAATTGACTTATGTGTTATAATTGCAATGTAAAATATGCAGAGGAGAGGTACGATGCACTAAAAGAAAAAGAAAAAAGAAATACGAGCAGCGCTGTCTGCCAATAGCAATCACAAATAATCAAACAACTATAGTAAATGTCAACTTCCAATGCACTGCTCCAAATGGTGTATATAAAAATATACAGTGGAAAAATTTACAATATATGTGATGTTACTGAACTAATACAAACGTATTAAAAAAGCAAAAAAGATAAGCAAACCAAATTTGATGGTGACTTCCAATGATGGAAGTCAGTATAGCTTCATCTTATTCACTAAGCCCTGGGGAAAATTCTCTTGCAAAGTGAAGTCTATTTGCCTTTAGTAAATCAACCCCATTATGTCCATCAGATAGGCATGAGGCACAGCCTGTGTGGTCTCCAGGACTGTTTATTCTGATGAGAATAAAGACAGTAATAAAAATACTTTTTAGCAGAGTGAGGAAGGGTTCACACCTCTGTCAGCATTTTATAACTAACAAATGAAATACATTGCAAAAAAAGCTTACCCAGTCCACCATGTGTAACATTTTCTAATGTACATAAAAGATATCTAAAAGTACTGCAAAGCTCTGCCCATAGAGAACTAACACTGGGGTTGATTTACTAAAACTGGAGTGTGCAAAATCTGGAGCTCTGAATAGAAACCAATCAGCTTCCAGGATTTTTTGGCAAAGCTCAATTGAACAAACTGAAGTTAGAAGCTTAGAAGGTTTCTATGCACAGCTGCATCAGATTTCGCACTCTCCAGTTTTAGTAAATCAACCCCATAGTTATCACATTTATGGTGTATCAATAAATATTGCAATTCCAAGCATTAAGAAGCCATGGGCATTGCCCTCCAACAGTCACATGGACGAACGATTCTGTATACTGTAAAGTAAAGCCATAATAATTAAAAAACTGCTACAGGTGATTTCAATTTATATAGATTTACTATATATATGAAGTTGAAAGTGCAATACCTATGATACTTTGTTTGTATTTATAATATTGCTTGATACATTATAAGGATGATCACCGTATTTGTTCTATATGGGCAAGTCTGTGTATTTCTTCTACATTTTAAGTAGGTTCTTCTATTTTGATAGGTAACAATTTGTGGTCTGATATAATGCCTTGCGGCTAGTATTAATTTTGATAAATGAATGCAAAATGTATTTTAGATAAATTACATTTGGTGGACTGTGTAAGCCTTTTTATGTATTTCTTTTGTTAGTTGATATATGAAAACATCAGTCTCCATTGTCAGATATTTTGATAGTACATCTTATGGAGGACATCAGTATTTCTGATGTAGCATTTTATTATTATCTGTGTTCCCTTTGAGGAGATTTTTCCACAGTGCCTTGTGTCACCAAAACAGGAAGTGAAGAGAATGCTTTCCATATAGACACAGGAAGTAATAACAACTTGGCAGAGGTTCAAAGTCTTCTCAGTTCTATCTAAAACCTACAAAGTTTGGGCTGGAGTTGGGCTTTAAAATTTGATTATATTGACATGACATGTCTATATACATTAGTTGTTTAGGTTAGTATAGTAATATAACAATACATGATATATAAAAATAAATTATACTAAAACATGTGCTTTCCTATAAAAACTAAAATAAATTTCTATTAGAGGAATGGCAGTTCCTTATAAACTATTGGCTCAATTCACTAAGCTGTTACAATCATTATTTGCTGTAATGATTGTTATTGTCAGCAACAAGAGCCGAAAATAACAATTTTGTTCCTGAAATAACGATCATTATGGCAAATAACCCATGTGTTATTGCTCAGTGAATAGTGTCTTATATCTGGAATAGCACCACATGGATCCAAACTGTCTTGCAGCACACTATCACAGCACCATAGATACAAGACACAGGTGACATTGTGACAATTGTTTGTTATTGTTTGGTACAGATAGTGGGTAACATTGAACCTACCAGTAACTTTAAAAACATGCATTGATACATTTCTGCCATGACATAATAAACATCTGACCAAAAAAAAAAATTTAAAAAATGAATATAATATAAAAGGTAATTGATTTCAGTAATTCAATTCAATAAGTGAAACTTGTATATTATATAGATTCATTACATACAGAGTGATATATTTCTTTATTTTAATTTTGATGATTATGGCTTACAGCTACTGAAAACCCCAAATTCTGTATCTCAGAAAATTAGAATGATAAAGTATATAAGACCAAAAAAAAATGAATACAGAAATGTTGCCTAATGAAAAGTATGTCCATGTACAGTATAGTATGCACTCTATACATAGTTGGGGCTCCTTTTGCAAGAATTATTGTATAATGCGGCATGGCATGGAGGCAATCAGCTTGTAGCACTGCTGAGGTTTTATGGAAGCCCAGGTTGCTTTGATAGCGGCCTTCAGCTCATCTCCATTGTTGGATCTGGTGTCTCTAATCTTCCTCTTGACAATACCCCACAGATTCACTATGGGGTTTAGGTGAGTTTGCTGGCCAATTAAGCACAGTGGTACCTTGATCATTAAACCAGATATTGGTACTTTTGGCAGTGTAGGTAGGTGCCAAGTCCTGCTGTAAAATGAAATCAGCATCTCCATAAAGTTGGTCAGCAAAGAGAAGTATGAAGTGCTCTAGAATTTCCTGGTAGAGGGCTGTGCTGACTTTGGACTTGATAAAACACAGTGGACCAACACCAGCGGATGACATGGCTCCCCAAATCATCACTCACTGTGGAAACTCCACACTGGACCTCATGCAACTTGGATTCTGTGCCTCTCCACACTTCCTTCAGACATTGGGACCTTGATTTCCAGATGAAATGCAAAATTTACTTTTATCAGAAAGTGGACCACTGAGCAACGGTCCAGAACTTTTTTTTCTTAGCCCAGGTAAGACACTTTTGATGTTGTCTCTGGTTCAGGAGTGGCTTTACACAAGGAATGCAACAGTTGTAGCCCATGTCCTGGATACGTTTGTGTGTGGTGGCTCTAGAAGCACTGACACCAACAGTAGTCCACTCCTTGTGAATCTCCCCCAAATTCTTGAATGGCCTTTGCTTCACAATCCTCTAAAGCAGGGGTCTCAAACTGGCCCTCCAGCTGTTGCGAAAAAACTACAAGTCCCATGAGGCATTGTAAGGCTGACAGTTACAAGCATGGCTTCCACAGGCAGAGGCGTGATGTAGTTTCACAACAGCTGGAGGGCTGCCAGTTGAGAACCCTGCTCTAAAGGCTATCCCTGTGGTTATCCCTGTTGCTTGTGCATCTTTTTCTACCACACTTTTTCCTTCAACTCAACTTTCCATTAATATGCTTGGATACAGCATTCTGTGAACAGCCAGCTTCTTTAGCAATGACCTTTTGTGACTTACCCTCCTATGTGGAGGGTGTCAATGACTTTCTTCTGGTCAACTGTCAAGTCAGCAGTCTTCCCCGTGATTGTGTAACCTACTAAAGCAGAATAAGAAACCATTTAAAGGCTCGGGAAACCTTTAACCACTTCAGCCCCGGAAGAATTTACCCCCTTCCTGACCAGAACGTTTTTTGCAATTAGGCACTGCGTCGCTTTACCTGACAATTGCGCTGTTGTGCGATGTTGCACCCAAACAAAATTGATGTCCTTTTTATCCCACAAATAGAGCTTTCTTTTGGTGGTATTTGATCTCCTCTGTGTTTTTTATTTTTTGCGCTATAAACAAAAAATTAGCAACAATTTTGAAAAAACATATTTTGTACTTTTTGCTACAACAAATATCCCCTTTTTTTAAAAAAAAAAAGCAAATTTTTTCTCAGTTTAGGCCGATATGTATTCTTCTACATATTTTTGGTAAAAAGATTTGCAATAAGTGTATATTGATTGGTTTGCGCAAAAGTTATAGCGTCTACAAAATAGGGGATAGATTTATAGCATTTTTATTATTATAGTGTGATTAAAAATGCATCGATTAATGTAAAAATGTCACTGGCAGTGAAGGGGTTAACACTAGGGGGTAGTGAAGGGGTTAACTGTGTTCCCTGCTACGTGATTCTAACTGAAGGGGGAGGGACTAACTACAGGAAGTGACAGATCGTGGTTCCTAGCCAATAGGAACACATGATCTGTCACACTTATCCCTGTTCTGTGTCTCCTGGTCATGATCGCTCGTGGCCGGCGATCATCGTGACTGTCGGCCGTGAGCATCGATACCCCCGCTATGCAGCGGGCGGGCGCTCGCACCTGCTATCTGGACCCCGCGAGCCAACGTACAGCTACGTATAACTGCGGCGGCTGGTCTGGAAGCAGCTAAGGTGTTTTGAGTTAATTAGCTGATTAGAGTGTGACACCATGAGTCTACAATATTGAACTTTATCACAATGTTCTAATTTTCTAAGATAGTGAATTTTGGGTTTTCACTAGATGTAAGCCATAATCAACAAAATTAAAAGAAAGAAATGCTTCAAAAATATATCACTCTGTGTGTAATGAATCTATATAATATATGAGTTTCACTTTTTTATTTGAATTACTGAAATAACTTAACTTTTTGATTATATTCACATTTTTTGAGATGGACCTGTACATCAACAGTATTTTTTAAGCTGTATCTTTTACAATCACAGTCTTAAAATGTATGTAAACCCTAACAACAAACTCTTTTTCACTTTGATCAGTTAAATATGTCATTTAAAGTGTTTTCTGATATAGCTCTGCAATAATTAAAACAAAAAATTAATAAAATACATGTGGATCCTGCCATGAATCCTGTGCAGTCATGGGATCTCTGCATTTTTATCCCAAGCATTCTTATCACCCATTGTTAACTTCTCTGAACCTGCTGAACCAGCCGAATTTGGATCCATCTATGGCTAGCTTAGGGTGCTTGTTCAGGCATTATAGAGTGACAAATGTCTTCCACTTCTGTTCCTGCATTGTCACCATATCACATAAACATGGATGGCGAATGTAAGTGGCTGTGCTGACACACATTGCAAAGGCATGGCCCATGTACCTCAATATCAGGAAGTCAATCTGGAGCAATAATGTGAGCAGACAATAAACATGGCATTTGTTTATGGTACACAGGGCTTTACCAAACTAACTGTCATGCAGTAAGAACATGAAAACAATATGGGAACCTTTCAGGATGGAAATATGAGAGCTGATTTTTTTTCTATTTAATTGTTATGTTTTGATATATTACTTCTATTACTGACTTGTTTGAAGGAGTCTTCCTGATCCTTGTGCAATGTTTGGTGAGACTTGCACAAGCATTCAGTATGCAGTATATATAGCCAAAATAAGTCTCAAAATATCATTCTCTTCATTCCTCTCAAGACTTCCTGATCTGTAGATCCCTTGTCACCTTATACCATGCTCACCTCCAGGACTTCTCCAGAGCCTCTCCCATCCTATGGAACTCCCTACCCCAATCTGTCCAACTATCTCCTACTCTGTCCACTTTTATGTGATCCCTGAAAACCCTTCTCTTCAGAGATGCCTATCCTGCCTCCACCTAACGAATGCACTTTTATTTTCTCCATCAGCTCATCCCCCACAGTTTTTACCTTTTGTATCACCTAACCCTCCCTTTTAGATTGTAAGCTCCAGCGAGCAGGGCCCTCTGATTCCTCTTGTATTAAATTGTATTGTAAATGTACTGTCTGCCTCAATGTTCCAAAGTGCTGCGCAAACTGTTGGCGCTGTATAAATCCTGTATAATAATAATAATAATAGCCAGTGTTTATACACCTGAAAAGTTTATACTTCTTATGGGGTAAGAGCTCACTAAGTAGCAAAGAAAAGATAAGGATGATAGCTCCAGAGCATTCACCAACACAGATACATTAGTGATGACATCTTCCATATGTCTGCCATGATGGGATACCTTTAAATTAAATCTGTCACATGGGAAGCAAGATTATAGAGTTCCAGAAAACAAACTGGATTTTCCCTAAATGTATTTCACCATAGTCACATAAGAAGTGGAAAACCAGATGTTCTCTGTATAATTAGTGAGCCTCTCGTCAAAGCTCTCTTTCCCTTGGTGGCAGACTACCTTTAACCCTTTCCTAACCAGATGGCATTGATGCCCAGAACTAATATAGCAGCGTCCGCTTGCTTTGGTTACAGTGTCAATACCACTAAGACTAATTTGACGACCTAAATGGTTTTAATGCTGTTTTAAAAGGCATTTTATTTGGGATTATGTTTTAGATAATACTCTGCTCAAAGATAATACTGTAGTTTGAAATAGTAATAAAAAGGAAAAAATACACTTCAAAATACACTTTTTTATTTAAATTCTTTATTTAAGATTTTTAGCAGAATACAAAATGCCATAAAATGACCAAAAACAAAACACCATATCTTCAGGGAAAACCCCACACAATATGGAGTCGCAGGAGGAACAAAACATGGAAAAAACAACTGTAAAGATACAGTGTAACGGATATAGCATATAACAAGAAGGTCCATGTCATGTCAACCTCATCTAATGCCACGTACACACGACCGGACTTTCTGGCAGAAAAAGTCAGATGGAATCATTCCATCGGACATTACGATCATGTGTGGGCTTCATCTGACTTTTTCTTTCTAAAATTCTGACGGACCTAGAAATAGAACATGTTTCAAATCTTTCCGATGGACTCAATACCTATCGGGAAAACCGCTCGTCTGTATGCTAGTCCGACGGACCAAAAACGACGCAAGGGCAGCCATTGGCTACTGGCTATTGAACTTCCTTTTTCTAGTCTCTTATCACGTTCTAAACGAACGGACTTTGGTGTGATCATGTGTAGGCAAGTCCGTTTTAAAGGAACTCCGTCGGAACTCCGTTGGAAAGACCGTCGGAGTCTATTCTGAAGGAAAGTCCGGGGGTGTGTACGCTGCATTATAGGTCCAAATACAACTGGAACAGGATTTGTCTTTCACAGTGTCAAATTCCGCAGTTTGTAGCTTCCATGAGGTGTCAGTACTCCAGAATTAGGGGTCATAACCAGACGGGTTAAGGGGCCTAAACTGCAGGTAGGTAGCAAGATCCTCAACACTATTTTTATTCAAATGCTACCCTGTCTGGACTAAAGGGTTAGTTGACCTTTTACAGAAAAAAATGAACAGGTGAATTGGATTGTAAGCTCTCAGGATCAAGGGCCTTCTAACCATTTTGTATTGAATTGTGTTGTTGCTGTACCGTCTCCCTTTATATTGTAAAACACTGCGCAAACTGTGTGTGCTATAGAAATCCTGCATATTAATACTATAATAAAACACTAACAATGTACAGCACATCCTCCCTGACCCCCCCCCGGTCCCTGTCCTTGTCCTCGTCCCTGCTGTCGTTTTCTCTGTGGGTCAGAGTCCATGCAAACAGTGTGTAAGTCCCTGGATTTGAAACCCCCTTCCAGGACAGATCAGAGCAATTCTCTGTAGTAGTGCTGACTAATCAGAATTGCTCTGATCTGTCCCAGAAGCCCTGCAGAAAGAATAGGGAGAAGAGCGGGGATTTCAAATCTAAGGACTGCTACACTGGCTGCAGAGGTACCCACGGAGGTAGGTGGGTACAAGTACAGCAGGGACCAATGGGAGACATGCAGAGGGTATACGGCGTTAGCTCACATTTTTTTTAAACTTACACTTTAAAAAAAGTTTTTATTTTTATATGCCCTGTATGTACATACAGAAATAAATACTCCAGCAGCTGTCACTGTCAATAAGTAATAATAAGCAAAGCCATGTGATCACCATGTCATAAGTGATATGGTGAACACATGATCAGGAACCATGCTGATTGGTTCCTGAATGCTAACTTATCAGGGCATGGAAAAGGCAGAGTTAACTCTTGAACTGCCCATGGAACACAGATTAGCATCCCCTCCACACTGGCAATTGTTCAGAGATCTATGTATTATAGGCATCAAGGGTTTTAAAGCATCTGAAAACTTAAAAGTGTACATTTCTTAGCATCTCTGTGGCAAGGAAAGATTTTCTCCTGATGTGATGGAGTGTGAACTTTTCGCACTTTTTTTTTCTTCACGCCACAAGCCCAGCAGCCTCACACTGACTCAGGTGATGGTGATCTGACGTCGCAGTCACTTGCTTTAGCACCATATAATGGTGACAAGGTAGCTAAATATAGTTTTCATGCCTTGGGAGACTTACCTAATAGAGCTGTTGTTGTTCAACACAGTAACGAAACCATTTAAACTCCATCCTAAATGCACATCTTCTGTAACCACCACAAACAAAGCCATTTACTTAATACAAAGCAGCTCTGTGATATAACACACCAAAGTCATAGGACATGACATGACATCATATGTTTACATGTGCAGATATCAGAACAAGTTGAGAAAAATAGCATTATTAGTTGACAAATTGTGAAATGTATTGTTGTCATAGGTCAGGAGCAGAGTGCTTATATGGTGGTCATGGATGTCAATAAAAACTAATATCTGTGATATTTTGCTGCAAAAGTCACCTTTATTTCTATCTATATACAAGCTTATGATATAAACCAAGGTATTCTGATAGTAGGGTTGCCACCTGTTCGGGATTCACCTGGATAGTTCGGGTTTGGAATCATGCGTCCGGGTTTCAGACTGTCTGAGACCTGGACACATTATTCAGACTGGACTAAGTCTCCCCCCTTCTCTCTCCTGCCTCTAAGTGAGTACACTAAGGTAAATCAGGGTTCTCAGAGCACTCGTAACATCAGAGCTCCCCCTTACATCAGAGCCCTCTTTGTACACCAGAGAATTCCTTATGTTAGAGTCCCCAGAGTTCTCCCTTACATCAGAGTCTGCAGAGTCCCCCCTTGCAGTTAAAGGGAACTCTGCGAGTTCAGATGTAAAAGGAAAACTCTGTGGACTATGATGTAAAGGGGAACTCTGTGGACTATGATGTAAGGGGGAACTCTGTGGACTCTGATGTAAAGGGGAAACTCTGTGGACTATGATGTAAAGGGGAACTCTGTGGACTATGATGTAAGGGGGAACTCTGTGGACTATGATGTAAAGGGGAAACTCTGTGGACTCTGATGTAAAGGGGGAACTCTGTGGACTCTGATGTAAAGGGGGAACTCTGTGGACTCTGATGTAAAGGGGGAACTCTGTGGACTATGATGTAAAGGGGAACTCTGTGGACTCTGATGTAAAGGGGGAACTCTGTGGACTCTGATGTAAAGGGGGAACTCTGTGGACTCTGATGTAAAGGGGGAACTCTGTGGACTCTGATGTAAAGGGGGAACTCTGTGGACTCTGATGTAAAGGGGGAACTCTGTGGACTCTGATGTAAAGGGGGAACTCTGTGGACTCTGATGTAAAGGGGGAACTCTGTGGACTCTGATGTAAAGGGGGAACTCTGTGGACTCTGATGTAAAGGGGGAACTCTGTGGACTCTGATGTAAAGGGGGAACTCTGTGGACTCTGATGTAAAGGGGGACTCTTGTGATTAACTTCATATGATAAGAAATTTTATTTAATAGCAACAACTATGCATAGTTTATCTATGCATACTATGAAAAATAATTGCTGTGCGACACTGAAGTGTTCAGGTTTAACTTGAAGAAAAGGTGGCAACTCTATCTGATAGCCATACACGTGGAAATTTTGTGGCCGCTTTTAAACAGGTTATCCCTCTGCTCTCCCCTAATACAAGCATATTTACAGATAGCAATAATAAACTTAGCTTGGCCCCAAGATCTGCCTCTACCTCTTTCAGTGTGAGTCCTATTTTGCAGGGAATTTAAAAAAACTAATATCAAGACAGATTTAGGTACTAATGCTAGTTCTGCATACAATTATATTCACTGTTGTTCTAAGGCACACTTAACAGAATTGCAATTTTCATATCCACATGGAGCTTTTCTGTTGGTATTATTTTTTTCATCCTTAAGCCGCGTACACACGATCGGACTTTCCAACGGGAATTGTGTGATGACAGGCTGCTGGCGGTATATCAGACCGTGTGTACGCTCCATCGGACAATTGTTGTCGGATTTTCCGTGGACAAGTGTTGGCTAGCAGGTTTTAAAAATTTTCCGCGGACAAATGTGTGTTGTCAGTTTTTCCGAGCGTCTGTACACAAGTCCATCGGACAAAAGTCCAAAGTACAAACACGCAGGCTCGGAATCATGGATTAACTTAGAAGGGGTCGGTCTTGTAAACTAGCGTTTGTAATGGAGATATCACATTAGTGACGTGTCAAATTATGAAATCTCTCAATGCTGCGCACATTCTCTTCTTCTTTATAATGGGATAATAATGAAGCTGCTTTGCAGGTGATATTGACAGAGTTCTGCCAAACGTATTGCAAATTGTTTTTTTTTTTTCTAGAGATCTCCAGAATAATATATATTTTTTTTTTTTTGGGTCAAGTTACCACAACACCATTATTATCTCGTAGTTTTTAAGCTCAAAGATACAACTATGTTGGTGTCCCTTGTTAATTTGACATTGTATTTTAGAAATGTACCTGCCTACTCACAAACTGTCCCTTTTTAAGTAAAACACATAGCCAAGTATTATTCTACACAATTTTTTTTATTGTGCATTAAAAAAGAAAACAAATAAAATTAGACATGCTATCTGCCAATAGAACTTAACTAAAAAGTGCATTCTATGCATCCAAAAATCTAGAAAATATACCAAATCAAATCATTATTCAACCCAAAAAATAATGTCAAAGCAATAACTCCAAGGCCAATAATAAATAACACATTATCTCCTCCAATTCTGCAATGTCTGGTTGATGAACGGCCATTCAGAAACAAACTGAAAAGCGCGATATGAGAAGTGCGAAATGAAAAGTGCGAATCAACGCTCACCAAACTTCTACTAGCACGAAATTAGCAGAAGGAGCCCAAAAGGTGGCGCTAAAGAGCTGAAAAACAATTTAGTACATCACTACGTTCATAATTGTTGGCCATCAACTTTGTGGCCGTGTGTATGCCCTTCGGACAAAATTCCACGGTTTTATTGGCGAACAATCCGATCATGTGTACAAGGCTTTAGACTTTATCATTCTGATATGGAGTATTCAAGGAGATACATTTTTACATAGCCAAGAGAACCTGTGCTCATTTTGAACAGCTGAACAGTTTAAGAAACAGGAATTTCCTTTGCACATGATTGAATTGAATATAGCTTCAGTGAGCTAAGTTAAATAATGCTCTTTCACTAAATCAACCCCACAGTTGAAATGCCTGCTGAGAACATAATTATAAAATAGAACAATTTCCTCTATGGGACTTTAGAAGGCAGAAACTCCTTGACAATCAAAGTGTGTTGAAATATATTTGTATTTTTATTATAAAAGTTAAGATTGAGAATATAACTTTGATAAAAAGTCAAAATTGGATGCATATATATTTTACAGGTAAAATATCAAAAAGAAACACATGTATGTACAAACAAACAACCACTTGACTCTGTCTAGTAAACAGAACTAGGACAGAGGATGCCCAACGCGTTTCAAGGTTAGTAGCGGTAAAACCTCTTCTTCAGGGACTAATGGTTCAGTAATTGGTTGTCATATATTTCTTGAGAGTCACCAATATTGAATCCATTTAAAAAGAACGGGGAGAAAATCCGCTGCCAGAGGTCAACCAGATTGAAGGGAGATTTTCTCCCTGTTCTTTTTAAATGGATTCAATAATGGTGACTCTCAAGAAATATATGACAACCAATTACTGAACCACTAGCCCCTGAAGAAGAGGTTTGACCGCTACTAACCTTGAAACGCATTGGACATCCTCTGTTCTAGTTCTATTTACTGGACAGAGTCAAGTGGTTGTTTGTACATACATGTGTTTCTTTTTGATATTTCACCTGTAAAATATATATGCATCCAATTTCGACTTTTTATCAAAGTTGTGTTCTCAATTTTAACTTTTATAATAAAAATACAAATATATTTTCAACACACTTTGATTGTCAAGGAGTTTCTGCCTTCTAAAGTCCCATAGAGGAAATTGTTCTAGTTTATATCTAAGTTAGGAATGTGGTCAGCAACTCCTTCTCCATAGATCTACGGCACAACCATAATGCACAGAACATAATTATAGGGGGATCTTAGCTGCTGGTTATAGGAGCCACTTTTGTTCAAAGAAATATATATTTAGAAATCTGTTGTTATTGAGATTCCCATTTCAGAAGTCTATTAAACTACATGTATCTGGGAATATCTACACCTGTGGTTAGTATACTGACTGAAGTATATATCTGTAGAAATCTTATTTTATACCTCTGAGAATTGTAGGGGTCACTTTTCTGGAGCCACCAATGTCAAAGGGAACTTCCCATATCTTGAATCAATAATCAGTCAATAAAGCAACAATGAGCATACAGTATGTACTTTAATAAACAAAATGTAGGTGGTTGGACTGGACTACACAAGCTTTGCAGGGTATTTTCTCAAACATGGCATTCTCTGATTGCTGTAAACCTAACTACTGTATGATATGAATGCCTCCAAGGCTCTGCTGAACTTTACAAGGCCACAACAGAAGACTTTCAATAAGCCTCTTACGCACACATGCTTCTAAACATAGTACTAAAATGGTATGGGAGACACTTAACCGTGTATGATGTGTGTCAACATTACCAACAAACGTTTTTTACTTTTTAATGACGTAAAATTTCTGCGCAAACTGTTAAAAGCTAAAAATATAAGAATAAGGTTGTTTTGTTTTTAACAGTATACTTAAAATGTATAACTATTGTATTATGTCTAGCAAAGATGTGTATGCCATGCTTATAACATACACTTTTCCACCCCTTGCATTTACAACTCTTCATGCACATCTATCAATAATAATGTCATACACACTGGGTTTTCCTTTGTAAATTAAAATAAAGTTTCCTAATTTTGGACCTTGTGTTATATTTTAAATATAAGTGCTAAAAACGTCAGGTACGGCTCCATAGGCACCACTTAGAAAATCCAAACCTTTCCTGTAAATATATAGCTGGAATTTAAAAGTGTGGATGTGGAACAGTGTGAATGCTCCACTGTGGAGCAGTACCATCGGTCTGGCACTTTGATTCATGTGGACCCTAGTTTACCCCTTATACTGTATCTATAGAGTGCTCTTCAAAGTTATCCTAACCTGGTAAGACAGCTACCAAATCCCTGTTCTAACCACTGATCTCCCTATCCCAGTTCTTTCATAAATGATCTACTTATCACATACAGAATTGTAAGGCAGGCCCGTGATTACTGCATAAAGAGGTGACAGGTCATCCTTACTGCTAGACACACAGTGGCTTGGTCTAGATAAGCTTCTCTGCACCAACAACCTGTGCACTGGTTATTGGGTGGCAAAATGCTCCCATGTAGGAGCTAAAGACCAGAGAAAGAATGTTGTTGGGTAGGTACTCTGTGTGAGATAAAAGGGGTCCCCTCTTCTGCAGGTTCCTATAGCACATTGGGGGGCAAAAAAGAAAAGACATACAGTAATGGGGCGTACACACGGTCAGACTTTTCAGCTACAAAAGTCCGACGGACGCCGACGGACCAAATGCGGTGGACAATCTGATGGTGTGTGGGCTTCCCCGTACTTTCAGCGGACTTTGCCAGTCGCAAATCTGATGGACTTTAGATTTGGAACTTGCTTCAAATCTTTACGTCGTAACTCCGCCGGACCCAGAAATCCGCTCGTCTGTATGCTAGTCCGACGGACAAAAACCGACGCTAGGGCAGCTATTGGCTACTGGCTTTTAACTTCCCTATTTTAGTCCGGTGTACGTCATCACGTACGAATCCGTCGGACTTTTGTGTGATCGTATGTAGGCAAGTCCGTTCGTTAGAAAGTTCGCCGCAAGTCCGCCAAAAGTCCATCGAAAGTTTGTCGGACGGGCTGTCGGACTTTTGTAGCCGAAAAGTCCGACCGTGTGTACGCCCCCATAATACCTTGGTTTACGAGTAACGCAGTATACGAGCGTTTTGAAAAACAAGCAACATTTAAAAGAAAAATGTATCTGTGTTATTCTGTGTAATTCTTTTTTTTTTTTTTTACATTAAAACTATGATTCTTCTTTTTTTTTTTTTCAACACAGAGGTACAGTATTCCTACTACAGTACTGTACAGTATTAATATGAGCTTTTACTCAAATTTTGATCATTTTTATATGAATAAATGGCTGTGGAACTAATTATCTGAGCTTCCATTATTTTTTCTTATGGGAAAATTTGCTTTGATATAAAAGTGCTTTGGATTACAAGCATGCTTCTAGAACGAATTATGCTCGCAAACCAAGGTATTACTGTATATGTTTTCCTATATTGCATTTGCCTTGAAAATCAGTGGAGGTTGAGGGCTAGAGGATTTAAAGGGTTCATTGGCAGCTGGCCTGGCAGAGAGTGGGGAATAGTCAAGTTGTCAAAGCACCTCATGGTCTGAGCGCCCACAATAAGTTAGCACAGTGTATTGGCCATCTAGAGCAGGGGTCTCCAAACTACGGCCCTCCAGTTGTTCAGAAACTACAATTCCCATCATGCCTAGTCATGTCTGTGAATGTCAGAGTTTTACAATGCCTCATGGGACACATAGTTCCGCAACAGCCGTACTTTGATTATCCCTGATCTAGAGCGATACAAAACCTGCTGGATTTTGCTTGTCAAAGAGTAGGCACAGTACTAAGATGTGATACTGACAATTTTGTGCAGCAGTACTAGCAGCGAGACTTTCTTTTAATCTAGTGCCAGTAACAACTACCTTGCATATTATTATCATATTGCTTATTATTATCATACAGGATTTATATAGCGCCAACAGTTTGCACAGCTCTTAACAAAATGAAGGCAGACATTACAGTTACATTACAATTTGGTACAAGAGGAATCAGAGAGCCCTGTTCGTTAGCGCTTACAATCTAGGAGGGAGGTTCAATTGATACAAAAGTTAATAGCTGTGGGGGATGAGCTGATGCAGAACGTAAAACAGTGTATCAGTTAGAAGCAGGATACGTTTCTTTAAAGAGAAGGGTTTTCAGGGATCGTCTAAAGATGGCTAGATTAGTGGACAGTCGGACAGATTGGGGTAGGGAGTTCCAAAGGATGGGAAAAGCATATACTTGCATATACTTGGGAACATGCATGTTTGGACACTCAATGATACACGTCTATTTTTTATTTGATTAATTATTTATTTCAGGTATTTATACATCTTTTTACATATATATTATACATTCACATCAGTCCCTGCCCTCAAGGAGCTTACAATCTAAGGTCCCTAAAGCCGGTGTCTTGCCGAGAAAGTTTCCTCGGCGGATAAGTTCCCCCCCTGTACTGCGCAGGCGCAGCGCCTGCGCAGTACGAACTACTATCAGCCGCCGGAGATAGCCAAAGCACAAAATCTACAATCAGCTGTACACGGTGCCTGCGCCCTAGGTCCAGGTTCCTTCCCCACCATCCAAGTGGACCTAGAGGGGGAATAAAAAAGAGCCAAGCGAAGCGAGGCCGTGCCCAAAGCGATTTTCCCCTATTCATCTTCGGCTATTTCCGCCTGCGCAGTAGAGGGGGGTCCTTATCTGCCGAGCGGAACTTTCTCGGCAGAACACCGGCCATAGATGGTGCCAATTTCTTTCCTGCAACCACGGGTTAGGAAAGAAATTTGCACGATTCCGGCATCAACATAGACAGTGCTGACAGGGGAATCCCTCCTCCCGAGACATTGCATTCTCCCGGTGAGGGAAGCCAGTGATCATTGCTAGTGGCTATACCAGCTGCTAGCAATAAACACAAGCAAAATCCGGCAGGCTGGTTGCCCTGATATAAACTTGTAAGCAGACTATCACATTGAATGTAATAAAAACAAAAACTTCGGGCCCAAAAAGCTAAACAAGGTTTACTGCAGAACTCTTGTGAACATTTTAGTAGAAGCACAAAATAAATATATAAAAAATTTTTATATATGTATATATATATATATATATATATATATATATATATATATATATATATATATATATATATATATATATATATATATATATATATATATATATATATATATATATATATATATATATATATATATATATATATATATATATATATAAAGAATCAGGATCCCTAGACTGTATATTTGGTGGGTCTACAGAGAGATGAAAAAAGAAAACATGTCTAGATTGTTGCTGTTTTCAGTGGGGTAGCTGCTAGGAAGTAATCAGTAAAATACAATTACAATTTACCAGACCTACCTTTTTTTGAGGGACTGTACCTCTTTTGGTGGTCAATAAAGAAAATACATGTGCATTATGTTTCCCCGCAATGCAGCTACCTGGAAAATCATCGGGGGCTGGGGATTGGAGGAATTAAATTGTCAGTAAAATATATTTACAATTCACAATAAGGACTACCCCTCTTTTGGAACCAAATTCCTCTGTCCTTTGGTTCTCCTCAGTTGCTCCATATTTTGGTCTGATGTGTAGACTTCTAAAAAAAAGTATTATTTTATTACCCAAAATGTTATATTACACAAAGCAGTCTATTTATTAATATTTTCATCCAAGATGTACACAACTTGTACACATGAGTCAAACACTTTGCACATAAGATTTAATAAATAGACCAAGGAACCTCTCAGCCAACTCCTAAGTGATCAATTTGATAATTTGATTATGAAGGAAATGTAGTGGTGGGTTTAACCATATTAGATTTGGCATGATAAATCTTTGTGGTCTGCATAATTGGGGGGCATGGCAGGGCTATGTTATTTGCCTAGTTACTTTCTACTAAAAGGTCTAAAAGGTGTCCCTCTTCCTTATCCACAGAAAGTTGGAAGGTATGGTTTACATCTGTATCTCTAATGGGGCATACACACGGTCAGACTTTTCGTCTACAAAAGTCCAACGGACGCCGACGGACTAAAGCTGGCTGGTAATCCGATCGTGTGTGGGCTTCCCCGGACTTTCAGCTGACTTTTTCAGCCTCAAATCCGACGGACTTTAGATTTGAAACATGCTTTAAATCTTTACGTCGTAACTACGACGGACCCAGAAATCCGCTCGTCTGTGTGCTAGTCCGACGGACAAAAACCCACGCTAGGGCAGCTATTGGCTACTGGCTATCAACTTCCTTATTTTAGTCTGGTGTACGAATCCGTCGGACTTTTGTGTGGTCGTCTGTAGGCAAGTCCGTTCGTTAGAAAGTCTGCCACAAGTCCGCCGCAAGTCTGCCGAAAGTCCGCCGGAAGTCTGTCGGACAGGCTGTCGGACTTTTGTAGACGAAAAGTCCGACCGTGTGTATGCCCCATAAAGCTTCTGTTTGATAGGCAGAAACTTTAGTCATGGGTGGCCATGTAAGCACCATCTGACTTGACAACATTTGATTTAAAAATTGACCAAAGCAGCCCATAGATGATTTGATTTTCTTTTCTTTCCACCATGGGTGTAAGGAAAGAAAATCGGTCAATTCCCTCATCCCTCACAGTCAGTGTTGATGGGGGAATGCATCCCACAGCATTATTGTATTCTGGTGGTGGGGGATTGGGGGGTGGTTGGAGCAGGGAGTCTTCCTAGCTGGCAGAACACAATGATTACTGCTATAGCTGCCCTCAGTAATCGAATGTAAAGAATCTGACAGGCTGGTCGAATTAGGTACAATCAGTCTGCCTATACATAGATTGAATCTTCGTCTGTCCCTGGTGAACCTGCTGAATTTTGATCCATGTATGGCCAGTGGGTGGAAAGTTTTTGGTCCAACAATGACTGCATCCTATCAGATGGAGTCATTGCTCTTGTATTCAGGCAGCTGGGGATGTTGTGGCTGCCAGAATACAATAGCCGGGAGTGGAACTGCTTTTTAGCATGGATAGGAAAGCCAGCTTTTCTTTCATTCTGGCCATGCATGGCTAGCTTAACTGACCACAAAGACCACAAGAATTATACACTGATTATCTACAGCACTTATCCACCAGTCAATGTCCAACGGGCAGCACTGACTGACAGCTTCCCCTAATAGGATAATGTCAGCACCTCATAGCATCACTAATTCCAGTAATAATAATTTATTTTTTATTAATACCCCTCTAACTGACACACCTGTGATGCCATGCACTTAGAACGACAAAGAAAATATTTCCAGAGATTTTCGACGCAAAATTTTTTACATTATGCCTATGAATAACTTTATTACATGATGTTTCGAAAACCTCAAAAGGATTAAAGAAAAAGGCAGAAGTATTTTAGAGACCATCTGAAGTCGTTCTATGATTCTGATTTTACTCTTGCAAATAAACGTATAATTGGTACCGTCACATTCGGTGTAGAGTTGTCAAGAATGTATGCAAGAGGAAATAAAGCTGGATGTATTTGGAATTAGGAAACAAGCCTTGATTAGGTGGTGGGGAAATGTTGATTAGGTGAACAGTTCCTCGTTCATTTATCTTAATGCACCTTGCTAAGAGCTTGTCTGGGTTTCATCCAAATTAAGAAAGCTGGATAATATTCAAGAAAAAAAAAAAGAAATAAAAAGGAAATCTGTGAAGTAAGCATTCCACAGCGAGCAATGAACTGCTTCTTAATTGCACTCTGAAGATTTGTTAAGCAATTGCTGCAATCGCTTAAATGTAAAATCCTGTTTGGCAGAGATCAGCTGTAATAGTGTTAACCCATTCTCACAATGAATTGCCGGGATATATTTGATTGGTTTATTTCTGATATGTGCGGCCCTTTTAAATTAGATATGTGCACATATAAATTAGCCTTTTGTAAGTAGTATTGGCAGGATATTGATCTGTAAAAATGGCTTGTCTTAAATGCTGGACATTATATTGAATGCTGTGCTTCAACATAATCTGTGCTGCTTTAGGCACTGCCATTATTACTGGGATACATTTTCAAGAAGGAAAATGTGAAACACATTTACAAGTAAATTTAGTTTTTACAGTGCAAACCCAGCCAAAAACCTAAATTTTTCAATTTGCAGTAGGGTGGAGAAGGATTAGAACTTCTGAAGGCTTGGTTGGAGGGGAAGATTTCCCCTCTTCTTCTATTGTCCCTGTGCCGATGGTTTCACCAGGCACAGAGACAATAGAAGAATTGTAAGGAATATCTCTAGTCTCAACACAGACAGAAGTTTAATGTTTTGCCTACATTTA
Source organism: Lithobates clamitans (assembly GCA_037952925.1). NCBI lineage: Eukaryota > Metazoa > Chordata > Amphibia > Anura > Ranidae > Lithobates > Lithobates clamitans. Next base: position 7,688,602 of record JBBGZY010000911.1, on the reverse strand, counting down.
AAAACCATTAAAGAAAAAATATCATTATTTAGTTCCCAATTGGACAAAGTACATCTGGTACTTTGCCCCATCTTCCTAGGTGCGGTAAAATAGTAGCTGTGATGTTGACAATGCAGCTAGCAAGGAGATGGCTGCTTTGCTTTGTAGCACGTGACTCTGGCTCCCAGCACTTGCCTGAGGCAAGCATTGGCAAGAGGAATGCAGAGAGAGGGTGACCTCCTTTTGCATTACTTATGCACTTTCTATTCAATTTCCACTGACCGTGTTCTCTCAGGATTTAGAAGAGGAAAACATCATTACCGGTGGGGGGGGAGTGTTATGTTACATTGAACGTAACCAGTGGTAAAGAACAGGGGCGGGCTGACCATTGAGCCACTTGGGCACTGCCCGAGGGCCCTGGGCCACTAGGGGGCCCCATCAGGGTTGCCAGCCTCAGTAAAACCAGGGACAGTATGAATAAATCTGTGTTTTTTTTACATCTGTCTGTGTATACTGTGTGTACATGTTTGTGTATACTGTGTGTGTGTATACTGTGTGGCCCCATAATCTCTGATTGCCTGGGGGCCTCATAATCTCCTATTGCCCGGGGGGCCCCATGAGTTATCAGTCCACCCCTGGTAAAGAAGGACCTGGAGGGCGGCCTTTAGAGAGTATATTTGACTCCATAACGTAAGGGTAAAAAATTGTTTATTAAGTGCAAAAAATACCTTAAATTTTGACAGAAGCCTTGTGAACTGATAACCTCCTGTGCTCTCTGCCTATGCACAAGGAGGCGTTGTTGGGGCGATGAGGTGGGAGAAGAGGTCTATGTTCTTTGCAATTCATTAGAAATTAAGTAGGCATGGTTCACAACCCAGGCTTAGAAGTTCAGAGCTGTGCTGTTACAAGGGAAGGGTAGTAGCATACTATATTTCTAGCACATCGACAGTTGTACTGTACTTGCAGCATGTTCAAAAGAATAAAACATGGGAAGATATGCATGTATTGCAGGTACTAAATATGTTTTTTTTCCATTTTGCCCTGGCATAAGCTTTAAGTGTCAAGAAAAAAGGCCAGTGGGAGCCATTTTGCAGCAAAGTCTGCATAAGTGAATACCAGGCAGCTTCAGACTCTGTGCTTTGCGCTGTGGGCAAATTAGCCACTGGTACTACGTTTTCAAGCCAATAAGCGCAGGCTTTGATTTGCCTGCCTAACCAACCCATAAGAAAAAAAAATGATAAATGATGAATTTATCCATCAGGGTCCTTTCAATTTAATCAATCCAGCCCTGGTGGATGAGGCCCTTTAAATCATCAAAATGCATTGATTTTTTTATTATACAAAATTCTGGAAAAAAGGAAATCTGGACTTTTATACATTCTGCTTTTGGTGTTTCTTTCATGCTGCATAAGGCCTGACAGAAAAATGTCCCCCTGTTAAAAGAAATTCAGCACCCCGCTAAAACATACATGAACCAGTTTGCGCAGTTCCCACACAATCCTAATTAGATACAGGGATGGCCCTTGTGGACAGGAACTGATTCAGTTGTTCTAGGTGTTGCAGCTTCCCTTGGAGAATTGTGCATTGCCATAATCTTTCCTGCACCCTCTGTTTGCAGCTGCCCATACAAGAAGACACAATGCTCAAACAATTCTACTGACTTTAGTTGTAGCCAGTTTCAAGGGTTCCGTATCACAAATATTTTCTAACCCCAAAAATTGAAAGTATGTTGTGGCTACCAAAGTCTTTTTTCTTTTCTTTAATCATATCAAGCAATTGAAAGTAGATTGGGGTTCTGCTGCTAATGTCTGTAATTCCCAGAAAAAAACATGCTGCCAAAGTACACTGCGATAGAGAATGCCCCTTAAAACCACACTGGTAAAAACACCACATACAATATTGAGGTATCCTCCAAGCCTGATATTTAAAGAAGTGTTTACTTTCCATGACACAATCCTCTCTCTTTATTCCTGTAAAGGATCATGATAAATGGCCACTGACAGTGGCCATTTACCACGTGATCACTCGGTCAAATGACGGAGCGATCACTTGTAAACAAACCGCGTCGTGTCCGTATCCTCTCTCCCCTCTCTGTACCGATTGGTACAGTGTGAGCGGAGAGGGGAGAGATCGGGTGCAGCAGCGCTGTGGGCTGGATCTGTAGTGCCCACAGTGCTGCTCTGTGCCCATTGCGGCCTCATCCATCCATCCATGCTCAGCCATCCCTCTGTCATACTCATCCATCCATCCATGCTCAGCCATCCCTCTGTCATACTCATCCATCCATCCATGCTCAGCCATCCCTCTGTCATACTCATCCATCGATCCAGGCTCAGCCATCCATTCTCAAATACTCATCCATCCATCCATGCTCAGCCATCCATACTCAGCAATACTCATCCATCCATCCATGCTCAGCCATCCATACTCAGCAATACTCATCCATCCATGCATGCTCAGCAATCCATACTCAGCAATACTCATCCATCCATGCTCAGCCATCCCATCCACCCCCAGCCATACTCAGCCATCCGTAGTCAAATTAGATTTGAGAAATTTATGCCCCTAGAACACCTGATGGTGCTCCCTGCATGTTGGGCCTCTGTATGTGGCCAGGCTGTAGAAAAGTCTCCCACATGTGTTATCACCATACTCAGGAGGAGTAGGAGAATCTATTTTGGGGTGTAATTTTTGGTATGTACATGCTATGCGTTAGAAATATTGTGCACATGGACAACTTTGTGTGAAAAAAAAAAAAATGTGTTTTAATTTTCTTTCCACATTTTCCAAAAACTTGTAGAATAAAATTACATGTTCAAAAGTCTCATTATGCTTTATAGATTATACATTGGGGTGCTTTCTTTCCAATATGGGGTAATTTTTTAGGGCGTTTCCATTGTCCTAGTGCTCCAGGGCCTTCAAAAGTGCAAGAGGTAGTCAGGACATTAGAGGTGTAATTTATGCTCCTAGAACACCTGATGGTGCTCTCTGCATGTTGGGCCTCTGTATGTGGCCACGCTGTGTAAAAGTCTCACACATGTGGTATCACCATACTCAGGAGGAGTAGCAGAATGTGTTTTGGGATGTAATTTGAAATAACCTGCTAATATGACAAGGTAAGTAAAGCCTTGGACAGAGGGGTGGCTGTGGACTTTGGTATACTTGGATTTTGCAAAAGCATTTGACACAGTTCCCCCACACGGCTAATGTGTAAGGTAAAGTCTACAGGCTTGTTTACAGGCTTTTCAGTTTGTAAATGGATAGAAAACTGGCTTAAAGATCAAATTCAGAGAGTAGTGGTTAATGATTCTTACTCTGAATGGTCTAATATTATCAGTGGTGTACCCCAAGGTTCAGTATTGGGACCCTTACTTTTTAATATCTTTATAAATGATATAGGCTCTGGGATTCAAAGTACCATTTCAGTCTTTGCAGATGACACCAAACTATGCAGTGGAATAACAATTTACAAGCCGACCTCAATGCACTGTCTAGTTGGGCGACTATGTGGCAGATGAGGTTTAATGTTGATAAATGTAGAAAATGCATGCATCATACATACTAGGGGGAGTACAACTGGGGGGATTCGTAGTGGAGAAGGATCTGGGGATTTCGGTAGATCTTAAGCTCAATAATGGCATGCAATGCCAAGCTGCTGTTTCCAAAGCGAGCAAAGTGCTTTCTTGTATTAAGAGAGGTATGGACTCCAGAGAAAGAGATATCATTTTGCCCCTGTACAAATTATTAGTAAGACCTCATCTGGAATATGCAGTTCAATTTTGGGCACCAGTTCTCAAAAAGGATATCGGGGAACTGGAGAAAGTGCAGAGAAGGGCAATCAAACTGATAAGAGGCATGGAGGAGCTCAGCTATGAGGTAAGATTAGAGGAACTGCATTCATTCTCTCTTGAGAAGAGGAGATTAAGGGGGGATATGATCAACATGTACTAATATATAAGGGGTCCATATAATGAACTTGGTGTTGGGTTATTCATTTTACAGTCAACACAGAGGACAAGGGGGCACTCTTTACGTCTAGAGGAAAAAAGATTTAATCTCCAAATACAGAAAGGTTTCTTCACAGTGAGAGCTGTGAAAATGTGGAATAGACTCCCTCCAGATGTGGTTCTGGCCAGTTCAGTATATTACTTCAAGAAAGGCCTGGATTCTTTTCCTAAATGTACACAATATAACTGGGCACTGACATTTATAGGTAAAGTTGATCCAGGGAAAATACGATTGCCTCTTGGGGGTCAGGAAGGAAGTTTTCCCCTGCTGGGGCAAATTGGAACATGCTTTGCTGGGGTTTTTCATCTTCTTCTGGATCAACTTTTTTGATTTATTTATTTTTATGGTTGAACTAGATGGACTTGTGTCTTTTTTCAACCTGACTAACTATGTAACTATGTATCTATGTAACTCTTCTCTACTCTATCCAAAACTAGAAAATGGGATTTGGCTATACATATAATTTAAAGATGATCTCCAGGTAAACAGCTAAAAAAACCGTTTAACTCTATATAGGGCAACTGACAAAAGATTTAGATTTCTGTCCATCCAATATCAATACAATCCTGAGATTTTTACAGCTTCACTAGTATAACTGGGCTGGTAACTTGACAGTTTTTCCTGCAGTTAAGAATTAAATCCAGGTCACCTCCCTGTCCCTAGCCTGTTACTGGACAATAATTAAGCTAGACTGCTCCACCACCACTCTGTTATTTCCTTCTGTCAGAATGATTCTTTTTCGCACGCTGGTATGGTTCCTCTACCAGTCAAATGCCGCGTACACAAAACCGTGGATTTTTTTCCGAAGGATGTTGGCTCAAACTTGTCTTGCATACAAACGGTCACATAAATGTTGGGCCAAAATTCCGAACATGAGAACGCAGTGACGTACAAGACGTACGACGAGCCAAGAAAAAGGAAGTTTAATAGCCAGTGCGGCTCCTTTTGCTTGATTCTGAGCATGCGTAAACTTTTGTGCGACGGACTTGTGTACACACGATCGGAATTTCCGACAACAAAGTGAAGTTGGCGGAAAATTTGAGAACCTGCACTCAAACATTTGTGGCCGGAAATTCCAACAGCAAATGTTCGATGGAGCATGCACACGGTCAGACTTTCCGTCAACGAGCTCACATCGAACATTTCCCGTCGGAAACTCTGACCGTGTGTACGCAGCATTAGTGTTGCTGTACAAGAGACTGATATCAAGCTAAATTCAGGTATGTACAGTATTTGCATTTAAAATGCATTTTTTTTTGTTTAGCAGTTTCTGCTTACAAGACAAAATAGTATATTACAACTTTCTGAGGAAACAGTGGAAAATAAGTTCAATGAGGTAATACAGTTTATCATGTCAATAATGAAGAATACCATACAATAACTTTGGTAAGAGTGGATAATCTAAGTTGTATACAATGCAGGAAGAGAAGGAAAACACATACATGAAGGAGTATCTGAGGATGGTTCATGAGGAAGTCAAAAGGTACTTGGTAGGTATAATCAGGGGGACAAGGGGGATAGTTGTAATTGCATAAACATAAACAGAAGGAAAGCAAGGGGGAAAGGCTCCTGCGGAGCTAGGGGTCAGAAGCAGAATGAATGTGTTTAGTGGACACACTCCCTCTCAAAGAACCAAGAGGTCTTGGTCAAATTCCATGGGGAGATATCAGGAGGTCCAGGATGCCAGATGAACAGGTATTTATCCATTTTGAAAGTAAGTTTAGCTTCTATCTTTTCATGTAGCACTTTGTTTTAGTCATGGAGAGGGTGATTTTCAGGCTTTGGCAATTGTCTGCTCGGCTGCTATTAACACATGTAGTAGTAATCTAAATTTATTTTTCAATAAGACTGGAAATGTGAGAGGAAATGCTAAGCTAAGAAGGGGATTGAGGAGTCTATTAGTTCAGAAATCATCAGAGATCAACTGAAACATTTCCTCCCAAACTGTGGTGATATGGGACAAGTCAACCATATGTGAAAAAGGTTACCACCACCAATGCATTAGAGTTATATAGTCAGTCTCGACCCTACAGAACAAAATGTTGTTTTTCCCAGGTTGGGGACCAATCTTGAACATCCAACTCTTGTCCTAAATCCGCTGACCATTTTTTTTTTGCATATTTAGGCATTTACTATTTTTTTTTAATATATATCACTGCATTATTTAATTTTTATATCTGACTGAAGTTCAGCTTTTAATTTTAGGGTATGAAAGCATTCATTTTAAGGGTTTGGTTAGGGGCTACAATTAGAGTGAGGTTAACAATTAAGTGTTCAAGTAAGGTTAAGAGTTAAAAGTAGTTCTTTAAAAGTGTCTTTTATCTGCCTTACATTTTATTTTCAAAATATTTTATTGAGTTTTCAAGAAAAAAAACATACATATCATTAGCGTTGAATGCGGGAGTATAAAGGAGAATAGTTCGAACCCCTTAGGGGTTACAAGTTAACCTTACGACAGTAGATACGAATATTAAAACGGTCTCAGACTTTGCAATAATACCTTTAAGTGTCAAAATTCGTTCGCTTAAATCTTGGAACCCAGAGACAAGGAATGGTTGGGAGAGGGGGAAGAAGGAGAGACCGTCTGCACCCCAACTGGGAACACACTGTGCCTGAGCGGAACACTCCAACTTGCCCCTAGCACCCCCTTAGTTAGTGCTAAAGGTCTCTGGGCAACAAAACAGGAAATAAGAACCTACTTCGTATGCTTCCCTTGGGAGCTAGACTCCCAGGGGTCCCTACCATGGTTTAAATTAAAGCAGGTAAAACATCGTCTTGGTAGATCAACCTGCTAAAAAACAAAAGATAGGAAAAGAAGAGAAGAAGGAGAAGTGAGAGTGGGGGGAGAGAGGGAGAGGAGAAAGTAGTCGAAAGCCAAACCATGGGAGGAGTCCCCCCAGACCCAGAAACAGCCTGACGCTTTAAGGTTGAACCCCTGGGATCAAGCTGCCTTACGTTTTAACCTGCCAGACCCTGTTCACACTGGCATTCATACAGAGCAGCGCCGCTTACGTGGGAAACAATAAGTCATAGCTGGCTTCCCTTAGTAAATATGCCAGCATGTAACCTGAAGACAGGTGAAAAACTGGCCCAGGTGAGGATGACGCTGGATCCTTGGACTGGTAAGTGTTCTTTTTTTTTAAAAAATCAGCAGCTACAGTATTTGTAGCTGCTGACTTCTATTTATTTTTTTATTTTTTTGTTAAGACTGAAGATCTGGCTTTAGAACCACTTTAACATATGAATAACCTACAAGCCTGGGCCTATATGTAATATAAAACCACAGAGCTTAGTGTATTATAACACATCTAGAAACCCAAAGTTTATTTTATCATTCTATGATATGAAAGCTACACTAAATATGCATTCACATACAGTATATTTGTAACATCCTGTAAGATCACCTTCTACTAAACCATTGCCCCATTTAGATACTAGCCTTCTGACCAAAGATGAATAAATCTGTCATGAATATACATAGCATATTAGCTGTGTGTCCATACACATTATAGTTTGTGCCCATAAATAATATATTAGCCATATGCCACAGATCTATACCTGTGACAAAGAAATAATACCATATGCCACCATATTGCAAGGTTATCAATCATAAGTGTATCCATACTAGCTGGAGACATTGTTAGACCATTTACATTTTATTTGTTCATATTAGCCTGTTATACAGTACCGTATTTTAATTCATCATACAGTATTGTCAATCATTGCTATTAGCACTGGGTTGTAACACAAAGCTCACAATCATTACCCACTCTTTCCTTATTTGTCCCATCATGTGAAAGCCATGCAGAGCTGTGTGTTGTATCCTAACAAGTAATGTTCTAATTCTCCAAAAGCTTTCTTGGTAATTTAATACATTAAATAATGAGATCTGGACATTCATCTTTGAAGCTTGCATGATAGATAACTTATGTTGTAATGTGTTACCAGCCACAAATCAAACATGATTTTAATCCCTCTTCGTACAGAAAGGATTAGACTTAGAAATGAAAATTTTGTAGTTAATTGGTAAAATTGTCAAAAGAGTTTGTAGATTGGTATTGCTTCAAATGCCGTGTCATGCAGAGGCTTAAAATAAGGCTTGAGGGCTGCCTATTGCCCTGCAGTGCTACCTTCAACAGAAAAGTATTCTGGTTCAAAATAAGATGCAATTCTCTAAACAAAGTTTTCTTTGGAGATTTACAGCAGATTGCGAATGAACTTAAAAGAGTATTATAGTGTTCATAATACAGGGTATAACTACTGGCACAATTCCTAAATCGGAACTAAACCGTCCTATCCTTTTTCAGCCAAGGAAGCTGCCATCTTAACCTCTGATCTGCAACTGCTATGGTGCTGCACTCGTGATCAGTTATGACTCCAGCCATTTGATGGCTTAAACGTTTGGTTGAAAGCACAACCAATGTGACAGTTAGCATTCCTGAAATGTAACTGGTTGTGGAAAATGTTAAATTGATGGGTTTAGTTCCGCTTTAAAGCACAAATCTTAAAGCAGAACTAAACCCTCCCAATTGTTTTCAGTCAAGGGATCTGCCATCTTAGCCTCTGGTTTGATCTCCAACTGCCATGATGTTGCACGAGTGATCAGTTATGACTCCAGTCATTTGATGGTTTGCCTTTTTGGTTGAGAGCACAGGATAATAGGACAGTTACATTCCGGGCATGTTTTGGAATGTAACTGTTTTTTGAAACTGTTAAATCAATGGGTTTGGTTCTGCTTTAACCACCTCAGCTCCGGAAGGTTTTATCCCCTTCCTGACCAAGCCATTTTTTGCGATAAGGCACTGCGTTGCTTTAACTGACAAATGTGCGGTCATGCAAAGCTGTACCCAAATAAAATTGATTTCCCTTTTCCCCACAAATAGAGCTTTCTTTTGGTGGTATTTGATCACCTCTGCATTTTTTATTTTTTTTGCGCTATAAACAAAAAAGACAAAAAATTTAGAAAACGAAACCTTTTTTTACTTTCTGCTATAAAAAACATCCAATCAAAAAATGTAAAAAATCAAATTTCTTCATCAATTTAGGCCAATAAGTATTCTGCTACATATTTTTGGTAAACAAATCCCAATAAGCGTATAGTGATTGGTTTGCACAAAAGTTATTGCATCTACAAACTATGTGATAGATTTATGGACTTTTTATTTTTTTTATTGTTTTTACTAGTAATGGCGGCGATCAGCGATTTTTAGCTGCGCTGCGACATTGCGGCAAACAAATCTGACACCAAGTGACACTTTTTGGGGATCAGTGACATCAATACAGTGATCAGTGCTAATAATGTATAAATGACGCTGGCATGGAAGGGGTTAACATCAGAAGCATTTAAAGGGTTAAGTGTGCACCTAGGGAGTGCTTTTTAACTATGGGGTGAATGCTGGGACTGGAGGAAAACAGAGAATTGTGTTTCTGCTCAGCAGAAACACAAGATCTCCATTTTTTTCCCTACAGAACGGCGGTCTTTCTTGTTTGCATAGGCAGACTGCCATTCTGTCTCTCTGATTGATCGGCTGGTCCCGGTGGCCATCGCGTCCGCCAGACCTGCTGATTGGCTTCCGCTGTGTTCAATCACAACGGGAGTGCTGCACTGGTGGCGCCTTGAGCGTGCCCCAGATCTGACAGCAGCGATCACGTACAGGTACATGATTTCGCACTTAAGTGCCACCCTGCTACAGTAAATGTACATGGAGTGTTCCTTAGGTGGTTAAAGCTGGTTTGGATGGTACACAGACATCTAAGTAAAGATCCCCAGCACTAAAGATTTCCATCAATGATCTTCAAAAATAAAAAGATAACGTGCAGATTAAACTATATTTCTGAAACAAGCCTCTTTATTTTCTTTGCAGATAAGGAAAGTTAGAATATTATTCAGAGCCCATAAAAGAAGGCGGGGGCTGATTTTGAGGCACCGTCTGATATCAAGGACTCTTGTCCAATTATTGCAATACTGATCATAAGGAAGTAGGAAGTGTTCAAAAGTAATTATACTGCATATGTGATACCCCATATGTAAATAATGAATCATAACTATGTTTGTGTCAAAAAATGGCTTTCAAGGAAACATGATACAAATGTCAGTTATAGAGAAGAACATTGGCTACAAAGAATGCTGCCAATAGTTTTTGGGAACTCTGAGTAACTAGTGCCAGCTGTTATCTCTTCTATGGAGGTAAAGGAAGGAAGATGTTAAATGCATGTGAATGTCTACGCAGTGTTGGTCAAGATCTATAGACGATTTTGTTGAGACTCAGCAGATTGAAGGACAAGCAGATGTCTTCTTACCATCACTCATGGACAGACATGTGGCCACATTACTGCTGTGTATGTCCATTGTAACCCAATATCACCGCAGTGACAATATTTGTAAGTTATTATCGGCTCATTGAGACTTAATGAGTTTGAATACCATAGATGGGAAAGCATACATTATGTTAGTCTTAAATCACTCCACAATAAGCTAGTATCGGCTGGTGAGGTCTCTATTTTCTACTATTATCACTAGGGATGCAACGATACCATTTTTTTTTTACGATTACCGATACTTTTTTTTTTAGTACTCTGCGATACCAATTACCGCAACTATTTTGTTTTCACTTCAGCTGTCAGCAATGGTACAAAGTCTTGAAAAGTTATTTAGAAATTAAATAAATTGATTTGTGCATTTTCAATGTAATTGTGTAAATATATGCTAATATATATGTGTAAACATATTCACTAACAAGCATCAAAGGACTAAAAGGATGGGACTTTTAAGGCACAATTGTAATGGACTACAAAAAGTATATAAAAAGGTTGAATTTTATTCATAACGTACAAAGAACATGGGGAGTAGACATAGACATTTAAAAACACATCAGATATAGACATACAACATCTGTAGTAACACCATTGAGGGTCCTATCCTGCAGTCTCCTAAATAATTCTAATACTCATAACAGTGCAATACATTCCAGGTAAAAGAAAAGGGTAGACTTCCCCTAGAGAGTTTGGAGATTGGAGGGGCACTGCAGGTCTGGTATTCCAAAGTGGTGTATTCTCCAATTGCTCTACATGTTTCACGTTGACAAAGAACGCTTCTTCAGGAGCTAGAGGTTCGATTAGATGTAAAAAAGCAAAAAGAAAGGTATTCACATAGATGAACTGATTCAATGGATCGCTGAGAGCGATCAGAAGTAAAGGTGTCTCTGAAAAAAAATTCAGACTGGCAGCAGGCAGAGACCGGGGTGTCCCAGATAAATGTAACATCAAATGATTGTAGGTAAGGGGAGAGCCTGTATGAGCTGCAGTTCCCACAGTAAATGACAAAAATTTTTTTCTGGGACTGCACCTTTCTGCTGGGTTGCTGCCTGTTGTATGTTGTAAAAGTCCCATCCTTTTAGTCCTTTGATGCTTCTAAATACACTATCGGGGACGTTGGCACAAGTGACCCATAAGTACCTACAGAGTCACCCTGTATACTAGGTACTTCAGTACTAGGATCTCTCTTTTGATATTCACTAACAAAGCAAACAAAAACAAAGTTTTAATTGTTTATCGTTTATAAAAAAAAAGCAGGAAAATAATAATTAATTGGAAGAGAATAGGGAGTTAATTAAGGCTGATTCGAGTAAATTAAGGGTTAATAAGGGGTTAAACAGAGGAACATTTGCTCATCCCTTTGATCTGCGAATGAAAGAAACAGAAAGATGCAAAAAGAAACAATGTTTCTTTTTATGTTAGTGTTTCAGCCAATGTTGTTAATAAACATTGCCAGGTGCTTTTTATTGACAGCTCCAATTACCGGACTTCTTTAACACTTCAGCTGTCAACAGAGGAGACCCACTGACAGCTCAAAGAACCGAGCTTGAAAGTATCGGTTTCAGGTATTGGTGCTTTTGCACGAGTACCGATACTTGTGAAAATACTCGGTATCGGTACCGATACCGATAATGGTATTGGTGCAACCCTAGTTATCACTGAGCCTTGTTAGTGGAGCCCAATGAGATTATGTGGATTGAGCCATGCATTTTGACAATTCATCAAAGTTGTAAAGATTTTTTTGTATTCCAAGCCTTCTCTTTTATTAAAGAGACATTGTAATTTTGGTCATTTAGGGCAGGTATTTTGCAATGGTTGAGAGGAAAGATGGACAGAACAAAAGGGAAATATAAATGGATCGGGGGATGAGATTTAACAAGACTCTGTCACTTTGCTTTAAATATGCACAGCAATAGAGTCTCTTTAGGTATGGAACTGATTTTATTATGACTCAATGTAGTGGCACTTTACCTTTAATACCCCTCCACTTTAAGTGATTGGATAGCACTTACACACAGCATATGGGGCCACTTGTAAGTTCCACTTAAAGGCTGAGTCTTGTGCATGCGCAGTGCACTCTTCCCTTCCCTGTCACAACAGCGGTGGCAGGGAGGCACTGCACATGCGTGGATCTTGGAAGATGGAGAGCGTTCATTGATGTGATGCTGGGAGCATGCTCAATGTACAGGGTGTCATAGATTACAGCCAGGATGGCGAGGATCTCTGCCATTAGTAGTTTTCTGCCAGGCTGTGGGTAAACTGCAATGGGCATTATAGGCATGGTACTTCTAATAAGTTCCACATTTTTGAAGCTACACTCTGCTTTTTAACATACAAGGCCCCTGACTACATAGTGGATTTTATTGCTAAGTTGAATTTAGTTTTTAATTGCACCCCTTTTCATCCATGTCTTCCTGTTCCATACCACATCATCCAATACAGTTGCAATAATAGTAAAAAAAAAAATGTGATTTTTATTTTTAAGTCAATCTTAGAAATAAAAGTTGTGTCAATTTTGGGTAGCAACTTTATCCATAGACCCCTTTTTTTGTGTGATATAGCTGTCAAATACAAAGCCTCATCTTTTCAGAACCCTGGGCAGCTGCCCACTGTACCCCCACCTTGTTGATTTAAAGCGGAGTTTCACCCATAAAATTTACTTTGCAGTATTCAACAGCAATAAACCTAAGCAACAACATTTGGAATTTTTTTTTTTTACTCACTCTTTCCTGGCTGTTGCTAAGGGGTGCCTTGTAATCTGCCTCTTCCTCTCCCTGGCACCTGACCTAATTTCCCTCAGCGCCTGTGCTCGCTGGTGCTCCTGGGAGATGTGTGTCATCATTTCACAGGAGTCAGTGGGTAGCGCCGAGGGCTTTGGTGCCATCACAAAGGGGCGGGCACTTCTGATGCCGCCGCCCGTTGTGATGGCAATGTCGGAAGTGTACAGCGCTATGAGCCGTACCTCCTGCGCATGCGCGAGAACGGGTGGTGCATGCTGGTCGCTCAGCTGCACCTGATCCCGGAAAATAGTGCTTGTGGAGTTCACATGCCCACAAGCAATATGGAAATTGCCAGGAAAGAGGAATATAAGATATCTTCCTCTATGAAATCGGCAATTGAGCGGCAATACATCCCAGAAAGGTGAGTGCTATAAATAGAAGTTTTAAACTAACAATATTCATCCAATAAATAAATGTAACAGTTGGAACTCCGCTTTAAATTGCTTTGCTAATATTTCATAAAGCTCACAACTAAATTTTTCTGTTTTTTATCACAATGCAACTGTAAGTTATACTTGATGCATTTTAGAATACTATTGTAGCATGTTATGGGCTTAAAATGTATGAAAAGGCAAATTATTATTTTTTAAAGAGTAACTCCACTTTTGTTGGGAAAAAAAAATCAATACCCTCTTTGGACATTGCAGAGATTTTACCAAACTTTATTGCAGAATCCTACCTTTTATTATTCTGAAGAAAAAGCAGTTTGTTGTCTTTTTGGAAATTGAGTTTGAATGGGAGTTACTTTCATTATCAATGATGCACTTGCAGACTTCTAATGAGGAGAGTGGCAGGGTCTGCATCCCTTTAGAAGCATTTAACCCTTGGGGGGTATCTCAGCAAAGCTGAAATTTTTGTTGCTGAGGATGCCTAAAATCTGGTTTGTATCTTAGTACATATAAATAATAAAAAAATAATTAAAAAATAATAAAAAACGATGCAACTATGCAGTTGTATCTTAGTACAGACTTCTGGGTAAATCGGAAAGCCAGTCACACAAGACAGAAATTACTTTTTTGGGGACATTCTGTACACCAACTGTGTATGAAATGGCATCAGGTTGCCATATTGCATTGAATTTTACAGAATATTATAGCACTTCAGATTGAAAAGTAAATATAATTTTTAATAACATTCAATTTACAATATGGCTTGTGTCACAATTGTATATGCTATATTATTTTTTTTTATTTGTGATATTTTTTTCCCACTAAAGTAGAGTTGCCCGTTTAAGTTTTGGATAGAGTCTGGAAGGGTTTGAACCTCTATACACTTCTTATTCATCCCTGTTAAGGAGATTCACCTGGTGACCGTTATCACTGAGAATGAAAGTGAGCTGAAATACCAAATTTGAGAGTTTTTACTAAAGCAATAGATGGAATAAATCTTCTAAAGAGTCATTGACGGCACAGGGGAAATGCATGCCGTCTAAAAAAGTTTTTCTGTTCAGTTGTATGACATGTGAGTTAACACCCCTATGTAGCCACTGACAGATTAGACAGATGAGGGTTCAAACCCTACCACTAGAAGGACCTCATGTACCCATCTGCCAGTGACACCTGTCCTGACATTGATCTCAGAGAGAGACATTTTGAGGGAAATAGTGCTAAACATTGATTATCTTCCATGATTCCTTTCACACACAGTTCACTGGGAGAGATTTACTAAAACTGGTGCACTCACAATCTGGTGCAGCTTTGCATGGTAGCCAATCGGCTTCTAACTTCAGTTTGTTCAATTTAGTTTTGGCAATAAAACCTGGAAGCTTATTGGTTTCTGTGCATAGCTGCACAAGATTTTGCACTCTTCAGCTCTAGTCAGGGCCGGACTGGGAATAAAAACCAGCTCTGGAAAAATGTCATACCAGCCCCATAGCATTATTATATCAGCCCGACAGCATAACATTATTATTTTCTTGTTAATGAAAGGAAAAAACATGCATTTTAAAGCACATTTGAAGAGTATATTATATATAGAGAAGACAGACATGAAAGCACATAGGGGTTTATATATATATAAAAGCAAATTACAGTTAGAAGTGGTAAAAGTGATCAATCATCAAGGGGGACCCCAGCAGAGATAGTTAGCGGCTGTGGTCATTAAACAGTAGATGTCAGAGGCTGCAGACACAATACAAGATATGGTCAGAGACTGAAGACATGATGCAGGAGGTGTCAGAGGCTACGGGCATGATACAAGCGATGGTCAGAGACTGCGGACATAATACAGGAGATGGTCAGAGACTGCGGACACGATACAAGAGATCAATGCAGCCTCACCAGTGCCCATCAAATGCAGCCTCACTGCTCATCAATGCAGTCTCACTGTGCCCATCATTGCAGCCTCACAGTGCCCATCAAATGCAGCTTTACGTGCCCATGAATACAGCTTTACTGTTCCGATCAATGCACTCTCACTGTGCCCATGAATGCAGCCTCACTTTGCCCATCATTGCAGCCTCAATGTGCCCATCATTGCAGCCTCAATGTGCCCATCATTGCAGCCTCACTGTGCCCATGAATGCAGCCTCACTGCCCATGAATGCAGCCTCACTGTGCACATCAATGCACTCTCATTGTGCCCATCACTGCAGCCTCAGTGTGCCCATCACTGCAGCCTCACCTTATTTTACCCTTATTTTACCAATATGTGACGAACGCGGGTATCAGATCCCTGCCCTCCTCGCTAACTCGCGACAAAGGACCGGCCAACCTCACACCACGCTGTCCCTCATTCAACCCTGCTACTACTACTGAGGTTGCTAAACTTTTATCTAGCACTCATCTAACCACTTGCCCCCTGGATCCTGTGCTACGCTCACCCTCTGACTCGATTCTACGCTCTCTAACTCACATTTTCAACCTCTCCCTCTCTTGTGGCATCTTCCCAAACTCTCTAAAACATGCGCTAGTCACCCCCATACTAAAAAAGCCCTCACTGGATCCCACCAATCTCAACAACTTACGTCACATCTCCTTACTCTCCTTCTCCTCCAAACTTCTTGAAAGACTGGTCTACAACCGATTAAGTGACCATCTGACCATGAATAAACTTCTTGATCCCCTTCAGTCCGGTTTTCGCCCTCAACACTCCACGGAAACTGCTCTCCTTAAACTCTCAAATGACCTACTAATGGCTAAGCCAACGGACACTATTCTGTACTACTTCTCCTGGATCTCTCTGCTGCCTTTGACACAGTGGACCACCCCCTCCTCCTCGAAAAACTCCACTCCTTTGGTCTCCGTGACTGTACTCTTCGCTGGTTCTCATCCTACCTATCCCACCGCTCCTTCAGTGTCACTTACAACTCTACTTCCTCCTCTCCTCTTCCTTTTTCCGTTGGGGTCCCCCAAGGTTCTGTTCTCGGACCTCTCCTTTTCTCAATCTACACCACCTCCTTGGGTCAGTTGATTGCCTCCCACGGCTTTAAATATCATCTCTACGCTGATGACACCCAAATCTATCTCTCCACCCCCCAGCTCTCTCCACCTGTCTCCTCACGCATTACCAACTTATTAGCAGACATTTCAGCCTGGATGTCACATCACTTTCTCAAACTCAACCTATCCAAAACCGAGCTCATGATATTTCCTCCCTCAGGTGCCACTTCCCCTGATCTCCCTGTCAAGATCAACGGCTCAACTATCAACCCATCTCCCCACGCCAAGGTCCTAGGTGTAATCCTGGACTCTGAACTAACCTTTCGACCCCACATTCTATCACTATCCAAAGCTTGCCGCCTCTGTCTTCGCAACATCTCCAAGATACGCCCCTTCCTAACCATCGACACCACAAAGCTTCTAATCCACTCCCTGGTCATCTCCCGCCTTGACTACTGCAACTCCCTCCTCATTGGTTTACCTCTAAATAGGCTATCCCCACTTCAGTCCATCATGAACGCTGCGGCCAGGCTCATCCACCACACAAACCGCTCAGCGTCTGCTACACCCCTCTGCCAATCCCTCCATTGGCTGCCACTCAGTCACCGAATTAAATTCAAGATACTAACTATAACT
This sequence comes from Lithobates clamitans, assembly GCA_037952925.1. NCBI lineage: Eukaryota > Metazoa > Chordata > Amphibia > Anura > Ranidae > Lithobates > Lithobates clamitans. Next base: position 7,671,504 of record JBBGZY010000911.1, on the reverse strand, counting down.
TACAAAGCCATCCACAACTTGGCCCCTAGCTACATCTCTAACCTAGTCACAAAATACCAACCTAATCGTTCTCTTCGCTCCTCCCAAGACCTCCTGCTCTCAAACTCCCTTGTCACCTCATCCCATGCTCGCCTTCAGGACTTCTCCAGAGCCTCCCCCATCCTCTGGAATGCTCTACCCCAATCCGTCCGTTTTTCTCCTACTTTATCCACTTTCAGACGATCCCTGAAAACTCATCTCTTCAGAGAAGCCTATCTGGCCCCCACCTAACAACTGTACATTTATCTTCTCAATCAGCACATCACCCACAGTTATTACCTCTTGTATCTCTTGACCTCCCCTCTTAGATTGTAAGCTCTAAGGAGCAGGGCCCTCTGATTCCTACTGCATCAAATTGTATTGTATTTGTACTGTCTACCCTCAAGTTGTAAAGCGCTACGTAAACTGTTGGCGCTATATAAATACTGTATAATAATAATAATAATAATAATTTTACCCCCTTCCAGACCAAAGCACTTTTTGCAATTCAACACTGCGTCACTTTAACTGACAATTAACTGCGACATTACACTAAAACAAAATTGACGTCCTTTTTTTCCCACAAATAGAGCTTTCATTTGGTGGTATTTCATCACCTCTGCGGTTTTTATTTTTTGCGCTATAAGCAAAAAAAGAGCAACAATTTTGAAAAAAAGCAATATTTTTTACTTTTTGCTATAATAAATATCCCCAAACAAATATATAACAAAACACATTTTTTCCTCAGTTTAGGCCGATATGTATTCCTCTACATATTTTTGGTAAAAAAAAAAAAATCGCAATAAGCGTATATTGATTGGTTTGCGCAAAAGTTAAAGCTTCTACAAAATAGGGGATAGATTTATGGCATTTTTATTATTAAGTTTTATCGTGACTGCGACATTATGGCGGACACATCGGACACTTTTGACACTATTTCGGGACCATTGGCATTTATACAGTGATCAGTGCTATAAAAATGCACTGATTACTGTGTAAATGACACTAGCAGGGAAGGGGTTAAACACTAGGGGCGGATCAAGGGGTTAAGTGTGTCCTAGGAAGTGATTCTAACTGTGGGGGGGGGCTACCACTGACATGACAGCAATCAATGCTCCCGATGACAGGGAGCAGTAGATCTCTGTCATGTCACTAGACATAACAGGGAAATGCCTTGTTTACATCTCCCCATTCTGCCTCTCTGTGACACGATCACGGGACACCGGCGGACATCGAGTCCACGGGACCCACGGTCACGCTGTACGCGGCGCGTGTGCCCACTAGCCCCGCCAATTAAAAGGAATGTACAAGTACGCCCATTTGCCCACCGCTGCCATTGTGCCGACATATATGGGCGTGCAGCGGTCGGCAAGTGGTTAATATTATGGCTGACTTCTTCTTTACCAAATGATTACATACCCTTTTAATGGGAACATAAACCGGGCTTCAGCTGTGGCAGTGGTGCACATACTATTGACTGTATCTCTCCTCATGCAATTGGCTATTCCATTTCTCCTATTCCCATGCTCGACTGCCAAGATTCAGGCAGACTCTCTTTGCTCAGTGGTGACTACATGTGTGTTGCATGTGTGACCTTTCTCCTGCCTCCCGTGCAAAGAGCCCCAGTGAACAACTTTGTGTCCGCTATATACCCTGTAACATGAGTTTCAGTCACTCTGGCTGATGCACCATCGTCCACAGTTACCCCCTCGGTAACTGGAAATTAGTCCATACAAAACTCACACAGACTATACTGTAGGCCTGCCTACAAGGGGCCACCTGTTCCAATGGAATATGAGATTTGAGTTTCCATCCATTTTAAAAATGGCTATATAAAGGTATAATAAAAGGTACAGTAGTACCTTGGATTACGAGCCTAATTCATTCCAGAACCATGCTTGTAATCCAAAGCACTCATATATCAAAGCGAGTTTCCCCATAGGAATCAATGGAAACTCAGATAATTTGTTCCAGTGTCACTAGTGTATGCAGTACTGCATGTGGCCAGAGGTGGGGGCACCACAGAGACATTCAGAGATGCTCGGAGACACTTGGAAACACTCTGGAACCGAGTGTCTCCAGCGTCTCAGACGCCCCCACCTCTGGCCACATGCGGTACTGCACACCCCAGAGGCTTGAATCCTGCTCGTCTTGCAAGACAACGCTCGCAAATCGAGTCAGGTTTAAAAGAAAAAAAAAACAGCTCGTATTGAGAAACACCCATAAATCGCATTACTAACAATCCAAGGTTTTTCTGTATATAAAGGTAAAAAACAATGGCAGGTTTTTATTTATGTTAATAATACATACTACATTGTTTGGAGTAATCAAAGAATAAGCTGTCATGTTGGACAGGTAGTGCACTAGGATTCTATGATATGTTACTGTGATTTTTACAAGCAGTAAGATCTCCACCTGTCCAATAACAATTATCTGGCATCACCATGCTCGTCGCTTCACATCACTCATTTCCCAACTGACTCTAACTGGAAGGAAGTTGCAGCCCTCCAGATGCATCCTATTTCCAGGGCTGAAACTTGCCTTGTGTTCTGATGTGAATAGATAAAGCAGCAGAGCTCCAACAACTGGATTCCATTCATTAACTTTTATTAATGAATGTCTCAAATACAAGTGTTGTGGGGAAGTTTATATGTGTGAATTAGAAACAAGTTGAATAGACTGTTTTTCTTGTTTAAAATGACACTGTCATAAAAGAACAACAAAAAAACATAAGAAACAGGGTTACCTACAAAATAAGAAGTTAAGGATGTACTTTGCCCGCTACGTGCGCTGCCAGAATTGTGCTCTAGTAAAGTGGAATCCTCCACTGAAGTATGGTGGGAAACCGACACTTCTGGGAGTGTCGATCTCCTTTGTTTACTCCTCTCCCACTCTCAGTGGTTTCCAGGTAGTCCTATTTATTATTATTTTTATGATTATTATTATTATACAGGATTTATATAGCCCCAACAGTTTGTGCAGCCCTTTACAACTTGAGGGCAGACAGTGCAGTTACAATACAATAGGAATCAGATTACAATTTTTTTAATAATGACACGGTTGCTTTACATGGTAGTATTTGAAAAACACTTTCATTTCTTTTAAATATGTGTAATATGTATGCAAGTAATGCATAGTTGCCAACTGTCCTGAAGTTCCCGGGACATTCCCAGGATTTAGACCTTTGTCCCGCTTTTAGCCTTTCCCGGGAAATGTCCTGGGAAATCCATGTTTTCCTGTTCTTTCGCCGCTGCTAGAGGTCCATTTTTACAGAAGACCAGCTCTCATATAGCCTGGTCACTAGCCCCTCGGCCTTCCCACCTGTCGTGGGAAAGGCCATGGGGCAGGGGTTGGCACCAGCTCAATTTCTATTGCAGCCACCTGGCCGGCTCCGCCTCTTGCTTGTTCCCCTCATTACACGAGAGCTGGCCTACTGTAATGGCAGCAGAGACTCCGCTGCTGGGATGTAAGGGGGCGCTCCACTGGGGGATACCTGATCTAAGGGGGTCTCCACTGGGGGACACCTGATGTAAAGGGGCGCTCCACTGGGGGACACCTGATGTAAGGGGGGCTCCACTGGGGGATACCTGATGTAAGGGGGGCTCCACTGGGGACACCTGATGCAAGGGGGGCTCCACTGGGGGCACCTGATGCAAGGGGGACTCCACTGGGGGACACCTGATGTAAGGGGACTCCGCTGGGGGACACCTGATGTAAGGGGGACACCGCTGGGGGACACCTGATGTAAGGAGAGACTCTGCTGGGAATGCCTGGTGTATGGAGGGACTCTGCTGATGTAAGGAGGGACTCTGCTGGGATACACCTGATGTAAGGGAGGGCTCCACTGAGGACACCTGATGCAAGGGGGACTCCTCTGGGGGAACCTGATGTAAGTGGGACTCCGCTGGGAGACACCTGATGTAAGGAGAGACTCTATCGGGAGTGCCTGGTGTAAAGAGGGACTCTACTGGAATGCCTGATGTATGGAGGGACTCCTCTGGGGACACTTGATGGCATCTGGTGGCATTCGATGGTGGCAAGTGACGCGCTCAGGGCTCCCACTGATTCTGCATTATGGTGAGCCAAACTAATTTATTTTATATTACAATGTAATAATAGAAATAATAGAAAAAATAACAAACATGGTGCCGGGGTGATTGAAGCGCTAACACCAGGTGTTTGGAGTATCTTTATCAGCTGATTGTTAAACTTTCTGAAATGCTATTGTGGTGTAGGATCTGGGCCTGTTGTCTCTCCATCCCTTCTTCTTTCCTTCCTTGTCTCTCTCTCTCTCCCTCTCTCTTTCTCCCTCCATCCCTCATTCATCTCAGACTCTAAAAATTACCCCTTTGAGTCACCCCCCTTTAAGCCACGCCCAATATTTAGTTTAAACCATGCCTATTTTTTGCTGTTTCTTTTGTTTCCCAGCTTTTTCAGCTTTCAGGCCTGTCACCCATTGAATGACAATTGTGCGTTCATGCAACACTGTACTCATATGAACTTTTTATCATTTTTTTCACACAAATAGAGCTTTCTTTTGGGCACTGATGAGGAGGCACTGGTGGGAACTGTTAAGTGGCACTGATAGAAGGCAGTGATGACCAGGCACTGATAGACAGCACTGATTGGCAGCACTGATGTGCACTGTTGGGGCTGCACTGGTTACTCAAATTAAACATAGTCTCCCTTGACTATGTGAAACACACTCATTTAGCACTGATAGGCGGCACTAATGGGAACTGATTGGCAGCACTGTTGGGGCTGCACTGATAATCAGGACACTGATGATTAGTACCCTGATTATCAGTGTAGATATCCCCTTTCACACTGGCTGGTTACCAGCGCCCCTCTCCTCATGCTGTGACAGTGCAAAGAGAGGAATGCCATTAATCGGCAAGTGTGTTTACATTGTGATCAGCTGTGATTGGACACAGCTGATTACATGGTAAAGGGCCACTGTGATTGGCCCTTTATCCCGATTACAGAGTGCATCACAGCGAGCTTGCGAGGGGCGTTGTTTCTGGGAGTGCGTCTATTGAACTGGACGACTGCACTGTAGGCGTCATTTGGCTATAGCGCAGTCGGCAAGTGGATATAAAGTATAAACTATATTGTCAAAAGTATTGGGACACCTGCCTTTACACACACATGAACTTTAATGGCATCACCGTCTTCGTCCGTAGGGTTCAATATTGAGCTTGCCCATCCTTTGCAGCTATAACAGCTTCAACTCTTCTGGGAAGCCTGTCCACAAGGTTTAGAAGTGTGTCTATGGGACTGTTTGACCATTCTTACAGAAGCGCATTTGTGAGGTCAGGCACTGATGTTGGATGAGAAAGCCTGGCTCGCAGTCTTCACTTTAATTCATCCCAAAGGTGTTCTATCGGGTTGAGATCAGCACTCTGTGCAGGCCAGTCAAGTTCCTCCGCCCCAACCTTAATCATCCATGTCTTTATGGACCTTGCTTTGTGCACTGGTCCAAATCATTTGGTGGAGGGGGGATTAAGGTGTGGGGTTGTTTTTCAGGGGTTGGGCTTGGCCCCTTAGTTCCAGTGAAGGGAACTCTTAGGGCGTCAGCATATCAAGACATTTTGGACAATTTCATTCTCCCAACTTTGTGGGAACAGTTTGGGGATTGCCCCTTCCTGTTCCAACATGACTGCGCACCAGTGCACAAAGCAAGATGGTCCAAGGTAAAGACATGAATGAGCGAGTTTGGGGTGGAGCACTGGCCTGACCGAGTCCTGACTTCAACCCGATAGAAATACCTTTGGGATGAATTAGAGTGGAGACTGCGAGCTAGTCCTTCTCGTCCACATCAGTACCTGACCTCACAAATGTGCTTCTGGATGAACGGTCAAACATTCCCATAGACACACTCCTAAACCTTGTGGACAGCCTTCCCAGAAGAGTTGAAACTGTTATAGCTGCAAAGGGTGGGCAAACTCAATACAGACTAAAACTGGGATGCCAGTAAAGTTCATGTGTGTGTAAAGGCAGGCGTCCCAATACTTTTGACTATATAGTGTGTTTGTTTATGTATACACACATTCACACACAGACAGATATTTTTGCTCATTATATACACAGGCTCTTGATTTACAGTGCTACACAAGGGTTACTGTATCTTTTTACAATGCAAGTCTATAAGTTGGATTAATAACGGGGGGGGGGGGGGGGGGTGAATTACTAAAGAATTACATTTCTCACTTAGTTCAGTGCAGCTGTATTTACTTCAATTATCTTTTCATGTGCAAAATAAATTCCTGTTTTTTTTAAATTCCTCTGCACAGGATTGGTTACTCAAATTAAACATAGTCTCCCTTGACTATGAGGAACACACTTCTTTAGTACTTTGGCATGATGAAAGCTGGCCATATACACTATGAGAACTTCAGCTGGCTGAAATGCGCTCTGTGGTTGATCCTGTTGCCATCCTCCCACCCAACTTCTTCAATTGCAAAATCAAAGGAGTTGGGTTAAAAATTGTCAGGTAAACATTGGCTGCATCCAATCAGGTGTAGCTGTTATTCAGATAAACTGACAGCTACTGGTGCCAGCTGTTAGAATACTATAGTAGGAGATTTGTCTCTGAATATTGTAGAAGGGGCATACAAGCTGAATGAAAAGAATATAACTGTGTATGGCCTGCTTTAAGACAATGATCTCACTGAGTAAGACTGGGTTAAGTACAAAGCCCCCTCAAATGGTTAATCTACAAATCTCTATTATTAATATAATGTAACGCTCGCCCCTGAAGGAGCCGCTGAAAAAGACAGGCTCCCTGACAATAGTACAGAGGCTGCCTGTCACAGATACAGTTCCAAGCACAACGACAACGCAGGCTCAGTCTAAGGGATGTCTTTTTGTAGTTCCAATTTTGCACTTGGCCAGAAGGGGATTTAAGGGTCCAGGATACTCCAAAATGATAACAGAAATCAAAAGGAGGACACACTTCTTACAAAATCCTCATGAAACAGCCTTGACTGGAGTTAATAAGGTATGGCCAGTAGTTCTAGGTCTTTGTAAGAGCAAACCTAGTCCATCCAGTAACCTCTGGCACTCAGTGCCCTCTAGCACATGCACACCTGAGAGTCCAAGGCCAACTCTTACTCACACTGTCCTAGGAAAGATGTTTGCCACCCAGCTTCCATGTGACACTCTTCAGTGAGGGAGACAAAGATCCTTCCCCCAGACCAGACTCCAAGATGATGCCCTTCAGAAAAACTCTGTTTACCTTCTACAGAATTATAGCCCAGCACTTTATGAGCCCCCAGGTGCAACTCTTTGCACACAGAAGCTGCCTCCCAATGGCAGCAGCCCCAGGAGAACTGGAACCCTCCTTGGAAAGAGCCTCTCTGCCTATGTTTCTGAAACATTTATCCCCTGCCCAACCAGCTACTGGGCACCCCTTTTCCAGGGATTGGCTGGGGTCTAATAAATATTCATAAATCAGTGGCTGATCCTCCTATTTCATATACTAGAAGCTTCCTCCAGAGGCAGACAGGAGCAATCAACCACTGACCTTATGAAAACCTGACCAGACAGAAAAACAAATCACTATTCCACATTACAGTGGAGCCAAAAACTAAATTTAGCCTAACTTTTGGCAGGGCACTACAATAAAAAATATAAACATAGATATATAGTGACCAGACATTCACTATACTTTTATGTTATGCCATGAGTGTGAAAGCTTCAGACCACTACTACTATTATTGTGAACATAATCATTGGCTACATCCATGCGTTTGATACCCCTTAAAAGGAAATTAATAAAAATGTTTGTGTTTTACAGCTTATTTTTTACTACCATTTTAATTTTTCCAAAACTTTATTTTTAAATATCATTTAATACAGGGTACATCCATGACATAAAGTATGCTGGTATTTCTAATGCCGCGTACACACGAGCGGACTTTCCAGCGGACTAGGTCCGACTGTCTTCCCGACGGACTTCTGACTAGGTCCGACGGTCTTTCCGAACCAACGGACTTGGCCACACATGATAAGACTAAGTACGTTCATAAGTCTGTTCGGTTTGAACGTGATGACGTAAATGGGACTAAAAAAGGAAGTTCAATAGCCAGTAGCCAATAGCTTCCCTTGCGTCGTATTTGGTCCGTCAGACCAGCACACAGACGAACAGTTTTCCCAGTTTTAGTTCGTCGGACTTTGAGACTGTCGGACAGATTTGAAACATGTTCTATTTCTAGGTCCGTTGGATTGTTATCACGAAAAGCTATCGGACTAGCCCACACACTATCGGATTGTCCGCCTGACTAATCCCATCGGGCCTAGTCCGCCGGAAAGTCTGCTCGTGTATACGCAGCATAACAAGAAAGCTCACAACTGCCTGCATTCTTGCTGGAAGCCTGTGTTTAACTGACTAGTACAGGCATTCCATTCTTTGTTTGAAAAACACAAAGGTGTGTATTCATCCTCATTCAGATTTGTCTATGTAATCTTATCCCTCTTGTACATCAGTGCTGTTTAACAGTAGAGCTGTGAAATGAGCTTGAGAAAGCTGGTAATCTCACTGGGAACCATTATAAATTTTAAATTACAAACATACACAGTAAACAAAAATTAAAGCAAAAAATATATATATTTCCTTTAATGCAGGTTCAAAAAGTTAAATGAATGAATTGCCTAGCAGTAGTTGACCAAAAAAAAAAAGAAGCAGGTTTCACTGTAATACTCACATTCATTTTGGTGCTGTCCCTAGCAAAAGGTCCACTCATCCACTAGATGGAAAACCTCTTCTGAGTTTAGTAACGCAGAGTGTCATTTAACACACTTCCTGTGAGCCCAGGCTGTCATGGACACACCCCTTGGGGGTACGTCATCACGCCAATCTGAGCTCAAATTACTGTTGCATTGAGTAGCACTCACACATCATTATGTCAGGGCCATTCAGCACCATTGTCAAACAGATCGAAGCAACACCCGTGACCTCATGTGAATGACCAGAAGAATTTAGGATATGCATATTTTTAGTTTTTAAAAAGTAGGTGTGGGCTGGGTGAGGGAAGGGGGTAAGGTGGGTAAAAGACCAAGATGTCCTTTAATCATTTATATTGCTATGCACTTATACCTTTGGACAAGGCTCACAGCTTCACATAACAGAAGCAGGTGTCCAAGGATGTCATATAAAAAAATGGGCTATACATATACTTTAGAAAGTTATGTATATTGTGTAGCACCATCATTTCTGTATAGCTTTTACTACTAGTGAGTGGTTGGAAGCCTACATAAGCTCACTTATTCAGGGAAGCCTATCCCACACCCACCTAATAACTGTCCCCGAGCCACCCCCATCAAATCATTCCCTGCATCTATTACCTTTTGTACCATCAACCCCTCCCTTTAGAATGTAAGCTCTACGAACAGGGCCCTCCTGTATTGAACTATACTGTAATTGTGCTGTCCCCCCTCCACTGCGCTGTGTAAATTGTTGGTGCTATATAAATTGTGTATAATAATAATAATAATTAACAGTTAGGCTTCATGCACACTAGCATTTTTCATAAGCTCAAAAAAAATGTGAAAATGCTCCTAGACGCTGAAGCTCAAAAAAACGCTAAAAGCCTAAAGTAGTGCTCATGGACACATAGGATAACACTATTTAGCTTCTGGGAGCAGAAAGAAATGCTAATAACAGCTTCTAGGAGCTTAAAAAAAACGCTAGTGTGCATGAAGCCCTTATATCATATCATTTTTATAATTTTATAGAATAGGCTTGTAGAGTATGTTGCATTTGGATATGTTGATACTGTTTTTTTGTAAACTCTTTGGCTTGTACAGAAGGTGTGCAAAGAAACACACATTTTTTTTTTTTTTTTAACAATCAGGAGTGCTTTATTGAAGGAGAAGAATACAGAAAAAAGTAAAGTACATGAGTAGTTACAAATCAGACATAGTACAATACATCCGCTATAATACATCTTACATTGCTTAGCTGTCTTCCATATTACTTTATGTTTATTATCACATTGAAAACTATTATGTATATCAAATTGTCCCGGAGTACCTGTGACCCATCTACAGGGGAAAAAAGAGAGGAGGGAAAAAGAGGGGTACCAGAGAGGGGAAAGAAGGAAAGGGGGAAGAGCAAGGGGGGGGAAGACAAAGGGGAAGATGGGGGGGGGGGACCAAGCCAGGCACCAGTGCGTACTCCACCAAGCGAGACCATCTGACTATGTAACCGGGAGGAGTGATAGACCAGGATATCCAGCTCTCCTTAGACACACACATTTGATTGACGTATGCAAATGTTACAATTGAACCTGCATATGTAAAGCTATGAATCCCTTACTGAACACAGGCTAATATAATTGTATGGTCGATAAAAAAAAAAAAAGTGCTCTCTTTGCTAGCTCCTTGTTACCAATTAACTCTTTGATATTGATAAATGCGATGAAATGTGAGAGGCTTTAATTCAGCACTAAGAACCATTGCTGCTAACATCTTATCACTTCCAGTTGTTAATTTTCTATTCATGGATGACACTAGAACTCAAAATATTTTACATGGCATTTAATGATTGGTTTGACATGCTGACACTAATTCATTTTATGTTTTTCTTGTGTTCTAAGCAAAATTTAATTAAACCTTAAACTGCAGATCCAGAGGAGTCCAGTGCATACGGTCTCTGATATCTCAATGCTGGCCCATCGTTACAGCAAATGCTTGCATTCAATATATTTTATTTCAGCCAACTTGGTTCCACCTAACGTTTACCCTATAAACAACAAGCAACAACAACAAAGTTTGCATTCAACTTAAAAGTATAAATCCATAAATGGGATGAAAATGTTGAAAATGGTTTAATACAAAGGAGTTCAGGTTTGAGTCGAGCATGGATTCACAGTGAACATAACCCATTCGCAGTTCGCCAACGTGGTGAGCTAATGCAGCCGTTTGCCCCCATAGCACAAACACATTGAGTTCCCACCCAGCCTGTCAATCAAGCGCACTATGTTGTTGTGCTCAGACCAACACCTGCCTAAAAATGAAACTGTTGTGCCACTGACAAATTAGTACAAAGGTGAGGGCTTTAGCTTTATTCTTTGTATGAGCAAACTTTCCTATACCGTTTAGATCTGTTGTGGTTCTTACTGTCACTGCTCAATACATTTATTATACTGTTAGAAAAGAAAACAAATCACCCAAAACTATGTAAAAAGCCATTTTTTAAAGTTGTAATGAATCATATTGGAGTGCTGCTGCTGTATTTAAAACAAGCAATAATATAAAAATTAAAAAATAAATTACACATCCAAATATGTGATGCCAAAATATGGTGTCCCTGATGCTCTCCATGAGTTGTTCCATAACACCTCATACAACTGAGATACATCCCCCAAGCATGTCATTGAAAGGATTTGTGGTTTTCCCATGTTGTCAAAGGTGTATTAAAAGGTGAACTCTCTCCCCGATGTACAGTTTTTTAATTTAGCTTTTCTATATGTCCCCCTATGGCCATGCCCAGCTCCCCAAGCCCCTTTTTTGACAATCCCCTGTCTATTAGCCTCAACAATGGCCAGTGTTGATGTCCTAGAATGGCCACTGTACACTTTATTGGGATTTGGATTGCAATTTTTTTTACTTCAAAGTTCCTTAGATCCATCTAGTCAAACCAGTAGAAAAAAATGAATACATAAATAGAACACCTCCATATACAGAACTCTATACCCATATGGTCCACTTTGCTTCAGTGGGGGAAAAAAATCCTTTCGGATTACCCAAGGCAATCATATATTCCCTGGCTCAACAATTAACTGAGCTGACCAGAAGTAGTTCCTATTCTACATTTTTACAGCTCCCATTGTGAAAAAGCCCTTTCCATATGTGGAGGTTAAACCTCTTTTCCTCCAGATATAAAGAGCCCCCTGTCCTCTGTAATGACGTTAAAGGGAATACAGCTCATTGGGAGGCTGAGCCGGGTGGTCCCGACTTCATTCATCGGCTCTGTGACATCAGTTGACAGCAGCCTTCAGCCCACTGTCTGCTGAAAACAGGTCACAGAAGTGCAGAACGAACTGCACTCCTGTGATCCACAGAAGTACAGATAAACAAACTTTGTCTGTACTGCTCCTTTAAATAAATTCATGTTATGGTCACTGCTAATCAGATAGTCTTTTATTTGACATTGGTAATGAGCACCACATTGTTTAAGATTACCAGGTCCAGCAGAGCATCATTTCTAGACAGGGCTTCTATAAACTATACCATAAAATTCTCTTGTAATAGGTTTATACATTTCGGCCCTTTCACTGTTCCAGCTGTGCCATTAATCCAGCCTTAGCACTATTACACTCTCCATCATCAAGTTCCTATTTCACAATCACTTTGAGATCACTTCTCACATAGAGACAGACATCGCCGCCTTTTTGTTTTACCCTGTTTCTCCAAAAGAGAGCATAGCCAGGGATATTAATAGCCCTATCATCTGGGAAATAAAGCCAAGATTCAGCAATATCAATTAAATCACAGTTTTCATTATGCATCAAAGCTTCCAGGCCTTCTATTTTGCGTGGCAGATTTCTGGCATTGGTGGACAAAGACTTTAATCCATTGTTGCATTTTGCACTTGTATTTTCCTTTTTTTTTTTTTTGAAGTACAACTAGTACTGTAATCGCCAATGTTTGTAACATCGAAAAATCTCCATGTAACCTGTCAAAGCCCTCTTCCATCTTCCCCTCATTCCACCCTCCATTAGCATCAGACCAATGTCTATCTTGTCTACCCCATTATATTCTAATTCTCAATCCTAGGTTAGACACTTCTCTAACCTTCCCATAAATCCTCTCCCATAGCACAGCAGACCCCCCTTCCATTTAGGTACAAACCATATAGGTTCTATCCCAATGAAAAATCAGCCCAGTGTTAAGAAAAACTCCTTCCCTCTTACTCCAGATTTTTACAATGAGTTTGATGAACAAAACTGAGACATGGTCACTTGTTCTGATTTGCCTTTGATTCCTACTCTGCTCTACTCAAGCCTTTATTGGTGTTAGCATCCCTCATAAGCAAAGAGTAGGTTCAGTTTAAAGCTATTGACTAGCAGTACTGTGCAAAGCAAAGGAGCTCTGATTGGCTGACCCCCCCTCTTCCAGTGTGAGTGTGGTGGTGCAGGGGATTACGAGAGTCTGATATCAACACAGATTCAGCTATTTGGTAATTCCATGTAAAAATACATTTACTATATATCTACTGTACTATTCGTTTTTTAATGAGCACATATTGTAACTAGGTTAAATTGTGTTTTGTTTTTAATCTGCCAGGAGCTCAGCCTTACCACTATAGCATTAAAAGCAGAGTTAAACTCTCAACCCGTGTTATCTCCTAATAGTCTTGTGTCCCAACATTTTAGGATCTGTTAGTGACTTTCTGCTCAAAATGCCTTAAGACTTTCCTCCCAGTGGAAATGATGCTTCCTGTACTCCCACTCCAATGTTCTGTGCTGGCAGAGCTGAGTAACAGCCACACCCTTCAGAACAAGCTTCCTCCAACAGATGTATATTGCAGAGAAGATCAGGGTCATGTCTAACCAGGTTTCATACATCACAGAGAGCACTAGGTTAATTATGGTGTCCATTGAACCACACAGTAATTTTTTTTTAACTCCCCTGAAATATGCTGCAACAGACAAGAAATAAGATTAGGAAATTGGAAGTTGTTAGTACAATGTCTGTCTGGCTGCATATGTAGTTCTGTGACTTTGCTTGAGCTTTAAATATGCCCCCCTTACAGCACAGACACTGGCTTAATATATTATTACTGGGACCCTACTGATATAATAACCTGGTGCCCTCAATGTAATGACATTCTTTCTAAAGCCACACAGCTTAGCCTGTCTGTTTATTCTCCATCGATGTGCACCAGATAGGGAAAGGATGTATTTTATTATGGAGGGATACGATTGCACTGGTGTGTAAATATACAGGTGTGGGGATGTAGTTGTGGCCTCCCCAAGAGAGGGTAAATGAGGAGGAAAGGTGCTCACATATCCTGACTTCTGATAAGGGAAGCGACATGGAGAGACATTGATTTTGCATCTGTGCAGGACTCCAATACAAAATGAAAATGGAAAAAAATATTAACACACTTTAAGAGATGGTCATTAATGCTATGCTGGTATAATTAATCAAATGTTTTTTAAAGGTTCAGTTATCCTTTAAAGCTACACTTCAGACAAAATCTAATATTTAGCATCTAAATATACAATCACAATAGCGTACATGCCTGGGGCTTTTGATTTTGATCCAGGCAATCCTTAAGTACAGAGGGCCACCCGCAATAGAAAATCTCCTGACTGCCAGCAATGTGGTGTTCAGGGAAAACCTATTTCTCACCGCGTGATTCTATAAGCTAGGGATTCCCCACACTGTCAAACAAAATCTCTCTGCAGTCTAATTACATACACTTCTGATCATTCCTAAAGAAAAGATTCACATTTCTGCCACAGCCATATCACAGTCAGATGTTGCTTCTCGTGGACTCTATACATGGCACCCCACTGGTATCCCCTCTAAATGCTCCCTGCCGTGGCTGACTATACAGCACTTTCTACCACCCTATATAATACAGCTCTTTCTCACTCTGATCCTCCAAGCACCCAGTATTCCTTATGATATGTTGCAGTGGCCATCACTTGGTCTCCAATATATTCTCTACAAAGCTACAATTTAGACAGATACATGGTTGCCGGCTCTTTTGGAGAAAGGAGTGACCCAGTGAGACCAGGTGTGTTCCCAAGACCAGATTGAGTGCCATATTGGTTAATTTTGTGGGCTCTGCTAGGATGAACACTTTGGAGTTGCCAAAGTGTCTGTAATTAGGGGCTACAATCAGCTGCCATTTCTGCTGCACAAAATCTGTAGAGGTAAATGTAGTGTTCAGTCTGTGATGAGGTAGAGGTCTTACCATATACAGTAGGCAAAAAAAACACGTTAACATATATTTTTATTGCTAAAGCAAATTTATAGGGCACTATAGTGCAGCCCCATATTTATTCAGCCCCTGGGGTGTACTGCTTCATTGGTTTCCAGAGTGCAGCTGCCTGCACCGTAACAACCAATAAGGGTGTGTGGTCCTGCTGTGTGTGATGTGGGGGGCAAAAATGACGCTTGTCCTCAGCATGGCCCTGGGACACCTATTGCAGTGAGTGGATTTACTTCACTTTGGAGAGATCATCTCTTACTTGTTGTTGTTTCTATGGGACAGGAATTGATAAGACATATTTTTTAATGAGACAAAAAAACCTGACCGATTTCAATCATTACTAATCTAGCTAAACAAAAAATAAAAAATGACTTTAGAAATATACTGTAATCTTTCCTTTCTTTCTGGGCACTAAAAATATTTGTCATACAGGAAATCCCAGAAGCTAAAGAAAGTCCTGGAAGCTAGGTTTAGCGGCAGCCATATTTGATCATTTTAAGGTAACAGATATATATGTTTTATGCAATGAGAGTGCACAATTTTTATGGGATTGGTTTGTTCTGGATTTCATGTATGAAATAACTGGCTGCTGGTGGAGGAGTATTTTGGGAGCTAAATGGGATCTATAGAGGAGATCAGATAAATTACTGTGAATTGCTGCGGAAGAGTGGAATCTTTACAAAAAGCTGGTGTAGACCTCATATTAATTTAAGGGGTCAATCTCTTCTAGTGAGTGCATTGGCTTTTGGGTGTGCGCAAATATATAGCATATCTGTATATGTATGTGCTAAGGTACAAATAGAAATAGCACTGTGTGTATGGTACAAAAAATACTTCTTTTGAGTAGAACAGCATCATTTTTGTTTTATATATAAAGGAAATGCATCCTTTAAGGACTGTACACATGGGCCAAAAATCAGGCGGTATCAGCCGGTTCAATAAACACCGGCCAGTATTCGGCCAGTGTGTAGACCAGTTGGTCCGATAGAAGCCAGCTGCTGTCGAAGGGGCATGACCGAAAAAGGTCTGCCGATCAGCTCCCGATCAGCGCTCTCAGCCAATGGCTGAGAGTGCTGAATGGTGTGTTCTGGCGGGGGGCCGTCCCCCTGTCAGAACACAATAGCTTAGCAGGGGAGATCTCTGTACTAACATTGGATAGTTAGTACAGTGACTCCTCCTGAGCCAGGGCCGGGACAAAGGGTGGGCAGGAGGGGCCCTGGGCACTGTGGTATCATGTGAGGTGGGTGGTACCACAAGGAGATTAGGGGTGGGGATTTGTGTTAGGAGGGGAAATTTGGGGACGGCAGGGGGTAGAAATTGTTCTAGGAGGGGAAAATTTGGGGGGGGGGGGGTGTTGTAAAAAGGGGAATTTATATTGAGAGGGGGATGTGGGAAGGGTATTTGTGCTAGGAGCAGGGATTTGGAAGCTTTGTGCTATAAAAGGTCATATGGTAGAGGGGGGGAGGGGATTTGTGTAAGGAGGGAAATTTTCTTTGGTGGTGGTGGGGGGGGGGGGTGGGCGGTAATTTGTGCTAGTAGGCGTGATTGTGGATTATTTGTGCTAGGAAGGGAATTTTGAGGGTTACGGACATCAAGCATTGAATACAAGTAGATCTGAGAGAGAGAAGGAGGTTGCACAACACACAATGGCTGGCTGCGGCCAAACCTACAAACCTATAATAAAGCCTTTCCCAGTCAAGTAATAGAAAACTGTGCAAAACTGATAAGTCAGTACTTTTCTTGGATAGGATAGCAATTCACAGAATACTTTTACTGGCTGCCCAGTATTTCTAGTGAAGAATCATCTCTTCACACAAGAGAAATTGAATGTTTGGTTGAGAAACTGATTTGCCTTTGCAAAAACTAAAAATTTTCCATGGGAAAACTTTGCATTGTGTTGCTCTAGCCACAAAATTGCAAGAAAAAATAATAGTAGAAAGCTTACATGAAAAGCACCCTAGCCTGCAATTTAATGGTACTGTATACCACATTTCTGGGGAAATAATTGCTGTTAGTATGCACCTAGATCTCTCAGCGGCTTGTCCGCATAGATTGGCAGCAAGAATACAACTATTCTAAAGATTTGCCTTAAAAATAACACTTGTTTTTGTCCCTGAAGCAGATACTCACTATAGGCTTCAATTTAAGGCAATACAAACACAAGTAATTGGTTTCCATTAGCTTTTATTTATGATCAAAGGCAACAGCAATTCTCAAAGACACAGGATCAATGTGTTTTTCCAACATTAGGACTCTTCTGTACAGTTAAAGAAGGTTTCCCTTAGCAAAATGAAGCATTTGTATGCAAACGGTTCTACCAGTTCTTTAGAAGCAAATTAGAGCTGTTCTCTGTTATTGCCTAATCACATTGTAAGAAAGCAAAGCAAAATTGTCTTAATTAAAACCTTGTTGCATAAGCCTGGCAAATGGTGCTTACAGGTGGAAAGGTTGCTGTCTGATTCAGAAAAATGTATATAAAATATAAAAAAGATATTCTATATAATATAAATTGTAATATATATAAATTCAGAATATATAAAATATATAGCTAAATACCATACGTTTAGTGAGGTGCTGCGGAGCACCTCACTACATAACATAAGTACCTTTAATTAGTGTCCACTTGTGTCATGGGTGGAGACCTTATGATTCTCCCATTTAGAAGAGTGTAATGCTCTCATGGTTCAGAGATGCAGGTTCTCCCACTCCATGGATAGTGTAGGACCCACTGATTGTTGGGTACTTTGTCGCAGTAAGTGGGCTTAGCACCATATAGCAATATGGTGTGACCAAATCCCCATATTTTTTGATAATGTTTTTTGGAAATGTTTAGGTGTTTTAAACTAGCCTTGCTTGAGGTAAATGTCTTTTTCGCATGTGTGCGCTGTAATATTTTCTTCCAATGCATGTTTAAGGCGCATTAAAAATGCACTCCAGATGTACTCCAAGTAATTTTTTTTTTTTTTTTAGGGGGAAGTGTTTTTTTTACCTTACTGATATTTGCTAAAAGCTTGTCAAACTCACTGTAAATGTGCTGTAAACTTGCTGTAAATGTTACTGTTATCACAGATTTGAATGGAGGGAGTTGACAAACTTCAACACCTCCCAGACTTGACATGTAGCTTCATTTTAGCTGCATAGTGACGTAAACGCTACATGTTTTTCAAATGTTGACAGCTCTGTCCACCGTCCATGTAATCCATTGTAGGCTGCTTTGCTAGGCATTTTGAAAGCGGCCAAAATGTGCCCCAAATGCCTGTTTCTAATTCCAGTGTGAATAGGGCCTACCATGGGATTTCCACTTACTTTGAAGATACTTTCACTCACACACTGTTTTGTCTTAGAGATAGGCAAATCTTCATGGAACCCAGACAAAAAAAGAAGAAGAATTTGTCCACAATAGACAAATAGGCTCCAGTCACAAACCCAAGTACAGATGTACCCCCTATTCCCCCTGCCAATCAAATGCATAGTCTACATTAAAGTTGTATTAAACCCAAAAAACCCACATTTATTATATTGCAGGACCAAGCTCTCCAGCAGAATGTTTCCGTTACGGAGATAAGATACAACATTTAACAATGACAGGGGTGCTTACAATGATCAACTTTAATTTAGTGTATGTAAAACTTTTATCCTAACAGGAGTAAAACCGTTGTTGTAACAGCTTATAACGTTTTAGCTGGTACATCTAACACTCCCCTCCCCCCAGACTGACAATGCTGCTGTCCAAAGGTGCCCCTGTGCTCTTTCATCCAGATGGGAGGCACTCTAAAGTCTCGTACACACGTTCGGATTGTTGGCCAACAAAACCGTCGACTTTTGTCCGAAGGGCGTTGGCCCAAACTTGTCTTGCATACACACGGCCACACAATTGTTGGCCAACAATTACGAACGTAGTGACATACTACGTGTTTTTTCAGCTCTTTAGCGCCACCCTTTGGGCTCCTTCTGCAAGTTTCGTGTTAGTAGAAGTTTGGTGAGTGTTGATTCGCGCTTTTCTTTTCGCATTTTTCATTTAGCGCTTTTCAGTTCGCGTTATTCATTCCGTGCTTTTTAGATAGTTTCTGAAAGGCCGTTCGTCAACCAGCCATGTTGAGCAATCGGAGGCGATGTTATTTATTATTGACCTTGGAGTTATTGTTTTGACATTATTTTTTTTGGTTGAATAATGATTTGGTATATTTTCTACATTTTTGGATGCATAGAATGCACTTTTTGGTTAAGTTCTAATGGCAGATAGCATGTCTAATTTTTTTTGTTTTCTTTTTTTAATGCACAATAAAAAAATTGTGGAGAATAATACTTGGCTATGTGTTTTACTTCAAATGACAGTTTGGGAGTAGGCAGTTACATTTAAAAAAATACAATGTAAAGTTGACAAGGGACACCAACATAGTTGTATCTTTGATCTTAAAAACTACAGGATAATGGTGTTGTGGTAACTTGCCAAAATAAAAAAAAAAAAAAAAAAGCATAATAATATTATTCATGATGTCACTAGAAAAAAAAAGCCTTTGAAAATGTGTTTGCAATAACTCCATCAGTATCACCAGCAAAGCAGCTTCATTATTATCCCATTAAAGAAGAAGAGAATTGTGCGCTGTATTTGGAGATTTCATAATTTGCCACGTCATGAATGTTAATTCTCCATTACGAACGCTAGTTTACAAGACCGACCACTTCTGGCTCGTCCTTGCTTCCGAGCATGTGTGTTTGTACTTTGGACTTTTGTCTGACGGACTTGTGTACACACGATCGGAAAATCCGACAACAGACATTTGTCTGTGAAAAATTTGAAAACCTGCTACATTTGTTGGTGGAAAGTCCAACAACAATTGTCCGATGGAGAATACACTTGGTCGGATTTACCACCAACAGCCTGTCATCGAACATTTCCTGTTGGAAAATCCGATCGTGTGTACGCGGCTTTATACAGGAGATGTATTACTGGCCAGATCACCAGGTCAAAACAGAGCCAATATCCTAAGAAAAGAAAACTGATGCAGCCACCATGTCTAAGGATTGGTAATATATTATATTTTTGGTTTTGGGTTTAACAACGCTTTAATAAAAATATCAGGAAAAACAAAAGGGGTAACAACAAAGATTTAAGAAGAGTATTTTAGATAGCAATCCAAAGGTATAAGCCAACGCCTTTGGGGAACTACAAGATTCCTGCTTCATGAAGGCTTTCAAAGCTGAAATCCAAAGGTACAAGCCAATGCCTTTTAGGAACTAAAGATTCCTGCTTCATGAAGGCTTTCAAAGCTGGTAACAGAAAGGTGGTGGACTCGCATAGGTTAATGAAGGATCATGGCTGCTTAGTAAAGCCAAAAACAAAAATGTGCCAGCAGGCAGCATCTTTTTAGTAGAAGAGAATTTATATGTCTCATCTGCCAAAAACTCATTTGCTCACTTGCAATTAAATTATTACAGATGCTAGGAATGGAGCCGGGTGCCAGGATAATGTAACTCCAGCTTGCATGTGTGGGACTTACGCCATCAGTGCATGTCCAATGGGTGAAGCAAGAAGACAGTGGACCTGGAAGAAGAGGAGAAGGACATGGCACCAGCAGAAAAGGGGTGGATGCAGGTAGCACTGGAGGAGGACACACCATGAAGTAAATGTGAAATAGTGTGCATGTATGCTATACAAACATTATGGCAAATGCCTACCATACCCACCATGCTTTACTTCTGCTTTAAAATTTTCCTCCAAATATGTGGACTTGTGTCTTTTTTTCAACCTCACCTACTATGTAACTATGTGCTTCAGCAATTGGCTATTATGAAAAAAACAACTGCTGAAGCACATTTTTAGAGGAATGGTTTCAAGCACCCAACTACCAAGTTGATTGCTCCTCCATTAAAATGTTTGTAAAGGAAAAATTTAAGGAAAAAAAAAAAAAGCTGTTATACTTACCTGCTCTGTGCACTGGTTTTGCACAGAGCAGCCCCGATCCTTCTCGTCTCGGGTCCCCCACAGGTGGTCGGGGCCCCTCCTCTTTATCGAGTTCCCCCATAGCTAGCGGCTTGCTATGGGAGCATGCATCCGGCTATCTCCATCAATAAGACACAGAGCGGGTGTCTCATCCTCACCCCCCCCCCCGCTCCCTCCTCACTGGCTGTGATCAACAGCAGCTAAAGCCCATGGCTCCTGCTGCTGCATCTCAGTCAATAAGTAGGTAGAGACCCGGAAGAGCCACTGCTCTTGTGCACAACGCTGGATCAAGATCAGGTTTAGGCAAGTATCAGCAGGACTGAGGGGGGAGCTGAACACTGAAGGTTTTTTACCTTCATTCGTATATTGCAGAAGGTAAAAACCTTCAGCTTTTAGAACCACTTTAATGTGTACAAGTTTACTATTTCTTTCTTGTCAGCTCTGATGAGGGAAGAATGTCGTAGCCCCTGAAACACATTGGCTTGTTACCATTGGATTTCTATGATGAAATAAATACTTCTGGACTCCTAAACATTTCGTGTGGCAGTGTTGTTTTTCCATCCGTACTCGAGACACCTTTGAGGCCATTTCAGGTCAGTGAGATGCCTAACCAAAGTCACTGGACTTTACAATATGGACTTATCTTCACAAAGATAAAAGGAAACCAATTCTGTAACCAGCACTTCCTATACACAATTTTCCATAGCCCACAAAATGTGTGTATATTCCATCAAAGGCTACAAATTACTCACAGTCAGTTCCTTGGAGCTAAGATACATTTTACAGTAAAGTGAAGCTGTGAATATTTCAATCAATTCAATGCACAGGGCAAAAATATATTTTTTTTTATTCCCTGAACCCGAATGGTAATTCAGACAACACAGCTTCGCTTTGCTAGGTGAACATTCTCTACCCCTTTAGTGAACCACTCCTAATGATTCATATTTAACAGCGCTGTACATTGTTCAATTGAAATCAATAAAAAGACATATGCTTGATCCCCTTGGGTAACAAACATGCTACATCAAATTCTGAGGCCACAGGAAGCAAAATGCCATGTGGCCTGCTCTCAGCTGTCTATCCCTTTAAATGCAAACTGCTTAGGGATCACTGGAGCATTTCGGGTTTTCACATGTGATTTAACAACAGGACAATTCAAAGCATATCATTCTATTGCAGTAAAGCCTGTACGCTGAAGGAGGAAGGAAAAAACAATCTTACGGCTCGAGCACAGCTGCATGGATTATAGACAGGACAAATGAATGGAATACAATTACTTAGCACTTTGTACATAATCCTCAGCACACTATTACATTGCATTTAAAATTATTAGAATTCCCACGTAAGATTTAGGTCTTTGACTAATTCTGTATTAGAGCTGTCATAACACATTTGATTCAATGCGATCTCAGGTACCATGGTGTTGAAAAATGCATAACATCACAAGTGCATATTTTTCAGACCTCGCTCATCACAAGTGGTTGTATATAAAACAAATATCTTGGCTAATCTGTCTTGAGAAATCATCCAATAGAAGTACATTTTGTTCCAGGTGATCGGTCAGATTAGGCATTTGATGTGACATTTTACCTTGTATGGCAGGGAATCCTCAGCTTCATGCCCCCAATGCCTCTTTGCTCTTCATCTCCTATAAATCCACCTCGGTCAGCGCTGATGAACTTTCTGATATTTCAAGCAAAAAAGAAGCGTACAGCTGATGATGATTTTTAAATAAACCTAAAATTGGTGTCTTTTCTCCCACCGTATGTCTGTGGTCTGGCTTGTATGCCCTTTCCTATACCATATGTTTGGGAGACTGAAATTTTGATCTACCTCTGCTTCTCTGTAGACCTCCTCCTTCTCAATACTTATTCACACCACACGACATTAACAAAAGCTCAAATTTCCCCTGTGTGAAGGAGAGCAGCTCATTTCTGTAAAATGAGAGCCGCTTATTCAGTGGTATGGAAGAAGAATCTATTGCAATCCTTTCTGTACAAGCACCAAACTTCTGCTATACCAATGTAAAGAAACATACCTTTATATCCATCAGCCTTTTGCAGGATATCTGTCCCCATTGCTACCAATACTGATCCCACCACAAGGTGACCATGAGAAGAAATGTAATTAGCAGAAAAAATTACTTATTGGACATCCAACCTAAATACACAGTAGTTTAAAGTGTTTGTAAACCTAGTTACACCTATAATAAGACTTACCTGTAGGTACAGTAAATATCTCCTAAACCTGCATGGTTTAGGAGATATTTACCATACATGCCTGCGCCAACATCATCGGCGCATGCACACTGAAGAAACGGACCGCTCATGCCATTTCTTCAGCAGCTGTGCCGTGACCACGCAGGAGTGATGTTATCGCGGCTCTGGCCAATCACGGAGCCGGAGCCTGCGAACCTGGAAATAACTCCAGGAGACGTGTTGCCAGTCACATCAGTGATCAGGGTCACTGCAACAGCTTCGTTCTAAGGTAAGTATTTCATAATGAGCTAGTATGTGATGCATACTAGCTTATTATGCCTTTGTCTTACAGGGTTTTTTTTGTTGTTGTTTTTTTTCGGGTTTACAACCACTTTAATTTATTATTTGTAAATGTTTTCTGTACATAGGTATGTGCAGCCCATTGCATTAGGGTGTGCACCCCAAAGCTCAAAAATACATGCCTGTGTGTGTGTATGAATATGGTGTCAGTGGGGCATTGGATGGTTTCAGTACAGCAGTGGATGTTTCAGTAGGGGAGAAGTTGATGTCAGTATGACATTGGATGGTGTCAGTCAGTAGAACAGTGGATGTGTCAGTAGGGCAGAGGATGAAGTCAGTAGAGCAAAGATTGGTGTCAGTAGGGCAGTGGATGGTGTCAGTAGGGCAGAGGACGGTGTCAGTTGAGCAAAGATTGGTGTCAGTAGGGCAGTGGATGGTGTCAGTAGTTTTTTATTATTTTATTTTTTTACTATTACAATATTATTTTTTATGGGGTAGACAAGGAAGATTTGCGGTCTTCCTCTTGACCTGCCCATAATTGACTGGTAGATTGTGATTACTGGGTTATCGAGCCCCAGGTTAGGGGCACACCCTATGTGCACGCCTATGTTTCTGTATAATGATTACCAGAAGTTAGGTCTATATATACAGTCTTTATATACATATATATGAGATCCCAGTATTAATGACTTGAGATCTTCAAACATTTGCATTTCTTGGCCAAAGGTGAAAACCTGCATTTCAGGTCCAGACAAAATGGCAAAAGAAGAGGGTGCGTAACACTCATTAACACTAGTGCACTGTGGTAATACGTGTGTGTTTAACATGTAGTGTTTAAATTTGGAGGGGATGCCAATGCTTTGCAATGCACATTAGATCAAATATGCAACAGTTTTTCAGTTTACATCTGTCCATAGTGCAACAATGCCAAGGTACATTAGGGAGACACCTAAAATAAATGACACTGCAACACACTGTTTCAAGCAATGCGGTAATGTGCCGCTAAACGTGTTTTTTTCAGTGTGCCAGCGCAACACAGTAGTGTGTACAGGATCTTATAGTGGTTGTAAACCTCAGACAGTAAATATGAACAAAGCATATCCTTCTATAGTGTACATGTCCAATATATATACAAAAGTAATCCTGCGCTGCTCATAAATAAAGAAAAAAGCAGCTAACACAACCGTCAAAGTTAATGTACAGAAAACAGAAAAAAGTGTAGCGCTAGGACCTAATCTACCATGGGTGAGTAGGTACACAGTAAAGGGGATCACCAATGAGGAAACCCGTTCAGGGCTGAAAAAACACGTAATGCACTGTTGGGGGTCCAACAGTAAACAACAAAGCTTCAGTCATATGGATAAACACTGTAATGATCCAGTATCCCAAAACTGCAGATAAGCTAGCTACCACCGAAAAGGATGAAGGCTTACCAGATGCGATGGACCCAGTAGGGCATACGCCCAACTGGGTCGGATAAGGCTTGGGTGGTAGAAAGCTGTGGATGTCTGTGATATCCCAGGATGCCTGGTTCCTCCTCCTGGTGTTCAAGTTCTGGGTGATGTATGAGATTCAAAAGTTGTGGGTAGTTCTGTGAGTCCCAGGAGGGAGGGGGTGAGGTATTCCGTGTATGGTTCCCTCACAGCGGTCATTCATTAGGTATAGTGGATAGGAAAAGAAAAAAGGGGCCACATAGTGTAAATCCGCATAACAGGTTTATTAAAAAATATATGGATAGGAAATACACTCACGTATAAGTCCACAAGAAAATGCAGCGCTGAGAAAAAGTGGCGACAATGGGGTCCTGCCCGACGCGTTTCGTCCTAAAAAGGCGTCATCAACCCCCAGATGACGCCTTTTTAGGACGAAACGCGTCGGGCGTCACCCAGAACTTGAACACCAGGAGGAGGAACCAGGCATCCTGGGATATCACAGACATCCACAGCTTTCTACCACCCAAGCCTTATCCGACCCAGTTGGGCGTATGCCCTACTGGGTCCATCGCATCTGGTAAGCCTTCATCCTTTTCAGTGGTAGCTAGCTTATCTGCAGTTTTGGGATACTGGATCATTACAGTGTTTATCCATATGACTGAAGCTTTGTTGTTTACTGTTGGACCCCCAACAGTGCATTACATGTTTTTTCAGCCCTGAACGGGTTTCCTCATTGGTGATCCCCTTTACTGTGTACCTACTCACCCATGGTAGATTAGGTCCTAGCGCTACACTTTTTTCTGTTTTCTATAGTGTACATGTGTCTCAATTAAGAGCACTGAGGGTCATATCTGTCTGCTGCTCTGTTCCTCTGCTATCAGCATGAATCACTTCTGCCAAGTTTTTTCTGACACCAAGAAAAAAATGGTGACAGGGGAGGGAGCTTCGGTTGATTGGCAGCCTCAGCTCTGTTCCTGTGAGCTGAGAGTAGGGGGGTGTGTCCCTTCCCTCCAATCAGCACTCAGAGCTCTCCCCACTGAGCTCTGCAGAGTGTAACTTCAGCTCTCCGCTCCCTGTTTTCTGACAGCTCAGACAAGCATTTTAAATTCTGCACTTTGAACAGATGTAGAGAAAAGAAGACTGCAGATGAACAGGTACAAATTATGCAGGAGGATTTGTTTAATATCTGTGTATCACCTGAGGCTAGTCATTTTACTGTGTATATGTAAGGGTTTACAACCACTTTAGGCTACCCAAAAGCTTGAAAGGGTGTTTCTACATGCACAATCTGACCATCCTCAGGCAAGTTATACATGGAGGTTGGCACAGGGAAAGAAGCAGAGGAGGAAAGGATGGCTTTGGCTTATAAGGTGTGAAAAATAGCAATCTGAACAGATTCACTTCAGGGAATCCTAAATTGCTGTATCTGTTTCATCAGTAATCATCCAAAAATCAAGCTAATTTGAGATGTGGGTGACCCTGTCAGAACTATCCAGCTCGACCGAAGTCATTAAAAAAATTACTGAGCTGGGTCAGGACCTATCAAATGCAGTCGCTGTTCAGGGATTCAGACAGCCACAGGAGATGTAGCTACCTAAACATGATAGCCCACAGTGGTGATTCCTCCATTCATGCTATTTAGTGTGGATAGGGGAATCAACTGATTTTTTTCCATCAGCCCGCAGTCATGTATGGCCATTACAAGAGTTCATAGTTTAAAGCCTAAGTGCAGCCAAACTAAAAAAAAATGTAAAATCAGCATACGAGACGTAACTCACAGACAGTAGGATGTGTCCCTTATACTGATGTCTCTTCTTTTAGGTGAAATTTTCCTCCACCCATGTCCCAACCCCCCCCCCCGCTGCATAATCTTCCAGTGCAGTGGAGGTAAAAGAACTAAGGGGCTGCCATAAGAGAGCCTGAATATGGCCTCCCTTTCTGCGCAGCTGCTCCATTCATAGAAGCTGTACTACATCACCTACAGATGAAACACAATCTATGAATGGATGACAGGCAAATTACAGAAAGGTTCGCCCCCCTCCATTCATACATCATTTTCCATTTATAGAAGCTGTAGTATGGCTTCTATAAATGGAGCAGCTGGTGGAGAGGGTGGGTATAGTCAGGCTCTCTTGATGACAAGGGCAGAGGAGGATTTCACCTAAAAGAAGAAGCATCAGCACAAGAACACATCCTATTGACTGTAATTTGTCTCTTGTGCTGATTTTTCTTTTTTTTTTGTCTGCGCTTAGGCTTTGAGTGCATTTTTTATTTGCTTGTCATCCCCTAATTGCATGATGATATTTCTTCACAATGCTCTGTCCATAGACAAGACAAGACGGATACAAAAAAAATCACAGTTACTGTACTAAGGAAGCACAGCATATATCAAGCAAGTATAACTATCCTACATACATATACGGTACATATCATGAAAACTGTAGCAGAGAAACAAGGTTTTTTACTAATTAGCAAATATTCGAGAAGAAATGTAGTTGTATGGGAGCAGGGGGTCCCTTCAGGTCTGGGGGGCAAATTATAACTGCTGCCCCCTCTAACTTACATGCTGTACACTGTAGAGAATATGCTAAATTTCTCATTCCTTCACATCTCTTCTATCATTATATTACTTGCTGTTTCAGATCCTAACATGCTTATTAGGCTTAATGAAATTTAAAATAGAACAGAGATTGTAACAGATCCTTTAATGAATTCTAGGAGGCCATGTTTGGAATTTTCAGAATCTTTAATGGAGTAAATACCGTACATATATTTTTTTTAAACTGCACTGTTACATCATCATTATAGGAAGACCTTGATAAAATAGAGGGTTGGGCAGCTACATGGCAGATTAGGTTCAATATTGAGAAATGTACTTGGGTGCCAGAAATAAACATGCAAATTATGCAATAGGAGGGACTACCCTTGGAGGATCAGTGATGGAAAAGGATCTGGGGGTGCTTGTAGATCATAGACTTAGCAATAGTGTGCAATGTCAAGCTACTGCTAACAAAGTTAGCAAAATAATGTCATGCATTAAAAAGGCATAATAACTCAAAAATTTTACAAAACATTGGTTCTGCCTTATCTTGAATATGCAGTTCAGTTTTGGTCGCCAATCCTCAGAAAAATGTTCATTAATTAAAAAGATTCAGCAAAGTAGAACAACATTTAATATGGGGAATGGAGGACCTCAGCTGCAAGGATTGATTACATAGATTGCAGTTATTGGAAAGAGGAGTTTAAGAGGGGATATGATTACAATGTACAAATATATCAAAGGTGACTTCAGTTTATTCTAAGTTCCCTCAAGGAGGTCATGTGGTCATGATTTGAAGTTAGAAGAAAGAATGGTTAACTTTAGGTTGAGGAAAGGGATTTTTACTCTAATGCCACGTACACACGAGCTGACTTTTCGACCAGTCTGGTCCGACGGACCGAGTCCGGCGGACAATTCAACCGTGTGTGGGCTTCATCGGACCTGGAGCGGACTTTTTCGGTCGAAAATCTGACGGACTTTAGATTTGGAACATGTTTCAAATCTTTCCGACGGACTCAAGTCCGGTCGAAAAGTTCGCTTATCTGAAAGTCCGTAGGATAGACCGTCTGACCAGTCCAGTCGAAAAGTCAGCTCGTGTGTACACGGCATTAGAGCAGTAAATTGTGGAACTCCCTTACCTAAAAAGTGGTGGGAAGTGGGTAGCTAGTAAGCTAAGAGTGTTGACAGTTTCAAAATACTTTTAGATGGCTTCCTCATGAAGCTATGGGAATTGTTAAGTGACACACTTACACACATAGGTTAAAGTGGAGGGACCCATATCTTTTTCAACTTTATAAACTATGTTATTATATGTAGCTATGAAGTTGGAGAAGGGACACACACATACTCCCTCTCTGTTAGCAGAAACAAGACCATATTAGTTGTCTATAGACATGCGAGCAACATTGGGTTTAGTAAAAGTGGGAAATAAAATTTACCAAAAACATTTATGGTTTCCCTTTATCCAAGTATGTTAGTAAGCAAAAATAACCTCACAATTCACTAGTAGGATTATCAGAAATATTTAGAGAACCATGAATAGCCCTGTTTTTGGAAGAAAGCCTTGTTGGTTAAATTTGCAATGATGTTACAATTGTAGATGAAGATGATCATATCAAAGGCTCTAATTTTAATTTGCTACAAATATTTATAACATAATTTTTTGACCGTGTGTTTTTTGTACTAAAGAATTATTAAAGTGTAATTATAGCCACATTTATTTTCATAGTTTTGCATAGAGTGGGGAAGGGTTAGAACCACTGTCAGGTTTTACAGCTATTCGTGGCTCCATTATAGAGATTTTCCCACACTTTCTGCTCTGGAGACAACCTTTTACTAGACAGAAAGTGAGGGAAAATCTGCAACAGGGACAGCAGGCACGAATAAAAGCTGGCACAGGATCTAGTGTTGCCCCACTTAAAGTGTATCCAAACCCAAGAACAAAAAAAGATAGTATTGCAGCTTACCAGTGTTTAGATGTGGAGGCTACATTAGTTTTCTTTTTTTTCCACTTTTTTCCTTTCACCTCGTAATCCTGCCATTAACACACTTCCTGTGCTAGGGTGACAACCGTACTGAGCAGCGTTGTCACCCTGGATGGAAAGTGTGTTAGAAGTACATAACCATGTGTAGCATGTTTGGTCTCGCTAATTTGCTCCAGCTTCTCTTCCAGTTTGGGTGTGCAGGCAGCCAGGCACACGATAACTCGGACATTCTCACAACTGAGCAAGCAGGGAATGTCTTTTTGTGCCTTAATGCTCGTTGATCTTAGTTGGGGTACAGGGTGGGCTTTGGGATACTCTGAATTTAGTGCACAAAGTAACCAGAGGTCACTCTTTGCCCTGTGTA
Source organism: Lithobates clamitans (assembly GCA_037952925.1). Lineage (NCBI taxonomy): Eukaryota > Metazoa > Chordata > Amphibia > Anura > Ranidae > Lithobates > Lithobates clamitans. The sequence continues at coordinate 7,641,773 of JBBGZY010000911.1, read as the reverse complement.
CTCTCCTCAGGGTAATCCATCTTTTGGCAGATACTAGGAACACAAGCAACACTGGAACCTCAAGCAAGAGTAAATCCCTATTCAGCAAGACTAGAGCAGTCTCTCAAGGGGTTAAAGCAACAGACAATCACTTGGATCTTACATCCAGGTCTCTACTCACAATGTCCCCGGATAATCGGATGCCTCCATCCAATATTGGCCATACACCTCTCCAGGCCGGATTCTCAGTGAACTCCCGTGATTTGGCTCCAGCTGCTTCCAGAAAATAGGCCCCTCAGCTCCTACTGAGCTGGGACCTCAATGAACTCTTGCAAACTTCAGCTGCCTAGATGAACTGCCAAGATGGGCTGGAATCTCCCCCTTCTGAACAAGAACCCTCCTGCTCCAGACCCCAAACTATTTATGCCATCCTCAGCCACCTACTGAGCATTCCCCCCTAAGGATTGGCTAAGACCACATACATAGGCCAAGGGTCTGCCTCTTCCAGCCCACTACATTCTAGAATCCACATGAAGGCAGGGGGAAATAGTTGAGTCTGCAGCCATGGAGACCCAGAGTAACCAAAAATAATCACACAATGCTCCAATGTTTACAGGGGAGCAGAAACCCCCCCCCAAAAATAGATTCATCTGAGCCTCTCTAACAGCTTATTCTGCTAGAAGCACAGAGTGTAGTGGCGCACAGTGTACACTATTGACATCGGCAGGGTAACTGTGTTATGTGGCTTGCCTTAACACTGCTCACTTAATAATGGATAGATTGCAGCACAAACATTTTGTTTTAAGCACTGGACACTTTTGATAAGTATATGTGCAGCACTTGATATGAACTGTGTACAAAGCACTGGTCAGTTTGATGTAATCATGGTACTGTGATAATGGTATACTGTATGTATATGACATGTTCATATAAAAATAGTTTTAATTAGCACTGTATACATACAGTGCCTTGAAAAAGTATTCATACCCTTTGACATTTTCCACATTTTGTCATTCTACAACCAAAAACGTAAATGTATTTTATTGGGATTTTATGTGATAGACCAACACAAAGTTGCACATAATTGAGAAGTGGAAGGAAAATTATAAATGGTTTTAATTTTTTTTTTACAAATAAATATGTGAAAAGTGTGGCATGCATTTGTATTCAGCCTCCCTGAGTCAATACTTTGTAGAACCACCTTTTGCTGCAATTACAGCTGCAAGTCTTTTTGGGGATGTCTGTACCAGCTTTGCACATCTGGAGAGTGACATTTTTGCCCATTCTTCTTTATAAAATAGCTCAAGCTCTGTCAGATTGGATGGAGAGCGTCTGTGAACAGCAATTTTCAAGTCTTGGCTTAGATTCTCAATTGGATTTAGGTCTGGACTTTGACTGGGCCATTCTAACACATAAATGTGCTTTGATCTAAACCATTCCATTGTAGCTCTGGCTGTATGTTTAGGTACATTGTCCTGCTGGAAGGAGATCCTCCACCCCAGTCTCAAGTCTTTTGCAGAATCTAACAGGATTTCTTCTAAAGCTGCGTACACACGAGCGGAATGTCCGACAGAAAAAGTCAGATGGAAGCTTTTCATCGTCTATTCCGATCGTGTGTGTGCCTCATCTGACTTTTTTTTTCTCGAAAATTCTGACGGACCTAGAAATAGAACATGTTCCATATATTTCTGACGGAACCAATTCCTATCTGGAAAACCGCTCGTCCATATGCTGTTCCGACGGCCCAAAAACGATGCATGCTCTGAAGCAAGTACGAGACGGAAGCTATTGGCTACTGGCTATTGAACTTCCTTTTTCTAGTCCCGTCATACGTGCTGTACGTCACCGCGTTCTAGACGGTCGGACTTTGGTCAGACTTTGGGTTGACCGTGTGTAGGCAAGACCGCTTGAATGGAATTCCGTCGGAGAAACCTTTGGGGTTTATTCCGAAAGCAAAACCGGTCGTGTGTACGTGGCATAAGATTGCCCTGTATTTGGCTTCATCCATCTTCCCATTAACTCTGACCAGCTTCCCCGTCCCTGCTGAAGAAAAGCATCCCCACAACATGATGCTGCCACCACCATGTTTCACGGTGGGGATGGTGTGTTCAGGGTGATGTGCAGTGTTTTCCGCCACATATAGTGTTTTGCTTTAAGGCCAAAAAGTTCAATTTTGGCCTCATCTGACCAGAGCACCTCTTTCCACATGTTTGCTGTGTCCCCCACATGGTTTCTCACAAACTGAAAATCACTTTCTTTCAACAATGGTTTTCTTCTTGCCACTCTTCCATAAAGGCCAGAATTGTGGAGTGCACGACTAATAGTTATCCTTTGGACAGATTCTCCAACCTAAGCTGTGGATCTCTGCAGCTTCTCCAGAGTTACCATGGGCCTCTTGACTGCTTCTCTGATTAATGTTCTACTTGCCTGGCCTGTCAGTTTAGGTGGACGGCCATGACTTGGTGGGATTGCAATTGTGCCATACTCTTTCTATTTTCGGATGATGGTTTGAACTGTGCTCTGTGAGATGTTCAAAGCTTGGGATATTTTTTATAACCTAACCCTGCTTTAAACTTCTCCACAACTTCCCTGACCTCTCTGGTGTGTTCCTTGGCCTTCATGATGCTGTTTGTTTACTAAGGTTCTCTAACAAACCTCTGAGGGCTTCACAGAACAGCTGTATTTATACTGAGATTAAATTACACACAGGTGGACTCTATTTACTAATTCCACTAGATTTTAGTTAGGGGTATCAGCGTAAAGAAGGCTGAATACAAATGCACGCCACACTTTTCACATATTTGTAAAAAAAAATGTAAAACCATTTATCTTTTTCCTTCCACTTCACAATTATCTGCCACTTTGTGTTGGTCTATCACATAACATCCTAATAAAATACATTTACGTTTTTGGTTGTAACATGACAAAATGTGGAAAATTTCAAGGGGTGTGAATACTTTAGGGCACTGTGTATATTTACACCGGAGGATGCCTAATACAGTAGCTCTTAGTGTAGTTGTATAAAGCGCAGGTATATAATTAAATAATGCTTTTTACAGCAATCAAAACAAGTACGTTTTTCTTGGTGTGGGTGGAGCATCATATCACATGATTCTGTGATGTATAACCTCCTCTGTAAGAGAAACAAGGAGCACTTCTCAAAACTAGGGATGGGCCGAACACCCCCCGTTCGGACATGCGAACAGGCAAAAAATTAAAGTCTAAAAGGGGCCACCCGGTCCGCCCCCTCTGACGCTACAGGAGAAGCCATAGGGATGTCCCCGTGCGTCAGAGGCGGCAGGCTCATCTGGCAACGACACCGTGTGGACCCGCCCACAGTTTTAAAAGAGCTGTCACCTGCGAGGACGCGTCATATGGCGTGTGCCTCCCATTTTTTTTTTTCGGTCTGTCGGGGGAGGTGAATGGACTACGTGGGACAGTTTTAATTTTTTATTTTTTAAAAAAGGACTTCCCCCATGGTGTGTGTTGTTTTTTTTTACCATTTTCACACTTTTTTTGTGAAATGGTACAATATACCCGTTACCATTTCAAACGGGGGGGGGGGGCGGGATCTGGGGGTCCCCTTGTTAAAGGGGGCTTCCAGACTCCGATAAGTCCCCCGCCCGCAGACCCCCACAACCACCGGGCAAGAGTTGTGGGGATGAGGCCCTTCTCCCCATCAACATGGGGACAAGGTGCTTTGGGGGGCTACCCCAAAGCACCCTCCCAATGTTAAGGGCATGTGGCCTGGTACATTCAGGAGGGGTTGCTCTCTCATTTCCCCCCCCCTCTTTTCCTGTGGCCTGCCAGGTTGCGTGCTTAGATAAGGGTCTGGTATGGATTTTTGGGGGGACCCCACGCCATTTAAAAAAAAAAAATTGGCGTGGGGTTCCTCTTAAAATCCATACCAGACCTGAAGGGTCTGGTATGGATTTTGAGGGGGACCCCCACGCCATTTAAAAAAAAAAAATTGGCGCGGGGTTCCCCTTAATATGACCTGAAGGGCCTGGTATGGAATTTAGGGGGAACCCCACGCATTTTTGTTTTAAATTTTGGTTCAGGGTTCCCTTGTGGGGGAATCCCATGCCCTTTTTATCAATGAACTTTTATGTGTATTGCCGGACCGACAATTCATTATAGCCGCGAGTAGTTTTAAATGACTTTCTTTCCTTTAGAAATGTAGTTTTGCTGTCAGACTGTTCTAAACACGGGAAACATGCACCACTTTACAAGCATACTATAGACACCCCCAGGTACGAAATTTAAAGGAATATTACACTTTTATTGTTTCACTTTAAGCATTATTAAAATCACTGCTCCCAAAAAAACCTGCCGTTTTTAAAACTTTCCCGGAGGCACGAGAGCAAGAGGGGACAGAGTGAGTAGATCAACACTGTGGAGACCTACAAAGGAGAGGGGGGAGACTATGAATTCCTGCCTGTAAAGGGCTATTGCTAAAATCTGACTAGGAGCCTGTCAGATTATTTTGCAGTGATTCATCTGGAGCCAGCAAGCAAGTGTATGCAAGAGGCAAGTGAAGGAGACTGTATATAGACTGTATATAGGAAGGTGTCCCTGACATTTTTGCGGAATGTTTTGCTGAAGTCAAATGGGCATCCCATAACTTCCCATCCCTATCCAATTTATTAACCCCTAATAAATACCAAAATACAAAGTCACGGACTGACTCCTGGGTGCTGTGAATATACTAGAATTCAGGAACTATGTGTTTATTCATGTGAGTTTTGCAACATACAGTATTTTTTTGCTGTCTTCCTTATTTTGCACAACACCCAGTCACATGAATACATTTAGAAAGAAAATGTTTTCTGAAAAGTTACATTGGAGACTCTAATCTGTGACCTTCTTATGGTATTGCATATGTGAAATATAAAAACACTCTCATTAGTAGGGGCTAACATTATGGTCGATGATATGCATGATTTTGCTGACTGGCAGTAGTCACAAATTATATTAGGCCCACGCTCAAAGGGCAAGCAGGTAATAAACTCAGCCATCTGAACTGGAACTTTCTATGTCCTGTCTCACCTGGAACCACATACAGACGCACCTCACAAAACTAATACACCAAGACAATCATATTTATTATATTTTTTTGGCTGAGAGCCAATGAGATTTGGAAATTAAAGTCACGTGGCTGAAAATCAAGATCATTTTCACTGAGTAAAGCTTTGTGAATCAAGTCTATGGAGTTATATTATATTACTTCTAATTACTTATTAGAATAACACATAAACGTTGTGATCCTCATAGGCGGGGTTCAGTTACATTTGGTTTTCTGGCCAACAGTTTAAAGCCCAACAGAAGTCACATAAATATAAATATTCAGTGATTTAGACAACATCAAATTTCATATTCATAACTTAACTAAATAGGACTAAACAGTTAGTTTATCTAAAACTGACTCTGTAATCCAATAGGCAGCAACGTTGACCTTGCTGTTCACTTTACTATGTAGTCTAACAGACCTGGTCAGGCACACCCCCTCCCTTTCTTTACAGTAGGAGTTTTCAGACTATGTATAAGAGAAAAGAAAAAAAAGAGAGAAGAGCCACAACCTAAGTGTAGCATTTATTAAGACTGGGTTCACACTATTGTGAATTGGATGCAGGTTTCTCCGCATCCAATTCACAAAGCAGGAGATTGTGACCAGCTCTCTATGAAACCTGTTCTCACGTCTCCAGAGTGGCTCACAGGAGTCCTGTGCTTTTTTTTAATCTGTTTTAGGTCCGAAGTCAGCCAAAAATTGGCTGAAATCGGACCTGAAACAGTGAATGGAGACGCATTGGACTCCTGCTGTGAGCTCCTTGCTCCAGTCTGAACCCAGCCTGAAAGATTCAGTGGAATAGAAACCAATAAATATTGCACTCACATGTTTGAGAATAAAAACAATGTCCATAGGTCTCTTTTTTATTTACTATCTCCAACCTATGGCCCATGGGGAAAATCTGCCCTGCTGCAAGGTTTTATCCAGCCTACCACTAGAATCAGTGGCTTCTCACACAGGTCTTCAGGTCAGCCTATGGTCACTGTTACTTCCTATTATCCACAGCCTCTCTCGGGTCACCAGAACAGGTTCCCCCTGACTGTGCAGTCTCTGTACCATTGTTGGTTGCAAGGAGCAGGCTTTCCTGGCACCCAGACAAACAGTAAGTGAGTAAGGTAAAGGTGGACACTGATTTAAGGGGGACTCTGATGAGAATCTTGATTTAAAGGGGGACTATGATCAGGACTCTCATGTAGGAAGGGGCTCTGATGGGGACCCTGATGGCCACCCTGATGGAGGCTCTCATGTAAGTGAGGACTCTTGTGGGCACTCTCATGTAAGAAGGGAAGACCAATGAGGACTCTGATGTAAGTTGGACCCTGATTTAAGGTGGACTCTGATGTAAAGGGAGGCCCTGATGGCAATTCTGAAGTAAGAGGAAACTCTCATGTAAGGGGGACTTGTGATAGGGACCCTGATGTAAAGGGGGACTCTAATGGAGACCCTGTACTAACGGGGTCTTTTATGGGGAACTTGATGTAAGGGGGAACTTTGGTGCAAACTGTATTGAGGATTGTGATGTAAGATGGGGACTCAGTGAGCTCAAGTTTATTTAAATTTCTTTAATTTGTTTTACTTAAAGCGGTTGTAAAGGCTGAAGGTTTTTTTTACCTTCATTTATATTATACATAAAGGTAAGAAACCTTCTGTGTGAAGCGGCGTCCCAGCAGCCCTAAAACTTTCCTGAGCCCCATCTTAATCCAGTGATGTGCATGAGAGCCTCGGCTCTTCCAGATCTCTCCCTCCCCATTGGCTGAAACAGCAGCGGAAGCCATTGGCTCCCAGTACTGTCAGTCACAGCAAGTGAGCCAAATAAAGAGACAGCGGGGCAGGGCCAAGCCTGTTAGGGTGCCCCAATAGCAAGCTGCATGCTATGGGGGCACTAGGCAGGAAGGAGCACCTGCAGGGGACTAGAGAAGAGGAGGATTGGGGCTGCTCTGTGCAAAACCATTATACAGTGCAGGTAAGTATAATATGTTTACTATTAAAAAAAAAACAAAAAAACAAAACCTCTATATAGAAACATAGAAAAGTGACGGCAGAAAAAGACCGAGTAGTCCATGGAGTCTGCCCCCCGCCCCCTTTTTTTTTCGTTATCTTTATTGTCTGACTACTATACATTTATGTTTGTTCCAAGCATGTTTGAAGCCATTTACTGTTGACTATCTCACTACCTCTGCTGGTAGTTTATTCCAATCATCAACTACCCTTTCAGTAAAATAATACTTTCTAAGGATAGTTTTATGTCCTCGTGTTCTTGTTTTGGGTTCATATTGAAAAAACTGAACCTTATTCACCCCCTTGATGTATTTAAAGGTTTCAATCATGTCTCCATTTTCCCTTCTTTCCTACAGACTGTACATATTAAGTCACTCTCCATATGTTTTAATCCCCCATACCTTTTACCAATATCAGTTTAAAGTGTTACTAAACCCACAAAAGTAAAATCTGTCTGTATATGCAGAATAGCATGCTTGTTATACTCACTGTGGAACCTAAGTAGTTAATCCTCTGTATTGTGTAAAAAGGCTCTTTGATCCTGTATGCACAGACCCTCCCCCTCCTGCAGGGTCTCTCTTGGCAAGGCCAGATAGGACACAGTCAGAGTAGTAAAGCTGCACATGCTCAGTTTGATCTCTATTGCTGGAGAGAACATTTCCTTGTTGAGCTGAGCTTTTCAGGTCACATGATATTGACATCAAACATTTGGGTGTGTATACAGATCCTAAATGGCAGCCCAGTCCCGCCCTCCTCCTCCATGCCCAGTAACTAAAAAAGAACACAGTGGGTGGGATGTCACACCTTGATTGATGGATGGATCCGTCTCCCATAACAGCATGTGGACACAGGCTATAGTGGAAATCTCCTCCTACCTGAACACTCAGCACTTGGGCAGACTCTGCAGTTTATCACGTGACCGTGGTATACAGATCAGACAAAAGGGTATATAGTGGCAATATTTTAATGTAAAAAGAAGATTTATAAGCTGTGAGCTCTGTAGTGGGGGGGGGGGGGGGGGGGGCGGATGAACTATTTTCATATTACTGGGTTTAGTCACCTTTTCAGTACTTTGGTCACATAATTATCATATAATGCTGATCACAAAAAAGTAAAACGTATTCATTCATTTAAATTGTATTCATTTATCTATAAAACTTAATTTTTTTGCCCTGCGAATATATGTAAAATATATTTAAAAATGTATTTTTAATATTTATATATTTTATATTTATTTTTATATTTATATATTTATATAAAAGTGTCCCTCTGCTCTACAGAGTTCTAGAAGTCTGTGTGATGACGCTTGTGATGAGGGCTGTGGCCATTATTCTTCTATGCCCTGATAGAACACAGGGGTGATGGGGCAGGAAACGCATTTCCATTGTGCGGTATGTTATGGCTTTTCAGTGAAGTGAAAATCAATTAAAAATAATAACATTTGGCAGTACAGCACAGGACTATAAAGAAAAAGAAGTATAGGGAACACATACTTTGCCATGACATATATCGCCTGCTCTAAAAGTAATGACAGCTGCTGCTGTACTACATACATCTTACATGACAGTCCAAGGCTGCCCTGAGCAATTAACTGTGAAAGTTCAATACTCTTCAATGCTCTTCAGTATGGGAGAGGTCTAGTTCCAGACTCCGGGAAACCAGGTGGTCACATAGAAATGCTGGAGTCATTGCACAGGCTGCATCTTCCAAGGAGTCTAAGCTTGCACCCCTCCGTGTCCATTCCATACACACACTCTTCTAAACCACCATCCATTTGACATAACCTCCATGTCATACCTGCTGGAAGATAGTCTAGGCTTCTTCAGCATCAGAGAGAGACTGTCCTCCTCAACACAACATAAAAGAGAACCCCAACTACTTTTATGTGTACATAGCTCATCAACACAATTATCAGTTTATTATGTTCCTGGTGTTTATTTGGGGGATTACTTTACTATGGATTCAGCCATTATCTTCATTTTAGAAATGCATAAGGCCGGCCATAGACAGTTCGCATCTCAGCCGGTTCAGCATGAACCGGACGAAATTTGAACCATGTATGGACAGGCTGAATGTACCAAGTTGATCGATCACTGTCTGGTTGCAGGAAAGAAATTTGCTCTGTGTATGGCCTGCATAATATGTAAGTGATACCTGACCCAATCATTTGTATGGCAAGTACTTATTTTGCATTGCTAATACAATGTACACTTAAAGTGGTTCTAATGCCGCGTACACACGACCGGACTTTGTGGCAGAAAAGGTCTGACGGAATCATTCCGTTGGACACTCCGATTGTGTGTGGGCTTCAGTAATAAGGAGAGCCGGCAAAACTGTAATCCTTGAAGTGTCGTTTATTGGTACAACAGAGTGACAATAAAACAATGAAGCTGACGCGTTTCGGCAATAGCCTTAGTGGGCTTCATCGGACTTTTTCTTTCTAAAATTGTGACGGACCTAGAAATAGAACATGTTTCAAATCTTACCGACAGAATCAGTTCCTATCGGGAAAACCGCTCGTCTGTATGCTATTCCGACGGACCAAAAACGACGCAAGGGCAGCTATTGGCTACTGGCTATTGAACTTCCTTTTTCTAGTCCCATCATACGTCATCGCGTTCTAAACGATCTGACTTTGGTGCGATCATGTGTAGGAAAGTCCGTTTCAGCGGAACTCCGTCAGAATTCCATCGGAAAGACCGTCGGAGTCTATTCTGATGGAAAGTCCGGTGGTGCGTACGCGGCATAAAGGTTGAAGGGTTCTTCACCTTAATGCATTCTATGCATTAAGGGAAAAACCTTATCTGTGCAGCTGCCCTGCAGCCCCCACCCCCCTTTGCTTACATGAGCCCAATCTCGATACAGTGCAGTGCATTAGAGCAAGGGCTCTCTCAGCTCTCTCCCTCCTCACTGGCTTAGACACAGCAGCGGGGGCTATTGGCTCCCATTGCTGTCAATCACAGCCAGTGAGGAGGGAGTGGGGGCGGGCCCGAGCCATGTGTTTTATGGACACTCAGAGCTGGCTCGGGAGCAAGCACACACGAGAGCCCCCATAGCTAATGGCTTGCTATGGAGGCACTCAGTGTGAGGGGCGGGGGGAGCCAGGAGTGCCGGCAGGGGACCGAGAAGAGGAAGATCAGGGCTGCTCTTTACAAAACCATTATACAGAGCAGGTAAGTATAACATGTTTATTTATTTATTTAATATGCCTTTACAATCGCTTACTTTAACATTCTAGTCTTTGTACAAATAACTAATATAACATTCCTTACAGTGGTGGCTAGTGGGTTCTTCTTTTGGGGGGGGCGGCAAGCAAACAACAACCCCCCCTGGCGGCGCGGCAATAAAACAGTCTGGCACTTACCCGCTCATGTGGCGGGCTGTGGTGTCCTCTCCTGGAGTGCGGGCAGCGGCCACGGTGGCTCCGGTGTCCGTTCCTCCAACTTCTACCGCTGTGTCTCCTCTTCCGCCAAAGCGCCAGGCATCCAGTAGGATCGCCTGATGCTTTGGCTAATCCAGAAACAGGTCTCACAGACCTGCTTCCTGATTGGCGGGGCGGAACTTTGGTGTGATAATAGCAAAAATTCATTCACTTATCGCCACACAACTGGGTGTGCTTGGAACGCAATGCTCTGCGCTCCGAGCCGACCTATTTTTGAAGCCTATTAGAGCCTCTGGGTGTAATCAGGTGCTTCAACCCCCCCCCCCCGCATTGAAATCCATGGTCCGGCGCCACTGATATGTAGATTAGGGGGCTGGACGCATGGACAGGGGAGGCTGCGCCCGTGCGCCCTCTATGGGCGGGCCGCCCTACAGTCTTTATATTCTACTTTAATTGCATCAACTTTAATTGCATCAAAGTGGTTTAGATGTATCACATAGGTTTGCTTTGCTTTTCTTACTTAATCGGGCTGCAAGAATGTCTGTAAAGCTTTACAGCTTTTGTGGATATCCTTTATGTCTCTTATAGCCTTGGAATAAAAAAAAGGGCAAGGACAATCCTAATATTAAAATTGCAACTATTATGCTGAGAATGAAAATGAACCCCGTTCATAGCATGACCCCACCTATTATCACTGTATGACAGACCACTGTAAGTGCCAAGTGTCTCTGGAATAATAATGAATAATAAAAATAGGTGTAACCTGTTTTCCCTTTCCTGCAGGACCTTAATGTGACACAGCAGAATCTTTGTATGAAACTTTTTGTGCATGCTTATTGTGTTACTGGTTTTATGTTTGCTTTGTGTTACACTAGGCATGCTAGCTAGGCATGACACTAAGTAAATTCATATTATAACACTTAAACATCTTAAAGAGACCCTGTCACCTGACCATTTCTTTCAACAAGAATTATTTTCCCATATAACATATTTGATGCCTATAATTTAATGTGATCAAATTCCATGGCTAGTTCAAAGGCACATTGCAAGTGAATAAAAGTCATTCATCAAAAGGAAAAACACTGCAGGAAAGCTATTCAAAAACTTGATTTGTCTGTGCCTTATATTTTTTTTTAATATGGTGACAAGGTCTAATTTAAAAAGACTCTAATAATAGATGCTACACTATATTACCAAAAGTATTGGGACACCTGCCTTTACACGGACATGAACTTTAATGTCATCCCAGTCTTAGTCCGTAGGGTTCAATATTGAGTTGGACCACCCTTTCAGCTATAACAGCTTCAACTCTTCTGGGAAGGCCGTCCACAAGGTTTAGGAGTGTGTCTATGGGAATGTTTGACTATTCTTCCAGAAGCACATTTGTGAGGTCAGGCACTGATGAGGACGAGAAGGCCTGGCTCGCTCATCCATGTCTTTATGGACCTTGCTTTGTGCACTGGTCATGTTGGAACAGGAATGGGCCATCCCCAAACTGTTCCCACAAAGTTGGGAGCAAGATATTGTCCAAAATGTCTTGGTATGCTGACACCTTAAGAGTTCTCTTCACTAGAACTAAGAGGCCAAGCCCAACCCCTGAAAAAAACTCCACACCATAATCCCCCCTCCACCAAATGATTTGCACCAGTGCATATAGCAAGGTCCATAAAGACATGGATGAGCGAGTTTGGGGTGGAGGAACTTGACTGGCTTGCACACAGTCCTGACCTCAACCCAAAATAACCCCATTTGGGATGAATTAGAGCGGAAACTGCGAGCCAGGTCTTCTCATCCAACATATAATGCTTTTCTTAGCCAAGTGTTTGTTTTGGAAGGGGTGAGGTGAGTGGCACAGTTTTATCTGAGGAGGGAAGAATAACAGCAGAAGCAGCTTTTCTTACTGACATGTTCATTAGATATTCTCCCCAAGCAATCAAGAAAGGTTGGACAACAGGTAGCTGGTTATCATATATGGGCCGCTTGAAAAGTCGATTCATGTCTCCTGATAGTTGGTCAGTCACATGCTCCTCCACACCCAGAAGTATTGTTAATATTTTGTTAGTATTGTTAATGTTAGTCGTGTTAATGCAAACATGTTACTTTAAATGAAAAAGTATCCAGCACGTCAAAGGGTAATTAAACTGGTTTCTCTGAGACATATTTAAATAATTAAGGCACAAAAAGTTTTAACCCCTTTGTGCTGGTGCCTTCCGACCCTTTAAGACAGGGGTCTTCAAACTATGGTCCTCCAGTTGTTCAGGAACTACAATTCCCATCATGCCTAGTCATGTCTGTGAATGTCTAGAGTTTTACAATGCCTCATGGGATGTTTAGTTCTGCAACAGCTGGAGGGCCGTAGTTTGAGGATCCCTGCTTTAAGAGGTTTCAGAAGTCGGGAGGCGGGTTTTATGATCATGTGACCACTGTGATTAGCTGTCATGGCGATCACATGATTGCAAGAAGTGATCGGGAGCTTTTCGCTAGGCACCGGTAACTGTCCTGGGAACGCGCAGGGCACACACTTTTGGCACGGATGTGTCGGCTTATTGGTATGCAAATCTGTGCCCGCTCATCACCAAGGCTCATATTAGTGTACTGCCAGTACCTAGGGGTTAAAGACTAAAATTCATATTTTCAAGCAATTGGATGTGCAATAGATTGACACAGCTAGGAGTGTGTGGGAGAAAGCATAGCAAGTCCACCTTAGGAGTAAATGGCAATCTGTGATATATGAAATGATTTGCGATCTCCAATTGGCAAGCAATAAAAGAAAGGCTGTCATTGGTGGCTGTAGCAGTCACCTTATTGTGAGTGGTGAACAAGACACAATCTGGTGAGAGTGCAGACAGTGAATACACTTTTTGGGATTGATTACTAAAGGCAAACACATTGTTCATTTTGCAAGGGCATTTTTCCCAGAGCTTAGAGAATGAGATGAATCTCTGCTGACTTTCATTATCCAATCATGTGCAAGAAAAAAGTTTTTTTTTTTTTCCTTGCTCATGATTGGTTAATTCTTTGCAAAGTGAAATCTGAGCACATTCATTAAGCTTTGGGAAAATCCCCTTGCAAAGTGCAACTTCCTTCAAATCAATTACCTCTTCAGCCCTGGAAGGTTTACCCCCCTTTATGACCAGGTCATTTTTTGCGATACGACACTGCGTTACTTTAACTGACAATTGCGTGGTTGTGTGACGCTGTACCCAAACAAACTTAATGTCCTCTTTTTCCCACAAATAGAGCTTTCTTTTGGTGGTATTTGATCACCTCTGTGTTTTTTATTTTTTACGCTATAAACAAAAAAAGAGCGTCAATTTTGAAAAAAAAACCCAATATTTTTTACTTTCTGCTATAAAACATACCCAATTAAAAAAAATGTCAAAAAATCTAATTTCTTCATTAATTTAGGCCAATATGTATTCTGATACATATTTTTGTTTAAAAAAATCCCAATAAGTGTATATTGATTGGTTTGCTCAAAAGCTATAGCGTCTACAAAAGCTATGGGATATATTTATGATTTTTTTTTTTTTTATTGTCTTTACTGGTAGATTTTTAGAGGGACTGCGACATTGCGGCGGACAAATCTGACACTAATGCCTCGTTTCCACTGAGCGGATCGGTTCGGTACGGTACGCTATTTTGGGTGTTTCCATTATGAAAGCGGCCCATACAACCGAACCAAACCGTTCCATTCAGGGTACTGCTTCAGATGTGGGGCCATAGAAAATGGAACGGTTCGGTTACGGCTGAGCTACGATACATTCCACTGATTGGTGGACGTGTGACGCAATGCTAGGCATTTTTTCTAAACCCACGTATGGCCCCTGTTGGTCCGACTTGCAGTGGAAACGCTCGCCTGAATAGGTCGGACCATTCAAGGCCTTCCAAACCGATCCGACCCGAACCGATCCGCTCGGTGGAAACGAGGCATTAGTGACACTTTTTGGGAACCAGTGACACCAATACAGTGATCAGTGCTAAAAAAATGCACTGTCACTGTACTAATGACACTGGCTGAGAAGGGGTTAACATCAGGAGCAATCAAAGGGTTAAATGTGCTCCCCGGGAGTGCTTGCTAACTGTGTCAGGGAGGTGCTTTGACTGGGTGAAGACACAGATCTGTGTTCCTGCTTAGCAGAAACTGAAGATCTCCATCTTCCCCTCTCACAGAACAGCGGTCTGCCTTGTTTACATAGGCAGACCGCCATTCTTCCTATTCTAAGAACGATTGTGAGGTGCCAGTGAACATCGGGTCCACTGACCTGATTGGCTCTCGCTGTGTCCAATCACAGCAGGAGCAGGGTGCCGGCGGCACACGTCCCAGACCCAGTGCACGAAATCACATACAAGTATGTGATTTCATGCAGGAGGGCTGCCCTGCTGCAGTAAATATGCGTGGGGCGGTCCAGAAGGGGTTAAATCAATATAACCCTGGAACCCCTAGAGCTAAAGAAAGGACACTTGATAGCAATCCAATAAATTTGATGTGTAATGAGTGTGGAAATATAAGCAAACTAATCATTCACCACTCAAAGCAAACTTGTCACAAAGCTGAGCCTTGAAAGCCAGTAGGACTATGGTTATCACCTTTTCTTCAAGCCAGACCCGAACACTCTAGCCGAGCACTGCAACATTTTATTTTTAAGTGGAAATGCTGTGGACTCTGATGTAAAGGGGAACTCTGATGTAAGGGGGTTTCTGCTCACCAAATCTCCCAGGGACGCCGGGGATTTGAGTGTGGGTGAGCAGACAGAGGGGTAGGGGCAGGAGGAGGAGCAGCAGATCAAGCCCTATCTCCTCTCCTGTCAGTGTATGGGGTCCATGTGCACACCTATGCACTTGGCGGTTGCAATACTTGGTTTCTTGGGGAGCCACAGTCCATTCTGAACATTGTGTCTGGGTTTCAGGTGGTCAGAAACCCGGACACATGATTCAAAATCCAGACTGTCCGGGCGGGTGGCACCCTGTCCAGTGATATGGGCAGCTGAAGTTACATACAGATCCTGTTAAACACAAGCCTGGCCTCATCCCCCTCAACATTCCAAGCCTTTGGTGAGCCCATATTCAACGACAGCTGATTTTGGATGCAAAATCTGGTGCAGCTCTGCAAATGAACCAACCAGCTTCCAGGTTTTTTTTTTTTTTTTTCGGTCAAAGCCTTATGCCGCGTACACACGGTCGGACTTTCTATCCTACTTGCTCCGGCACACTTTCCGACGGACTTTGTCCGCCAGGTGCGCCGGACTTTAAAACGGACGGACTTGCCCACACACACCCGGACTTTCCGGCGGGCTAAGTCCGCCCGTCTTTCCGACGGACTTTCGCCGGAGTTACGGCGGACTTTCAGAATGAAGGGACTTGCCCACACAGGGACAAGTCCGTTCATTTTGAACGTGACTCAGGTGCGACGGGACTAGAAAAGGATGTCAATCTTGCCGCTTTTATCGGCGAGATTGACACCTTGCGAGCCCCGTCGCGGGTCATACCAGGCCCTTAGGTCTGGTATGGATTATAAAGGGAAGCCCCTACGCCGAAAAAACGGTGTGGGGTCCCCCCTAAAATCCATACCAGACCCCGATCCGAGCACGCAGCCTGGCACGCAGACCCCGACAACCAACGGCCAGGGTTGTCGGGAAGAGGCCCTTGTCCTCATCAACATGGGGACAAGGTGCTTTGGGGTGGGGGGCCCCGCAGGGCGCCCCCCTCCCCCAAAGCACCCACCCCCCATGTTGAGGGCATGCGGCCTGGTACGGTTCAGGAGGGGGGGGGCGCTCGCTCGTCCCCACCCCCTTTCCTGACCAGCCAGGCTGCGTGCTCGGATCGGGATCTGGTATGGATTTTAGGGGGGACCCCACGCCGTTTTTTCGGTGTAGGGGCTTCCCTTTATAATCCATACCAGACCAATACCAGTCCTATTGCAGCGAGCGCGAGATGCAATACCCTGCCCTCGTGTTGTATCTGGTCCGTCGGACCAGCACACACACAAGCGGACTTTGCGCCCGAAACTGAGTCCGACGGAAAGATTTAAAACATGTTTCAAATCTAGGTCCGGCTGGCTTTTGGGAAGAAGTCCGCCGGAAAAGTCCGCCGGCGCCCACACACGGGCGGATTGTCCGGCAGACTCTGGTCCGCCGGACCAAGTATGCCGGAAAGTCCGACCGTGTGTACGCGGCATTATTGAACAAGGTGAAGTTAGAAGCTGATTGGCTACCATGCAGAGCTGTACCAGATTTTGCACTCTCTCCGGTTTTAATAAATCAACCCCACAATCCACAGATTTTCTTTGTAAAAAAAAGTAAGAAGCATACTCAACTTATATATTTGTTTCTACATTTATCTTTCCTTACTTCAATATAAGAACAAATAACAAACATGTATATAAATACCGGAAAAGCAGCATGAAGCAATATTAATAAAAACTGTAAAATTCAATATTTCGAAGTACTGTATAATAGAGAACAGAAAGCAGCCCGGACCATGAATTCTAATGAAATGAAATGACTAAGGAACCCAGAGCTGTATGAAAGGCAGAGACTCTTTTATGAATGTATTACATGCATTTCACGCTCATTAAGTTTTGTATTGTGGTCGTGTTGATTTATGGCCTTTGTTACTATCAGCCTCACATGGTGCTGGGACAAGAGGCCTATGTGTCTAATGCTTCGTCGTCATGCATTGTAAAGCCAGTCAATGAATATCCCTGGCTTTAGTGGTGCCGGTGAATAAAAGTTGACATGGTAAAGGGGGAGAACACATTTCTCTCTACAGATCACATGTAGGGACCATAACTCACTGTAGACAAAACTCAGCTGGAGAAAGGTACAGAGCTCTCATTTCAGTGGGAAAGATCACTACAGGCACATATATATTCCTCTCTTTGCTCCGCTGTATGTCCTATAAAACTGGATTAGAAAGAAAACACTATATTTAACACCATATGTGAGAGAAGGTAAAACACGTAGGCATTCTTGATGCCCCTTTTCTCATATGGAAAAGAAAAAGAAGTGAAATAAACATGGCTGCTGTGTGGTTATAACTGAACTACAAACTGAGCTTAAGCTGGCGATAGATGGAACGAAGTTCGGGTCGTTCCGCAAGGACCAGCCGAATTTCAATCCATCAATGTCCATTCCCGTTCAAGGGTAGTCATTCTCATGATCACCTCCTCATGAATGGGACTGCTGGCAAAATTTTGTTCGATCAGTGTATGCAACCAATCAGCTGCAGCGCTGCTCAGTATATTTTATATTTTGGCAGCATAGCATTACCGATGTCAGAATAAATAACACAGCGGGGAGGATTCCTACATTACCCTCGATTGTGTGGATGGGAAAATCCATCCATCTTTTCTTGATCAGCCTGCTGGCTTATCAAAATAAAAAGATAAAAAAATATCCATATATAGCCAGCTTAAGTAGGTAACATTGTTAACCCCTTTTTTTTTACAAACATGATTGCATCACTGTTGGAAATAAATTACTGAAAGGGCTTGTAAAACTAGATGCACTCAGCATCGTACCAACTAGATACTATAACTTTTAATAAAGCTCTCTTAAAAAAAAAAGAAAACTTTTAATGAAACCATCTGCACCCTACACATCACAAAATGTTAGGAGGTACAGTGGAACCTTGGATTACGAGCATAATCCGTTCCAGGGGAATGCTTGTAATCCAAAGCACTCGCATATCAATGCAAGTTTCCCTATAGAAGTCAATGGAAACTAAGATAATTCGTTCCGCATTGACATCTATTGCATGCAAAACCGCATGTGGCCAGAGGTGGGACGGGGTGCCAGAGAGCCTCGGAAATACTCAGGGACAGCTCGGCTGAACTCGGAAACCCTCGGAAAGGCTCAGAAACACTCCGGAACTGAGTATTTCCGAGTGATTCCAAGTATTTCCAAACAGCTCCGAACCGTTCCAAGTGTCACCGGCACCGCTGCACCTCTTGCCAAATGCGGTACTGCACACCCCATTGGCATGAATCCTGCTCGTTTTGCGAGAGAAAACACTCGCAAATAAGTTGCTTGTCTTTCAAAACGCTCGTTAACCGCATTACTCGTAAACCAAGGTTCTACTGTATCCTTTTTTCCCTCAGTACTTGATGAAAAACCAGAAGCGACTCCTGCAAGCCCTCAGTGGGGGAGATAAGGGACTATCTCAGGACCCAAATATTAGACAGTTGAGGTATAAAAAAAAACTTTACATTTTATTTAAACACATATTTATTAAAAGGGACATAAATCCACAATTTTGGCTAAAACAGCAATAGGTGATAACATCATCAAATCATACAAAAGACAGACAGTTCTAGCTGGTAGCATGATATCCTCAGACATACGCTAAGGACGTAGAACATATAAATTCTCGATGCACTGTACATCTTCTACACGTTTTATGGCTAAAGCTGCTTCTTCAGGAGTTGTTATATAAAGTATCATCTAAAACAGAACAAAAAATGATTTGCTTAACCAAGAGGAACCAGCACTAGAGCAGCAGTTGAGACAGGGACACCATAACTGTCTAATATTTGGGTACTGAAATAATCTATTATCTCCCCCACTGAGGGCTTGCAGGGGTCGCCCCTGGTTTTTCCTCAAGTATCAATATTAGGATGATGGTACCCCCACATCTTCAAACCATTCGTACGGATAGAAGCTTATACTTTTTCATATGCCATCTTTCTTATACCATCATATGCAGCCAACTGTGCCCACCATATGCAGCCTCTGTGCCCAGCAAATACAGCCAACTGTGCCCATCATATGCAGCCTCTGTGTCCAGCAAATGCAGCCAACTGTGCCTATCATATGCAGCCTCTGTGCCCTTATTATGCAGCCACTGTGCCCCCCCCCCCGCCTGCCCGCCCGCTGTCTGCCCGGCACATACCCCATCTTGGTGGTGGGTCAGGCAGCGGGCGGCGAGCTGTGGGACGGGTAGCGCGGGTCATGTTATGGCTATTGTATCCTCCCTGCGTCTCTTCTTCCTGTTCTGCTAGGGGGCCAATGGGATCGCCTCTGGCTTCAGCCAATCAGGTGACCAGTATTGGATCCGTGCCTCCTGATTGGCGGAGAGGCAGTTCAGTGTTAGAAAAGCAAGTATTCATTTGCTTTGCTAACACACTTGGGTGGACTCCGAGCGCAATGCTCTGCGCTCACAGTTCACCTTTTTTGAAGCCTATTAGAGCCTATGGCTTTAATCAGGTGCTTCAAAAAACACCCCCCGCTGCTGGAATTCAGGTGCCCAGTGTCTGAAAAGGGGGTGGGCACCTGAATAGGGGATGACTACAGCGGCCATGGATAGATTCATGCAATGCATGAATCTATCCATTTTACATAGAGGGGGTGGCTGGAGAGAGGGGGCAGCACCCGTGCGCTCTTAATGGATGCACCACCACTGGACCAATCCCCTTTGAATGTTCTCCCACTGTTTAAAAACAATCACAAAATGTTTTTTATGTAGCGGTACCCCTGTAGGGGCTACTGAAAGTTGTGGCCCACCTGTCACCCTGCCCCAGCCCAGCATTCACTTCCCAATCACCTTGGAGACAATGAACAGTCCATGTGCTTTTTTTTTCTATTTTTATTGAGGGACTTAAACTTGGATAGGGATGGGAATATATGAGATGCCCAGTAAAACAAGCAATTGGTTGATTGTATATCAATCATTTGGGATAACTAAATACACTTGGCTACCTCTGTTCTAGAATCCTTTAGAAGCCAGAGGGAGGTAACCGAGAATTTATGCTATCTGTGAGTCACCAGCCTATGCTGAGCCACTCCCATCCCACACAGCAAAACCATTGCACAGAGCAGGAGAGTATAACATATTTGTTATTTAATTTTTTTTTTTAAATGAAGCTTTAATATCGCTTTAACATTAACTTTTCAAATTACCTTCTGTGCTGCAGCTGCCCCCTAGACCTCCCTTCTTTTCCTCCGCTGTCTCTCTCCTCATTGGACAGATTGATAGCAGCGGGAGCGATTGGCTCTTGCTGCTGTAAATCAAATCCAGTGACACTGGAGCAGGGGGTGGGGCCACATCCAGCTTTACCTGGTGCACACCCGATGAAGAGGAGGGGCCTGGAGTGCCCATGGGGGCCCTCAGAAGAGGAGGATCCAGGCTGCTCTGTGCAAAACCCTTACACAGAGCAGGTAAGTATAATGTTTCTTATTTTTATTTTAGGAAAAAAAAAAAGCTAAACACTTTAATGTTTTCACTTTACTGTTTTTAGATTTAGAAGAGACCAAGGATTCCCCTATGGCGGGATTTTAAAGGCACTGCCATAAAAATCAGTAGAGTATAGGTAAAATATATACTTTTATTACATAACCAAGAAAAAAGATAACACAATATATACAAATCAATGCAGACAATATGTACAAAAAGATACATTTAGAGCAAAGTACATGTAGTTGTGGATACAAATTGCAATATAGTGAAAAAAGGACCATATATCAAGGTTGGTAAGTCTCACTGAACCGACACGTTTCAGAGAATCCTTCATCAGGGTTCACAGAGTGAGAGTTAACATCTGGGGGATTACAAAGTCAAAGGAATAATTAACATCACATAAAATTTAAATGTACCTTTCCCTACTGTATTGTGTCATAATATATATATATATATATATATATATATATATATATATATATATATATATATATAATACTAATGTGAATGTATAATATATATATATATATATATATATATATATATATATATATATATATATATATATATAGGGCTTCATTTCTTCTTTATATGTTTGCTTACCCATGCTTATATCTCTGGACAAAAAGAATATGAGTCTACTTTTATGCTTTTATGTTATATTGCCCCTACAGAATATCCAGACTGTTTCTCTCTTGTAGTATGTGTTTTGCTATTGTTTTTGTTATTTTCTTTATATAATAAAGACTAAATAAAAACAAAAAAGAATAAAATAGAATTACCTTATCTTTTCAGTCTTCAGCTACTGTAATTTTCTGTAAAGTTAAATGCAATATGGCAACCTGCAGCTGCTCTGTAAACAGAAGTTCTCCAAAAATGTAATGTACTGCTTGTGTGATTAGCTCAGTGATTTTCTGCAGTCTGCATTAAAATACAGTTCAAATTTTAGTCTCCTTTAATAGAAATGTAAGATTTAGTGAGATACGCCTAAGCGATAGTCACTTAAAAAGAGATGCTGACACTGCAGCTTTCCTCATTAGAACGCAAAAAGTGCTTTAGTTGATTAAAAGCTAATATATCATCAGAGATGATTGTTATTTTTTTTTGTGTTACACTTTAAACTCTTCTAACCAAATACCATTATAATGATCTTTTGGTGGACCTCCTTATGTGGTGGGCCATAACAATGCTTTTCACAGAGTTAAAATAGCAATTTAATGAGGTTCGCTGGTTCGAATCCCAACCACCTACCTGAAGTTTGCATGTACTCCCTTTGCCTGCGTGGGTTTCCTCCGGGTACTCCGGTTTCCTCCCACACTCCAAAGACATGCTGGTAGGTTAATTGGATCCTGTCTAAATTGGCAATTGGCCCTAGTATATAGTGAGTTAGGTATCTTAGATCGTAAGCTCCTTGAGGGTAGGGACTAATGTGAATGTATAATATATATATATATATATATATACATATATATATATATATATATATATATGTAAAAGCACTGAAGCACTGCGTAAATTGACGGCGCTATACAAGTACCTGAAATAATAATAATAATAAATATGGATATATTCTACTTTTATTCTTTCTAATTGTCTTATAGGTTTACTGCCTTTTTGGTTAATTGTACATTAAAGAGTTATTCATTTTAAATATTTAACAAGAATTGCATTCCAAAAACCCGAAGATCATAAAGAGGTCAGCGCGGGTCTTGCTGAGCCACAGACAAATTCATTACATTGCAGACCTTTGTTAAATCGAAATACCAGCCGTTGTATTTTACACAATGCTTCTTAAAAACAGCTTAAGCCTCGGAACATTGTTCTTTAGCTGCATGACTCACAAAATGTCTTTGTTTTGCTCCCACATTGAATAGGAGAAAAACAAAAACACATAAAAATGACATCCATTCTCGGATTGTGACTCCTGCACAATGAAGCAAGAACACTGAAGACATAAGTGATCACAAGAAAGTTATGTACTGTACACAAGGCAGAAGTACAAGTAAACAGGGTTACTAAGGGGCTATTTTGGTGCCTTTAAACCGGCATACAATTGTGTTATCTCTTAAGCCTCATACACACGATCTGACTTTCCGACGGGAAATGTGTGATGACAGGCTGTTGGGGGAAAATCCGACCATTTGTACACTCCATCGGACAATTGTTGTCAGATTTTCTGCGGACAAATGTTGAATGAAAGGTTTTTAAATTATCCGCGGACAAAGGTCTGTTGTCAGATTTTCCGAGCGTGTGTACACAAGTCTGTCGGACAAAAGTCCAAAGTACAAACACGCATGCCCAGAAGCAAGGACGAGCCGGAAGCGGTCGGTCTTGTAAACTAGCGCTCGTAATGGAGAATTAACATTCGTGACGTGGCAAATGATGAAATCTCAAAATGCAGCGCACATTCTCTTCTTCTTTATAATGGGATAATAATGAAGCTGCTTTGTTGGTGATACTGATGGAGTTATTGCAAACGAATTTTCAAAAGCTTTTTTTTCTAGTGATATCAAGAATAATATTATTATGCTTTATTTTTTGGGAAAGTTACCACAACACCATTATCCCCTAGTTTTTAAGATCAAAGATACAGTAGGTGACCGCGATATTGTGTCAATCTCGCCGCATTTCTCGGTGAGATTTGACACCTGCGAGCCCCGTCGCAGGAGCCAGCGCCGAGATGGCTCACTCATCGGGAAAGGAAAACTTTGTTTTCCTCCCGCGATGAGTGACAGGCAGCGCTGACAGCTGTCTGGTATGAATCCTGAGGCGGGAACACCGCGCCAAATTTTAAATGAAAAAATTGGCGTGGGTTCCCCCCTAGGAGCATACCAGGCCCTTAGGTCTGGTATGGATTGTAAGGGGAACCCCCCTACGCCGAAAAATTGGCGTGGGGGTCCCCCCCAATCCATACCAGACCCGTATCCGAGCACGCAGCCTGGCCGGCCAGGAAAGGGGTGGGGACAAGCGTTGAGGGCATGCGGCCTGGTACGGCTCAGGAGGGGGGGGGTCCGCTCGCTCGTCCCCACCCCTTTCCTGGCCGGCCGGGCTGCGTGCTCGGATACGGGTCTGGTATGGATTGGGGGGGACCCCCACGCCAATTTTTCGGCGTAGGGAGGGTTCCCCTTACAATCCATACCAGACCTAAGGGCCTGGTATGCTCCTAGGGGGGAACGCACGCCGGTTTTTTCATTTAAAATTTGGCACGGTGTTCCTGCCTCAGGATTCATACCAGACAGCTGTCAGCACTGCCTGTCACTCATCGCGGGAGGAAAACAAAGTTTTCCTTTCCCGATGAGTAAGCCAGCGCGACATGCACAGTACCCTGTCGCCGAGAACCAGCGCGATGGTATCGCGCTGGAAACACACTCTAGCGCTCAGTTACTGTACAACTATGTTGGTGTCCCTTGTCAATTTTACATTGTATTTTTTTAAATGTAACTGCCTACTCCCAAACTGTCATTTGAAGTAAAACACATAGCCAAGTATTCTCCACAATTTTTTTTATTGTGCATTAAAAAAAAGAAAACAAATAAAATTAGACATGCTATCTGCCAATAGAACTTAACCAAAAAGTACATTCTATGCATCTATGTACATTCTATGCATCTATGTGTCCTGCTTCTTAATATAGGGGATCAACAATGCCAAGAGTTGGTGAAAGCAGGGGTCAGTCATCCGGAGATAATTCCGAAAATCATCTGGATTATTCTCCTGGAGCTCCCGCAGCAAAGGCATATGACATAATTGGTCACTATTAATAAAGCAACCAATTTTTGGTCCAAGAACTCCTCCTCCTCCTGTTCCTGGACCAGACTTGGGTCAAAGGCAATAACTCCAAGGCCAATAATAAATAACACGTTTTCTCTTTCAATTCCACAACATGTCTGGCTGACGAATGGCCGACGGACTTTCGACAGACTATCTAACGACCGGACTTGCCTACAAACGATCACACCAAAGTCTGACGGATTCGTACTTGATGACGTACAACCGGACTAAAATAAGGAAGTTGATAGCCAGTAGCCAATAGCTGCCCTAGCGTCAGTTTTTGTCCGTCGGACTAGCATACAGACGAGCGGATTTTTTCGACCGGACTCGAGTCAGAAAGATTTGAAGCATGTTCCAAATCTAAAGTCCGTCAGATTTTCTACCGAAAAAGTCAGCTGAAGGTCCGATGTAATTTAAGACATGTTTTGAAGCACATTTGATGCCTGCTAATAATATGTAAATGCATGAATGTACATGGCATAGCCACAGCTCAGTTTAAAGGAACATTTTCTCTAAGATTTCTGTGAGCAGCACTATAATATTTTAGCACTTACAGCTTTTAATTTTTTTTTCAGCCACTGGTTGACAACTTGAAAAGTAGCACCAGTGAAAAAACAAGGAACACATTTTATCCTAAGCCATAGGAGAACAGGAGAAGTGCCAAGATCTTTTGGGTACATAAACTGATGTTAAACATTTTTTTCTTTTTCAGGATCTAGTACTACTTAACCAAAAAAACACAGCGAGGTAACGTTGGAAGGGATGTTGTGTGACACTTAAGTCAAGAAGAAAATATATATTTTTCTTACATTGGGACTTTATATGAGGCAAAGGCCTCCATCCAGCCATGAAACGCGTCGAGCCACTAGTAGCCGCGCTCTATTTTTACCAATACACCTATATTCAATCAGCCATATTGATCAGACATCCTATGGCTTTAGGTTCTATATACAACTCAATATGGGGTTTTGCCCCCCTGCAGGTTCTGTGGTGGAATTAACTTGGAGACTGTCATTAACTATCTTTTATATAATTGTATCATACCTACATGTGCATGAATGTATATATATTACCTTTACAGTGTAAATTAATTTAGTCGTGTATTATTGTTTACTATTTTTGGTTTTATATAATTCTGTATCTCTTAGTATCAACTGTACTTATCCAATTGCACCGTGTCAGTTACTATCATGATGCATTACTGTTTTATCCATGTTACTAAGTTTATCAACTAATAAATATCAATATATTTTTAGATATATCTTTATAATCATTGTACTCTTTCGCAGCCACAAGCCTCATGTAAAGTCCCAACCTTTGTCCCCCCCCCCTCTTTTTGCCAGTTAAGTCAAGAAAGAATCATACATAGGAAGTCTGTGGCAAGCAGTCAAAGAAGTTACTGGTGGATAGGCAAATAATTAGGACTAGGGAGACTTTACTAAAAATTCACTTATCCAGGATTGAGATCTTGTGATACAATTGTCACCCTTGGGGTGGAACATATTGCACATTTGTAGGCGAAGATACTTCTACCTTTCCACTTCAGAAAACAATAGAGAGCTCCTTATGCTTTGTACTTTTGCAACCATGAAGTCTCATGGTAACTTCTAAACATGTTTTCTAGACGCTTCTTGTCACTTTTATATTGTACATGGTCATTCGGTACTCATTTTTCAAGCTCTGATAATGGTAGCGTGTTGGGGTGACATTGCAATGAGATGGAAAGTTGGGGTTGATCCTCAGAATTAGG
The DNA here is from genome assembly GCA_037952925.1 of Lithobates clamitans. Lineage (NCBI taxonomy): Eukaryota > Metazoa > Chordata > Amphibia > Anura > Ranidae > Lithobates > Lithobates clamitans. The sequence goes on along the minus strand of JBBGZY010000911.1, from coordinate 7,615,649 downwards.
ACAAGCCAACAAGCCATCAGGTAGCTGAAGGCTGTTGTAGCATGCCATTTTTAGGCCTTACTAAATCCTGGAGTTTTGCTTATAGTAAAGGACCAAAAAGCAGGGCGACTAAGAAGTCATCCCTCTAATAATGATGGTACACTTATCACTCAGCAATAAGGAACGCTCAAAGCTGCCCATTTTTGACCCCTGCTTGGGTTTAAGGAAACAGTTAAGGTCACTACTGGTATTTCTGCAGACAAAAAAGCTTGGTTGGTGCTACCTACTGTTTCTCATCAACCCCTTTCAAATTACCGTATTTGTCGTTACTGTTTTTTCTGAACTGGCTTTATACTGGCTCCATACAACAACATACAGTCAAAGAAAGTTTTAGTCTTTTACTCCTTTCACACTATTTCAATGTAGGGTGGTGTAAGACCTACTAGACTATACTGCCTAGATTCCTGAAACAAGACATTCTTAGCAGAAAAAGACAAAGGGGTTGATTTACTAAAGACAAATCCACTGTGCACTACAAGTGTACTTGGAAGTGCAGTCACTTTAGATCTGAGGGGAAGATCTGAAATGAGGGGAAGTTCTGCTGATTTATGTCTGATCCAATCATGTGCAAGCAAAAATGTTTTTATTTTCCTTGCACTTGTAGTGCACAGTGGATTTGCCTTTAGTAAATAAACCCCATAGACACAACTCTGTACCTCACCAACATTGCTCCCCACACAGAGGGACCAAGATCAATTGGCAACTGGTCAGCCAAGTAAATGTCCATTATTTTATGTGCAGTGAAAAATGGATGACCTATCTGGGCCTTCTATTCCACATAAGATCTTCCAGATGTCAAGTTCTTAAGCACATCATATAAAAGAACCTGCAATAATTCAACTGTCTATCTAATTCAACAGTTACTTCTAAACATCTACAATGGGAAGGGCTACCAATCCTGCTTCACATTCTGACAGTATATGAGGTGTGAGATAAATTGATATGATGCATGGTCCACAGCCAAGCCTCCCAAAGGGATAGGTACAATAGGACTATATACCATATTTCAGTATATGAGGTGTGACAATTTAGTTCCCGGAATGCCCGTGGCATAGCACTATGTTTTTGAGTCACACAGCCATTCGCACTCGAGCATGTTTTGATATGTTCTGACTTGCACTCGACTGACGCCTGGGTCGCAAATCTGTTGTCTCAGTCTTCACAGAGCAATAGAAGAAATAACACGTGTGTGCGTTGCGCTCTTTGCAGAAATGGAGTGACAGGAATCTGGAGCAGCGGATTAACATCAAATTTTGCATGAAAAATGGCAAAAGTTCAAGTGCAGCTTTAGCTCTGTTACAACAGGCTTATGGTGAGCATTCCATGAAGAAATCAAGTGTTTCTGAATGGCATAGATGGTTTAAGAAGGGGCAGGAAGATTTCCACCATGACGCAATAAATGGGCAGCCAAAAACACAAAGGACGGATGCAGATGTGGACAGGGTGGGAACCCTTGTATGCTCATGCTGGTGTGTTTGTTTGATCACAAGGGGATAGTTCTTTACAAGTTCAGAGAACATGGCACAACAGTCAACCAACATTGTTACTTTCTGAAATTCTGAAAAGGTTACCGGGACCTGTTCAGAGGAAAAGCCTGGAACTCTGGCCTGACAAGTGGATTCTCCACCACGACAATGCTCCTGGACAAACATTTTTTTTTTTTACAGTCCATTCCAGGAATTAAATTGTCACACCTTGTACAATTCACCTGGAGGGGATTTTTTTTCTTCACAAAACTGAGTTTCGCTTTAAGATAGATAACCTGACCCTGTTTTCTATGTATATTAAAGATATTATGCAACAGAGAGGTATTTGTAGAATTTACAGCTGTCACACATGTTGCTGACCGCAGGTTACAGTCCTGAAATGTCAGACATTTTATTGCTATGTTTTAGGCAAAAGGCAGCTGCTGTATCAGATTCCTTGATGGAGTGAGCCATGCTGTTATTGTGCTCAGGTGGGTGTGAGCTTAGTGTAGCATGTCACTTGTCCATGTCATCATCAATGTAGGGTGTATACCTTGTTCATACCTTATTAAGATTCCTGAGTGCTGTTTTGCTAGTCATTTATTTTTATTGTCATTCAACTTGCAACGTTGGCGTACAGTTAGTAAGCATGTTTACAGCATTTGTATATACGTGAGATTAACATATTTTTCAGGTCAAATAATCTTCAGGTAAGACTTCAGGAAAACAAAAATACACCCACACTAAAATATCTTAACACTAAAATTCTTAGATTAGGTGGAACGTGGCAATTACCCATCCCTTACTTAATTACATAAGGTGAAAAAAATAATTAGACACTGAAGAAGAATAAAAGCTTGAAGGTAATCTGCTACAAAAAATGTTCTTAGACATAGAATGCTCTAACATACATTAACATGTTTATATTGGATCTGTCATTCTATTACATTAAAGCTTTAGTGTAGCATGACATTGGTGTTGGAAGAAGCCATTTGAAACAATTATGTGCATTATCCAGGGACAGAAGAGTATTTAGCGTATAGTGGCACAGCATAGTGGTTAGTATTTCAGACTTACAGCACTGGGGGCCCTCGATCTGAGTCCCCATCAGGAAAATATTCGCATGGAGAAATTTTAATACATTTTTAATCTTGAGTCTATATACAGTAGACCCTGAGCGTTCAATAAATGTATCTAAACTGTCGTTAGATAGTAGTGCTTCAGGATTATTCGCTAAGAATCGAGATTGTGATTTTTTTCCCCTTGCGATCTTAACAAGGCATTTTCCCGATTCTATGCAGAGTTGTCTGCTCAAGCTGACAGCTGTCAAAAAAAAAACAGGCAGTCTGCCAAGTCTCACAACATTCCTCAGCTGCTGAGCTAACCATAAACATTGTAACGTTTTTCTGACACTTGGTGGTTTCAAGTTAAAATCATTATTTTTAGCTGGAAAATTACTTGGGACCTCCAAATATTATATATATATATATATATATATATATATATATATATATATATATATATATATAAATATATATACATATATATATATATATATATATATATATATATATATATATATATATATATATATATATATATATATATATATATATATATATATATATATTAGCAGAGAGCCTAGAGAATAAAATGGTGGTTGTTGCAATATTTTATGTCACACTGTATTTACGTAGCGGTATTTCAAATTCATTTTTTTTGGAAAAAAATACAATATAATAAATTAAAAAAATAAAATAAACAGCAACGTTAGCCCAATTTTTTTGTATAATATGAAAGATGATGTTACACTGTAAGAATCGTGATCTTTCTTCTAAGCAAAAAAATTGTGATTCTCATTTTGGCCAAAATCACGCAGCTCTTTGCATGTACAATGTACTGTGATTAAGGCAAAAATCTAAATAAAAACGTATCTAATGATATGTGTCCTGGATATCCACTCTCAATGTGCCATAAACAAAACTTCTGTGTTTATGAACACTGAGTGCCACACTTCCCCTTGTGAAATCACACTCACCACATAACGTTACCCCTTAACTCAATAAGAAGGTCTTAATGCGCTTTTGTTCATTAACTCCAGCTCCATAGGGTAACCCCTTTCCTCTGGCTTTGCCATTTGCTACCAGCCTCCAGCAACTCCCATGCCACCATAGAATAGATATAAAGAAGATTCGTGCATAGTGTAATACCTCTATTTTTAATATTATTATTATTATACAGGATTTATATAGCACCAACAGTTTGCGCAGCTCTTTACAATGTTAGGGCAGACAGTACGTTACAATACAATTCAATACAGGAGGAATCAGAGGGCCCTGCTTGTTAGAGCTTACAATCTAGGAGGGAGGGTCAAGTGGTACAAAAGGGTAAAAAACTGTGGGGGTGACCTAATGAAGAAAAGGAAAGTACAGTTGTTATGTGGAGGCAGGATAGGCATCTCTGAAGAGAAAAGTTTTCAGGGATCGCCTAAAAGTGGATAGATTTGGAGATAGTCTTACAGATTGGGGTAGGAAATTCCAAGGGATGGTAGAGGTCCGGGGGAAGTCCTGGAGGCAGATATGGGAGGAGGTGATGAGGGAGCTAGAGAGCAGGAGGTCTTGGGAGGAACGAAGAAGACGATTAGGTTGGTATTTTGGGACTAGGTTAGTGATGTAGCTGGGGGCAGAGATGTGGATGGCTTTGTAACTTATTGTTAGTATTTTGAATTTAATTTGTTGGGCGAGTGGCAGCCAATGGAGGGATTGGCAGAGAGGGGTAGCAGACACTGAGCGGTTTGTAAGGTGGATGAGTCTGGCAGCAGCATTCATGATGGACTGAAGGGGGATAGCCTATTTAAAGGTAAGCCAATGAGGAGAGAGTTGCAGTAGTCGAGGCGAGAGATAACCAGGGGCTGAATCAGGAGCTTTGTAGTTTCATTGGTTAGGAAAAGACGTAGTTTGGAGATGTTGTGGAGTTTGAGGCGGCAAGCTTTGGAAAGGAATTGGATGTGGGGCCAAAAGGAGAGTTCAGAATTAAGGATAACACCTGGCACCCTGGCATGTGGGGATGAGTAAAAGAACAAACATCGAAATTGCACACTTATATTGGGTTAACACAATACGGTCATATATTATACACAGCACCACTAGCCTTTTCCAAGATGGCCATGCACTCCAACCAGCAGAAGTGATATCATGGGTGTAGCCCCACCCAATGCGTTTAGTCTATTTGATGTCTTCAGGGACCGATCCCTGAAGACGTTCAGTATTTTGTACCACTTTCCGACAGCCACACGCCGATATACGTTGGCAGAATGGCACGGGTGCGCAAAAGGGCGTACCCGTACGTCCCTTTGTCATCACGGGATATCGCACGCGATGTCCGCCGGCGGGCCGGCCATCATGGCGAGGAGAGGCAGAATGGGGAAATGCCTATGTAAACAAGGCATTTCCTTGTTCTGCCTAGTGACAGGACAGAGATTTTCTGTTCCCTGTCATCGGGAACAGTGACCTCTGTCATGTCAGTGGTAGCCTATCCCCCCTACAGTTAGAACATGCTAAGGGAACACACTTAACCCCTTGATCGCCCCCTAGTGTTTAACCCCTTCCCTGCCAGTGACATTTATACAGTAATCAGTGGCTATTTTTAGCCCTAATCCCTGTATACTAATTACTACTAAAAAAAAAAAAACACCAATAAAAATGTCACAATTCTATCCCCTATTTTGTAGACGCTATAACTTTTGCGCAAACCAATCAATACACATTTACTGCAATTTTTTTTACCAAAAATATGTAGAAGAATACATATCGGCCTAAACTGAGGAAGAAATTTGTTTTTATATATTTTTTGGGGATATTTATTATAGCCAAAAGTAAAAAATGTTGTTTTTTTTCAAAATTGTCGGTCTTATTTTGTTTATACCGCACAAAATTAAAATCGCAGAGGTGATCAAATACCACCAAAAGAAAGCTCTATTTGTGGGAAAAAAGAACGTCAATTTTGTTTGGGTACAGCGTCGCATGACCGCATTATTGTCAGTTAAATTGACGCAGTGCAGAATCGCAAAAAATGCTTTGGTCATTAAGGGGGTAAAACCTTCCGGGGCTGAATTGGTAAAATGTTACTAAAACCAGGAGCCTGCATTCACTATATCTTGTCTTCCACAGTACACAGAACATGGAAATGCAATTATTTTAGTAAATATAAACTGCTAAATACCTTTTCTCATCAGCAGTATATAGCAGCCATGGGACTTCTATCAGTGTTGGGCCAGGGCACTGGTTAAAGCTTGTAGGAGGAGTTTTTTTCTCACTGTCCTATGAGGCTGCATGACCCCTGACCCTCTGTCTGGACAGTGCTGATTGGCCTTGTACCAATCACATGCACCCTACCAAAAAAAAACTCTTTACCAAAACACACCAAAGTAAATATTCTCTTTTCTAGGTGACTAGCCTCTAGACTTTAGTAGATGTCAATGTATATAGTAAAACTATCTGTGGTAAAAGTAGAGGCTGTTCACCTGGAAAAGTGACAGTTCACTTTGGATATATTTGCTGTGCTCAGTAGATGTTAGAGAATAAGGTGAACCTGTATTCTCTTTGAATACCCAATCATGTGCAAGGGACATTAAACAAAAGGATTTTTGTTAGCACATTATTGGATATTATTTGCTCTATTAACAAAAAATTCAGATAATTTTGAAAAAGATATATATATATATTTACTTTCTACTATAAAAGATATCCAATACAAATTCAAAAAAATCTAATTTGTTCATAAATTTGCCAATATATATTCTGCTACATATTTTTGGTAAAAAAATCCCATTGAGAGTATATTGATTGGTTTGTGCAAAAGTTATAGTGTCTACAAACTATGGGATATATACTGTCATTTTTATTTATTTATTTCTTCTAATACTAGTTATGGCAGCGATTAGCGACTTATAATGAGACTGCGATAGTATGGAGAGAAATCTGACAATAATTGACCAGTGACACTAATACAGTGATCAGTGCTAAAAATATACACTTTCACTGTACCAATGACACTGGCTGGAAAGGGGTTAAACAGCTAGGGCGTTCAAAGGGGTAAATGTGTGCCTAGCTAGTGTTTATGCGTGTACTGTGTGCTGCTTTTACTAAGGGAAGCGCAGGTTTTTATTCCCTGCTTTGCAGGGAAACAAAAACCGGTACATCCTCGCTGACAAGACAGAGCTCTGTATTGTTTACATTGACAGAGCTCTGTCCTGTCTTCCTTCTCGCCGATCAGCGGTCAAATATTGGCCAGCACCCTCTGATCAGCTTGTGCTGTGACTAATCACAGCACAGGCGGCACGTCAGTAGCACGCGCGTGCGCCCTCTACCCGGAAGTGCTGGATCACGTACTAGATACGCGATCCGGCACAGGAGAGCTTCTCTTCAGCCGTACTCCTACGTAAGGTAGTCGGCAAGCAGTTAAAGTATAGCATTGATCGTTTTGCTTACAAAAATATGGATTTTTATTAGTAGTTTTAGATCGCATATATATTTTTTATAGACATCAACCATCTTTCAGCAAGTATCACTGACAGATAAACTGAAGAGTTCTAAATAGAATGACATTTCTGGGGGAAGACCAGCGCTAATCTGTGACGGGTCAATGCTATGCTGTTAGTGCGAATTCCCTTAAGCCAATGAAAACAACTGCTGCCTCCAAAATTCAATTAAAGGTCCTCTAGCACCAAGATGGATTGTTCCTTCAAGAGTAGTCCCAGCTGAGATACTCCATCAGGATTAGCTGGAGCTGAGTTCTAGCTCTGACACAATTCCCCAGTGAGGGTCGCTAATCAGTGTAAGAGTGATGGTAGCTTCCATGTAATCACTCCAGGACGACAACACACGAAAAGGCCTGTGTCACCTTGGAACATTTTCCGATGCTTTGCTACATTCATGATTTGGGAAACAGTCAAAGAAAAGGGCTGAAGTTTAATCAGCTAGGTGAATGTGAGTATTGATAATGGGGGAGCATTACAAAAATACTATTGAATACCAACCAGAAAAATAAAATAATTGCACTTGCTGTCTTCCCTCTAAGCGGAGCAGCCTGTAAAATGTGTTGGGTAGGCAGTTTTTAAGAGTTGGATGGCATTCTTGTACTTCAGGATGGAGACCTTTTTCAGTTTTTGCTTCCAAGCGGCTATTAATATTTAGGGAAGAGTCAAAGCAAGATAAATATTACCATTACATATGGATATAAAAGTGGCTTCTGTCCTATTAATAATTTTTATTGCATATAACAGATGTACCTATACTGAAGATTTTATTGTTCCCAGCAGGTAGAAATGGGATTGGAAAGAGAAGAAGAAAGATATATGTTTATTGCTGGATTACATTGTGTCATTGTGAAGGTACTTGTGTCCATGGCACGCAGAGAAGATAATGTCTCTATCACAGTTCTACTTCAGCATTATGTTGGAAATAATAAATTGGTCTATCAGACCACATTATCTTTATCTGGGAGCCCCAGTCTGGAAAAAAATAAATAAAAGTCAGCGGCTACAACAGTGGTTCTCAACCTGGGGGTCGGGACCCCCTCGGGGGTCGAATGAAGATTTGCCAGGGGTCATCGAATTCTGGGCTGTTCCTGAAGCCCACGCTGCTCTCCCAGCCTTTTCGCGGCTGCCCACCAGGGCTGTCCCTGGAGCCTGTGGATGCCCAGCTGTGCTGTTTCTGGAGCCCGCAGTTGCCCACTCAGCCTCCTTGCAGCCGCCCATTCAGTTCACGGCATGGCTGGGGGGCAGAGACTAGAGGTCAGCTGATTGGTGGGGAATGTGAAGTGGGAGGGGCTGGAGGAGACCCTATCTCCTGATTTCGGCATAGGTGTCACTGCTACAAGACACCACAAAGTCGGAGACACAGTGAGTAACACTACCTGTGATTAAAGTTGCCATTAAAAGTCCCCACTGCAGTTCTCAGATTAGCAGATGACCTTGATCAAGAGCACCTAAGTTGGCTGATCAGAACCCCCCCAGCACTGCCACTAATCCCATTCCACCACCAAGGAGTAAGAGAAGGAATAAAAATAGAGAATACATGGAAGGGAGAGGAAAAGAGGGGGAGGAACGAATAAGAGAAAGAACAAGAAAGATGGCTAGAGAGAGGGATGGGGGAAAAAACCAAGAAATTAGGATAGAGAGATAAAAGGAGAACAAAGAGAGTGGGACATCCTAAAATGTACCATAAGGGGTTTTAATACTGTACGAGTGGGAGGGACTAAATGTCCATGGGTTAGGGGGCGCAAATTACTTGTCTTGCCTTGGGTGCTGACAACCCACACTACAAAAATAATTTTACTGTTAGGGGGTCCCCACAACTTTGGAAATTTTATCAAGGGGTCATGGCACTAGAGCGGTTGAGAACAACTGAGAACAACAAATACTATAGCTGCTGACTTTTAATATAAGGACACTTACCTGTCCAGGGATCCCACAATGTTGGCACCCCAAGCTGATTCGTCAGTTGGCTTCAGGTGCAGGCTCCAGCATTGTAAGTAAGGGAAACCAGTAGTGAAGCTTTCAGGCCTCACAGCCAGTTTCCTACTGTGCATGCATGAGTCGCACTGTGCTTTAAGGATGGTCCCTCCATCTTTTGGGACCTGTGTGTGTCCCAGAAGGCAGAAGGAGGAAGAAGGAGGGGCCGGAAATTCTTGTAGATTACCGCGGCAATCTTACCCAGAAGTGGGAACAGGTACCTGTCAAAACCAAGTACCCCCCAAAAGTGGCGAACAAGCGGAGCTTACCCTTTTGGGTGGAGCCCTGCTTTAATGCAGGCAGAAATAAATAGCAATCTGTCTTTCATTCAACCACTGGGAACAAAGAATGGGAGAGCAATGACTGACTTCCCTTCTTCTCTAGTATCTGTGCTCACATTGTCACATGGGCGTAGGGAGTTTTTTTTACATTTTGGATAGGAAGTATAAACCCCTGTTAAAGTATTTTCTGTGTCCTATTGGGGTGATTTCCTTTCACCTCCCTTTCTGTAGATGCAACTGGAAAAGAGTTGATTTAAAGCGGCTCATTCATTTGAATGGGATGCTACCAACATGCCAAAGAGCACCACCAAGCACTATATTTTGTAATGCAACATTTCCCAACACATGGCTAATGTGTTACCATGTGTTGTGCTGCAATGCAGGTGTGTTGGGGTGCCATTAGGAGAGTGTGCATTTTCACACACTGCGCTAATATATGTTTTGTCACAGTGTAATGGACTGCACCCAGCCTCAATGTCTTGTTTGCTTGGAACACATTTTTTTTTACCGCATTTAGTTCTAGTGCTAGTGTTGCTTTAAATATCTTAACCACTTGCCTACAAGGCCAATTCTGATACTTCTCTCATATATGAAAAATTTGTGTTTTTTTTTTTTTTACTTTTTACTTAGAATCCCCAAACATTTTTTTTTTTTTCAGCAGAGGCCTTAAAGAATAAAATAGTGGTTGTTGCAATTTTTTTATGCCACGCGTTTTTTGCGCAGCGATTTTTCAAATGTGATTTTTAAAAAAAAAAAAAATCCAATTTATAGAGTTAAAAAAAAAAAACACATTATATAATCCAATTTTTTCATGTTACCCTGAGTAAATAGATGCCCAACATGTAATTCTTTAAAATTATATATATACATATAACACGCAGCCCAAGTTTAGGAGGGAATTTTAAGGAAAATAACTTTTTAAGGAAAAAAAATTACATTTAAATGCTTATCAATGCAGCCTTATCAGTGTCCATCTGCAGCCTTGTCAGTGTCATTTGCATCCTTGTTCTGTGTCATTTGCAGCCTTGTAGTGTCATTTGCATCCTTGTTCAGTGTCATCTGCAGCCTTGTTGTGTCATCTGCAGCCTTGTAGTGTCATTTGCATCCTTGTTCAGTGTCATTTGCAGCATTTCAGTGTCATTTGCATCCTTGTTCAGTGTCATTTGCAGCCTTGTAGTGTCATCTGCATCCTTGTTCAGTGTCATTTGCAGCCTTTCAGTGTCATTTGCAGCCTTGTTGTGTCATCTGCAACCTTGTTGTGTCATCTACAGCCTTGTGTTATCTGCAGCCTTGTTGTGTCATTTGCAGCCTTGCCCAGAGACACTGCAGCCTTGTAGTGTCACTGCAGTTTTTAAATATGGCGCCGCCGAGAGACACAGAGCCGGTCCCGTGTCTCTCGGCGGCTCTCGGCTGCTTTCGGCTCCTCTCATAGTCCTGTGGGCGGAGCCGAGAGCCGCCGACATTCATACATAGCCGAGTGTACTCGACTAGGTTCGGCTAGCTCCACTTACAGTCACGCCCAGTCCCTGCGTTATGTCCATCTTAGGGCGGGACTGGGCGTGACTGTGAGCGGAGCTAGCCGAACCTAGCCGAGTACACTCGTCTATGTATGAATGTCGGCGGCGCTCGCTCATCCGCTCACAGTCAGCGGGGGATCGGCGGGGATCGGCGTATAACACGCACCCGAGATTTTCCCCTGATTTTAAGAGTAAAAAAGTGCGTGTTATACGCCGATAAATACGGTATATATATATATATATATATATATATATATATATATATATATATATAATATTATTATTATTATTATTATACAGGATTTATATAGCGCCAACAGTTTGCGAACTTAACCAAATTAAGGTAGACATTACAGTTACATTACAATTTGGTACAAGAGGAATCAGAGGGCCCATTAGAGTTTACAATCTAAGAGGGAGGGTCCATTGATACAATGATACAACAGGTAATAGCTGTGGGGGATGAGCTGATGGAGAAAGTAAAACAGTGTATTAGTTAGAAGCAGGATAGGCTTCTTTAAAGAGAAGGGTTTTCGGGGAGCGTCTAAAGATGGATAGATTAGGGGACAGTCGGACAGATTGGGGTAGGGAGTTCCAAAGGATGAGAGAAGCTCTGGAGAAATCTGGAGGCGAGCATGGGAGGAGGTGACAAGGGAGCTAGAGAGCAGTAGGGCTTGGGAGGACCGAAGAGAGCGACTGAGTTGGTATTTTGAGACTAGGTTAGTTATGTAGCTGGAGACAGAGTTATGGATGGCTTTGTAAATGATTGTTAGTACTTGAAATTGTATTTGTTGGGTGAGTGGAAGCCAATGGAGGGATTGACAGAGAGGGGTAGAGGACACTGAATGGTTGGTAAGGTGCATGAGTCTTGCAGCAGCATTCATTATGGACTGAAGGGGGAATAGTCTATCTAAAGGTAATCCAATGAGCAGGAAGTTGCAGTAGTTGAGGGGAGAGATAACCAGGGCGTGAATTAGAAGCTTGGTGGTGTCATTGGTTAACCACTTGCTTACAGGGCACTTAAACCACCCTGCTATCCAGACCAATTTTCAGCTTTCAGCGCTGACGCACTTTGAATGTCAATTGCGCGGTCATACAACACTGTACTCAAATGAAATTTTTATCATTTTTTCACCACAAATAGAGCTTTCTTTTGGTGGTATTTGATCACCTCTGCAGTTTTTACTTTTTGTTAAAAAAATGTAAAAAACTGAATTTTTTTGAAAAAATTTTTTTTATTTTTTTATATTTTGTTATAAAAAATTTAAAACGGGTAATTTTTCTCCTTCATTGATGTACGCTGATGAGGCGGCAGTGATGGGCACTGATAGGCGGCAGTGATGGGCACTGATGGGTGGCAGAGATGGGCACTGATGGGTGGCAATGATGGGTAGCACTGCCAGGTGGCACTGATTGGCACTACAGGTGGGCATTGATAGGTGGCACTTGTGGGCATTGATAGATTGCACTTGTTGGCATTGATAGGTGGCACTGTGGGCACTGTTTGGTGGCACTGTGGGCACTGTTTGGTGGCACTGTGGGCACTGCTAGGAGGCACTGTGGGCTCTTTTAAATTGGCACTAGTAATCGGCACTGATGAGGCAGATGTGCCTCTTCCATCCCAGCCGGTGATCGGCTTTTTCTTCTACTCACGCTGTCAGCGTGAGTAAAAAAAAAACCCAATTACCGATCTTTTTGTTTACATCATGTGACAGCTGATCACATGGTAAGGGGCCGGGACCGGCCCCTTACTCGGATCGGTGATCAGCCGAGTCTCAGTGACTCGGTGATCACATCGCGCCCGGCGCGCACCCTGTAGGGCGCGCGCAGGGAGCGTGCACAGGGGAGGCCGTCATATGACGGCCTCCCGGGAATGCAGGTCAGCGCTGTGGCCGTCATTCGGCTATAGCGCGGACGTCAGGAGGTTAAAAAGGGGTGTATTCTAGAAATGTTAAGGCAGCATGATTTGGACAGGGATTGGATGTGGGCCTGAAAGGACAGTTTAGAGTCTAGGGTTACCTCTAGCACCCTGGAATGTGGGGATGGACTGATAGTTGTGCCATTGATCCTGACAGAGAAGTCAGGGGAAGGGGCACATGGGGTAGGAGATATTAAGAGCTCGGTTTTAGATAGATTCAGTTTGAGGAAGTGGTTTGACATCCAGACTGATATGTCTGTTAGTAAATCAGTGATGCGTGAGGAGACGGGGGGGGGGGGGGGTGAGCTGAGGGGTAATGCGATAGATTTGGGTGTCATTGGCATATAAATGGTGTTGGAGGCAAAAGGGAGTAAGGAGTAGGGTCTTAGGTTGTTAAGATTGGTGGGGTCCAGTGAGGCCTTTTGGAATGGGAATGACTAGCGCATGTTTTAGAGGGTTGGGGAAGATGTCAGTAGAGAGGGAGAGGTTGAAGATATGAGTTAAAGAGTGTAGGATAGAGCCAGAGGGTGACCATAGTATTTGAGAGGGAACAGGGTCCAGGGGGCAGAATTGAGCACGCTCGTGCAATGGCGCCAAACTATGGCACTTAAAAATCTCTATAGGTGACGTTCACACCACATGCAGTCCAGTGCGTTTTTTTTATGCATCAAAAACGCTTGGATGGTAGGTTATATGGTTTTCAATGGCATTGTTTACACCAGTGTGGTCAGTTCCAGTGCGTTCCAGTTCCAGAAAAAAAAGTAGAACATTTTTTCTGCACTGGACTGTACTGGAAAGTGGTAAAACACATTGAAAACGCACTGGAGCGCACCTAAACACACCAAAAACGCACTGGAACATACATGTCCTTATTTAAGGTTAAGAAAGAAAGGGCAGAAAAATGCACTGGACTGCTTCAAAAACGCACCAAAAATGCATCAAAAATGCACTGGAACGAATAAAAAAGGCGCCAAAAATGCGCATGCAGAAAAGCATCTGGAACGCATCCGGACTGCATTTCTTTGGTGTGAACTGGCCCTAAAAATTTCTACAAGTTACCAGTTTAGAGTTACAGGGGAGGTCTAGTGCTAGAATTATTGCTCTCGCTCTGAAGTTTACATATGTGGGCATGACCGCATGCGTTCCCCACTGCATGCCAGCATGGGGGGGACGGGGGGGCACTTTACTTTTTTTTGTTTATTTATTTATTTTATTTATTTTGTTCCATTTTTTTTAAATGTTTACACTGTCCCTTAAAAATTTTTTTGATCACTTTTATTGCTATTGCAAAAAATGTAAACTTCCTTTACGATAGCAATACAGCATGACAGATCCTCTTTATGGAGCAATCTGGGGTCTATAAAAAAACATTTTTGATCTTTTGCGTCATGATGTCGCTCGGGTCCTCCAAGGCCGGATGGGTCTCGGGCTTCACCGATCAGTCAGGTAAGCCTAGGAACCAGCACCCCTCCTGCCGCTTCTAAAAGTGATTCAGTGGCTAATTCGGCAATAGCCATTATGGCATATTGCTGCGCCCATAACCCCGGTATTGCACTTGCCAACCAGGACGTCTTTTGTCTATGGCCCAGTCGGCAAGTCGTTTCTCTACTTCTATGCTCCCTGCGTATATTATCAGTTTGAATCATAACAACCGCACGCTAAACTGAAAGAGCAAATAAAAAAAAAATAGCCCTAATTAGTGTGTCTTTATAAATGAATCCAGCTGTTTATGAGTCTCAATCACAGCTAACAGAGAGTGTGACACATGAATGGTTCACTTCACGTGTACAATGTCTGCAGTGCCTGAGGGCTGAGTAACTTGGGCCTCCTGAGAATATGCAAGAAAAGCTCCAAAAAATGGTGAAAAATGAGCCGTTCTAAGCGAGTTACAAGAAACGTGATTAAACTACCAGACTGAAATTACCCGGAATCAAGTGTAAGGGGATACTGAGGCGGCTCTGCTTCTGGCAGATAAAGTGACAGTAAAGACAAAAAAAAGGTCACAAGAAGGATTATAAGAATGTAGACAATGTAGTGTGTCACATGACATGGACATAGGCAGAACATTCATGGACTTCCCACCACACAAATATTTGCTCCAAGGTAATTCGTTTTGTTACATAAAGTATAAAAAGACACGATTCATGACTGGGAATTACAGGTGTTATCTTGTGATGTCATTAAGGTGGAATGCACTTAACTAACAAATAGCTAAGAGACTTGTTAAAATGTGATTTGAAGTATCATATAATATTAATGAGTGGGTTGGTTGGTCCAACCTTGGATTAAAACTGGATAGTGCAGCAAGTAGATGTACTGTACATTGCTGATTATTGAGAAACAGGCATGTTGCTAGGGCTCTAATATACCCAGGCAGTGCCAGGACAAGGTCATCCAGCGCCCGGAGCAAAAATGCCATACTGTGCCCCCCGTTTCCCTTTTCCTTATGTTTAGCAGGGTTGTCGCTGTCCCTTCTCCTGTCAGCCTTGGGACAGAAGCAACTGGCACAGGTTGCCCCATCTCTTCAATAAACCATTGTGCCCAGGGCAGCCACCCCTCCTGCCCACCCCCTGTCCCGGCCCTATACCCTGGGTTCTCCCATGCACCCCACCTTGTGTAAAAAGCTCTGCCAAGCCTGATTGCAGCCAACAGTAGATTACTATTAGAAGTGATCTGATGCTACAGAGGGTGTAGCAGCTGTATAGGGGGTCAGGATCAGTCCTTCACTTCCCATAGCCATACACCCCCCCTCAATAAAAAGAGAAATGTAAAAAAAAAGGGGGTAACAAAGAGAAAAATAACTAAATATATAATCAGTGTGTGCATTTAAATATACTGTATACAGTGAACCTTGGTTTACGAGTAACGCAGTTATCGAGCATTTTGAAATTTAAAAATTCTGACACCGTTTGCGAGTGTTGTCTCGCAAAACGAGCAGAATTCAAGCTAATGGGCGGTGCAGTACCACATTTGGCCAGAGGTGTGGGGGCGCCGGGGACACTCGGAACGGTTCCTACGCCAATCCAGTGGTACCATTCAAGTCAGTAACGTGTCCCTAAAAATTAGAAACAATGGCTTTGAAATGACAGAACTCAATTCTTTTAGGATCTGTGGGTGGATGCCATCTGGTCCAGGTGCTTTATCCACCTTGATTCTGTCTAAATATTTCTAAGCCATATCACTTTTTAGCCATTGTGGATCATTTGGGGCTGTGTCACTTCCACCCCCATTATGGACATGAGCTCCCCCATGCTCCTTTGTATACACAGAGCTGAAGAAAGTATTTAATAAATTAGCTTCTTCTTCGTCCCCAGTCACCCACTCCAGATTATTTTGTAAAGGGCCTACATGCTCAGACCTGACCTTTTTACTATTATTATATTTGAAGAATTTTTGGGGGTTTGTCCTACTATCTTTTGCAATCTGTCATCCGTTTTGAATTTTTGCGTCCTTGGTTTTCTTTTTACATATTCTGATATATTCTTTGTAGCATTTAAACAATAATAGTGTTCCTTCATTTTTATATTTTTTAAAAGTTATTTTCTTATTATTTATAGCCATTTTAACTTTGGCCGTGAGCCACATAGGTTTTATTTTTAGCCTTTTAAACGTATTGCCCATGGGAATATACTTTGCAGTGAGTTTGCATACAGTCACTTTGAAGAATTCCCATTTCTGTTCTGTGTCCATTGATGCCAATATTCCCTCCCAGTCTAAGTCCTGGAAAGCATCCCTCATCCTTGGAAAATTTGCTCTCTTAAAATTAAGTGTTTTTATCTTTCCCGTATGTGTTTGTTGCTTACAGCTAACATTAAATGAAATAATGTTATGGTCACTGCTACCCAGATGTTCTTTTATATGAGTATTAGGCTTAGGCTTGGTTCACATTACTGCGACCTGAAAGTTGCATGACATACGGTGCGACTTTACGATGCTACTTCCTCGTGACTTGATGCGACTTGAGTACTACTTTGAAGCGACTTTCAGGGAACGCCTGGGTAATCTTCCCATAATGTCAGGTCCAAATCACAGCAAAATACTGTAGATGGGGATCTAACTTGGAGGTGACTTCCATTAAAGTCTATGGGCACAAGTCAGATAGAAGTTGTCTTATAGTAGAACAGGAACCTTTTCTAAAGCCAGAGCGACTTCAGTAGTGCTAATTAAGACAGCTCTCATTGATTAACATGGAATTTCACATGCCATGCAACTTGGGGTCTCACAAGTCGGATCCCAAGTCGCGGCAGTGTGAGCCAAGCCCCAATCTTATCATAGGGTTACGCTAACAATTTACACAAGTTGTTTTTCCCCTGCATGTGCCACAATGTACTGTGGCATTCAAAGGGACATAAAGCTTTCCTAAAGTAACTCATATGTTCCCAGGGCCGGATTAACATAGGGGCTGATGGAGCTGCAGCTCCAGGCCCCTGCCTTAAAATCGGCCCTCCCAGTCAGCAGTAAAAGGCCGATTTTCTCCTGTCCATAAACTTCTATGGGACAGGAGAAGCTGTGTGTAAATGGAGGGGTGTCTGGCTGTACCTGTGTTTGCTCACTGTGTTTATTACATTGTCACAGTGCACAGTTCCCCCCTACACAAATGGGAGAGGCTGAGTCGGCTCTGCCGTCCAAATGTGAGCTCAGTGACTCTGATCTCCCTTCCCCTCGTTTTTAACTTATTCCTCCAGCAGTAGCTCTTATAACTGCAGCCAAAGTGTTTAGAATTGTGTCCTCAGCCTGTGGTAGTGCTTGGTCCCTTGTGCTTTTAGGTTGGTTCACACTGGTTTGCTATGTTTTGGCCCATTGCTGGTGTATCCACAGTTTTCCTGCGTTTTACTCACAGTCCTATTGATTTCTATTAGGTTGTGTGTTTTTTTCTGAAAGTGCACCAAAATTCCTGCATGCTGCATCTTATCTTTGGCGCACTGTCAGAAAATGCAGCAAAACCTGCAACCTGATATATATCAATAGGACTGCAGCTAAAACTGCAGATACACAAGCAGTGCGGCCGACTGCAGCACACCAGTGTGAGCCCAAAGGCTTGTACACACAACCCTCTATAGAACTTGGTCTAAAAAATACTCCTGGCATACACACACACGGCCATACCATCCCAGCTCAGGAGGGGTAGGGGCTCCAGGGATTTGATTGACTATACAGGCCCTGTCCCTCCTATCTGTCTGGGCAGAGTTCTGGAGGCAGTGGCAGGCTGCTGGTGGCAAGTGGCACACTCTATCTGGTTGCATGCTGCTGGTGGCAAGTGGCACACTGTGTCTGGTGGCAGGCTGCTGACTGTATCTGGTGGCAGGTGGCACACTGTATCTGGTGGCAGGCTTCTGTTGGCAAGTGGCACACCATATCTGATGGCAGGCTGCTGGTGGCAAGTGGCACACTGTATCTAGTGGCAAGTGGCACACTGTATCTGGTGGCATGCTGCTGGTGACAAGTGGCACACTGTATCTGGTGGCAGGCTACTGGTGGCAAGTGGCACACTATCTGGTGGCAAGTGGCACACCATATCTGGTGGCAGATTGCTGGTGGCAAGTGGCACAGTGTATCTGGTGACAGACTGTTGGTGGCAAGTGGCACACTGTATCTGGTGACAGGCTGCTTGTGGCAAGTGGCACACTGTATCTGGTGGCAAGTGGCACACTGTATCTGGTGGCAGGCTGCTGGTGGCAAGTGGCACACTATCTGGTGGCAAGTGGCACACCATATCTGGTGGCATGCTGCTGGTGGCAAGTGGCACACCATATCTGGTGGCATGCTGCTGGTGGCAAGTGGCACACTGTATCTGGTGGCAGGCTGCTGGTGGCAAGTGGCACACTATCTGGTGGCAAGTGGCACACCATATCTGGTGGAATGCTGCTGGTGGCAAGTGGCACACTGTATCTGGTGGCATGCTGCTGGTGGCAAGTGGCACACTGTATCTGGTGGCAGGCTGCTGGTGGCAAGTGGCACACTGTGTCTGGTAGCAGGCTGTGGGTGGCAAGTAGCACACCATATCTGGGGCAGGCTGCTGGTGGCAAGTGGCACACTGTATCCGGTGGCATGCTGCTTGTGGCAAGTGGCACACTGTATCTGGTCGCAGGCTGCTGTTGGCAAGTGGAACACCATATCTGGTGGCAGATTGCTGGTGGCAAGTGGCACAGTGTATCTGGTGACAGACTGTTGGTGGCAAGTGGCACACTGTATCTGGTGACAGGCTGCTTGTGGCAAGTGGCACACTGTATCTGGTGGCAAGTGGCACACTGTATCTGGTGGCAGGCTGCTGGTGGCAAGTGGCACACTATCTGGTGGCAAGTGGCACACCATATCTGGTGGCATGCTGCTGGTGGCAAGTGGCACACCATATCTGGTGGCATGCTGCTGGTGGCAAGTGGCACACTGTATCTGGCGGCAGGCTGCTGGTGGCAAGTGGCACACTGTGTCTGGTAGCAGGCTGTGGGTGGCAAGTAGCACACCATATCTGGTGGCAGACTGTATGTAATGTGCGGAACCAAGACATCACCAAATTGGAAAAAAATGCTTTAAGACTTAAGGCCTGGTTCACACCTATGCATTTTTAGTGAGTTTTC
The DNA here is from genome assembly GCA_037952925.1 of Lithobates clamitans. Lineage (NCBI taxonomy): Eukaryota > Metazoa > Chordata > Amphibia > Anura > Ranidae > Lithobates > Lithobates clamitans. Next base: position 7,596,340 of record JBBGZY010000911.1, on the reverse strand, counting down.
AGTTTTGCAGAAACACACTACAGTCTATTTAACATGGTTTCCTATGGATGTAGTTTACATCTGTGCATTTTATGGAAAGGGCCAGGGACTTTTTTCTGGTTTTTGGTTCCATAGACTTTAATGGATCAAAAATGTGTATTGAAAAATGCAAAATGCACCTGGAATATGCAAACTGCAACCTGCATAGGTGTGAATCAGACCTTTAGGGATTTAGGGGAAAAAAGGCCTTTGGACTTAAAGCGGGGGTCCACCTATCTATCTTTTTTTTTTTTTGGAGTTCATTCACAAACTTTTCTTCTCATGATTATCTACTCACATGTTCTGTGTAATAAGTCCGCCTGTGTCAGATTTCGTTGTAAAGAATAACTTATAAAATTCACTGAAGGCGGTTTCCATCTTCATTGTGGGCATTTGAAGCCTACAAGCATGTATTTCCTGGATGCGGTGAATGCTGTGCTCCCAGCATTCACCGAGATGTTGTGATGGCTAGAAACTAGAAACAGGCTAGAAACACACTTACTCCCATGGGAGGAAAACCAGGAAGTGCTAAGAAGATTAAAAAAAAAGGTAATTACGGCGATTTCAATTTTTTTACACAGCATGTCAGCATCTAGGCAAGGAAGAGAATGCATAGAGACAATGTTCAAAATTTGGGTGGAACCCCGCTTTAAGTAGACATAAAATAAATAATGTTTAATTGAAAGCAATTAAAGGAGTGTATGGAAATACAAAAAAACAAGCATCTATACTCACATCCCTGCAACAGAATTGGTCTCATGATGCAGCTGTTCCCCACCAGCTCTATGACCAAGAACTGGGCAATCACATGACCACTGATCACTCAGTTCTCGGTTCACGGAGCTGAGAGCATGACTGCCAATTAACGATCTCTGCTCTTCCCTCCAGCACTCACTGGAGCGCCAAGATGGGGAGAGGGCGGGAACAACTTCCAATCAGGCATATGAGTGAATCCTGACATTGTTGTCAGGATCCTTCCAGAGCTTGGAGCAGCTCTGAAGCATCAGCTGTCAGTGGACTTTAGTCTGCTGTCAGCTGATTCTGGGTCACAGGAGAGCATAAGTAAGTGCACTCCTGTGACCCACAAGAGAGGTATGACCAAAAAACAAAACCTAAGCTATACATGTATGCTTACTTAGGTTATACTCTTTAAAAGGGTGAAACTGAATAAAAAAATGAAAAATAATTCCTTACACCCAGGCCTCTGGAACATTTGTGTCGATGATATTATCAGGCCTCACTGGCAATCCTGGGACAGAGGATGATTCCAAATATTATTAAAAACTTGGATCCTGCACAATGCTGGATCATCTTCTCATGAGATTTAGGATCCATGGCTTCCCTAAGATCCAGTGGTGAAGCTCAGAGATTACACTCTCCTGCCAAAAGTCCCATTTAAGAGAGTTTTTTTTTTTAATTTATTTTTTTTTTTTACTTTTTTCATCTAATGTATTAACCCTTTTTTTTTCTAGTTAACTTTTTTGTTTGTGGAGTAAGGAGATGTAAGTAAAACAAAACAAGGTCTGATTTAAGGAGATCCATGTACAAAAGTGTGAATGCAAGATTGATTTTGGAGGGGGTACTGATATCCATCATGAACATTATTTCCCTATACTTTTAAACTGTAAAACTTTACCTATGTTATTTTTTTTTCATACTATGTACTCTAATTTTATTCAAGAAAAATAGTATCAATATTTCCTACTAAAAATACAGCCATGTGTGTAAGCAAATATTTTTTACATTTTCTTCTTTTTTTTTTATCCTGTCATATCTTTTAGTTAGCATGTTTTATCCTAATTGAAACAAATATTTTCACATTTATTTCAAATAATTTTCGGAGGGGGTACTGATATCCATGATCATTATTTCTGCCTTTAAATGATAGAGTATACTTTTATACTATATAACTAGTTTTCAAAATGTTATATTGCTTTTAACTTTATTTACTGTATATATACAGTATATATACAGCATATTTATTAATAAAAAAGTATCCCAATTTGACCTTTGAAAAATACAGGGTATTAGTCAATGCCTGAACAAAACGAAAACAATTATTTTTTTCCAAATATTAACTTTTTCAACCTTTTTTTTTTTTTTTTACTTTTTTTTTTTCCAATTTGGGAACTTTAGTTATTTTCTCTGTCCCTGCCTGCAATGGATATTGTTTTTACACAAAAATTATCAGTAGCAACGGTGTTTTCTTTTCAGTATCTTGTATCTACTATATACTGCGTCAATGAAACATTGAAAGTCACTCCCACAGTTCCTCATTATATTTTTATCTAGCTTGCTAAGAAAAGGAGAATTGTATTCAAGTCTCTATTTATAGTTAGAGAAAGTTCAGCTAATGTCATGTGGCATTGACAATTTATCAAAAAGATCTACAGTTACCAAGACATCCTATGACGAAATGAATAAAAAGGGTTTGTAACTATGGCCAATTTTGGAAAGCTAATTTTATGACCTTTGTCATAAAACTGAGTCATTTTATCATGGGAAGTTACAGTTTTGCTCAAAAGTTTCCACACCCTGGCAGAAATTGTGAAATGTTGGCATCGATACTGAAAGTATGACTGATCATGCCAAAAACTGTCTCTTATTTAAGGAAAGTGATCAAATTAAGCCATTTCTGTTGTTTGGTTCCTTTTAAATCATAATGATAATAGAAATCACCCAAATGGCCCTGATCAAAAGTTTACATACACTTGAATGTTTGGCCTTGGTACAGACACACACAGGTTAAAATGGCAATTAAAGGTTAATTTCCCACATCTGTGGCTTTTTAAATTGCAATTAGTGTCTGCGTATAAATAGTCAATGAGTTTGTTAGCTTTCACGTGCATGAATTGAGCAGGCTAGATACTGAGCCATGCATGGGGAGCAGAAAAGAACTATCAAAAGACATGAGTAACAAGGTAAGTAAACTTTAAAAAGATGTAAAAGAATATAAAAAGATATCCAAAGCCTTGAATATGCCAGTCAGTTGTATTGTGCTCCTTAAAAACAACCACACAGTCTTTTTCCAGAACAGACTGTATTTCTTCTGAGGTTACCTGTGGGTTTTTCTTTGATCCTTCAGAATTCCTCTGGCAGCTGTGCCTGCAATCTTTCTTGGTCTACCTGACCTTGGCTTGGTATCAAGAGATCCCTGAATTTTTCACTTCCTAATAAGTAATTGAACAGTATTGACTGGCATATCCAAGGCTTTGGATATCTTTGTATATCCTTTTCCATCTTTATAAAGTTCCATTCCCTTGTTACACAGGTCTTTTGACAGTTCTTTTTTGCTCCCCATGGCTCAGTATCTAGTCTGCACAGTGCATCCATGAGAGAGCTAACAAACACATTGACTACTTATACACAGATACTAATTACAATTTAAAAAGCCACAGACAAGGGAAATTAACCTTGAATTGCTATTTTAACCTGTGCGTGTCACCTTGTGTGTCTGTAACAAGGCCAAACATTCCAGGGTATGTTAACTTTTGATCAGGACCAGTTGGGTGATTTCTGTTATCATTATGATTTAAAAAGGAGCCAAAAAACTATGTGATAATAAATGGTTTCATATGATCACTATCCTTAACCCCGCTTGGTGGTATGATTATGTCAGATTTTTGATGCTGAAAGCGGACATTGTTTCACATGGAAATTTGGCGTTTTTTATTGTAGGCCTGTAATTCTTAGGAATAACTCACTTAAATCTGTCCAAACAAGAGTCTAGAGACACCCCTGGTATGACAAAGTTTGAAACAGGAAATCATAAATTATAATACAATAAATAACTATAAATAATTATAACAAATAATAATATAATAATAATAAAATGTATTCAATAATGTAATCAAATCAAAAACACTGACATTTGCCCAGTTGCAGAATTGTCGCTGTCATTACTTTCAGTGTCTGATGATGAATTTCCCCACAAATCACTATCGCTCAATTCTGCAAGTGATTCTAATTTATTATCGCTGTTTTCTAGCTGGTCTAAAAGCGCTTTTGATGTAAAGGGACACTTTTTGGTTGCTATGGACATTCTCAAGTTTCCAGGCAGAAAGAACAGTATATATAATATAAAACTGCAGGCAGGGCATTGGACAAAGCATTGGGGACAAAAGGGATGTGAAATAATTTCATACGGTACTGTAATTTGCAGTGTACTGTATGTGTAATGTGTTTTTCACTTCTTGAATTTGGTGCCGGGCTTCACCCCCATGCCTTGCAACGCTCGCAGGGAACGGCACAGTGATAGATCGAGCGGAGGGCACAGCCCGCACACACAGCAGGGGGACATCACAGGATCCTGGGGATAGGGTAAGTAACTTTGCCTGGATCCTGCGATGCAATCCCGATTCTGGCTCGGGGTTACCGATTTTGGTAATGAAAATTCACCCCGAGCCACATTCGGGAATACCTCTAAGGAGGTTAAAGTGATACTAAAGTCTCGTTTTTTTTTTTTCTTTAAAAAAAACAAAGTGATTTTGCACAGAGCAGCCCGGATCCTCCTCTTCTCGGATCTCTCGTCGGCTCCCTCGGCCCCTCCCTCTTGTCAAGTGCCCCCACAGCAAGCAGCTTGCTATGGGGGCACCCGAGCCGAGCCGCAGTTCTGTGAGTCCATTCAGACACGTAGCCGTGGTTCGGCCCCGCCCCCTCTCTCTCCCGATTGGCTAACTGACTTTGATTGAAAGCAGTGGGAGCTCAGCCAATTAGAAAGGAGAGTCCCGGATGGCCAAGGCACTCGTGCACATGGCTGGATCGAGATGGAGCTCAGGTAAGTATTAGGAGGGCTGAGGGGGGCTGATGCACACAGAAAGCTTTTTATCCTAATGCATAGAATGTATTCAGATAAAAAAAACCTTCTGCCCAATCACTTTAAATAAAAGACCATTCTTTTGGAATGAGCTGTCTTATTTTCAATTTCAATGCTGAAATTTCAAGATTTCTGCCAGGGTGTGCAAACTTTTGAGCACAACTGTATATTTCATTCTGTAATTATTATCAGATTGTTTCTTAAACATCTTACAATGTAAACATCTGTTTTTCCTCCTTGCCACCTGTCCTTGCATCTTGAAGTTGCTGGCACAGCTGTGATATGTGACTTTGTTCTACTTTTTTGATTTCATTTCAACTCATCTCATGTTTAATCATTATGTGAAGCAGACAAGGAAAAACCTAGACATTAGAGAACTTTTTTTGCAATATAGTCTGCAGATCAGGCAAAATTCATATGTTTGTAGACCACCCCCCCAGCTAACATTCACTGACTATGCCTGCTTGGCTGAAAAACCTAACATCTATGGGCAGCTTAGGCCAGCCATAGATGGTTCGAATTAAACCATATATGGGCAGGCTGAATGTACCAAGTTGATTGACTGATCAATGTGGATACAACCAGCCGGCCGGATTTGACATGCCATTATTGCTAGTGACTGGTATAGCCGCTATCAATAATCACTGTGTTCTCCTGGCGGGGACGGCTTCCCCCGGGCAGCGGGAGGGATTCCCCTGTCAACACTGTATGTGGTTGCAGAAAAGAACCCATGGTTGCAGGAAATAAATTTGTTGCGGGTATGGCCTGAATTAGACTGACCATAGATGGACAGATATCTATATGAGAATGGGGAGACATTTGGTCATCCTCTGAAGCACCTGTATTCACTGCTGTTACTCTTACCTGGTGTGCAGAAGCAGTACACCATGTCAACTTTTAGGGAGAAGAACAAAATATCAGTTAGGTTGAAAAGACGTCTTTAAAACAAACAACAGATCTCTGTTAGCCAATATTAAAACTTTTGAAAGTCAGTGCCCATTATTGGTCCCCTAAGGTCCTTTGCCTGAATAGCATAGTGAGTGACTGGGGGACTGGACTGAGCAAATAATGGCTCCCCCTACTTAACCACTTCAGCCCCAGAAGATTTGGCTGCTCAATGACCAGGCCATTTTTTGCGATACGGCACTGCGTCGTTTAACTGAAAATTGCGCGATCGTGCAACGCTGTACCCGAACAATATTGACATCCTTTTTTTTTCACAAATAGAGCTTTCTTTTGGTGGTATTTGATCGCCTCTCCAGTTTTTATTTTTTGCGCTATAAACAAAAGAAGAGCGACAATTTTGGAAAAAACACAATATCTTTTACGTTTTGCTATAATAAATATCCCAAGTTTAAAAAGAAAAATTTCCTCAGTTTAGGCCGATATGTATTTTTCTACATATTTTTGGTAAAAAAAATCGTAATAAGTATATATTGATTGGTTTGCGCAAAAATTATAGCATCTACAAAATAAGGGATAATTTATGGCATTTTATTATAATTTTTCTTTTACTGGTAATGGCGGCGATCTGCGATTTTTTTTGGGACTGCGATATTGTGGCGGACAAATTGGACACTTTTGACACATTTTTGGGACCATGGACAATTATACAGCGATCAGTGCTATAAAAATTCACTGATTACTGTATAAATGTCACTAGCAAGGAAGGGGTTAACACTAGGGGGCGATCAAGAGGTTAACTGTCTTCCCTATGTGTGTGTTCTAACTGGGGGGGTGGGACTAACTAGGGTAGGAGAGAGATCAGTGTTCATACTTGGTATGAGCACACAATCTGTCTCCTCTCCCCTGAGAGAACCAGGATCTGTGTGTTTACACACACAGATCCCGGTTCTCGCTCTGTCACGAGCGATCGTGGGTGCCCGACGGCCAACGCGCCCGCCGAGCACTCACATCAGCTCCGGCATGGCGCAGCGGAAGCGCGCGCCCCCTAGTAGTCAAAAGGCGAACAGACGTACAGTTACATCAGTTTGCCCAGGGGAGCCAACCTGCTGAAGTACAACTGTGGCAGCTGGTCAGGAAGGGGTTAAAGTGGAGTTAAGCTGGCGGAAAAAAAATTAAAAGTCAGCAGCTACAACTACTGGACACATACAGGACAGGACACTTACCTGTCCAGGGAGCCCGCGACGTCGGTACCTGAAGCCGATCTTCGGATCGGCTCCCGGGTGCTGCCGCCGCCATTCCTGGTAAGGGAACCAGGAAGTGAAGACTTTCGGCTTCACTCCTGGTTCCCTACTGCGCATGCGCGAGTCACGCTGCCCATTCTGATTGGTCCCTGCTGTCTTCTGGGACCTGTGTGTCTCCAAGAAGACAGCGGGGGAGGGAGGAAGGATTTGCCGGACATTGCGTAGATCGCTGCACAATGTGCGGCCTTTTTCCCCAGAAGTGGGAGCAAATACCTGGATTGGACAGGTATCTGCTCCCCCCTCCCCCCTGAACAGTGCCAAACGTGACACCGGAGGGGGGGAGGAATCCAAACAGCAGAAGTTCCATTTCTGCGAGGAACTCCGCTTTAAACTAATCTGGAATTCTAAGCTGTGTTTTACAGAACCATTTAAAATCCCAGGTTAACTAAGCACCCTTATGGGTGTAAAATGTTTATAAGGTTTGAGCCAATTTTGTTAACATTCTTTTTAATTATAAAATATTACAATGATGTTACATATCTTTTCTATGTTCAGTATGTACTGTATATACAATATACCTCTGGGTGCCTGCACTGCATACTTACAGCAGTCTTTGCGGCTAAAACTGGAGAGTGCAAAATCTGGTGCAGCTGTGCACAGAAACCAATCAGCTTCCAGTTTTTTTTTAACAAAGCTTAATTGCACAAGATGAAGTTAGAAGCTGATTGGTTACCATGTACAGCTGCATCAGATTTTGCACTCTCCAGGTTTAATAAATGAACCCCAGTGTGTCTGGCTGTGAATACACTAGTGTGGGAAAGAACCTTGGGACCACTCAGTGGGCCCTTTTCGGGGGAGAGCGCTGCACATAAACTTTTATTGTGTTTTTTATTTTTAGAATTATAGCTCCTATCGGGTTTTACTTGCTTCTTGGACTCCATTTGAAAGATTTCTCCTTGCTCAATGACCCTGGGACAACATTTTCACCAGATTGGAAGTGAAGAATACTCTCCAACAGTAACACACATACAGACACGAAAACAATGTTATTTGTGAATGGGGGAGGCTAGAACATATTGTATGTTTCCTGGTTGCAGATTTTCCCTCGGCTGGTAAAATGTTGTACCCGGCAAGTGAGGTAAAATTGTCCTAATGGAGCCCTGCATAACACTAAAACCTAACAAGGTTGCTACCCTTTCCTACATAATCCTAAACTTACAAAAGAAAAAAGGGGGGCTAGACTGTAGATACACTTTAAACAGTCCTTCAAAACCCACCTCTTCAATAAAGTATATCAGCCTTCTTTGTGCTAAACATTTAACCGTTTATTACTCCCTTTTGTCACATGCAGCCACTTTTCTCCACCTTACTATCCATAGCCAGTGAAGCCTCCCCTCTTAGATTGTAAGTTCATACGGTGAAAACCCTCTTTTTCAGCTAGCTTTGTAACGGCAGCATGCTTAAAGCAGAACTCCGAGATTTTCAAAAAAATCCCCCATTAGTACACCCCCCCCCATACAAAACACTAAACAGTTATTACATTTGTGAAATTTCTTACTGTTTAAGAGATATGACTGATTTAATTTTTAGGAAGTCAGTTTTCTGATTTAAAAAATGCATCATAGGAGGTGTTAGAACAGTGATTGCATCATATCCTCTTCTGTCTCTCTAACTGTAATCAGACTACATTTCCCATGAATCCTTAGGATGGGAGTGAATGTGGGAGGTACACTAGGCTTGTACATGTAAATGTGAACTCGCCCACTTCAACATAAATCACACCCCTCATTCTACAGCCAACAAGCCATACTTAACACACGGTATGATAGGTTACAGCCTTATAAATGCAAAGCATTTGAATATAAATGCATATTAATATCATATTAATTTAATGCATTTAATAAATACATTTACATTAAATTAATAAATGTAATGCAAACCAGTGCAGCTTATCAGTGTCCACCAGTGTCGAATGTCAGGGACCACCAAATCAGGGACCACCAGTGCCGAATGTCAGGGACCACCAGTGCTGAATGTCAGGGGCCACCAGTCAGGGACCACCAGTGCTGAATGTCAGGGACCACCAGTCAGAGACCACCAGTGCTAAATGTCAGGGACCACCAGTCAGGGACCACCAGTGCCGAATGTCAGGGACCACCATATCAGAGACCACCAGTGTCGAATGTCAGGGACCACCAAATCAGGGACCACCAGTCAGGGACCACCATGTCAGGGACCACCAGTCCTGAATGTCAGGGATCACCGGAGCCGAATGTCAGGGACCACCAGTCAGAGACCACCAGTCAGGGACCACCAGTGTTGAATGTCAGGGACCACCATATCAGGGACCACCAGTGCCGAATGTCAGGGACCACCATATCAGAGACCACCAGTGTCGAATGTCAGGGACCACCAAATCAGAGACCATCAGTGCCGAATGTCAGTGACCACCATTGCCGCTTGTCAGGGACCACCATGTCAGGGATCACCAGTGCCGAATGTCAGGGACCACCGGTGCTGAATGTCAGGGACCACCATGTCAGGGACCACCAGTGCCGCTTGTCAGGAACCACCAGTGCCGCTTGCTGCTCGTCAGGGACCACCATGTCAGGGATTACCAGTGCCACTTGTCAGGGACCAACATAGGACCAGCATGGGACCAGCATGTCAGGGAACACCATAGGACCAGCATGTCAGGAACTACCATGGGACCAGCATCTCAGGGACCACCATAGGACCAGTATGTCAGGGACCACCATGGGACCAGCATGTCAGGAATCACCATGGAACCAGCATGTCAGGGACCACTATAGGACCAGCATGTCAGGGACCACCATAGGACCAGCATGTCAGGGACCACCATAGGACCAGCATGTCAGGGACCACTATAGGACCAGCATGTCAGGGACCACCATAGGACCAGCATGTCAGGAACCACCATAGGACCAGCATGCCAGGGACCACCATGTCAGGGACCACCAGTTCCGCTTGTCAGGGACCACCATAGGCCCAGCATGTGCAGAGCAGGGATGATTATCATCAGTAATCCCTTGTATGACACAGCGGGGATCTCCCACGGTGTCTGGTATTGTATAGAGAACGCCGAGCGCTGATGCCCCAACCCCCACCGTTATTATGATTGACATTGCATTGTTCCTATAATGGCAGGCGGGACATCAGTGTTCTTATATACAATACCTGACACTGTGGGAGATCCCCACTGTGTCATAGAAGTAATCACTGATGATAATCATCCCCATAGCTCCCAACTGTCCCTTCAAATTTGGAGGGACTGTCCCTGATTTGGAACAATGCCCCTCTGTCCCTCTTTCCTCCTCGTTTGTCCCTCATTTTGGTCTGATCCATATAGTTGTATATAAAATGCACTTTTTATATTTCAAAAAGTGTTTTTGAGTACTAAACCTTTCATCCAATTTCTAAATTGCTGCATTTGTACATTTTAAAAGCCAATATAAAAAAAATAGTAGTGGTAAAAAAAAGTCCTTGTGGATTTAATTAACCTTTTTTTTGGTTAATTCTCCTTTAAGGGGGTGTAGCAGGGGGGCTGTGTCCTATGCCTACATACATTTGTTAGTAGGTGTCCCTCATTCCCATCCCAAAATGTTGGGAGGTATGATCATCCCCGCTCTGCATAGAGATAGCAGGCGGGCGAGGGGGGGGGGCGGGGATAGAGTGGAGGGGACGGAGTGGAGGTGGAGTGGGGGGGCACGGTGACTGGCAGGAGCAGAGGAGGAGGGAGGAGAGAGGAGAAGGACACCTCCTCCATGGGCAGCACAGACCGGGGCTGTGGGACCCTTTCCATGTCTGCTTCCCCCTGCTCGGCTTTTAGAGGACTACAAGGGGGCGTGTCAGACCACTGGCTGAGCTTAGGAGAGGGAGAGAAGCCAGCGGTCTTACAAACAGGAAGTCAGCAGGCAATAACGCATTCTCAGCAAGTTCAACAGCAAATTACAGAGGAACTACAGAGCTCAGAAGAACATGGATGGCAAAGTGGGTGAAGGTAGGAGATCAGCAACAAGGAGTTCTGCTTTAAACTGTTGGAGCTTTGTAACCTAACATTTGTGAAAGGACCAGGCTGTGAGATACATAGTCCTTGTCTATACACCAGTAATCAGGCAAGTACACAGATCTGTTTCCCAGCTTGTGTCTATGCATTGTACATTGAGCATAAAGATGAGCATAAAGCATGAGATCTTCCGGGGGCTAAATCTATTTTGTACCTGCCTTTCACTCTACAACACACATCCTTTGGTTAACACCAAGAACACAGAAATACCTTCAGCAGAAGTCAAAGGTTTTAGAAACGTCCCTCCTGCTAACAAATGCTTCCATCAACCATAATGAAGTCACTGTCTGGTGATGACCCCTCAAATTGCATACGGCTTTCCGGTAACAGCTGGCGATGCATTGCAGACAAGTAAATGTTTTATATGTAATTCTAGAAAACTCTATAATCAATCAGGTTCTCAAGAGAAGTAGTATATTCATTATGCACCACATTTTAATTTGTAGTCAGCTTCCTTAGGAGTTGAATCCTCTATAGGTTCATTTACTGTAGAAGCAATATTATAATTATTAATGCACACATGAAAAAATACAAGAGTCTGAGAAAATCCTTGATTTTTCTTAGGGTCTTTTCCAACTAACATTGCCGCAATGGGCTAAAAAAAAAAGTCCTATGTGCTTTATTTTGGCTTGATGGCCGATATGCCAAATAATATAGTGCAGCATGTCTGAAATGTGTATGAATGCACAGTTATGTCTTCAACTCATAATGCATTATCTAAATGATGAATGAGTCCAACAACAGCTTGACAACTAGTGGGATATTTGCCAAGGGAATACTTCTAGCATGTTAAAAGGTATTATTATTTATAACAAATCATCATCATCATCCTTATCAATATAACATCATTATCATATCAATATAACAAATGCAGCATAGTTATAACAGGTCAGATGTGGTCATTTTGCCCATAAAAAATGTGGGATTGCCTTCTGCCCTGTTCTTGACATATACATACTCTCTATGTACCTTGTAGAAATGACTGTGCAACAGTTTCCTACAAAAGTAAGAGAAATGGGTTATCCACTTACCTTTGTATTTTCTATATAGCACTGGCCACAAACATCAGAAAGAAACGCAATGCAATGATAATTTAGGTTTAGCTTGAGGCCTAAACATAAATATTCAAGAAGCCCTATTAATGCTATGAAGGGGGTTGGAGGCACAGGCAGACATTTCTATTTCTGGAATTGGGGTTAAAACTCCACAGGTGCCCTAGCACTAAATCACTCTACTCCTCCCACCCACCAGCACTATAGAAAGGCATTCTAGAGTGACGCTTCAGCATGGGAGAGCCTTTGTGGAACTGGAAGGCATTTATTAGGACAAGGAGAGGGGTTTGTGTGCAGAATGCCCTGGACTAGGAAGTTGGGAAGTTGGGGTTGTTATGGCAAAGGATTGAGGGACCTGGGGGGATGCAGAGTAGCCCCTGTACTGGAGGGGATTGCAGAGGAGACCCCAGACTGAGGTGGGGTGCGGAGAAGGCCTTGGGCTGGGGGGGTTTTAAGAGGAGGCCTGGGGGGGGGTGCAGCGTGGAGGCCCTGAGCTGAAGGAAGGTGTAGAGGAGGCCCTGGACTGGGGGGTGCTGTGGGGGCCTTGGGCTGATGGGGGGTGTGGAGGAGACACTGGGCTGGGGGGGTGCAGAGGAGGCCTTTACTGAGGGGAGCTGCAGAGTTGGCCCTGGACTGAAGGGGTACAGCGGAGGCTCTGGACTGGGGAGGTGCAGAGGAGGTGCTGGAGTGGGGGGGGGGCTCAGAGGAGGCCCTGGACTAGAAAAGGGTTGGTGTATCAAAGACCCTGGATTGGGAGAGGAGGCCCTGGACTAGAAGGGGAGTACACAGAAGGCCCTGGACTGGGAGGTGCAGATGAGAGGAGGCCCTGGACTAGCAAGAGAGTGCAGAGAAGGCTATAAACTAGGGGATGCAGAGGCCCTGGACTGAGCCCCCGACGGGAACTAAAAGTACACAGGAGGCCCTGGACTGGGGGGGGTAGGGTTGCCACGTCATCCGTTTAGACCCGAACACATATGAGTTACACAGGTTCTGAGACTAATTTAACCACTTAAGGACAGAGCCTCGTTTTGTGATTTGGTGTTTTTACCAGTTAAAAAATTTACCTGGTAAGAACAAAAATTATATTTCCTGACGCCTTCATGGCAGCACACACTGGGTTGTGACTCCGCCCCCACAACCTGACAGGATTGGTCTATCTATAAAAGTTGAAGAGAGATAACCCCCACCATTCTCTTTTTTATCCTCACCTGACAAGATGGTTGGACATCGCAAGAGCCTCTTACCGCATCACCCCAGCAGGTTCAAGCCTCTCCTGTTTGGAAGTCCCTCTTGTACAGTCTCTAAAGGAGCTTATATGGAGGGAGCCCCCACTCTGGTGGTCTCAGGGGCAGCATCGTGGATCATCTGGCACATAGTAGGCTTTAAAGAAGCTGAAGTATTGCAGTGGTCTCCACTTCTTTTCTTTTTTCTATTTTCCTTTTTCTTTCTCCCTCTGGTACCTGTAGTCCCACAGCGCTCTAAGCATGCAGTGATGGCCGTCGGCGCGTCCCGCTCCGCATTGCGCATGCGCGGGAGAACCGAATAGAGACAGCCTTCACGTTTGCCAGCTTCCAATATGGCGCCGGAAACGCACTTTTTTTGGAAAAAATACACTTTTTTTAATTAAAAAATAAGACAGTAAAGTAAGCCCATTTTTTTTTTTATACTTTGAAAGATAATGTTATGCCGAGTAAATTGATAACCAACATGTCACGCTTTAAAATTGCGACGCTCGTGGAATGGCGACAAACTTTTACCCTTAAAAATCTCCATAGGGGATGTTTAACAAATTTTACAGGTTGCATGTTTTGAGTTACAGAGGAGGTCTAGTGCAAGAATTATTGCTTTGACTCTAACGATCGTGGTGATACCTCACATGTGTGGTTTAAACACCGTTTTCATATGCGGGCGCTGCTCACGTATGCGTTCGCTTCTGCATGCGAGCTCGGGGGGATGGGGCAAGTTAAAATTTTTTAAATTTTTTTCCATTTTATTTTTTATTTTTACACTGTTCTTTAAAAAAAATGTGTCACTTTTATTCCTATTACAAGGAATGTAAACATCCCCTGTAATAGAAAAAAGCATGACAGGACCTCTTTAAATATAAGATCTGGGGTCAAAAAGACTTCAGATCTCATATTTACACTAAAATGCAATAAAGCCCCTTTAAGAGCTATGGGAGGAAGTGACGTTTTGACGTCGCTTCCACCCTGCAATGGTATGGAGCCGAGCGGGGGCCCTATTCCCCTCAGTCAGCTCCATACCACAGACCGGGAAGGATCCGATCGTCTCCGCCGCTACCGATGGCTCTGGGAAGCGGCGGTGGTCACTGGTGTGCGGCGGGAGGGGGGGGTCCTCTCCCGCCACCGATAAAAGTGATCTCGCGGTGAATCTGGTACAGAGACCACTTTTATCTGAAAGCCGACCTCCCGCTGAAGAAGAGGGTACCGGGGTTATGGCAGCTACCTGCTGCCATAACAACGATATTCCTCTTCAAACAGCCGACGTATAACGACGGCAGGCGGTCGGCAAGTGGTTAATGCAGATAAGGCACTACATGAGTTTAATTACCACCTTAATCAGCCACAGAACCTGTGTAATATGTTCGGTTTTAAAGGGATGAGGTGGCAGCCCTAGGGGGGGGTGCAGTGGAGGCAGTGGCAGTGCGCCCATAAAGGGCACAGGAGCGCCGCCCACTCTTTCCTGGCACCACTCTATCACCATAGAAAGATTCATGCATTGCATGAATCTATATATGTTCGCCGCTGACACCCCCTTTCGGTTTGCTAACACTGAACCGCCTCTCAGCCAATCAGGTGCTCGGGTCTGTTACCTGTCACCTGATTGGCTGAAACATCAGGCACTGTGATTGGACGCCTGATAGAGAGGACGGAAGAAGGCATCAAGGAGCATGCAAGACACCGCCGCTGACCCGCGGCGAGACAGGTAAGTGCCGGGCGATGCACACTGACAGCATTTGATGGGGCACAGTAGCGGCAATTGATGGGCACACATACAGAATTTGATGGGGCACAGTAGCGGCAATTGATGGGCACACTGACAGCATTTGATGGGGCACAGTAGCGGCAATTGATGGGCACACTCGCAGCAATTGCTGGGCACAGTGGCTGCATTTTGTGGCACAGTGGCTGCGTTTGATGGGCACAGTGGCTGCGTTTGATGGGCACAGTGGCTGCGTTTGATGGCACAGTGGCTGCGTTTGATGGAACAGTCGCTGCGTTTGATGGGCACAGTGCCTGCGTTTGATGGCACAGTGGCAGCATTTGATGGCACAGTGGCTGCGTTTGATGGCACAGTGGCAGCATTTGATGGGCACAGTGGCTGCGCTTGATGGGCACAGTGGCTGCGTTTGATGGGCACAGTAGCTGCATTTGTTGGCACAGTGGCTGCAATTAATGTTTTTTTTTTTTTCTGTTTGTTTGCGCCCCCCAAAATTTTGAGCACCAGCCGCCACTGGGCCCTGGACTAGAAGGGGAGTACACTGGAGGCCCTGGACTAGAAGGGGAGTACACTGGAGGCCCTGAACTGGAGGTGTATAGGAGGCCCTGGACTGGAGGTGTATAGGAGGCCCTGGACTTGAAAAGTGGTGTTGGTGAAGCAAAGGACCCGGATTCGGAGGGCAGGGTGCAAAGGAGGCTCTGAACTTGGGGGGGGGGGGGGGCTGTAGAGGAGGCCTTGGACTAGGAGGGGGAATGCAGAGGAAGCCCTAGATGGATGGGGGAGGAGGGTCTAGAAGAGGCACTTGACTAGGAAATGGTGGTTGGTGTGGCAAAGGCCCCTGGATGCAGAGAGACAGGTCCTGTGATAGATTTATTGCTTGTTTGGCTGTAATTCTCCTGTGGATCACATCAGTGCAGATTGTTTTGCAGTCCTGTGACCCCCTGTGACCTGTTTTCAGCTGACAGCGGGCCGGTTCCCGGTTCAGGCATGTGAGCGATTCCTGACCATATGGTTGCGATCTTTACCCAGCCTGTGAGGTCAGCTGACAGCCCTCTGAACTAGCCGTTCCTGTCCGTTCCACAGCCCAGTGCTTCAGTGAGCGTAAGGAGGGGGGGGGGAAGTAGAGCAGAGAGCCAGAGACTGACAGACACCATCTCTCTGCTCAGGGAGCACTGAGAACTGAGTGATCAGTTTGATTACTCGGTTCTCAGCCTGATAGCCGGCAGGGGGACAGAGGCAGCATCCACCTACATAAGTATGATTAAAAAAAAAAATTCACATACCCAACATCTCCTCTTTCCTGCTATCACGCATGACAATTAGGCCTTATTCACATGGAGCATTTGCGCCCATGCCCAGTGTGATGGCCACGTGGGGATGCACGGTGTTCTGTGCATCCCTGTGCTGGCAGTCCAGTCAAAGTCAATTGGGACACAGCAGCTGCATGGACATAGTTGAATGTCAAAATTTGACACGCAGACAGGAAGGGATGCCTGTATCCGAACGCACAGTGTCTGCATTTGGATCTGTGCACCCACTTCATTAGGTGGATGCAGATGCAGCAAAAATTGGCTCAGCATACAGGACCTGTCCCAGCGCCTGTCTGAATGAGCCCTTAGGGGAATTTATCAAAACCAGAGCAGACAGAATCTGGAGCAGCTGTGCATGGCAACCAATCAGCTCATAGCTTTCATTTTCAAAGCTGAACAAGCTGAAGATAGAAGCTGATTGGTTGTCATGTGCAACTGTTCCAGATTCTGACTACACCAGTTTTGATAAATTCCCCTCACTGTATTTTACATGTCTTACTCTTGACTACTGCAAATCCTGACTACTGCACATGCTTTCTTAAAGTGGTTGTAAAGGCACAAGGTTTTTTACCTTCATGCATTCTATGCAGGCGGGTAAAAAACCTACTGTGTGAAGCAATCCCCCCAGCCCCTTGCTAATACTTACCTGAGCCCCCTCCCAATCCAGCAATGTCCACAAGAGCCTTGGCTCTCCAAGTACCCGCACTCCTGATTGCCTTTTGGTAGCAGCAGGAACCATTTGCTCCAACTGCTGTCAATAACAGCCAATAGGCCAATTAGGAATGGGCGGGAGTGCACCTGCGTAGATGCCCTCAGAGCACGCTGCTTGCTGTGGGGAACTCAGAAGGAGGGAGGGGCCAGGGGTGCCAGAGAGGGACCCGAGAAGAGGAGGATCTGGGCTGCTCTGTACAAAACCATTACACAGGTAAGAATAACATGTTTGTTATTTAAAAAAAAAAAGACATTAACCACTTGAGGTCCGCGCTATAGCCGAATGACGGCCACAGTGCGGACCTAGATTTCTGGGAGGCCGTCACAGGATGTCCTCCCCTTTGCGCGCTCCCCACGCGCCCCCTGCGCGCTTCGCGCGCTGTGATCACCGAGTCCCCGAGACTCGGGTGATCAGTGATCCGAGTAAGGGGACGATCCCGGCCCCTTACCAAGTGATCAGCTGTCAGCCAATGACACCTGATCACGTGTGTAAACAAAAGCTCAGTAATCGTTTTTTTTTTCTCATGTTGACAGCGTGAGGAGAAAAAAAAGCTGATCACCGGCTTATGCTCAAGGAACATCGGTCCCAAAGAGGAAGGAGGCACATCTGCCTCCTCCTCTATGCCTGCCAGTGCCACCTGCCATTGCCACTTGCCAGTGCCCACAGTGCCCACCAGTGCCACCTATCAATGCCCACAAGTGCCACCTATCAATGCCCACAAGTGCCACCTATCAGTGCCCACCAGTGGTGCCAATCAGTGCCTCATCACTGCCACCTAGCAGTGCTGCCTTTCAGTGTAACCTATCAGTGCCCATCACTGCCACCCATCAGTGTCCATCACTGCCACCTATCAGTGCCCATCACTGCCAGCTATCAGTGCCCATCACTGCCAGCTATCAGTGCCAGCTATCAGTGCCACCTATTAGTGCCACTTCTCAGTGCACACCAATACCACCTGTCAATGCCCTTCAGTGCCACCCATTAGTGCCACCTCTCAGTGTCACCTCTCAATGCACACCAATGCCCACCAGTCCCGCATATCAGTGCCCACCAGTGCCGCCCTATCTGTGCCCATTTGTGCAGCCCATCGGTGCCCATCAGTGCAGCCTATCGGTGCCCATCAGTGCAGCCTCATCAGCATACATCAATGAAGGAGAAAAATGACCTGTTTGCTAAATTTTATAACAAAATATAAAAAAATATATATTTTTTTAAAATTCGGTCTTTTTTAACAAAAAATAAAAACCGCAGAGGTTATCAAATACCAACAAAAGAAAGCTCTATTTGTGGGGAAAAAATGATAAAAATTTCATTTGGGTACAGTGCTGTATGACCAGACAATTGTCATTCAAAGTGTGACAGCACTAAAAGCTGAAAATTGGTCTGGACAGGAGGGGGGTTTAAGTGCCCAGTAAGCAAGTGGTTAAAATTACTTTAAGGTTAGCTGTGTGTAGTAAAGGATATGCAACAGAACAGTTTTATTTTATTAAAATAAGTGTACTGAGGTTTGTACTGTCTGTTACATACTTACTCATGGCACAGTCAGTAAAACATATGGCCATTTAAGCCCCTCCCACTGTTGATGTAATCTGACCACACCCACAGTTTTGGCATGGTGCCAAAATATTGTCACATACCATTTTTCGGGGGGGGGGGGGGGGATGCAAAAAAGTTACCAGCCTCGGGTGCCAGATGTGCTAGCTACACCACTGTCTGGAATAAAAACAGCTATCATGCCAAGTTTTACTAACCTGCCTGATAGCTTTTACCTTCCCAGGAATTTAGGCTTATAGTGTCCAAAAATGACCACATCAACCAGATTATAGGATAATTTAGCTGAAATCAGCAAAATTGGGAAAAGGTCATTTTATGTCTATGAATTCCTTAAAATGACTCAAAAATATGAGATGATAGTTTCCCAAGCCAGCTGGATTACATAATGACCCGAAGTCTATGAGTTCCAACTATATCCCTGTGACAGCTCTCAGGAGCTTAGAAATGGTCATAACACCCATCCTGATCTCTATAGTTCTTCCCTTTAATAATCAAGGTCTGCCAGCACCACTCACCAACTCCTCCTCCCATGCCAAGAGGCTGAGAACCGTGTATGGAGGACATGCAAATGCCATGCATGTCTTACCCTAACCCGACCCCAACACCTTTAAATCTATGGGCACCTAAGAATTTACAGCTCTTATCTGTTGATTATCTATTGATACATGACAGTGAATTTCTACTAAGTGCTGGCCTGAGTAAAATTCATTTTTTTTGTCTGAAACTATTCATGTCCTGAACCAGGCCTATATATACTATTACTAGAGCTTACGTACAGTAATTAATGCCGTTTCATTTGCAAAACATTTTCTTCTTGCCATCTATCAAATTTTACGATGACTAACCAATGTTGGTGCTAATATACCATTCATGAATTTCCTCCAACATCTAGAGCCAAGTTCTAATAAAGCTCATTCAAAACGTAATTTCTGGCCATAGCCTTTTTTTCGAAATAATGTGCACATATGTATGAGTGCCAGTATGGGGAAATGTATTTGATTTACTGCTTATATGTATGGAATAAGAGCCCTTTCATTGATAAGCTAGGCTTTTATTAAAGCTGTAAAGTTTCAGTGGTGCTCTGATGCACTCAGCCACTGGCTAATAACATACATAAAAGGCCATCAGTTTTTTCAGTAAAGCAAGAAAATGTCCTATAATATGTATGTACTATGCTATAATTTCTATGCATTATTAATGTATATTTCTTACTGAGAAATATGCATCAGTACAAAAGGAATTCATAACATTTTACCATAACCTATGGAAACCAATCACAAGTCTTATCTGTCTTGGACAGTTAGATTGATTAAACCTCAGAATGACATCTTGAAAAACAATAATTGAGTTTGGTGGCGTTATCATTTAAGGTGTGAGGTTAACCTAACCTGTGCTATAAAATATGTATGCAATAAATAATTTAGTAATATATGCAGGCAAAAAATAATGCTCTCTTTTTACACTATAATACGTGAAGAGAGGTCACATTCATGCAGAAAATTCATTACGTTGCTAAGGGTTCCGACTATAAATGATGGAAATCTGTGCAGATAATGAAAACCTTTGAAGACCAGAAATGTTTATCATTAACACATGAATGACTCAATCATTACAAGCAAGCAATGTACTAATCATTGCTTGCAATCCCTGCTTGCTTACTTTGCTTTCAAATCTTGGGTTTTGTTTGGCCACCCTATCTTAAAATTGACGTTTAGTACAATTTTATTAAAAGTCTGATGGCCTTGTTAGGTAAAAAAAGGAAGTTAAGAGACTCGTACTAACTACCAGTCAGAAGGTGCTCCCTGCTGGTTGGCTGACAAACTTGTCCCTGCTATTTCCTTATCTCTGTAGCAGATGTATGGGAGGAAGGTGCACCCATTAGCTCTCTTTGAGCAGCTAGTTAGTGACTCATAAAGAAACCACCCTTGACCACTGCAGAAAGCTTAAAATAACAGATACCGTACCAGAACAATCGTAAGGGAGATCTTACCAGCTAGTAACATTTACCATTAAGCATGCATCATTTATAGTGTATTTCTAGGCAAACCTTTATTATAGTCTTTGATGTCTTCCAATGATAACCCCTGTTCTGGGGACAACTGTCTAAACAATGAATTTCCCTAGGTTTCCAGATACGCAAAAAAAAAATTTAAATAGTTTTTGCTATACAAAAGAAAATAAAAAAGCCATAAAATGTATCCCTGTAGGATAAAATTAGGTTGATTTACTAAATGTAAAAAGATGGTTCGCTCAATGTTCTCTTAATTTAGTGAATAATGTGAAGCACTGTTAGCTTTCATCATCTAATCAAGAGCATGAAAAAATATTGTTTTTTCTTTTCCTTGCATGTGATTTGTGCCACATTCACTAAGCTAAGGAAAAATTCTGTTGCAACATAAAAATTCCCTTGCAAAGTGAACAGCCTATTTGCATTTAGTAAATAAACCCCTATGTGTAAAACTACTTGAAGGCATCAGTGTTTCTTTAGCTCCATCTCCTAAGTGGGCACTTTACTGAGCAAGTTACCGTATGTCACCACTAACTACCAATATAATAGGGGCACTTCTCCAATAAATGCCAATGAAACCAGGGCAGTTAACATACCTAGTAACTAGGAACTTCTTCACTGACCACCAATTTAACAAGGGCACCTCGCTGGCCAGGTAAGCGGGCACTTCTCCACTGACCACCTATGTAATAAGGGCACTTTTCTGACCAAGCTTCACATGGGCTTCACATGGGCTTCCGCTTGTATAAGAGCAGTGTAAACAGCAAGCTTTGACAAAGCTTTTAAAGTACCATTTAGCCCACCGTTTGTAAAGATTGAACACTAAAATTTTGATCCTCATGGGAATGCTGATTGCCACAACAGGCTGCTAGCAGGATTCAGCACTTCTTGAAGCTTCCTGAAAGCCTTCTGAAGCCTGCTAGCAGCTTGCTTAAAGTGACAAGCAACACTCCCATTAGGATCTGTGTTCAGCATTTACAAACTAGAGTCAATTGTTCTTTTAAAGCTTCTACAAAGCTTTCTGAATGCTCTACAAATGCTTTGTTAAAACTTGCTGCCCATGCTGCTCTTACACAATCTGAAACCTTTGTGGAACAGGCCAAACATTTTTCCACTGACCGCTAATGTAATAAAGACATTTCACTGATGACCAGTGGAACAGTAAGATTTTACTGGCTAATTTAAAGCAAACATAATTACATATAGTTAAATAGTTAGTATGGTTGAAAAGACACAAGTCCGTCTAGTTCAACCAATAAAAGAAAAACAAAAAAAATCCCCCCGAAAAAATAAAAAAATCACACAATCCCATATACACAATCCTATACCCACAGTTGATCCAGAGGAAGGCAAAAACCCCAGCAAAGCATGATCCAATTTGCTCCAGCAGAGGAAAAAATTCTTTCCAGATCCCCCGAGAGGCAATCGGATATTTCCTATATCAACTTTACCTATAAATGTCAGTATATTATGTACATTGAAAGTGGAGTTCCACCCAAAAATGGAACTTCCACTTTTTGGATTCCTCCCCCCCTCCGGTGTCACATTTGGCACATTTCAGGGGGAGGAGGGAGCAGATACCTGTCTAATACAGGTATTTGCTCCCACTTCCTGGCATAGATCACCGCTGCGCTTGCGGTAACCTACGCCCCTTCCGGCGCCTACCCTGTCCTCCTCCACTGTATTCTGGGAGACACACAGGTCCCAGAACACAGCAGGGACCTGAGAGGACGTGCAGCGCGACTCGGGCATGCGCAGTAGGGAACCAGGAAATGAAGCCGCACGGCTTCACTTCCTTATTCCCTTACCGAGGATGGTGGCGGCAGCAGCCGAGAGCCGATGGACAGATCGGCTTTGGCTGCCGACATCGCGGGCTCCCTGGACAGGTAAGTGTTCATATATTAAAAGTCAGCAGCTGCAGTATTTGTAGCTGCTGGCTTTAAGAAAGATTTCAGGTCTTTTTAAAAGCACTACTGAGATGGCCAGAACCAGCTCTTGAGTCTATTCCATATTTTCCATATTTTCACAACTTTTCTGTATTTGACGATTAAATCTCTTTACCCCTAGACGTAAAGAGTACCCCCTTGTCCTCTGTGATGACCTTAAAGTAAATCATTTTTGGACAGCTTACATTGATAAAGGTGGGTATTGTCATTTCTAATGGCCACAAAATGTACAGGACTTTTAATGGGGGCAGTCTATTGACTATCGGTTTAAAAGGGGTGAAAAAAAAAGGAGTACATAAGGAACAGCTACAAACAGGTGACAGTAATAGTTATTGGCCACCAGTGGTAATGGAACCTGTTAGGCTGGCCATACATGGTAGAATTTCGAAAGAATTTTACGTTTTGTGATCTGATGGTGCCACCATTGATTTTGAAATTGGGCCAACCAAGCGTTCAATTTCACTTCCTGTTGCTACAGAAAAGAATTTTCGTGGCTGGGAATTTTCTTCTCTTGCACATGCGCATTTCTTTTTCGTTTTCTCGCACGATTCTCCAATCATAGACTAGAAAATCGTTCACTTTTTAAAAAAATTTCCAACATGTCTCAAATTCGATAGCCGCATGAAAATCGGCTGTTGCTGCAGCCCACTAATGGTGCAAAATACGAACGAAAATTCTTAGATAAGATTATCGAAAGAAAGTTCTTTCAAAATTCGACCCATGTATGGCCTGCCATACTCAGTAAGAAAAATATCAGGTGCCAAGTAATGGGAGGAGGGCCCATAAATTAAGAACGCCTTCGAATGAAAGTATATTTAATTTACCACTTGACATAGACACGAATGCTTGGGCAAGGGCGAGTAATGGCTTTAGAAGGTGAGATGTAAAATGGAATCTTCCACATACAAGGTATCATTAGTAAGTTATTATAATTACTTTAACTGCAGGTATTGTAGAGCCTTTGACCTTCGTAAAAATGAGTTATCCTCTAAAATTAGACAGACTTCCTATTTTTAGCATAACGTTCACACGGTTTAAGTGCCAGTATAAGAGGGATGCACGCCATTTGTTTACATTCCATGATACGGCTGCATACTGAGCAGTGGCATCCTGTGATTGTACAGACAGCCGCTGTCAAACAACAATGTATTTCAATTCATACCAAATAAGTAAATTAGAGCTGACACATACGTGACCTGACACTGCATAGCAGACTGCTCCAATAAACATTAACATTGCAATAAAGAACATATTTACTCTGCCTTTGGCTTAATGCAAGTACATGCTGTACTTAATGTCATTCCATGATATTTCAATCAGTTATCCTGAATCATAAGAAATTGATGAATAGAATGAATCATAAGAAATTATATTTAATAATCACTAGAAGCAAAGACTATGAACTTACAATTGCTAGTAAAATCATTATGTAAAAATCATTTATATTTATACTGGTGATTTATCAGCTTCTGTTTTTATCCCCCCTCAGGATAACAAGGTCCGACAAATTGGATGTCACAGGGTGCAGGCTGGGAAAAGCTTCATCCAGACCTGCGGCAGGGGAGCTGCCCCCCCTAATCTCTATGTGCCGGGTCCCTAATTTCCATGCGGGGCGCCATTCGCATAGATCTCGACAAGGTTTTGTTTTTTTTGACATGATTAGAGCCTGAGGCTCTTGTGACTTTAGCGAATCAACATTCGCTATTGTCTTCCTGCTTCTCCTCCCGGCCAATCAGGACAGGAAGCGGGTCCTAAGACCAGATTGGCTGAGAGGAGAAGCGACCGGATTGGCCTGGGGGGGAGAAGCCCGGGAAGCCGCCTG
Organism: Lithobates clamitans; assembly: GCA_037952925.1. Lineage (NCBI taxonomy): Eukaryota > Metazoa > Chordata > Amphibia > Anura > Ranidae > Lithobates > Lithobates clamitans. The sequence continues at coordinate 7,571,907 of JBBGZY010000911.1, read as the reverse complement.
CGCACTCGCAGGCGGCTTCCCCGGCTTACCCTGCCTGGGGTAAGTGCGATGCTGGTGAGCGGGCGGGGGGAGGGTTTGTTTGCCGCCCCCCCAAATAATGGAGCACCAGCCGCCACTCATCCAGACCCAAAGCATGCTGTAGAAATAGGAAGAGATAGCCTTGCTGCTGCACACATCGCCCAACCCCAGCGGTTAGCAGGTAAAAGCAGCTCAATTCATCTAAGCCATGCCAAGCCAGGGCATGGCTTGGATAACCGAGCTGAGGCTGCTTTTACCTGCTAACAACTCGGGCCGGGCGAGGTGTGCAGCAGCAAGGCTATCTCTTCCTATTTCTACAACCTATTAAAGGCCTTTTGTAATAAATTTACCTTATTCACATGCACGCATACATAGGTAAAAATGTTCACAGTCCCTATGGCCCAAGTAGCAAAGGTCTGCAGAACATGTATACATGGTGTTTCATTACCGGTGCAAATTAAATACAAAGAGAATTTTAAATGTAAAAGAACAAAATGGTGAAAATAATGATATGAAGATATTCTTTAACCACCTCAATACAGGGCACTTTCACCCCCTTCCTGCCCAAGCCATTTTTCAGTTTTCAGCGCTGTCGCACTTTGAATGACAATTGCGCGGTCATGCTACACTGCACCCTAATGAAATTTTTATCATTTTTTCCCCACAAATAGAGCTTTCTTTTGGTGGTATTTGATCACCTCTGCAGTTTTTATTTATTGTGTTCTAAACAAAAGAATAGGGACAATTTTGAAAAAACACAATATTTTTTACTTTTTGCTAAAATAAATATCAGATTTTTAATTTTTTTTAACAAATTTTTTCCTCAGTTTAGGTCGATACGTATTCTTCTACATATTTTTGTAAAAAAAAAATCGCGATAAGCATATATTGATTGGTTTGCGCAAAAGTTATAGCGTCTACAAAATAGGGGATAGATTTATAGCATTTTTATTTATTTATTTATTTTTTACTAGTAATGGCGGTGATCTGCGATTTTTATTGTGACTGCGATATTGCAGCGGACATATCGGACACTTTTGACACATTTTTGGGACCATTCACATTTATACAGCGATCCGTGCTATAACAATGCATTGATTACTGTGCAAATGTGACTGGCAGGGAAGGGGTTAACACTAGGGGGCGATCGAGGGGTTAATGTATGATCTAGGGAGGTGATTCTAACTGTGGTAGGAGGGGACTCACTAGGGGAGGAGACCGATCGGTGTCCCTATGTACAAGGGACACACCATCGGTCTCCTCTCCTCTCTGACAGGACGTGGATCTGTGTTTACATGCACAGATCCAAGGTCCTGCTCTGTTACCCCGCAATCGCGGGTGCCTGGCGGACATCGCGGCCGCCGGGCACGCGCACCCTAGTGGCTCGGGAGGGCGATCACGTCATATGACGTCCGCCCAGAACAACAGAAGCCTCGTCCCGCCGTCATATGACGGTGGGCGGTGGCTTAGTGGTTAAAGGGGATGTACAGCAGTTTGTACATATTTTCTTTTCATTATTTACTATAGTTAGGACTGAAAAAGAACATTGGGTAAAAATAGGCAAAATATGTAACACTTCCCACAGGTGGAACTCATTTTCACAATTTTCTCAGTCTACTTTGCACCTGATTTAATCAGCCAAAGCAAGGCAACAGAAAGTTAGCTATTGATGTGCTGACACTTTAGCTAACCCATATTGCTTTGGAAATTCTTTGTCATGCATTAAAGCAGGGGTCTACTGGTGGCCCTCCAGCTGTTGCAAAACTATTATGTCAAGTCCCATCATGCCTCTGCCTGTGGGAGTCATGCTTGTAACTGTGAGCCTTGCAATGCCTTATGGGACTTGTAGTTTCGCAACAGCTGGAGGGCCGCCAGTTTGAGACCCCTGCATTAAAGCATAACTAAAGATAAAACTTTTTTTTCAGTTTTGGATAAGGTGGAGAGGGATTATAACAGCTGTCAGATTTCTATTCCTGTCTGTGCCACCTGTTAGGGAGATTCACCCTCTCTATTTGTTCTGTTCACTTTTTTTTTCACTGAAAGAGAAAGGAAAAGAAAATCCCAATTTTTGTGTTGTTCTCCAAACAGTAATAGAGGAGAAATCAATCAATGGGGATACTAGTTCCAGTGACCCTGGGGACAACCTGGAATTCCCTCATTTTAGAGGGATTACCTCTCACTTCCTGTTATAGCTGTGAAACAGGAAGTGAAGGGAAGTCTCCACAATAGGACACAAAAAAACTGACAGGGGTTAAAACTGTACCTTACTCCATCCAAAATGAAAAAATAACCTTTGCCTTTGGTTCTGTTTACTGTACAGATTTTATATATAAACAAGGCATGACAGCCTTGTCATTAAAGCCTTGTTATATATTATATATACACACACAACCACACTAGTAACAGTAAAATATATAACATAATAGAAGTAGATGCAATTTAAAAAAAAAAATTGACTCCAGGCTGATCATATGACCCTTGAAAGTTACCAAAGGGAGCAGAAGGGCTTGCATACAGCTAAATGCACCTGTGTGTAGCAAATTACAGTATGTGTATGCAGTAACATTTTTGTCATGCATCCCTGCATGTGCTTATACATGTTTAAATGTGCTTTTGTTATTCAATTGTATGTATTTTTTTTCTTTCATTAGGCAAAGTGAAAGAAAAACATTCAGTGTGGAGAATTTTCATGGTTAGATGCTTTACAAATGTATATATGCACAGATTGATAAAGGAACAAAACAAACAGCCTTTTTTTGCTTTTTTATCCAATGCTAAATATGCAAAGAAAACCATAAAAGTGCAATAAGCTGCTGCACTGCATAGACTTAACCAGCCTAATATTAATAAGTGGGAACTCTGCTTGGATTGTATTTTACTGCAGTAAAGAATATGTATTTTACTGCAAGAATATGGACAAATGTGATCAGGCCCTAATTATCTGTAGGTTACAGAGCTCCTGTCTCCTCTGTGTACTTTCTGATATATAATTACAGATTAAACAAAAAACTTGCATGTGACAAAACATGTAGGGCGGAGCAGCGTGCTGATGTCATTGCATGTTCCAGGAAGTGCGGGATGCTTCTTTGCTATAAACCGGCCGGCAATTTTTACTATGTGATTCATGCTACTTTTGAAATGTAAGTGCAACCTTTATTTTTATTAAAACATTAAGACCCCTTTCACACCAAGGCGCTTCAAAAATGCCCTAAAACGCCTTAGCGTTATTACTGCGTTTTTACCGCGTTTTAGGGGGGCTAGCGGTAAAATTAATGCAACGCTGCAGGCGTTTTAACAGCGTTTTTCAAGCGTTATTGAAGCATGTGTTATTGATGCTATCTTTCTGCTTGCATGTTTATCCTTTGTGAGATCATGTAAAACAAGCAGTGTCTTGTTTTACTTCAAATCTTCATTTTTCTGGAATTCATTTTTTTGGCACTTTAATTTTTTTTTTTGCCACTTTGATGCTCTGTTTAATCATTCTGACCCTCCCACAATTTCAGTCCTGTTGTTGTAGATGCTCTCTTTTCTGCTTGCATGTTTACCTTTTTGTGAGATCATGTGACTTTTCTACAGTTCAGGGCAGATTATAGGCGCTATTCAGGCGTTTTTACAGCGTTTTCAATTCATTTTAATGGAGAAGGGCGTTTTTGAAGCGCTTTTTTTTAACGGCCCAAAAGCTGCTCCAAAGATGCTGCTTGCAGGACTTTTCTCAACGCCCCACCAGCGCAACGCCTCAGTGTGAAAGGGTCCATTGAGATGCATGGGGAGCATTTTATAAGCGTTTTAATAGCGTTATTTTTAGCGATAAAACGCTGCAAAAACGCCTTGGTGTGAAAGGGGTCTTAGAAAGGTTTTACACTTTGTGGAGCGGATGCCATTGAGATGAGAAGTACAGTCCATATCCTTACTTCTGAGTGGATCTCGTAGGAGAGTTTTGGGAATACCCTGGCCACATGCTCATCTGACCTCTCTTTGATTAGAGGGTCCGTTAAATTTTCTAAGCCTACATCTTTACCAAGGTGGTGGTGTCATGATTTTGGAGACCTAAATGGTGAGTGGATGTTCATTGCTTTCATCTGAACACTTCCGAAGTGGATTTCTTTACATTTTCATGAACTTTATAAATATATATATATATTATTCAAACTTTTTCACTATTTTGGTGTATTTGCACTTGGATTGTGTTGTACACAGGTGTTACCCAATAGAATATAATTATATGGCATTCATGTTGTCACTGTAATACCAAATTTTATTTGGTTTGATTTTTTGATTTATACATTTTGATTATCACTGTTTTATAGCGTGCCTCTTTTTGATATTTTAGTAACATTTTCTGTCATGCATTCCTGCAGGTGCTTATACATGTTTACATGTACTTTTGTGCAATTCAATTTCATGCATTTTTGTTCTTTCATTAGGCAAAGTAAAAGAAAAACATTCAGTGTGGAGAATTTTCACGATTGGATGCTTTACAAATGTATATATGCACAGACTGATAAAGGGACAAAACAAACAGGTGTTTTTGTGCTTTTTCATTCAATGCTAAATCATATATCCCAACCTTCTGAAATGGGAAAGAGGAACACCTATTAGCAAACGTATGTAGGCATAGGACACACCCCCTGCCACTCCCCCTTAAAGGAGAATTGTACTAAAAAAAATCATGGGTCCAACCCACAAGTGTTTTTTTTTTACCACTACTATTCCTTTAGATTTGCTTTTGAAATTTACAAATGCAGCATTTTAGAAATTGGGTGAAAGTTTTAGCACTGTAAAACACGTTTTGAAATATAAAAAGTGCATTTTATATACAACTATATAGATCAGATCAAAATGAGGGACAAATTAGGAACAAAGAGAGACTTTGTTCCAAGCGAGGGCCAATCCCTCGAAATCAGGGACAGTTGGGAGGTATGGCTAAATATGCATAGACTTAACCAGCCTAATAATAATAAGTGTGAATTTTGCTTGAATTGTATTTTAATGCAGTAAAGAATATGCATTTTACTGCAAAGTGTGATCAGGCCCTAATTATCTGTAGGTTGCAGCGCTCCTCCCTCTTCTGTGTACTTTCTGATACAGAATTACAGATTACAAAAAAAAGTTTAAAAACCACAAATTTTGTTCCATAAATTTAAAAAGTAACATTTTTTTTTTTACTGTGGTCTCCCCTGTTCTATAGCTCTGATCTTGCTTTATATAAGACATATTTGCCGAACCTTAGAACAGGGGTCTCCAAACTTTCTAAGCAAAGGGCCAGTTTACTGTAATTCAGGCTTTAGGGGGCTGGACTGTGGTCAATGGGAGTAAAAAATGGCCCAGCATCAGTGTCCCATCAATGGTTTCAATAGGAGAATCAGTGGCGGCTGGTGCTCAAAATTTTTGGGGGGAGCAAACGAACTGAAAAATTCAAAAAAATACTGAAACAAAAATATCTCATGCAGCCACTGTGCCCATCATATGCAGCCACTGTGCCCATCATATGCAGCCACTGTGCCCATCAAATGCAGAAACTGTGCCCAGCAAATGCAGCCAACTGTGCCCATCATATGCAGCCAACTGTGCCCATCATATGCAGTCACTCAGCCCATCATAAGAAGCCAACTGTGCTCATCATATGCAGCCACTGTGCCCATCATATGTAGCCAACTGTGCTCATCATATGCAGCCACTGTGCCCATCATATGTAGCCAACTGTGCTCATCATATGCAGTCACTCTGCCCATCATATGTAGCCAACTATGCTCATCATATGCAGCCACTGTGCCCATCATATGTAGCCACTTTACCCATCATATGCAACCAACGGTGCCCAGCAAATGCAGCCAACTGTGCCCATCATATGCAGCCACTGTGCCCACATTCTCCTGCTATGCGAATTGGATGTGGGGAAATCCGCATCCAATTCGCATAGGTGTGAACCCAGCCTTACAACACAAGGGCAGACAGTACAACTACAATACACTTTAACCGCTTGCCGACCAGCGCATGAAGATATACATCAGCACAATGGCATGGCTGTGCAAATGGGCGTACAGGTATGTCCCCTTTAAGACACAGCATTGTGGGTGCGCGCCCGCCGCGTGCTCCGTGACCATACCCGCGGGTCTCGGACTCAGTGTCACAGAGTGGCAGAATGGGGAGATGCCTATGTAAACAAGGCATTTCCCCGTTCTGCCTTGTGACATAACAGATCTACTGCTCCCTGTCATCGGGAGCAGTGATCGCTGTCATGTCCTAGGTAGCCCATCCCTCCCACAGTTAGAATCACTCCCTAAGACACACTTAACCCCTTGATCACCCCCTAGTGTTTAACCCCTTCCCTGCCAGTGTCATTTATACAGTAATCAGTGCATTTTTATAGCACTGATCGCTGTATAAATGACAATGGTCCCAAAATGGTGTCAAAAGTGTCCGATGTGTCCGCCATAATGCTGCAGTCATGATAAAAATTGCAGATCGCCGCCATTGCTAATAAAAAAAATATAATAATAAAAATGCCATAAATCTATCCCCTATTTTGAAGACGCTATAACTTTTGCGCAAACCAATCAATATATGATTATTGCGTTTTTTTTTTACCAAAAATATGTAGAAGAATACAGATCGGCCTAAACGGAGTAAAAAATTTGTTTTTTTTATATTTTTGGGGGGGATATTTATTATAGCAAAAAGTAAAAAATATTTCTTTTATTTTTTTTTTAAATTGTCGCCCTTTTTTTGTTTATAGCGCCGTATCGCAAAAAGTGCTATGGTCAGGAAGGGGAAGTGGTTATTACAGTAGGAATCAGAGAGTCCTCCTCGTTAGAGCTTACAATCTGAGAGGAAGGATCAAGAAGCAGAGTGCAGGCTAGCACAGAGAGAAAAATAAGGTAAGTATTTAAGTATGTGTACTTATTCTTTTCCCCCTAGCCAAAATGAGCATGGTAATTCTCCTCTTTGACAGCTGTCACCAGAACTGGTGTCCCCACTTAAAGAATTCACAATACCCAATCAACGATGTAAACCTTTTTGTTATATTTAATGCAATGAAGGGGAAGTCACAGGTTGTGAATGATCTGCTTTATTACATCTGCAGGAAAGAATATGAGCACAACATTTTATTTTAAAGAAAAATAACCCAAATTTTAATTATTCACCATGGGCAACAATTCCAAGTTGGTGATAGGAATCTTCTTTTCTTAAGTTTTAATGACCCATATACATATGTATGGTCCATATACAGTATCTGTATGTTCTTGTATTAGAATTTGTAGGAAACATTTCTTTTTAAAGGTTTCAGTCCAAGCTTGCAAGGAATACGATGCCAGATGAGTTTTACAAACCAGGACAAATGGTTTCTATAAAACACAAAATATTTCTTGAACATGTAATGAAAATCTTCCATGCTGTGGTTCTCATACAGACGTCTATATCCTAACATATTTGTGGCTCCCTGCAGTGATGCAGGTGGGGTGTGTATTGACAGGAAAGAGCTGCAATGCAAAATATAGCTTCCACCTTTTAATACCCCCAAGAAAAGAAATATTTCAACAATGCGTTTGTGATATGCAGGATATTCATTAGCGAGGCAGGATTTCCCAGAATGGAATGAGGTAGATTCTAAGGATTTGTGACAAATCTGCTGCTCCTTATCAGAACAATATTATCAAGCAAATCAAATGAGTGAAATTTAGACAAAAGAAATCTATAGTAACAAATTACTTTCCTTATGTTCTTTTTATATACTGTATGTATATACTGTATTTATATACACTCACACTGACTATAAAGAGTATTCACTTTCTTGTTGTGTTTTATTGCTATAGAACAATAAGTCACGTTGGATATAATTTAGTTTTTTTTTTTTAACTGTTCAAGAGAAACAAGCTTTTTCATGCAAAAAGAAAAAACAATCTCTCAAAGTGATTTTTAATTATTTACAAGACATAATAATTAATAAACACAAAAAATATCCCTGTGCTTCCTTATACAATCTCAAAAAATGTATTGATATTAAGCTTGCACATATTTTTTTTTTCATGGGATATTTTGATGGATTATAAAATGATGTATTCTTTTATTTCATTTTGTGTTTTTTTTGCATATAAAGATTTATCTTGTATATAAAGTTTTTTTTTTTAGAGCACTGCACAATTATACATTTAAACGTATACCACATAATAACTGGGTTCATGCAGGCCATACATGATTCAATTTTTTTACATTCAACCAGCAGGTTGAACAAAACAAAAAAAAATTAGCCAATTTCTTCCTGCTGTGGTATTGTACTCTGATAGCGAGGAGTCCGGGGACCCTTCCCCTCCATCATAATACAATGATCAGTGTTATTGGCTATAGTTGGCACCACTGATTATGCTGGTAAAACCACGACAGACTGCTTGTACACAAAACGATCAATAGATAGATTGATTTTTGTACAACCAGCTTGACCATACATGGATCAAAACTCATCTGGGTGAACCAGCCAAATTCCGACCCATTTGTGCAGCTTAAGTCTTCAAGCCAGTATTTACTAGAAGCACCTTTGGCAGCGATTACACCACTGAGTCTGGGTGAATAGGTCCTTATTAGGTTTGCATGCACTTTTCCCTATTCTATTTGACAACAATTCTTCAGCTCTGTCAGGTTGCACTGGGATCATGAGTTCACCCACAAATTCTCTATTGGATGGATATCTGGACTCTGACTCATTCCATTGACTCAGACATTGTTTTTAAGCCATTCTTTTGTCGTTTCTTTTGTCTTTTCTTACAAAAAAAAAACCAAATGCTCTCCCTATCCTCAGGTTTATTGCAGAATAGACCATGTTGTCCTCTAAAATGTTCCTGTATTTTGCTTCTGCATTTTACCCTCACAAGCCTTCCAGGGCTTGCTGCCGAGAATCATACCCACAGCATGATGCCGCCATCACCATGCTTCAAAGCGGAGATGGTGTGCTTCTTATAACATGAAGTATTTGACGTCCAAAAAACTCTATTTTGGTCTGGGTTAGAGATCTTATTCTAGCTGACTACATAGTCTCGCTTGTTGCAAGCCGTAAGCAAAATAATAAATATATCACAGTGACTTTCTTTTCCAACTCTCCCATAAAGCTGTGATCGGTGAAGCAATAGTTGCTATATGCCGACCGGCATATGTGGTCATCAAATTGATATCCAAACAACAGCACAAAACATGGGAGAAAAAGAACAAAAAGGGCCTCCACATAGCGCAGATGAATCCAAGGTAAAAAAAAAAATTATTCAATAAAAACCATTTGGGTACATAGCCTGTTGCGCTCCCTATACCACGCTATTTCTTTTAATTTTCATGATCACTCTATGTACACATCTTGATTGATGTTTTGTACGCTTTTTTTATCTGTGGTTTTTATTGAATAACATTTTTTACCTTAGATTCATCTGCACTATGTGGAGGACCTTTTTGTTCTTTTTCTCCCATGTTTTGTGCTGTTGTTTGGATTTTGATTTGATGACCACATACGCCGGTCAGCTGGAGTCTCTGCTGGTAAACATCCACCATTGATCCCTCTAAACCAGGGATCTTCAAACTGCGGCCCTCCAGTTGTTCAGGAACTACAATTCCCATCTTGCCTAGTCATGTCTGTGAATGTCAGAGTTTTACACTGCCTCATGGGATGTGCAGTTCTGCAGCAGCTGGAGGGCCGTAGTTTGAGGATCCCTGCTCTAAACAGACGCAGGTATACACCATCCTACTGCAAAGGTCCTGGTTGGAGATCCAGTGGAAACAAATGCCTATGCTTGATTGACCCGCCGCCGCTGGCGTGTGTGTCCACATTTTGGGGTAAGAGTAGCCATTCCCTCTGTTGTCTTTGATGCACACCTGTGATCGCTGTACGAGGAAGCTGTGTTTTTCACATTCTGTCATCATTAGAAGATACACCATTCATTGCCTTCTCTAATAGACTGTACAACATCATATAGAGGAGTCCTTGGATGTGCTTTTGTCCATTATAGACTCTTTGCCCTCTTGGATACCTTGTGTTTTACGTTCATTTGCACCTTCAGCTTTTGTGTGTGTCATGAATGCATGAGTTGATTTATCATTTTTTACATTTTTACCTTGTGTTTCATTTTCACTTGCACCTTCAGCTTTTGTGTGTGTCATGCATACATGAGTTGATTTATCATTTTTTACATTTTAACCTTGTGTTTCATTTTCATTTGCACCTTCAGCTTTTGTGTGTGTCATGCATACATGAGTTGATTTATCATTTTTTACGTTTTTACCTTGTTTCATTTTCACTTGCACCTTCAGCTTTTGTGTGTGTCATGCATACATGAGTTGATTTATCAATTTTTTATATTTTTTTGCACTCGTCACTTTTATTGTGTATTTGCACATACTATCATATTCTGTATCACCCAATATTCATCTTTTGAATGCTTACTTCTAAGGTGCTCCTGAGGGGGTTTTGTATTCCTTTAGCGCTTACATTTTTTCACTTTCTCTCATTAGTCTGCTTGAATGGTAACTCACTTTTGGTGGACAGCCTGGTCGCACTTTTGTACTCTGCAAAGGTATTTTCCTGCAATTCTTTCCAATGCAAATTTTACATAATTAGCACAGATTCAGACATACCCAAAATACAACTGTCAAAGTCTGTTGATTAAAAAAACCTCACATACATTTGATTTTTATGTAATAAAATGAAAAGGTAAAGTTCAAAGTGAAGGATTACATTTCACTTCAGCTCTTTGTCTTTTGACACAGCATTGCAGTGCACTCAAAACAAAATAACTGGTCTGGTAAATTGTTAGCAAAGCATCCAGATAAGATCAAGTGGGGTTGGCGAAGAGACAATTGCCCCGAACTATGCTTTTCAATCACCTTTTTATAGAGTTGCTTAGACTGTTTTTTGTCTTTATAATATACTGTATATGTTATGCCACTATACTGAAGTTGGACCTTCCAGAGACACATGTATTTATAACATCTACACTATTTATACAGTTAAGCATCCCATAGATGATTCCATTTTCTTTCATTGGACCAAGGGTGGAAGAAAAGAAAATTGCTTGATTCCTCCATCAACACAGAGAGTGTTGATAAGGAGAATCCCTCCGGCAGTGCTATTGTGTTGTGTGTGTGTGTGGGGGGGGGCACAGGGAGCCTTCCCGGCTGGCAGAACACATTGATTATTGTTAGTGGCTATAGTCGCCAGCAGTAATTGCATTTAAAAAATGTGGCAGGCTGGTTGTACTCAATTGATTGATGGATCGACTTGGGTACAGTCAGCCTCCTCTGCCTTCTCTGTTGAACCGGCCAAATTTGGATCCATTTCTGGCCAGCTTTACTTGAAATATTTTCACTACACACAGGTGAACTCTATCAAAACAATGATGCACGACTGCGATATATACGATATTATGCAATCAGGTTTTTTGTGTTTTTATTCATTGTAATTAATTGAAATAATTTTTCATCATTTTTTTAATTCTGCTCCCACAGACTTCAGTGGCGTTCAGATTAATGTGATATGGGGATAGGAGTGGATTCAGTGAATGTGGCGCTGTGGTTTTGAAGTGTTTTGTGTACTTTGTTTTGACATTTTATTATACGTTCAAGACAATACTGTATGTTACTGTGAAAAAAGAAGTTCAAAAGGTATACTATTACACTGTTGTGCCACTGGCCAATTTATACAAATTTGAGGGCTTTAACTTTATTTTTTGTAAGTCTCAACATTGCTTTAGCTTTTAGATCTGTTGTAACTGCTACTTCCACTGTCCAAAAATTTATAAAAAATAAACGTTTTTTTTCCAAGTTGCAGTGAAACAGATTGGGGTGCCTTGGCTGTATTTAATACAAACAATAATGTGAAAGTTAAAAACATCAATTACACTTCCAAAATATGTGATTCCAGAATACAGTAGTGTTGATACTATCTGTGGAAAATGTACTGTTCCATAACACTGCATACAGCTTAAAGATATCTCCCAAACATGTATTTGAAAAAGTTAATGTTTTTCTCATGTCACCCTTAAAGTTGCATTAAAAGATGGACGCTCTCCCTGCTGTACAGTAGGGATGAGCCGAACACCCCCCTGTTCGGTTCGCACCAGAACATGCGAACAGGCAAAAAATTTGTTCGAACACGCGAACACCCTTAAAGTCTATGGGACACGAACATGAATAATCAAAAGTGCTAATTTTAAAGGCTTATATGCAAATTATTGTCATAAAAAGTGTTTGGGGACTTGGGTCCTGCCCCAGGGGACATGGATCAATGCAAAAAAAGTTTTAAAAACGTCAGTTTTTTCGGGAGCAGTGATTTTAATAATGCTTAAAGTCAAGCAATAAAAGTGTAATATTCCTTTAAATTTCGTACCTGGGGGGTGACTATAGTATGCCTGTAAAGGGGCGCATGTTTCCCGTGTTTAGAACAGTCTGACAGAAAAATGACATTTCAAAGGAAAAAAAGTCATTTAAAACTACTCGCGACTATCAATAAATTGCCGGTCCGACAATACACATAAAAGTTCATTGATAAAAACAGCATGGGAATTCCCCACAGGGTAACCCCGAACCAAAATTTTTTTTAAAAATGGCGTGGGGGGTCCCCCTAAATTATATACCAGGCCCTTCAGGTCTGGTATGGATATTAAGAGGAACCCCGGCCAAAATTTTTAAAAAAATAGCGTGGGCCCCCCCCAAAAATCCATACTAGACCCTTATCCAAGCACGCAGCCTGGCAGGCCACAGGAAAAGAGGGGGGGACGAGAGAGCGCCCCCCCGAACCGTACCAGGCCACATGTCCTCAACATTGGGAGGGTGCTTTGGGGTAGCCCCCGAAAGCACCTTGTCCCCATGTTGATGAGGACAAGGGCCTCATCCCCACAACACTTGCCCGGTGGTTGTGGGGGTCTGCGGGCGGGGGGCTTATCGGAATCTGGAAGCCCCCTTTAACAAGGGGACCCCCAGATCTCTGCCCTCCCCCCTGTGTGAAATGGTAAGGGGGTACAAAAGTACCCCTACCATTTTACAAAAAAAGTGTCAAAAATGTTAAAAATGACAAGAGACAGTTTTTGACAATTCCTTTATTTAAATGCTTCTTCTTTCTTCTATCTTCTTTCTTCTAACTTCTATCTTCTTCTTCTGGTTCTTCTGGTTCTTCCTCCGGTGTTCTCGTCCAGCATCTTCCTCCGCGGCGTCTTCTTCCCTTCTTCTTCTCGGGCCGCTCCGCATCCACCATGATGGGAGGCTCCCACTGTGTGACGCTTCTCGTCTTCTGACGGTTCTTAAATAACAGAGGGCGGGGCCACCCGGTGACCCCGCCCCCTCTGACGCACAGGGACTTGACGGGGACTTCCCTGTGGCATTCCCCGTGACGTCAGGGGGGGCGGGTCACCCGTTACGTAACCTGCGGCCTGCCAGGTTGCATGCTCGGATAAGGGTCTGGTATGGATTTTTGGTGGGACCCCCCTTTTTTTTTTAAAATTTTGGTGCGGGATTCCCCTTAAAATCCATACCAGACCTGAAGGGTCTGGTATAGATTTTGAGGGGGACCCCACATGATTTTTTTTTTAAATTTTGGTTCAGGGGTTCCCCTGTGGGGAATTCCCATGCCGTTTTTATGAATGAACTTTTATGTGTATTGTCGAACCGGCAATTCATTAATAGCTGCGAGTAGTTTTAAATGACTTTTTTTCCTTTGAAATGTCATTTTGCTATCAGACTGTTCTAAACACGGGAAACATGCGCCCCTTTACAGGCATACTATAGACACCCCCAGGTAAGAAATTTAAAGGAATATTACACTTTTATTGTTTGACTTTAAGCATTATTAAAATCACTGCTCCCGAAAAAACGGCTGTTTTTAAAACTTTTTTTTGCATTGATCCATGTCCCCTGGGGCAGGACCCAGGTCCCCAAACACTTTTTATGACAATACCATGCATGTAAGCCTTTAAAATTAGCACTTTTGATTTCTCCTATAGACTTTTAAAGGGTGTTCCGCGGCAACAGCCAATGTTCGAGTCAAACATGAGTTTGACTCGAACTCGAAGCTCATCCCTACTGTACAGCATTTTTTTTTTGTATTGGTACATGTCCCCCTTGGCAGTATCCAGCTCCCCATGCCCCTTTTGACAATCCCTTGCATGGCAATGACCTGAATTGATCTTTTAGCTTGCTCCCATAAATTTTAATGGGGTTTGGTTTTAGGTTTGCGATTTTCAGACTTCCAAATGAGTTTAATGGACACACCAAAAACTGAACCCAGACACATTCACTCATCCGCACTGTTGATCGCTGTGAAAAAACAGCAACATTATGACCACCACAAATCAATGCACGATGGCAGGAGTCTCCAAACTTTCTAAACAAAGGGACTGTTTACTGTCCTTTAGACTTAAGGGGGGCGGGACTGTGGCCATTGGGAGTTGAAAAAGTCCTGACATCAGTTGGAATAAACAATGCTACATCTCTAGTGTCAGTGGGAGGAATAGCATTCAATTGTTGGTGTTAGTGGGAGAAATCTGGCTCTATCATTGGTGTCATTGGGCCCCATCTTTGGTGTCATTGGGAGGAATTGTGCCCCATATTTGGTGTCATTGGGAGGAAATGTGACCCATCGTGGGTGTCATAGGAAGGAATTCTGCCCCATCGTGGGTATCATAGGGAGGAATTCTGCCCCTTCAGTGATGTCAGTTGGGGGAATTATGTCCTATTGTTGGTATCAGTGGATTAAAAATAGTGCCCCAAGAGCCAGATAAAAGCAAGCAAGCAGCCGCATCCATTTGGAGACCACTGCACTATGGTATTAAACGTGTTGTCTGTCCATTATCAACTCTGGCCTGCCTATTAACTATGCTCCAGTTCTGCTTCTTTTTGGTATTAGTCTGTCCACCTGTGTCATGAACTTACCTTTTTCTACAGCTGTGTCATGGTGCCTGGCTGTACTTTAGTTTATGCTGCAAAACTATTTCCCAAATTCACTGTTTTTGTCCCAGACAACGGCCTCACTGCTACCTGTTACTTTACCAGGAGAGCTTGAGCTGGAAAAGTAAGAAAGTCCACCTGTTTCATCTCTCAAGGTATGTGACAGGTGTTTGGCTCACAAGAGACTCTGGTGAGAGACTACCAAGGATTTCTGTAACATCATCATAGTTCCCAGCTGTCCATCTTTTGGAATTTAGTACTTCTTTGGAACCATGATCCTTATGTTCTCTACCCTAAGAGAGTCTCTCATTCACCCACAGTTGTTCATATTTAGACCTGATGTGTACATTTGCTTAAATAAAATTACTATTTGAATATTTAAAGCTGAATTCCAGGAAGGTTTTTTTTTTGCATGGTTTCATTGGTCAAGTTTGGCCCATTGAAAGTATGCATATTTCATACCTGACTGATCTCTGTGGGAGAATCACTGTAAAAGCCACTGCTATCACAGTTATCCTTGCTATCCTACAGGTTATGGGTGCCATTCAGAGAATACCCTGCATTTTCCTTAATAAATGCAAAGCGATCTCTGATTGGATGTAGTTGAAAGGTGGTATAGCGAAGTCATAATCAGCACTTTGTCTAATCAGAGTATGTCAGTAGGGAGAACTCTGTGATCAAGGGAGAGTCCAGATACACTTTATTACACTTTATTAAGTATTGGGATGCCTGCCTTTACACGCACATGAACTTTGATGGCATCCCAGTCTAAGCCTGTAGGGTTCAATATTGAGTTGGCCCACCCTTTGCAGCTATAACAGCTTCAACTCTTCTGGTAAGGCTTTCCACAAGGTTTAGGAGTGTGTCTATGGGAATGTTTGACCATTCTTCCAGAAGCACATTTGGGAAGTCAGGCACTGATGTGGATGAGAAGGCCTGGCTTGCAGTCTCCACTCTAATTCATCCACAGGTGTTCTAGCGGGTTGAGGTCAGGACTCTGTACAGGCCGGTCAAGTTCCTCCACTCCAAACTCCATGTCTTTATGGACCTTGTTTGTGCACTGGTGCAGTCATGTTGGAACTGGAAAGGGCCATCCCCAAACTGTTCGCACAAAGTTGGGAGCATGAAATTGTCCAAAATGTCTTGGTATGCTGACGCCTTAAGAGTTCTCTTCACTGGAACTAGGGGGCCAAGCCCAACCCCTGAAAACAAGCCCACACCAAAATCCCCCTGATTTGGACCAATGCACTAAGCAAGGTCCATAAAGACATGGATGAGCGAGTTTGGGGTGGGGGAACTTGACTGGCCTGCGCAGAGTCCTGACCTCAACCAGATAAGACACTTTTAGGATGAATTAGAGTGGAGACTGCGAGCCAGGCTTTCTCGCCCAACATCAGTGACTGACCTCACAAATGCGCTTCTGGAAGAATGGTCAAACATTCTCATAGACACACTCCTAAACCTTGTGGACAGCCTTCCCAGAAGAGTTGAAGCTGTTATAGCTGCAAAGGGTGGGCCAACTCAATATTGAACCCTACAGACTAAGACTGGGATGTCATTAAAGTTCATGTGCGTGTAAAGGCAGGTGTCCTAATACTTTTGGTAATATAGGGTATATGACTTTGACAGATCATGCGGCCAAAATGTTTTCTTTTTTTTTTTTTACTTCTGTCCTTCTGTGCAAAAGAGCAGTGGTCTGCTGGCTTTAGAATCCTGAATCCAGCTAAGCACATTTGTAAAGCACATGCAAAACTACTACTACTAAAAAAAAATGGCAATATAACCGGTAAGGTCATACAGCTCCTTTAAAAAATGTCCCTCTTTGTGTACTTCTCCAGGATGTGTGTAATTTATTAAGAAAAATTGCATCTGGCTGGGTGTTAAAGAGTATTGGAGGTTGTGATATGTTAAACATAGCATGCAGGCATTTTATCATATTTTTCCAAACTGAGAGAGCTCTTTCCCACACCTACAGCTGCTGATCTCATTTTTTTATTTAGTGCTTGATTTTATTTTTTTTTTAATAAACAGTGATGTTTAGTGGTTTTGATGGTTGCAAGCCAGCAAATATGATTTTTTAAAAATTCTGGTCAAATAAAGATGCCCTGATTTATAATTCCTAGGACCCAGGCACAGCAGAAACACAGAAATGACTAACACAGACTAAGATGACCTAAAGCAGACTATTTACTGTATGCTAATTACATGCAGTTCTCAATTACCACACATTTTATCTTATTAAGGGAAGACTGCTGGGTAGACATGCAGAATAAATCCCCTGAGAGCTTCCTTATCACAGCGAGCAAGATCAAAAGGGATTCAGAAATCAAAGCCAGCGGATTGGACAGGCTGAAGACATGTTATTTCTAAACAGGATTATTGCATCATTATGTTCCTAATGGATCTAATGAGGGAGTAAATGTTATATTGGGCCATGGTCTCTTAGCACCGCAATGCCTATGGATGAGTATATCCAGGCACTCATGTGGTACCTATTCAACCGATTGTTTGGCGATGGGAGGAATAAGGTAAGCTATTAAAATCTGCATAGGGTACAGGCAGTATTAATCATAATGTGGCTATGAAAGGATTTCATGAAATGAAAGCACACTAGCTGTGCTTGCCCTCTGTAGTCTCCCTGCAAGACTATCACAATCATGCTCTTCAGTACATTCTCACATAAGACTACAATACAATGTGCCAATGCAATAAACTTGTAAGCAGGTTGAAATGTTGGTTAGTAAGACTGCTGCCCCAACTTGGAGGGAAACATTTAATCTGTTTCCTGCACTTTCTACTGAGCTCTGCCTCTCTCCCTGTGCTGATAATAAAAGAGGGGAGGGCTCTGCCCAGACATACAGCCTGCATGGGGGAGAAGACACAAACAAGACACTGCATGATAATCTCCAGCCAGATTGCAGAGCAGCTAAAAGAGAGCCTCGCTTGCCACTAGGAACCTTCAACATGTAGGGGAATTGCTGGGACCTGCAGTCTTCTCTGAAGAACACCAGCTTTGGAGATCTGCCACTGTGGACTCTTCTGTATATGGACTTTTGCCTGTGCAGGTACGCTGGGGCAGACACAAACTCGAGTTAGGGTTTAGTTCAAGAAAAAGACTGTGTACTTTGTTTTGGAACGGTTATGCTGAGAATTTCCGGTAAAGCTTTTGAAACTTTGTCCTAGCCTGGGCTGAAATTACTTATAGGGCTGCCATGGTGGTAATGATGTTTGGAAGAACAGGGCCTGAATGCACACACACAGGGTGAAGTGGTGACATGCCATTACTAGGGGCAACAAGTACAAGACAGAGATGATATGACAGCCAGACAGCGGGAGAGCTGTAGCAGCAGGGGTGATGGGTCTCGTGTATAGTGAGGGGAGCGCTTTATAGCCTACCTCCTGAACGGCAACTAGGGAACCTAGGGACCTAGCCATATGGTATCGAACAGAAAAGAGTTAATAATGTGTGCACATGGGGTCCGTGCTGGTGCCCAGTGGAACCCTGTTCTGTCACTGGGAGATATGTAGCAGAGTCAAGCTGGACTGGTGGAATGGGACACTGTTCTGTGGTGTCTCCTACAAAATGTTGCATCCTGAGCAGGTATATGTATCATGGGACTGGGAGCCACAGCTTCAGGTTATAATACAGAGAAACTGGGGTGTACGGCTTGCTTCTGGGTTGGAGCACCATCATAATGTTGATGCCACATGAATGCGGCCCTGTCTACGAGCTCATACATCAGGTAGTCCAGAGGAAGAAGAAGAGTAAAAAGGCCCCGTATCCTGCCCATACAGATATACCGCTGGGTTCTCTGCTAGGTCCTAAACACTCCAATATTTTGCCCTACACTAAAACACTGCCTCCTGGGATGTGTGAGGTAGACATCCCAGAGCAGCAGGTGGCTGAACCTTATGCCATCCGTGCCACAATTAGAGGTATTTCTACTTCTTAACAAAAAAAAAACGAAAAAAAGAGTGTTTCGGGTGCTAAAGCACAACCCCTTTATTAGGGCTTATAAACGGTGTGGACTAGAAGGTTAGAACTCACTACCACTGACATAATTCCTCTACAGCAAGATCTTTTTTTTTTTCTCATCATCATATCAGCAAGTACCCAAAATTCAGACTTTATCAGTGCTTTGGCCTGGTCCTTTGTGCCTTGCTATTGGTCTGTTATTCATATAATTGTCCATAATGGCAATAGTAAGATACAAAAGGGATGGTCTGAGGCACAGACTTTTGGGATAATAAATATATATATTGTTTTATAAAAAATTGTTTTTGTGGTGCTTTAGGAGACTACTAAAGGTGTGTTCAAGTACAACTGTGTCATTCTGGTAAAATCCTGTGTTAGCTAGATTTAAAGAGAATCTGTCATCCAAAAGAAAAAAAATAGGTTATAAGTTGCAGGAACACCTTCAGGTGAATCCCCTGCTATTCCGAAAGGCAAAGCTTAGGAACTTTTGGTAATGTTGAAGCTATTCATGACCTCCTACCGTCTTCCTCCTCCCACATTCCTTTTGACCCATCACAATGACGGGCAGTCTAATCCGCCAATAGGAGTGTGCAGGAGGCAGTATGATTTGAGCAGGCTTTGTCAATATCAGAAAGTGCCAAAGTTTAGCCTAGTAGAACAGCTGGATATTTGGAGGCTGCCCTCAAGGAGCTTATAATTTAAGGTCCCTAACTCACATACACATAATTGGGGTTAATTTAATCAGGAATCAATTAACCTACCAGCATGTCTTTGGAGCTCAGGAGGAAACCCACACAGGCACAAGGAGAACATGCAAACTCCAGACAGGTAATGCCATGGTTGGGATTCGATCCAACGATCATAGTGCTGCTAGGGGGAAGTGCTAACCACTTAGCCACTGTGTTATATATCATCAACACCAATAAC
Organism: Lithobates clamitans; assembly: GCA_037952925.1. NCBI lineage: Eukaryota > Metazoa > Chordata > Amphibia > Anura > Ranidae > Lithobates > Lithobates clamitans. Next base: position 7,552,073 of record JBBGZY010000911.1, on the reverse strand, counting down.
CCATGTGATAACACACACTCAAAAAAGTCTTTAACCTCCCTGGCGGTTTTCCCGAGTGTGGCTCGGGGTTAAATTTCAGTACCAGTACCCACACTCGGGTTTGCATTGCAGAATCCTGGTGCAGTATACTTACCTTGTCCCCTGGATCCTGCGATTTCCCCCTGTTCGGTGCGTGGGCTCTGTCCTCTGCCCGATGCCTCTGTGTGCCGGGCTCCGTTCCCTGTGAGCATCGCAACGCACGGGGGTGGAGCCCGGCGGCAAATTCAAAAAATTTTAAAATCATAACACATACAATACACTGTAATCTTACAGATTACAGTACTGTAAGAAATCATTTCACAACCCTTTTGTCCCCATTGCTTTGTCCAATGCCCTGCATGCAGTTTTATACAATATATACTGTTCTTTCTGCCTGGAAACTGGAGATTATCCATAGCAACCAAAAAAGTGTCCCTTTACATCAAAAGTGGTTTTAGACAAGCTAGAATACAACGATAGTAAATTAGAACACTTGCATAATTGAGCGATAGTGAATCGTGGGGAAATTAATTTTATTATTTATTATTTTTTATAATTATTTATATTTATTTAGTATATAATAATTTATGGTTTTGTGTTTCAAACTTTATCATACCTGGGCTATCTACTAGACTCTTGTTTGGAGAGATTTAAGTGTGTTCTTGCTAAGATAAAACGCCAAATTTCTATGCAAAATAATTGTACCGCTTTGAGATGCAAAAACTACCATTCACACTGTGCGCTCACCTCAATATATTGACCTATTTTTTGCAAATAGGTCACTATGTGCATTTCCCTTTAAGGGGTCTAGTATACCTTCTTGGGATGCCTCCAATTATTGCCTTCTGGTCACTAACAATGGGGACAGCAGTAATCTTAATAACTGAGGTCTTTTGACTCTGAACTAAGCAGTCTCAGTGTGAGTTTACTTGAAGCACGCATGCTTTATACTCAATCTGATCAGGGGTAGATATAAATCAGACTTTTGTTCTGATTCAAAACACCTGTAGCTACAGTAAATATCTCCTAAATGTGCACAGTTTAGAAGTCATTTACATGTGTAGCAGCCGGTGACGTCATCAGCGCATGTGCACTGTGCTCTCAATGGACGACATATGACATTGCTGTAAGATTGGTCAAAGCAGTGGAGACTGCGGTTCAATGTTTTTAAATGTAAAATAATGCGCCTAAGGAAAAAGAATCCCCTGAGAGAGTACAACATTGAGGGTACAGTGTTAGCGAGCACTACAGAAGAAAAAGATTTGAGGATACTTATTTCAGATGATTCCAAAATAAGCAGTGTGACCAGGCAGTGGGAAAAGTGAATAGAATTCTAGGATGCATCACTAGAGGGATCACCAGCTGGAGGAAGGAGGTTCTGATTCCCCTATAAAGATCTAGTGAAACCTCATTTAGAATACTGTGTCCAGTTCTGGAGACCTCACTTACAGAAAGATATTGATAAGATAGAACGAGTCCAGAGACGGTAACAAAAATGGTGAAAGGTCTGGGGGATAAAACATATTGAGCAGGGCCGGACTGGCCTACCGGGATACCGGGACATTTCCCGGTAGGCTGCCTGCCCTGGGCCGCTTTAATCTATGCTGTGGCTGCAGTGCTTTTCCTGCCTACTTGTAACACACAGCGGGAGACCGCTGTGTCACGGAGCTCAGTGTTAAATGTTCGGCCGCGCTATGACAAAAGTCCCGCCTTCCTCCTAGACCGGGAGTTTTGTCATAGCTCGGCCGAACATTTAACACTGAGCTTTGTGACACAGCAGGAGCAGGAGATGCCCACTGTGCCTAATGCAAACACTGACTGGTGAAGCTACATTGTTTGGCACAGCAAGGCTGCAATGACAGTGAAGGAGGCTGCAATGATGGTGAGGGAGGCTGCAATGAGGGCACAGTAAGGCGGCAATGATGGTGAGGGAGGCTGCAATGAGGGCACAGTAAGGCAGCAATGATGGTGATGAGGGAGGTTGCAATGAGGGCACAGTAAGGCGGCAATGATGGTGAGGGAGGCTGCAATGAGGGCACAGTAAGGCGGCAATGATGGTGAGGGAGGCTGCAATGAGGGCACAGTAAGGCGGCAATGATGGTGAGGCTGCAATGAGTGCACGGTAAGGCTGCAATGAGGGCACAGTTAGGCTGCAATGATGGCCATGGTGAGGCGGCAATTATGGGCATGGTGAGGTGGCAATGATTTACACAGTGAGGCGGCAATGATGGGCACAGTGAGGTGGCAGTGATGGGCACGATGGGGCTGCAATGATGGGCAGGGTAAGGCTACAATGATGGGCATGTGAGGCTGCAATGATGGGCATGGTGAGGCTGCAATGATGGGCATGGTGAGGCTGCAATGATGGGCACAGTGAGGCGGCAATGATGGGCACAGTAAGGTGGCAATGATGGGCACAGTAAGGCTGCAATGATGGTGAAGCTGCAACGAGGGCACAGTGAGGCTGCAATGAGGGCACGGTAAAGCAGCAATGGTGGGCACAGTAAGGCAGCAATGATGGGCACTATGAGGCAGCAATGATGGGCACAGTGAGGCTGCAATAATGGCATGGTGAGGCTGCAATGATGGGCATGTGAGGCTGCAATGATGGGCATGGTGAGGCAGCAATGATGGGCACGGTGAGGCTGCAATGATGGGCACAGTGAGGCTGCATGGATGGGCACAGTGAGGCTGCACGGATGGGCACAGTGAGGCTGCATGGATGGGCACAGTGAGGCTGCATGGATGGGCACAGTGAGGCTGCATTTGATGGGCACTGGTGAGGCTACATTGATCTCTTGAATCATGTCCACAGTCTCTGACCATCTCTTGTATCATGTCCGCAGTCCCGGACCATCTCGTGTATCATGTCTGCAGTCTGTGACCATATCCTGTATCATGTCTACATTCTCTTAACATCTTTAGTATCATGTCCTCAGTCTCTGACATCTTGACATCTCCTGTACCATGCCCGCAGCCTCTGACATCTTGACATCTCCTGTACTATGCCCACAGCCTCTGACCATCTCCTGTAATATGCCCGCAGCCTCTAACCATCTCTTGTATCATGTCCGCAACCTCTCACCATCTCTTGCCTTATATCATGTCTGCAGTCTCTGAGGGAGTCTGGAGAGGAGTTAAGAATGGGAGCTCCACCGGGATAGGGGTCATGGGAAAAGTCAGACGTGTGTGGACTGTGGAGAGGAGACTATAGGAAAACCAGAGCCACCAAGCTGGAGCCGACTGACTGATCCCTGCAAGGTGCACCTGAGAGGAGGTCAGTGACAGCACCGCCAGGCCAGTTGAGGGGGGTCATTGATGTAAGGGGGTAGTAAATACAATAATGTAAGGGGGCACTGATAATGGAAAATTGTTATCACTTACCGTAATTTTCCCTTCCTGGCCCATCCTCACGTCAGCCCCCAATGACCACATGTTCCAAGCTGAATATAAAAGACAGCCCCTCCCCCAACTAATGTAAAGGGAAGACTAATACCGCGCTTAACCTCAAAAGCAAGAATAGCAGCAACTAATATATGGAATACATACACATATAGAAATAGGAAAAAAACAATAGCTGCGCTAAGGATTGAAATTACTACTGGTGATAAACCAATAAGGGACTAATATAATGAAAATAATATATAAATACAATGTGATGATATAAGTGATAAAATCAAAATATTGAATGGCAACCCAAAATCAAAATATTGAATTATAAATTATTTAGTGAAAGAGTGAATGTGGATTATATAGAATAGGATGGTGAAAGTAGAAATAATATGAATGATGAGAAGTACACAATATACAGATAAAATGATGACGATCCTGTGACAGTAAATAAATCAATCCACATTCACTCTTTCTCTAGATAATTTGTAATTCAATATTTTGATTTTGGGTTGCCATAAAATATCTTGATTTTATCACTTATATCATCAAATTGTATTTATATATTATTTTTATTATATTAGTCCCTTATTGGTTTATCAGCAGTAGTAATTTCAATCCTTAGCGCAGCTATTGTTTTTTTCCTCCACCAACTAAGATGTTTGATAACTTAGCCTGCGACTGGCTACTAGGGAGGGAGTCCTGTGCTGACGTGAGGATGGTCCAGGAATGTGACGGTAAGTGATAACAATTTTCCATTTTCCTGGCCCATCCTCCCGTCAGCACATAACTGGATATACCAAAGCCAATATAGGGTGGGAGAGAACAAATGAAAAGAGATACTGACAATCAAAGAAAAGCTACTAAAGCCAGAAAGAATTGATCTCTCTTGTCCCCAACTTGCTGGTCGCATATTTAGTTTGTAAGGTTGAATGAAGACCGCACCAGACCTTCAAGCTAGCCCTTACCTATATCTTCCAAGCAATCCTGGCATAACTGCCCCAAAGGCTGACACCCCTTTAGTCAAATAGGCTTGCAATTGTTTCAGAGCAGAAAAGCTTCCTGGATGCCAATCTAGTCACCCTGGTAACCCAAGAGTGAATGACTTTAGAGGGCCTGATGGCTAAATGAAAAGATTGTACACTTTCCTCTTTTGACCAAGTACACTGTTAGTAACTCGATCATGTATAAGAAAACTGAAGTTTTCCTGCTGTGCACTCAGTGACTCTCATGTGAAAACTCCAGAAAAACTGGGAAGTATTCCCTCTGAAATTGGATACCACTTTAAAATTTAACTTTGGAGATAGATGTGGTATCCCCATCTCTGGTAAAAATGAAAAAGAAAAAGCCATCAAAGGGCCCTTGCCGGAAAGTGTTGCAATCTATAATATCTGTCTGAAGTAGTTGCTGTCAGAACTAGTTTTACCGTGAGGTACTTCAATGGAAATGAAACCTATTGGAGCAAAAGGGTGCTCTCAGATCCAAGCCTAAGTCCCACAGAGGGAACCAGAATTTCCGTCAAGGTCATATGGATCGTCATCTGGAAGCATCATCTGGTCACTGGCTTTTGCACCCATCTGCAGCCTGTGAAAAGATAAGGTAGCGATCTGTACCTTAAATGGATTTGTATGCTAGACCAACCTCTAGCGCTGACTGTAAAATGTCAAGGATTTTGGCTAGAGCAGGGAACACAGGAGAGAAAGCTTTTGCTGAGCAGACAAAACAGACTTCTTTCATATCCTCTCCTATGTAGTGTTCATGGATGATCTTCTGGTCACCAGATTCTGAACAATCTCAGATGAGAATCCCTGGACCTCTAGTATAGCCTATTCCATAGCCAGGCTATTAAACGTAGTCTTATTGGATTGGGGAGCTGTTACTGACCTGGCCATAAAGGATTTACTTTGGCCAGAGACAAAGATCAAACAGAGAATTCCATGGCACTGTGAACCTCTTGTCTGATGGAGTCTTTGCATTGGTATCCTGTTGCAAATATCAGAAAAAGACTTTTGGTGTCCCCTTTTTAGGCAATGTAGGCTACTACTGTCTTCTTGTCAACCCCTTGAAAATCTTGAAAGGTTTGCAATGCTAGAAAAAGGCTCTTTACCATTCAAGATACTTGGGGAGTCTGCGCTTCACCGCGCTCCAATGGCCTTGCACTTGTTTCTTCAGATTGTGGACTCCCCAGCCCCAGAGACTGGCATCAGGCTTCAGAATCATTCTATCGCCTGGGCTGAGAGGCATGCCTCTGAAAGAAGAGCAGTGGCGATGTCCAAAATTTTAGTTTTTGTTGAATTTGTATAGGCACAAAGATTTTCTGATTCATAGACAGCCCAGCTCATAGGCTAAAGAAGGCAAATTGAAACGCCCTCATGTGCCACCTGGCCCAAGGTACCACCACTGCCAACAAGATCTTCAAAAAGATTTCTGGGGCTGTGCCAATTCTGTAAAAGGCAGACAACTGGAAGTGACCTCTGGCCACCGCAAATCTTACACGCCTCTGGTGTTCGGCATTGATCGGTACATAGAAGTATGAGTTGGCCAGTCGAATGAATCCTATACACACCTATAACACGCCTAGAACTTATGCATATTCATAGGTATATATTGTTAAACTTGATGTTTGTACGGCAGAAACACTTTCGCTTTTTCTCGCTTATAGTAGCCGTGAACTGTGTTGTATTTCTCCACTGCAGTGAATTAAAAGCACCTACTTATATTATCTTAAGATCTGGATCTACTATCTCATCTGAATGTTTTGTTTGAAGACCCCTAAATCGGATTTAACTATCTATCTATCTATCTATCTATCTATCTATCTATCTATCTATCTATCTATCTATCTATCTATCTATCTATCTCTCTATCTATCTATCTCTATTTAGATAGATAGATAGATAGATAGATAGATAGATAGATAGATAGATAGATAGATAGATAGATAGATAGATAGATAGATAGATAGATTTATATATATTGTAATGGTATGTTTTAATAGAGATACCTGTAGAAATGAGACACTCTGGAGACTGTATACAGTATACTCTATGCCCATATAAAATAAAAATCTGATCCAATATAATCTCTTATGGGTTATATTTCATCAACACCAATACCCCATGTGATAATGTGCACCAAAAAGTTTGATAAATGTTGCGTGGCACTCTTTAATAAAATGATATGATTGGCTGTGGGAACCAAATTGCAGTTTGAGCAACAACATAATAGATAATAATTGATGTTATAGGATTACACACAGTAAGAAGCACTATACACATATAATTTCTATAGAATACATGGCGCAGAAAACATTTTGATAAAAAAAATTCTACAGTCACTATAATAATTGAAGAGCGTCTGAAGTCATTGTTTTATCATTCAGAACAGTGATGGTGGTATCTGAACACCTTGGCAGCTGTATAAGTCAATCTAAGTATTATTAAATGGTATAAAAAGAAGAGGATGCATCAAACAGTGATAAACTACTTCCCCATATCGATTGCACCATAAGTTATATCTGCTCAGAACATGCTCCAGGGTGAAATCAGCACGCACTTATCATAAAAATGTGATGTGCTGTGCTCTCACTGGATCACTTTTATGTCCATGTTTTTTCTATTTAATGAATAACTACAAATGCTTGTCCCAAGAGCTTGCATACATAGACGATGTGCTAAGCTGCTCCTCATTTTGGTACTGCCAGGCAGCCACTGGAAACCCCTGTTTACAACAAGATTGGAAATAAATAAATAAATTGGGCTATAAATACACTTTTTTTTGTCATCAGAAAAGAGTTGAGCTGCTTTGAAGTACTTCAACATTGCCGTTGCCATGGAGAAAGAGAGAATGAGAGAAAAGACACCAGAGCAGCGAGTCTTTCCAAATGCCAGCAGGCAGCAATGCATTTAACCTGTTCACAGCAACAGGGCATCATCATACAACGAACCTGCCAATCCGACAATAAACTGGGGCTAACAGGTGTATTTTATAGGGAAAGAAAGGATTAAATGAATGTGTTTTCCATGCCAGCCAATCACATTTTAAAGATGGCAGTTCCAACCTGGTTATTACTGCCATCCCTTAGCTTCTCTCTATATGCAGGTCTTGTTTTTTTTCTTTGTACTGTATGCTGCCCACTTTCTGTCTGCCTCTGTCTAAGTGAGCCCTAAGAACTGGAGGAGGAGCGGTGTTGTCCTCCTTTCTAGGTTCTGAACTGCAGTCCATTTACAACAAAGTGGTGAAGTTGGTGAAGAACTGACGTGATTACACTCATTTTCTTTCTGCAATATGCAACATTTCATATTTCAGAAAAGAAAATATATATTGGAAACTTTACAGGCCCTTTAAAGTCTTACTGGATCCGTGATGTCCTGGACTCACAGGAAGTGGTTTGAATGATGCCGGATGTCACTCATCCTGGAAGAGGACCTGCACAGGACCTCATAGTGGTCAGTGGTTCCTCTCTGGATTCGATATGGAGCCAGCCTTACAGGAACTGCTATGACCTGTAGTTCCACTATATCTCTTCAGCCCAGCTAACCGAACAGAACGCAACACTTCTTGCCTTTATGTGAGTGGATATTGCTGTTTAATAAATTGATTTTATGATACATACTCAGAGGCGCCCCTCTCCTTGTTTTTCTTACTGGAACCCGCTTTTGGCTCCTTTGGTGGCTGCCCTGACTGACCCCTGTTACATCTATGCCAGTACGTATGTATGAGTACATACATACATCCTACTAATTTTGCTTTTGGACTATTGGGTTCCACACTGAAGTATCTGTGCATTGCGCCTTTTTACTTGTTTTAAGTCTTCAGGGCACATCATTAGAAAGAAAGTGAGTATTGCAGGAAGAGCAGCATTTGTTATACAACTGCTAGGCTACTTCTTTGTTTGTCTTTTCATGAAAAAAATAGAATTTGGGTCTAACGTATGCCACTCTGGACTGTTGCATGCAGGAATTGCAAGCTATTACCTATGGCAAATCACGCCTCTCTTTTTCTCCTGCACATTTACCCTCTACTTCAATTGGATTTGCCCTCTGTAATATCTGGCAACCAGTTACACTGGCAAACAATGATAAATACAGGTGGGAGAATGGAGACAGTCTTTAAAAGTGGAACTGTGACACACCCCCGCCCCCCTCCAAGAAAACCTAGGAAAAAAAATTTAAAGGACTTGCTGTTAGGCAACACATAAAGGTATTGAGGCATAAAAATATACATAATGAATATAACAATACTGTATATTCATCATAGATTCATGCTTTGGGAGTGAACAACCCATCCAGGAGCACCGGTTCTCGGCAATATATGGTAGAGCGTGGGTATTGTTTCTTATTGACTATAAAAATATATGTAGCCTAAAATCCAAGTGTTTTTCGACACCAAGTGAGCTGCAGTAGTTGTGTACAGCTAGTTACTTCTTGGACCGGCTTTAAGCACCACCTGCAGCTCCCCGAGTGCTAAAAAATGTGTACTTGGATATAAACCAATGTTTGAGTTAAGTGTCTTGGCATAAACTAAACACATGCATGCGCATATGACATATCCCAAAATTCTGCAGGAGGGGATTATGGTATATCTTACTACAAATGTGTAGAGCCATTTACTTCTTTGGCCGTTTGTGTATGTCACTTGCGACCCCTGGGCACAGAAAAATAGTGGGATGTTATGCTAGGGATATTGTTATGCCTCAATATATCTGTGCAAGTAGACTTATTGTGTAGATTAACTCTAATATTCTTCTTGTAATGTAAAACTAAGTCAGACCTTTTGCAACCCCTTTAAGATGTAGTGTCACCATTTTCACTATTCCTGGTTATGCCTCTTTCTGGTATATTTGTAGATCTGCTCACACTTTATGTTATTCCTAAACCCGTATCCGCGTATGCACTGTATCACTTGGCTGCAGCACTGACCTGGCCAAAATGAAGAAATCCCACCATCTTCTGCAGGTGTGCTTTATGGCCAGTCCTGCTTTACATAACCCCTTTTGGAAAGTATATATATATATATATATATATATATATATATACCGTTTTAGCTATTTAAAATTAGAAATGTACTTTACATCAATATTTCTCAACTCCAGTCCTCAGCCACCCTCAGGTCATGTTTTCAGGATTTCCTTCAGATGAAACGGCTGTAGTAATTACTAAGGCTACACACTACAGCGACTTGGGATCCGACTTGTCAGACCTCAAGTCGCCCCAAGTCGCTTGACATTAGGAATTCCATTATAGTTAATTAGAGTTGTCTTAATGTACACTACTGAAGTTGCTTCGACTTCAGAAAAGGTTCCTGTACTACTTCAAAGTGACTTCTAGGTGACTTGTACCCATAGATTTCAATGGAAGTCGCCTCCAAGTCGGATCTCCCATCTATATTGAAGCGACTTTACAGGAAAAGAAAATAGTTTACCCAGGCAAACCCCTCCCTCCCAGAGAGCTGATTATTCTGTGACTGCCAACAGCCAAAGTCGCCTGTCCTGGAGGCAACTTTAAGTTGCGTTGTAAATTGCTCAAAGTCGCGCTGAAGTCACGCTGAAGTCACCTCCATGTCACCTTGCAAAGTTGTGCTGTAAGTCGTGTTGCCCCAGTGTGAACCGACCCTAAGGCAGTGAAACTGACCAAATCACCTGTGCAAAATAATAGAAAGCCTGAGAACGTGACCTGTTGGGGGTACTTGAGGACTGGAGTTGAGAAACATTGCTTTACATCACATGCTGTTCTTATTAAATATACTGTATATCCAAACCTATACATCTGTAAAGACATTCATGTGACCATTTGAATATTCTTATGCTATTGTGAATGTACACAGGAAATACAGTTACTGTATCAAGGTACTCACCCATAGCTGCTTCCACGGGCACTCACACTCACCAGCGTCAGGATTTTCTGAAGCCGTAGTAATATGCAGATGTGACCAGTGCAGAGAATGCAACCTGCAAAAAGACAAGAACAAAACTTACTGCTGTTAAGACTATTATTTCACTCTTTTTTTTTTTTTTCACAAGAAAAATTATTTCACTCTTAAAAATGGCTTTATATTAGCAAGTAAATACAGGGGGGTTCAATTCTAATAGAACTTGATTTGGATCACATGGCAGGACTGGGAGCAAAAAATACCTGACAATATATATATATACCCTGCCATTACTGTTGCCACAGCACATCTTTAGGAAACCAATTGCAAAAGCCAGAATTACCAGGCTACCACTTCAGGCCTGATTGGTCCATTCTTGAGCTAAAATCATCAAATGATGCATTTCAGGTGTAGTTAGATTTACAGAACATTGTGCATACATATATACCTTTCCATTCATCCCTACTGCTAGAAACAACACCAAAGTCGCAGCAACGAGGATTTGTTTTTTCAAAGCACTATACCCAGTGTACAGAAAAATGCAGAGGTATTAATTCAGCCCAAGATAGGTCTAAGGCAATCCGTAGATGATTTGATTTTCTTTCCTGCAACCACAGGTTGCAGGAAAGAATATCGCTTGATTCCCTTATCAACACAGTCAGTTTTAATGGGGGAATCCCTATCGCAGCGCTATTCTGTTCTGCCATTGGGGGGAAGCCTTTACCGGCCAACAGAACACAATGATTACTGCTGACAGGCTGGTTGTACTCAAGTCGATCAATGGACCGACTTAAGTACAATCAGCCTGCCCATACATGGATCGAATCTCAGCCAGTCACTGCTGAACCAGCTGAAATGTGATCAATCTATGGCCAGCTGAAATGTAGTTACTGAAACTGATTTCATTTAGATTAAGTATTATACATGGGGGATTGCTTAGAACAATACCTAACTTAAAGTAAAACAATAGCTTTCCATTAACCAATTAATGCTAGAGGACCAGATTATAACTGCATCTGCAGTTTTTTCCCCTTAGTCTCCCTGTCAAGTCCCACAAATATCTGTTGAGTCTGCCAATAATATCCATCCAATGCAGCTTCTTGTAATGGCGTGGCAATGATGCTACACTGCTCCTGAATGCAGAGCAGAGTTTCCACTCTTTTATAGGCTGTGCCTTTATCTTACACAACAGTAGGGTAAAAAAAAAAAACATGTTGTGGGGGAGGTGGCCATCAGCGTTTTCACTGCTGATTTAAAAGTCTATAGCAAGTTAATCCACACCTAGTCCTGCCCTCTGCTTTCTGGATTTTCAGCACTGTCTCTGTGGTTGAAACCCTCCCACTGCCATCTGCATTGTTTGGAGGGGATGTGAGACATAAACTATGGAGCATATGGCTCAGTCAGAGAAGGTAGAGGCTTTTTCAGTATTTTTTTTTTTTTTTAATGAGGCTTGTGCATCTTAAGCCGCGTACACACGGTCGGACTTTTCGTCTACAAAAGTCCAACGGACGCTGACGGACTAAAGCTGGCTGGTAATCCGATCGTGTGTGGGCTTCTCCGGACTTTCAACTGACTTTTTTAGCCTCAAATCCGACGTACTTTAGATTTGAAACATGCTTCAAATCTTTACGACGGACTCGAGTCCGGTCGAAAAATCCGCTCGTCTGTATGCTAGTCCGACAGACAAAAACCCACGCTAGGGCAGCTATTGGCTACTGGCTATCAACTTCCTTATTTTAGTCCGGTGTACGTCATCACGTAAGAATTCGACGGACTTTTGTGTGATCGTGTGTAGGCAAGTCTGTTCGTTAGAAAGTCCATCGAAAGTCCGCCAAAAGTCCGTCGAAAGTCTGTCGGACAGGCTGTCGGACTTTTGTAGCTGAAAAGTCCGACCGTGTGTACGCGGCATTATAGAACCTGGATTTTGAACGCTATCATACAGGAACTTTAGGTTTTACTTTGAATCAAATTCGTGGGCTCACATTACCCCATAAAGCAGTCCTATAGCTATAGAGAAGGCACCTTCTCATTGGCCACTATGTATGATGGGCAGTTTCACTTACTCATCGAGAAGTGTGGGCCAGAGATCAACCGCGCAAACTGTGTTTGATATAATCATAATTGTACATGCCAAGTTTTGGGAATACGGTTTTTTGAAGATAATGTGAGCATGGACCCAGGCTCCTGCCTAATGTACGTGGGGTCACTTCACAGGGTAAGCAAAGCCCAGATTCACTTAAAGCAATGACCTCCAACAGGAAATCCCTGGCTTTGGCACTATTCATCTTCTATCAATGGGCTTAAAAATCATAGAAAAACAGCAATGATGGCATTGCTAATAGTAGCCCATCAAATGTTTTTTTTCCAAATATCTGTACTAGAGAGAACACAAATTGCTTGCTGTAATGAAAACTTCAAGATCTTCTAGAAAGGAAATATACCGTATTTATCGACGTATAACACGCACTTTTTTCCCCTTAAAACCAGGGGAAAATCGCAGGTGCGTGTTATACGCCGATCCCCTGCGATCCCGACCTGTCACATTTTCAAAATCACCGACCGCGATTTGAAAATGGCGCCGCCGGCGCCGAAATACACAGAGCCGGTCCTCGGCTCTTCCCGGCGGCTCTCGTTCATTTTCGGCTCCACTCGCAGTCCCGAGCGGAGCTATCCGAACCTACTCGGCTAGGTTCGGATAGCACCGCTCGGGACTACGAGTGGAGCCGAAAGTGAACGAGAGCCGCCGGAAAGAGCCAAGGACCGGCTCTGTGTATTTCGGCGCCGGCGGCGCCATTTTCAAATCGCGATCGGCGATTTTGAAGCCCAGAATGGCTGGGATCACTGGGGCAAGGCTGCACTGGGGAAGGCTGCACTGGGGAAGGCTGCACTGGGGAAGGCTGCACTGGGGAAGTCTGCACTGACAAGGCTGCACTGGGGAAGTCTGCACTGACAAGGCTGCACTGACAAGGCTGCACTGGGGAAAGCTGCACTGACATGGCTGCACTGGGGAAGGCTGCACTGACATGGCTGCACTGACAAGGCTGCACTGAGAAGGCTGCAATGATGGGCATTTAAATGTAAGTTTTTTTTCCCTTCAACTTCCCTCCTAAAAGTTTTTTTTTCCTTAAAATTCCCTCCTAAATTGGGGTGCGTGTTATACGCTGATAAATACGGTAAATCATTCTCCAAGTTAAAGCAATATGAATTAGGCAGCATGGTTATGTGGTGAGCACCTTAGGTTCCTACCAGGAAAACAGCTACACGGTATATGCATGTCTTTCCCATATTTGCATGGGATTGCTTCCACACCTTTAAAGCTTTCTGTTAAACTAGGCACCACCACCCTTGTAACAGGCATACTAGACTCATGAGTTCAGGATTAAAGTGTTACTAAACCCACAACAGTAACAGCAGTCAGTATATGCAGTAAAGCGTCCATGTTACACTCACTGTGGAACCTAAGCGGTTAATCATCTGCATTGTGTAAAAGGTCTGTTTGATCCTGTCTTCCCTGATCCTCCCCTTCTTCCATGGACCTCAAACCATCTCCTGATAGAACAGAACTTTGGGGGCAAGCTGCACATGCTCAGTTTGGTATGTATTGCTAGAGAGTTTTTTCTTTTCTTGGGAGAGTGCATGTGATCAGCACAGGGCCAATCAGCACTATCCAGACAAAGGGTTTGGGGTCCTCCAGCCTCATAGGACAATCAGGGGAGAATGAAAACTCCTCCTACAAGCTTTAACCAGACACTGATATAAGTCACAAGACTACTTTTTACTGCTAAAAAGGAAAAGGTATTTAGCAGTTTATATCTACTAAAATAATTGCATTTCCATGTTCTGTGTACTGTGGGAGACCAGATATAGTGAATGCAGGCTCCTGGGTTTAGTAACACTTTAATGTGTGCTCTGGAATAGTTTGGCACATAAATGGTTAAATAAATCTACATCCAGATTTAACAAATGTGAACAATATTAAATAATAAGTTATACTTCAGGAACAGAAATACAAACCATACACCATTCACCAATACCATTTTCAGTTGGGAGTTTGCTTTTACATAAACAGGGTTTTTTACATGAAGTTTTTCTTTATTGTTTTGTTGACCACCATAACCAATTCTCTTCTCCGTTATTGCATGACTTGTCTTTAACTGAACTTGATTTTGCATACTCCATACCATTACTTGGGAAGGACATCATGAAAAATTAAGCTGCTTTTGAAAATTCTTGGCAAGCACACAGGCAAAAATTCAGTGGTAAAATGGTTTTGGAGCTAATGAAGGTATGGCTACTTATGATACTTGAGTTACAAGTGGACTACCCCTAAACATAAGGGTTCTGTTTACAGTATAATGTGCCAACATTTAAATTCATCAGAAGACTTTGGTTTCTAAAGGGGGGTGAATTCATTACACTTATAATAAAGGCCCTGATCAGTGGTAGTGATTATTATTTGAAACATGCTAGGATAATCTCATTATTGCCGACTGCTAGTTTCTTACAATATTCAAGCCTTTCTAATCACCATAATTAGACATGACACTAATTTCCCAGTGTTATAGATACTTTTTAGCATGATTACAAGTAGCTCAGTGTCTCACAGCTGTTGTGCATCCAGATTTTAGGATTACCTGATGTATTACTGTACTACAATACTAAATAACTAAACCCGGAGATATTTCACAACACCATATTATTCCAAAATCTAAAGAACATGAATGAATCACCCATTTCTACATTTACATCATAGTCAGTAAAAAGCCTCAAATAGGGTTATTACACAGTGGATCTTTTTCTTTTTTGGGTAATCCATTTTACCAACCTCAGAGGCACTCCGGAAATTAGTATAGGCACAAATTACAATAATAGATGCCATTTGTAGATTTCAGCATGTGCAGTATAGAAGGTGTAAAGCAATATATTATATTATGTCTAGAAATCAATTAACAGAGAACTTTGTTATGTAAGACCATGATCAAAGCCTGATGACAATACTGATTAAGATTACACTATTTGTCTGTCTGTTTTCTAACAATATCTGAGTTGTTTTGAATCATAACTCAGCGATAATTAGAAAAATAAAAAGCCACTTAAAATAAAACTATAGTGTATTTCCAGTAACCAACTATCTTTAATTTTTATTATCTATATTTTAAAGCAAACCTTGAACCCTAAGGAGGGTGGGGCTTAATATTTATCTGTCCCCTATCCATCGAGATATCACCCACCCATTAGCCACAGAGCTACTTGTCAAAATCTTCAGAGCAAGGCCATGTGTGTAGTACACTTTCCATTCAATCCTATGGAGAGTTTGTACTCCACTGCCAGGAGTTTGAACTCTACATTGGACTGAATGAATTTTATAGATTGCAGAGTGGCAGGCTAATCGCACTGTCACTGGTCTGTGCTGGTAGAGAACAGTTGACTTTATTTCCCTTTTTTTTTGTTACAACTTTTATAAAATGTCACAAGTTACATAGTTACATATTTAGTCAGGTTAAAAAAAGACACAAATCCATCTAGTTCAACCAGCAAAAAAACAAACAACCATACAATCCCATATACACAATCCTATACCCACAGTTGATCCAGAGGAAGGCGAAAAAACCCCAGTAAAGCATGATCCAATTTGCTACAGCAGGGGAAAAAAATCCTTTCTGTTCCCCCAAGAGGCAATTGTATTTTCCTTGGATCAACTTTACCTATAAATATGAGTACCCAGTTATATTATGTACATTTAGGAAAGAATCCAGGCCTTTTTTAAAGCAATCCACTGAGCTAGCCAGAACCACCTCTGGAAAGAGTCTATTCCACATTTTCACAGCTCTTACTGTGAAGAAACCTTTCCGTATTTGGAGATGAAATCTCTTTTCCTCTAGACGTAAAGAGTGCCCCCTTGTCCTCTGTGATGACCTTAAAGTGAATAACTCAACACCAAGTTCACTATATGAACCCCTTATGTATTTGTACGTTGATCATATCCCCCCTTAATCTCCTCTTCTCAAGAGAGAATAAATTCAGTTCCTCCAATCTTTCCTCATAGCTGAGCTCCTCCATGCCTCTTGTCAGTTTGGTTGCCCTTCTCTGAACTTTCTCCAGTTCCCCGATATCATTTTTGAGAACTGGTGCCCAAAACTGAACTGCATATTCCAGATGAGGTCTTACTAATGATTTTTACAGGGGCAAAATGATATCCCGCTCTGGAGTCTATACCTCTCTTAATACAAGAAATGACTTTGCTCACTTTGGAAACTGCAGCTTGGCATTGCATGCTATTTTTAATGATCTACCAAAACCCCCAGATCCTTCTCCACTACGGATTCCCCCAGTTGTACTCCCCCTGGAATGTATGATGCATGCATATTCTTAGCCCCCAAGTGCATAGCTTTAAATTTATCAACATTAAACCTCATTTGTCACATAGTTGCCCAATGAAACAGCGCATTGAGGTCGGCTTGTAAGTTGGAGACATCCTGTAGGGAAGTTCTTCCACTGCATAGCTTGGTGTCATATGCAAAGACTGAAATGGTAAAACATTAAGTACTCTTGAGTACTTTGCACACAGCAGCTGGCAATTCAGTGCTTGTTTTCAGCATTCATCATTGCAAGAACTGGTGTACACTGCCTGCATAGGGAATACTTTGTATGAACTGTATGCAAACAAACTGCAAAACTTATTCCCATGGGCAATAAGTTTAAAAGTCAAAAAAATAAAACCTATGTGGCTCACGGCCAAAGGTAAAAAAGATATAAATAATAGGAAAAGAGCATTTTTAAAAAATACTGTATAAAAATGAAGGAACGCTATTTTCATTTAAAAGTTACAAAGAATATAATAAAATATGTAAAAAGGAAATCAAGAATACAAAAATTCAAAACAAACAACAGCTTACAAAAGAGAGTAGGATAATCCCCCAACAATCCTTCATATTTATTAAAGTAAAAACAGCAGGACTAAATATGCAGGCCCTTTACAAGATAATTTAGAGTTAGTGACTAGGTACAAAGAGAAAGCAAATGTATTAAATACCTTCTTCAGCTCTGTATACACAAAGGAAAATGGGGACGTTCAAGTCCATAATGGAGATAGTATTATTATAGTGCCATGGGAACTAAAGAACTCCAATGGCTTAAAACGGATATGGTCCTGAAACATTTCTATAAAATAAAGGTTAGTAAAGCACCTGGACTAGATGGCTTACACCCATGTGTCCTCAAAAAGTTCAGCTTTGTTACTTTGAAGCCTTTGTTCTTAGTTTTTAGAGACTCTGTAATGACTGGCTCAGTATCACTACATTGGCGCAAGGCCAACGTGGTGCCTAGGTGTAGCACCCTAATGTGTGCTACTAGTATTGGTAGAGTAGGTAAATGATATTCTGGCTAGGAATAACCTGAGTCTTTAAATTGGGTCAGGGTTATTAGAGGCCAGGGCAGGATGACTCATCTCGGCAGCGTTCTGGTTCCTCCCCCTGGTGTCTGGAAGGTTGGAGAACCTTCTAGGACTAGAGGGCAGGGGCTAGGAGGGGCTGCCATGAATATTTTGGGGCCTCAGCCAATCCCCAGAGGTGGGCTGGTAGGGGCTGAGACTACCTCATAAATAGACATCGGCCATGCTAGCAGGGCAGTCGGTATAAGATAAAGATGCAGTGTTGTGGAGGCTGTCAGTGACCCTGAGGGGTACCCCCTAGTCTGTGGGGGGTTGTTCTGCCTTGGGCTGGGGTTCGGGTGCTGGAAGCATCCTGCCAAACACACAAGGGAGGAAGCTTTCCTGGAGACACGGGAACAAAGAGAGGCCAGTAGTGCAACACTGCTGGGAACTAACAAAGGGGGGAGACTGCCACATGTAGCCAGTCTCCCTTGAAGACAGCGGTGGGCTTAAGTCTTCTACCTTTTTCTCTAGAGATCTCTGGAGAGAGAGAGTCAGCTGGGTGGGCTGGTGAAGAGTCAGTCAGACAGACTGGTGTAGAGAGGTAGCTGCAGCCAGGTGGGCTGGCATTGCTCGAAGAAGTGGAGCTAGGGCCACAAGGGGAGGCAGAAGGAAAGATCACGTACTGTTGTTAAAGCGTAACTCCACTTTTGTTGAGAAAAAAACATTCACCTCTGGGTGATCTATGTACATTGCAGGGATTATAACAAACTTTGTTGCAGATTCCTACCTTTTGTTATTCTGAAGAAATACCTGTTTGTTCCTCTGTGCCTCTATGCGAGTGGGTCTAATGGGAGTGGTTTCATAATTATCAATCAGCTGTGCAGCTGCAGATCACTAGTGAGGAAATCTGCTTTGGGCCTCTTTAGACGTGTTCCTATTAGAAGTATCTCACCAAAAATGAAATTTTTGCTGAAAGGGATGTCTCAAATCTGACTTGTATCTTAGGCAGACTTCTGGAAAAATTGGTAAGCCAATCACACAAGCAGGAAATGATGTTTCTGGGACGTTTATACGCTATATTATTTTTTCTTTATTTGATATATTTTTCCTCATAAAAGTGGAGCTTTTGCTAGAAAACAATATTTGAAGTAATAGTCAACTCAAATTCATGAGAGATTCAAGACCAAAGCTGTCCAACAAATCTGATTTCTTTTTATGAGGAAAGTAAGCAAAAAAGTGGACAAAGGAGTAGCTGTTGATAGCGAATACTTGGATTTTGCAAATGCGTTTGACACAGATCCCCACACACGGCTAACATGTAAGGTAAAGTCTACAGGCTTGGAAAGATCAGTTTGTAAACTGGCTAAGAGATAGAATTCAGAGAGTAGTGATTAATGATTCATACTCTGAATTGTCTAATATTATCAGTGGTGTACCCCAAGGTTCAGTGTTGGGACCATTACTTTGTAATATCTTTATAAATGATATTGGGTCTGGGATTAAAAGTATAATTTCAGTCTCTGCAGATGACACCAAGCTATGCAGTGGAATAACATCCTTACAAAATGTAGCCAACTTACACGCCAACTTCAATGTACTGTTTAAAGTGTTTGTAACCTTGAAAAAAAAAAATCCTGTTCCTTTAAAGCATGTTATACAGCACAGTGCTTGTGCTGTGTAATTTGGCCCCTGTATCACCTGAAATACCTGTCTGATCCTGTCTGGTGCTGCCCTCCCCTTTGTAAACTGACCAAGGTTTAACATGGCTGATGAACCCCGACACCGTGGTCAGTTTACATGCCTCCGTCATCCACAGCTCACCTCTGTCCTCTCCCCTCTCCCTCCCTGCCTGTCAGCTCCCCGATCCTCCCCTTCTGATGATAGAATAACAGTGTAAAGTCTCCCCATCCCCTCAGGTAGATAATGCCAATTTCCCCAGTGTGTGTGATTTTTAAAAAAAAAGCTGCTGTGTACCTTATTCTATAGCGCTCATCGCCGCTCACATGACTGCCTGGCTCTCTCCTCCTCTCCTGCTCCCAGCTGACGTCAGCAGTTCTCGGCCCTCCCACTGTAGCTCTCCGTCTGGGAGAGGAGAGAGCCGGGCGGTCACGTGAGTGGCGATTGGTGCTTTGGAATAAGGTACACAGCGGCTTTTTTAAAAAAAAAAACACACACACTGGGGAACATAGCATTATCTAACAGAGATGATTAGAGAGACTTTACAAGTGGCTTTACAACCACTTTAATTAGCCAACGATGTGGCAAACGAGGTTTAATGTTGATAAATATAAAGTTATACTCTAAAAACATGCATCCTAGGAGGAGAACAGCTCGGGAACTCAATGGTGGAAGGATCTGGGGGTTCTGATAGATTATAGACTTAAAGCGGAGTTCCACTCAAAAGTGGATGTTCCGCTTATCTGCCTCCTCACCCCCTCTGTAGCCACATTTGTAATCTTACGGAGGCGGGGGGGGGGGGGGAGTGGGTACCTGTTTTTGACAGGTATCCCTCCCCACTTCTGAGAGGCAAGATCACTCGGAAATTCGGACCCCCTCCTCTTTCCTCCACTGCTGGGCCATTCATAAAAGCGCAGCACGCTTCACACATGCGCAGTAGGGGACCGGCTGTGAAGCCGCAAGGCTTCACTGCTGGTGTCACTTACAGGCAATGGCGGCTGCAGCACCCGAGAGCCAATGGAAACATCGGCTGGGGTGCCAACATCGCTGGATTTCTAGACAGGTAAGTGTCCTGGCTCCTGATATTAAAAGTCAGCAGCTACATTATGTGTAATTGCTGACTAAAATTTTTTGCTGGGGGGGGGACTCCGCTTTAATAACTGCATGCAATGCCAAGCTGCAGTTTCTAAAGCAAGCAAAATCATATGTTAAGAGAGGTATAGACTGCAGGGAGAGACATAATCATTAGCAAGACCTCATCTGGAATATGAAGTTTTCTATTTTTTTTATTTGATTCATTTCTTTTATTTTTCTATTGGTTGAACTAGATGGACTTATGTCTTTTTTTAAACAAACTAACTATAAAACTATATAACAGTAGGTTTGGAGAAGCCAATATGTTTGCTTTCAGTAAATGGTGGCAAATTCAAAGGAATCTCCTAAAATGTTACATGCAACCACATCCCTTCCATAATATGAAGATGAAATACAAACAATCATTAGCTAAAAGACAGCAGTAAACCTTCTATTCAGCATCTGAGTATTGTTGTTGAAATCATTCTGTGCAGAATAAACCAATGTGGTTTTCTCTGTTCTCAGTGCGTGTTGGCTCACACGACAGGGAGCTAGTTACGTGCCAGAAAGCTACGCTATATTACAAGTCTGTATTTATAAGTGACCCTGATGGTATTTGAACAAGTGAAATGCGTGGAATGCTCAGAACATTGAAGAACAAACTCTCTATCCATTCCACTTGACTTTAGTTCATGGAATGTGGAGAACAATTAAATGATGGTAATGTGTGGCTACTGTGTCTGCGGGGAGCAAAAGGATAATAAGGGACTGATGCTAGCCGAACTGGGAGCGTAAACAAGATTTCTAGTCCTTCTGCATTCTTTCACACAACATTTAATAAACAGTTACAGCCAATTAATAGAATAGTGACTATGATTAAAGCTAATGTTAGATGGGTTATTTCTTCACCCCGATCACCCCAGTTTTGTTATAGTGATTCATTGCTAAGAAATGCATATTCATTTTCTGTGTGATGGCAACCTCATAAATTCTTAATGCAATTTTTCCCAGCGATTGAGATTAATGCTGGCAGCAAAATCGCTAGTGACAATCGCTCCTAATGCATCTCTTTGGAATGCTTCTCAAATTGCTGAAGGATAACAATTTGTAGAAGAGCACAACCCAATGCCGTAGCACTAGTCTCAGCTACTCTAGCGATTAAATGTATGTACTACACTGGAATTAGCAATTTGTAGCAGCATATAATTTGTTACAAAACTGCCTAGCTCAGCTAAGTTTGATTTTCAGTTGCGATTCTCTCTGCATGGAGTAAGTAATTTTTTTCCATTGCGTGTTTGTTTTTTCTGTGTATTTTGTTTTACATCCACAACCGAGAAATCCTACTGATACTCACTACTGATTCCGCTGATACCACCGCCTGTGGAAGGGAATTCCACATCCTTTCTGCTCTTACAGTAAAGAACCCTCTACGTAAATTAAGGTTAGACCTCTTTTCTTCTAATTTTAATGAGTGGCCACGTGTCTTATTAAACTCCCTTATGCGAAAACGTTTTATCCCAATTGTGGGGTCATCAGTACAGTGTTTGTAAATTGAAATCATATCCCCTCTCAAGCGTCTCTTCTCCAGAGAGAATAAGTTCAGTGCTCGCAACCTTTCCTCATAACTAATATCCTCCTGTCACTTTATTAGCTTTGTTGCCCTTCTTTGTACTTGCTCCATGTCCAGTACATCCTTCCTGAGGACTGGTGCCCAGAACTGGACAGCATACTCCAGGTGCGGCCGGACCAGAGTCTTGTAGAGTGCGAGAATTATCATTTTATCTCTGGAGTTAATCACCTTTTTAATGCATGCCAATATTCTGTTTGCTTTGTTAGCAGCAGCTTGGCATTGCATTAATTCTCTTTTAAGCAATTTTGTTTTTTTAGATATCGATTCTAGGTAACTAAAAGTGGGGCAAGGGTGTGTCCTTTGCCTAAATGTTTTGTGCTGAAAGTAGTATCTCTTTAGCCTCATACACACGATCGGACTTTGTACAAACTTTCCCGTGGATTTTTGTACAAAGGGCGTTGGCCGTAAACTAATTAAGCATACACACGGTAGGACTTTTTCAGCCAACTTTCACCAAATCACGTGGTTTTTCAGTTCTTTACCGCCATCCTTTGGTCAACTTCTGTATTGTTGTCTGGTCTTTTGCATTGGTTCTGAGCATGCGTGTTTGTACTTTGGACTAAAGTCCTATGGACTTATGTACACACGATAGGATTTTGCACCATAGGACTTTTGTTGCCGGAAAGTTTGTCTGTTTGCACAGCCAACATTTGTCCGATGGAAACCGAAAAAGTTTGTCCGATGGAGCATGCACACGGTAGGATGTTGCCTTAAAACAGCTAATTTACATGTTTGTTGTCAAAAAGTCCTATCGTGTGTATGGGCCTTAAGTCAGCTCAGAAAATTACATAGTTACATAGTAGGTGAGGTTGAAAAAAGACACAAGTCCATCAAGTCCAACCTATGTGTGATTATGTGTCAGCATTACATTGTATATCCCTGTATGTTGTGGTCATTCAGGTGCTTATCTAATAGTTTCTTGAAGCTATCGATGCTCCCCGCTGAGACCACAGCCTGTGGAAGGGAATTCCACATCCTTGCCGCTCTTACATTAAAGAACCCTCTATAGGTACATAGTAGGTGAGGAAGGTATAAGGAAATTGGAAGGTATATGACTGAATAAATGGGTTCTAGTATGTATTATACTAAACATGCAGAATCCCACTGTTTGTAATTGGGCCTAGTCACATTTCAGTGTTCAATCTATTCTAGTATACTCTTCGATGTTAGTGCCTATCAACATGTCACATGCAGAGCCTTGTGCTTTTTGATGCACGTTTTTTCACCTGAAGAACTCCTCTTCTAGGGCTAAAATACAGCCCATTAATTGTAATGTGTCTATGCACACAGGCGCGTAAACAATCGCCGTGTAATCTTCAGTAAAAAAAAATAAAATAGAAAACTCTGCATTTTTGGTCAGTAATTTACGCCTCATGCCTTTGTGCGCAAATGTCCATTAACATAGCGTGAATGTGAGAATAAGTTTGCGTGTGAAAATGCGTGCATTTGTGCAAACGCATATGCGTGAAAATATGTACATGCAAAATAAAAAAAATAAAAATTGATACTCAAACAGGAGTATCGTGTGCAAGAGGCCTAGAACTGCTTTCATTTCACTATTCAACCCAGGAAACAAATGGCTGAAGCTTGACATTGGATATACAAAAATGCTTGCACAAAGCTTGTAAAATGCTTTCAAAACACTGCCCACCAAAAAAAAAAAAAAAAAAAAAGCCCACCAGGAATATGCTCTGCTCAGGTGTGATTACAGGCTTAATGTGCCCGTGACATGCACACGCACACGTTCCTAGTGTAAGTTCTCAAGATTTGGGTGCTGCAGCAACAACCAGCTGGATACTGGTTCAAGTCACAAAATAGATATTTGCCAGCACACCAAGGATCGGCACAAAGTGGCGTCCAAACGGGTAGTTTATTGCATGATCACAACACAAGAAAGGTACAACGTTTCGGAGTCACGCAGGACCCCTTCGTCAGGCATCTTTACATGACTCCGAAACCTTGTACCTTTCTTGTGTTGTGATCATGCAATAAACTACCCGTTTGGACGCCACTTTGTGCTGATCCTTGGTGTGCTGGCAAATATCTACTTTGTGACTTGAACCAGTATCCAGCTGGTTGTTGCAAATATCTACTTTGTTACTCAGAAGCAGGACAAGTGCACTGGCTGTGGCCTGGAATCAAGGAAGGCTAGACCGGCATATAGGCAAGGGTCATGAAGCCCCCTATGTTCTAATTTAAATCTAACAGTGCATTCATGGACCATAAGAAATATGACAGCAGCTATAACAGATGGCAAGGAGTGCCAATATTTATATGAAATGAATCCAGTTTGATTACCTGTTGTTCCTGCCAGTAGAATCATTATCTTTCTACTTTCTGTAATTGGGTAACAACGTTGTTCACCTTGAAATAAAATTACACAGTAGTGTTCTCATACCGTGCACCCTGCTAAACAGTTTTGATGGACCTGCAGTTTTAAATGGACTTTAACTGAAATAGATACAAATTAAAACCCAATTCCTGCTAACAGTTTAATTAGTTATAGTAACAAGTATTTTTTGTCTTCAGGATAAAAGGGTTTAATGAATATTAAGCTTCCTTGTCAGTGTATTACGTTACCCCCCCCCCCCAACCTTGTAACTGCCACTTTTGCTGGACAGCATAGCCTGTTAAAGGAAAATAATGGATCTCCTGGCAGGTGTAATAAGTAATAAAAATGTAAAGGGACACTCAGAAGAAAAAAAAACTGCACCAAACAAAAACCAAAGATCATTGAAAACTACATGTCCATTTAAGATTACATTGTAAAATTACAACTTTGCTACCTTTGCTAAAGTTAAATATATTGTTTTTCCCTGACTTGATTTTAGGTTGTACATATAGCAGTTTGCCAGGCTACATTTGATAAAATAGACTGATTTGGTACCATAGCCTCTCAGTGGGTAAATGAAGCCGTTTCCTCAGTAGATACCATACTTCTCACATAAGAGTGTTCTTTATGACATTTTATTTTCTTATAGTTATGATGTTGGGGCTACAAATGAAGATCCTAGAAGAGTGAACCTGACCTTTAAACCTAGCTCTTTATGGCATAGCAGATTTAAGTAGAATACCCAAGGAATACTTAGAAGTTAATTTGTTAACATTTAAGAGGTTATGGCTTCACATTACCAGAAGGTGAAAAGAGAATACTTTGTCTGAATATAAAAATGATACGTCCCAACAGGCATGAAAGAGAAATGGCATGGAACACGTGTGACAGGAGGAAACACGGCTTGACCTCTAGATTTTACATTGACTCTGCTTCTTAACAAAATAGGAGTACTTGGAACATGAACAGTTTAGCTCGTACTACTTGGCAAATAATAAAAAAATGGACGATTCAGGTGGGAACTGATCCCAGAACAGCACTTGATATATTAAATGGCCATACTATGCTAACATTTCTTGGTCAGGCAAATGCGTTACTGCAAGCTGCTGCTAGCACAATCGTTTTCCTTAGCAGAATCTATAGCATTAAAGAAGTAAACTCTCACTGAATTACATTCATTTTGCCTTTGTCTTTTTTAATGAAATACTTTCACCCTTTTTCTTTATTTTCTTGTATCTGTGCTACCAATCCCCTGCAGACTCTTTACAGTCACATCCTGTCTACATACACTTCAATGATGGCTGCATGGCATTTCTCAGGGCAGGCTTCTTTATGGTAGCAACAGTGGTCCATGCCCGTGAAATCTGTGTTAAACCAGACATTTGTAGTTGCAGCTTATTGGTTGAATTAGATGGACTTGTGTCTTTTTTTTAACCTGACTTTGTAACCATGTGGCTTATATGAGATTTTACTGATTGGAATTACATACACTTTACAAAGCCCTGTTATACTGGTGAGTTTCTTCATCACCTGCTGTGCCAGTGCAAATTGCTATTGTCTGGCAGCTGTTCGTAGGCTTTGCAGCAGTGGTGGCTGGCGCTCCATTATCCATGCGAAACTGAGAGCCACCCCCCCTCCTGGTCGCTCGATTGTCAGCCCACCAGCCCTGCATTTACCCCATCTAGGTCGCGGGCAGAGCTTCCTCCTCATCAGCTTCACCCCGTGTTTCCTCCTCCTTGGCTTTACAACGCCTTCCCCTGCATCTTCTCCTCCTCGGCGGCCAATACGATCGCTTCACCTCTCGGACAATCGGGTCTCAGGATGATATTAATTTGCTACTGTCACACAACTGGGTGGGCTCAGGGCGCAGTGCTCTGACCCCCAAGCCCACTCTTTTTTGAAGCCAATTAGAGCGTCTGGCTCTAATCACATGCTTCTAAAAGAAAACAAATAAACATTGGAATCCATACGTCCGGCACCCTGTATGTAGATTAGGGGCCAGACGCATGGATTAGGGGGGCGCCCCTGCGCCCCTTATAGATGGGCAGCCACTGCTTTACAGCAAATGCTAATCAGTTCCAGACAGCCCCATGGCAGATATACTGCTACAGGGCGGCCCTCCTGGGCAGAATCACGTATATATTTACGTGATTCTGCACTTCCACCTAGGGGGCGTGCGCGCGTGCTGCTGGTGGGCCACTTCTGTGATTATTCACAGCAGAAGCTGATATGTGTGTCCTGGGCACTGGATGTCTGCCGGCACCTGCCGATCATCGGGCAGAGACACAGAACGAAGTGTATATAAGGGAAGTGATGGCTTTTTTGTCCCTGCAAAGCAGGGAATAAAATCCAGCACTTATCTTAGTAAAAGCACCTAACACAGTACACAAAAACACTGGCTAGGCACATAGTGAACCCTTTGATTGCCCTAGATGTGTAACACCTTCCCTGACAGTGTCATTAGTACAGTGACAGTGCATATTTTTATCACTGATCACTGTATCAGTGTCACTGGTTGCCACAAAATGTCAAAAGTGTCAGTTAGTGTCCGATCGTCCGCTGCAATATTGCAGTCCTGCTGTAAGTCATTGATCGCCGTCATTAGTAGTATAGATAATAAATACGGTAAATAAAAATTCCAGTATATATACCATAGTATGTAGACGCTGCAACTTTTGCGCAAACCGATCATTATACGCTTATTGGGATGTTTTTTACCAAAAATATGTAGCAGAATGCATATTGGCCCAAATTTATGAAGAAATTTGATTTTTATTTTTTTTTTATTATTAGGATATGTTTTATAGCAGAAAGTAAAAAATATTTGTTTTTGTTTTCAAAATTGTCAGCCTTTTTTTGTTTATAGCACAAAAAAATACAAAATGCAGTGCTGATCAAATACCACCAATAGAAAGCTCTATTTGAGGGAAAAAAAATTATATAAATTTTACAGCGTTGCATGACTGCGCAATTATCAGTTAAAAAAACACAGTGCCGTATCACAAAAAGTGGTTACAACTTGCTCTACACATTGCTAGGACCTGTAACAATTAACAAGTAAATATTTAGGGTTTTTCTTTTTTTTTTTTGTGGTGGATCCTGTAGCCCTGTAACACCTTTAAGATTAGAAAACCTATCAATCCTCTGTATATACAGTATTCTCTTTACAAGAAACCTCCAAGGATAGAAATGTGGACCAGCATTGCTGACTTAGTGCTAAAAACACAAGCTTGGCCTGCTATCGTTGACTTAGTAGTAGTAGTACAAGCCTGGAGGCTTTCCTTTCTTTCTTTTTTTTTTTACTAACTGGTATGTCAAATATGCAGGATAGATATTCAGATTTATAAGATCTCACTGAACACTTTTTCCATATTAGTAACTCAGGGGAAAGTGAACCAGGTTCAGTATGACAGCTCCATGACTGCTGAAAATCATAGGTTTGAACCAGCCCCGAGCCTGTTATCCACTCCTATGGAGTCCTTGACAGCTCTATGGCCAGCAGTGGTAGCTCCAAAGTTTCTATCTTTATGTTTCTGTTTAAAGTGACTTAAATACCATGTAGTAAAGATAAAAAAATAGTTTTATGCTATTTTTTTTAATATGTACAAGGCTAAACCACATAAAAGTAATCTCAGGATTTGTCTCATTACATGGTTATGGTAATTCAGCATTTAATATTTATGTAATTTTCCCAGATTATATATTTTGAAATATGATATTATGCTCTGGTTATCCAGAATTTTGCATAACCTCAAATGATCAGGTCCCCCTTTTTATCTCTGTTATTTGTTTTATTATTTTGTTAAAGGAATCTGATTATGCAGTACTGATCTTACTTTGCATTTCTTTCACCTGTGATACAATGTTGATGGAGACTAAGCACTATCTAAGAACCCAACAAGGAGCATTTATCCAAATTACCATGAAAAAAATATTTTATTCCAATAAAAAGGCCATATAGGAAAATACATGAAAATTAAAGCCTCGTATACACGATCTGATTTTCTGCAGGGAATTGTGTGATGACAGACTGTTTGCCTAAAATCACTAAAGTACGCTACTTCAGACAATTGTTGTCCAACTTTACGCCAACAAATGTTGGATGACAGGCTAGTAAATTTTCGGCGGACAGAGGTCTGTTTTCAGATTTTCGTATCGTCTGTATACAAGTCCGTCACACAAAAGTCCAAAGTACAAACACGCATGCTTGGAATCAATGCTCACCAAACAGGGCATTAGCAGTAGGTGCCCAAAGGGTGGCGCTTAAGAGCTGAAATTCCCCGTAGTACGTCACTACGTTCGTGTTTGTTGGCCAGCAATTCTGTGCCGTTAGTATGCAAGACAAGTTCCTGGCACACGTCCTGGCACAGAGCGTCGGACAAAAGTCTGACGCCCTGTTGGCCAACAATCCAATCGTGTGTATGAGGCTTAAGGAAGCTTTTTCTAAGTCGGAGCGACTTGCGTCGCTCCTATTAGAACGGTTCCGTAGTACAGAACGGGAGGCGACTTGTCAGGCAGCTAGGTCGCCTGACAAGTCGCCCCTGTGTGAACCGGCAGTAAGAGTTGAATGTATCCCTATGTATCAGATATAATTTTAAAAGATAATTCAGCACAACGCTGAACATTCGATTCAACAAGCACATTCTGTTAAATTCAGTAAAGCATTTGCTGCACTTTTTAGGCCCTTTTGGCCCATTAGAAAGTCCTGCTCCTAATTCATAAAAAGCCTTGCGACAGTTTTGATAACAGTTCAGATACATGCAACAAATTCAGGTAGTTACTGATTGTGCAACTCTGGGAATCTAGGGCTGAAATAAATTCAAAAAGAATTACTGCTAGCTAGGGATGAGCTTCGAGTTCGAGTCAAACTCATGTTCTACTCGAACATTGGCTGTTCGCAAGTTCGCCGAACAGCGAACAATTTGGGGTGTTCGCGGCAAATTCGAATGCCGCGGAACACCCTTTAAAAGTCTATGGGAGAAATCAAAAGTGCTAATTTTAAAGGCTTATATGCAAGTTATTGTCATAAAAAGTGTTTGGGGACCCGGGTCCTGCCCCAGGGGACATGGATCAATGCAAAAAAAAGTTTTAAAAACGGACGTTTTTTCAGGAGCAGTGATTTTATTAATGCTTAAAGTCAAACAATAAAAGTGTAATATCCCTTTAAATTTCATACCTGGGGGGTGTCTATAGTATGCCTGTAAAGGGGCGCATGTTTCCTGTGTTTAGAACAGTCTGACAGCAAAATGACATTTGGAAGGAAAAAACTCATTTAAAACTACCGCGGCTATTGCATTGCCGACAATACACATAGAAGTTCATTGATAAAAACGGCATGGGAATTCCCCACAGGGCAACCCCGAACCAAAAAAAAAAAAAAAAAATGATGTGGGGGTCCCCCTAAATTCCATACAAGGCCCTTCAGGTCTGGTATGGATATTAAGGGGAACCCCAGCCAAAATTTTAAAAAAAAATTGACGTGGAGTTCCCCCTAAATTCCATACCAGACCCTTCAGGTCTGGTATGGATTTTAAGGGGAACCCCGCGCCAAAAAAAAAAAAAAAAAACGGCATGGGGTCCCCCTAAAAATCCATACCAGACCCTTATCCGAGCACGCAACCTGGCAGGCCGCAGGAAAAGAGGGGGGGACGAGAGTGCGGCCCCCCCCCTCCTGAACCGTACCAGGCCACATGCCCTCAACATTGGGAGGGTGCTTTGGGGTAGCCCCCCAAAACACCTTGTCCCCATGTTGATGAGGACAAGGGCCTCATCCTCACAACCGTGGCCGGTGGTTGTCGGGGTCTGCGGGCGGGGGGCTTATCGGAATCTGGAAGCCCCCTTTAACAAGGGGACCCCCAGATCCCGGCCCCCCCCCTGTGTGAAATGGTAAGGGGGTACTTACCCCTACCATTTCACTAAAAAACTGTCAAAAATGTTAAAAATGACAAGAGACAGTTTTTGACAATTCCTTTATTTAAATGCTTCTTCTTTCTTCCTTCATCTTCTTCTTCTTCTGGTTCTTCTGGTTCTTCATAAAGAAAAAAGAGGTTGCGCTAGTGCTAATGAAACATAATAAATAATTGACAGTGACAAAATTCATATATGTCAAAAAAATCAATGTGTAGAACTCTAATATTGAAAAAAGTCCATAAATTGAAATCCCAATCAAGTGTTATACGGAGTCCAAAAAATCAATAAACATCAATGAAATGTTATTAAATGTCCAGAACCCCGATAGAAAAAATAAGAATAAAAATAAAAATAAAACTAATTGTGAGAAGTAAAAAATCCAAGTGATGAATAGTGAAGATCAGTAACAGCGAGGAAGAGTCCACCACCAGGTACTGAAGGGGTTACTTCTTACCAGAATGCCATGACCCCCCACTACAGAGGATCACAGCAAGCAGGGATCTTTTAAAGCCAGAATGGAGATTAGCAGCAGTGTCCACCAGGGGTCATCACCTCAGCAGCCGCTCCAACAACCCAGGGCATTGATACCATGAAAATAAAAAGGGGCTCACATAGTGTAAAACCACTTAACGCTTTATTAAAATATATAAAAAGCAGATGTACACTTACAAAGTGTCAGATAATTGAACAGCCTTAAGTCCGGCTCCGTGGCCACCGGAGCTCGGACAAACCCGTCCACTGGAGATAGATTCGCTTGGGGGTGACGTCAGCGCGTCGTCTGGCTCCGCCCTACGCGTTTCAAGGTATCAATGCCCTGGGTTGTTGGAGCGGCTGCTGAGGTGATGACCCCTGGTGGACACTGCTGCTAATCTCCATTCTGGCTTTAAAAGATCCCTGCTTGCTGTGATCCTCTGTAGTGGGGGGTCATGGCATTCTGGTAAGAAGTAACCCCTTCAGTACCTGGTGGTGGACTCTTCCTCGCTGTTACTGATCTTCACTATTCATCACTTGGATTTTTTACTTCTCACAATTAGTTTTATTTTTATTTTTATTCTTATTTTTTCTATCGGGGTTCTGGACATTTAATAACATTTCATTGATGTTTATTGATTTTTTGGACTCCGTATAACACTTGATTGGGATTTCAATTTATGGACTTTTTTCAATATTAGAGTTCTACACATTGATTTTTTTGACATATATGAATTTTGTCACTGTCAATTATTTATTATGTTTCATTAGCACTAGCGCAACCTCTTTTTTCTTTATGCTTTTCCACATTTGATGTTTTTGTGAAGGTTGCTGCTGATTCACTGTATTTTATTTCAACACTTGGTTTTTAGCGCAGTTTCTTTTACCATTTTTTCATTCTTCTGGTTCTTCCTCCGGCGTTCTCGTCCAGCATCTTCTCCGCGGCGTCTTCTATCTTCTTCTCCTCGGGCCGCTCCGCACCCATGGCATGAGGGGGGAGGCTCCCGCTCTTCTCTTCATCTTCTTCTCTTCTTCATCTTCTTCTTCATCTTCTTCTTCTTCTTCTTCTTCTTCTTCTTCTTCTTCCTTCTTCTCTTCTTCCTGTCTTCTCCGGGCCGCTCCGCAGCCATGCTGTGGCATGGAGGGAGGCTCCCGCTGTGTGACGGCGTCTCTTCGTCTGACGGTTCTTAAATAACGGGGGGCGGGGCCATCCGGTGACCCCGCCCCCCTCTGACGCACGGTGACTTGAGGGACTTCCCTGTGACGTCACGGGGAATGCCACTGGGAAGTCCCGTCATGTCACCGTGCGTCAGAGGGGGGCGGGGTCACCGGGTGGCCCCGCTCCCCATTATTTAAGAACCGTCAGACGAAGAGACGCCGTCACACAGCGGGAGCCTCCCTCCATGCCACAGCATGGCTGCGGAGCGGCCCGGAGAAGACAGGAAGAAGAGAAGAAGGAAGAAGAAGAAGAAGAAGAAGATGAAGAAGAAGAAGATGAAGAAGAAGATGAAGAAGAGAAGAAGATGAAGAGAAGAGCGGGAGCCTCCCCCCTCATGCCATGGGTGCGGAGCGGCCCGAGGAGAAGAAGATAGAAGACGCCGCGGAGAAGATGCTGGACGAGAACGCCGGAGGAAGAACCAGAAGAGCCAGAAGAACCAGAAGAAGAAGATGAAGGAAGAAAGAAGAAGCATTTAAATAAAGGAATTGTCAAAAACTGTCTCTTATCATTTTTAACATTTTTGACAGTTTTTTAGTGAAATGGTAGGGGTAAGTACCCCCTTACTATTTCACACAGGGGGGGGGCCGGGATCTGGGGGTCCCCTTGTTAAAGGGGGCTTCCAGATTCCGATAAGCCCCCCGCCCACAGACCCCCACAACCACCGGCCAGGGTTGTGGGGATGAGGCCCTTGTCTTCATCAACATGGGGACAAGGTGTTTTGGGGGGCTACCCCAAAGCACCCTCCCAATGTTGAGGGCATGTGGCCTGGTACGGTTCAGGAGGGGGGGGGGCCGCACTCTCGTCCCCCCCTCTTTTCCTGCGGCCTGCCAGGTTGCGTGCTCGGATAAGGGTCTGGTATGGATTTTTAGGGGGACCCCACGCCGTTTTTTTTTTTTTTTTTGGCGCGGGGTTCCCCTTAAAATCCATACCAGACCTGAAGGGTCTGGTATGGAATTTAGGGGGAACCCCACGTCAATTTTTTTTTTAAATTTTGGCTGGGGTTCCCCTTAATATCCATACCAGACCTGAAGGGCCTTGTATGGAATTTAGGGGGACTCCCACATCATTTTTTTTTTTTAATTTTGGTTCGGGGTTGCCCTGTGGGGAATTCCCATGCCGTTTTTATCAATGAACTTCTATGTGTATTGTCGGCAATGCAATAGCCGCGGTAGTTTTAAATGTTTTTTTCTTCAAAATGTCACTTTGCTGTCAGACTGTTCTAAACACGGGAAACATGCGCCCCTTTACAGGCATACTATAGACACCCCCCAGGTATGAAATTTAAAGGGATATTACACTTTTATTGTTTGACTTTAAGCATTATTAAAATCACTGCTCCTGAAAAAACGGCCGTTTTTAAAACTTTTTTTTGCATTGATTCATGTCCCCTGGGGGAGGACCCGGGTCCCCAAACACTTTTTATGACAATAACTTGCATATTAGCCTTTAAAATTAGCACTTTTGATTATTCATGTTCGTGTCCCATAGACTTTAACGGCGTTCGCGTGTTCGAACAAATTTTTTTCCTGTTCGCATGTTCTGGTGCGAACCGAACAGGGGGGTGTTCGGCTCATCCCTACTGCTAGCGTATAGACAATGAAACTGGAGGTAATTAAGACTAACTTCACTCCCTTCTTCTCCTTACCCCCTCACTGATTGCTTAGATGTTGTTGACTGTCAGTCCATAGCTTCATTGGTTGTCTGATTTATGTGCTCAAGGCTGAGACTCATAATACCATTGGCTCAGCATTTAATGAGCTTCCTGCCTGGTCAGCGAGCCAATGGCAGATATGGAATTCGCCCACTGCCGCCCGCTGTCAACCACAAGGAATTCAAAACTGATGGGGAACTAGTCCCTAAACATCATCAGGTATGGAAAATAAAGCTTGGGGATCTAGTGACTAAAGCCTTAGAGATAAGTACTATTCCACCCAAAACACGGAATAACTATTGTGTGGCGTATCTACACTGGTCTTAAAAAGTTAAATATATTGTTTTTCCCTGACTTGATTTTAGGTTGTACATATAGCAGTTTGCCAGGCTACATTTGAAAACTGATAAAACAGAGCTTCTTGTCTGGCCACAGATATGATTAATGTGACGCGAAAAGGACTTTGCCTTAAAGCCCCTATGTGTCTGTAACTACTAATGCTAAGACACATTTTAACCAAGCTACAAAGAATCTGTGAATGACCATGCGCCACTTTAAACACATAAATCACCACAATCAATAATTCATTAAATACTAGAGGGAATTCCTTAGCTAAAAATTATTAAGGGACAATAAAGGGGATACATTGACTCAATCGATAATTAATTTAGCCTTGGTGCTCCCAATTCAGAAACGTTGCCCTTTTTCAGACCTTGCTGAGAAATCATGTTTTGAAAAAATCAACAGCTTTGACTTTAGTCATGTGATTTTGTTTTATAACCACCTGTTTAAGCATACTAATAGACTATTGAGATGGAAAGTACAAGTAACAAGCTGAAGATAGAAACTGATTGGTTGTCATACACAGATGCTCCAGATCTGCTCCAGTTTTGATAAAATCCCCCCATTGTAAATTTTACATGTATACTTCCTGGCATTTGGGAGAAATTCTGTCCATCTGTGCTGTTCTGGGTTCCTACTAGGGATGGGCCAAACACCCCCTTGTTGAGCTCGCACCAGAACTCCCGAACAGGGGAAATGTTCTAACCCGAACGGCGAACCCAATTAAAGTCTATGGGGGCCGAACAGGAAAAATCAAAAGTGCCCATTTTGAAGGCGTATTTGCCTTAAGTAATTGGTCATAAAAGGGGTATTGGGGTCTGGGTACTGCCCTGGAGGACATGTATCAATAAAAAAATTTTTTTAAAACAATTGTTTTTTCAGGTGCAGTGATTTTAATTATGCTTAAAGTGCAACAATAAAAATGAAAAATTCCATTAAATATAGTGCCTGGGGGGTCCCCTTCATGTGCCTGTAAAGTGGCGCAACTGTGGCATGCATGAAACATGCTACAGCAAAAATTACATTTCTAAAGAAAAAAAAACTCAAATCCCATTTAAAATGACTTGGGGTTACAATTGCTGGCACCTGGCTATTGAAAAAATAACTAAAAAATGGCAGGCCCCCCCCTCCCCAGTCCATATGAGGCCTTTTGGGTCTGGTATGGATTTTAAGGGGAACCCCACAGCAAAATAAAAAAAATGGTGTGGGGTCCCCCCAAAATCCATACCAGAACCTTATCCGAGCATGCAACCTGGCAGGTTAGGAAAGTGAACCATGTTGATGGGGACAAGGGCCTCTTCCTGACAACCCTGGGCTGTGGTTGTCGGGGTCTGCGGGCGGGGGGTTTATTGGAATCTGGAAGTCTCTTTTAACAAAGGGGCCCCCAGATCCTGCCCCCCCATGTACAAAGCTTTGCCCAATCAGGGCGCAGAATGCAATGTGCAGCACTCAGTGCATTGCAGGGTGTTTGTCGGTGCAAACACCCTGCAAATTCAGGTGTTCGCCAGTCGGCCGAACAGGCAAATGTTTGGCCCCAACTCATGCTCGGGCTGCACCATTCACCCACCCCTAGTCCCTACCCTGGATACTACACTGGAGACAAATGACTGTGTAACTGCTCTTTGCCCTGACACTGCGTACTGCTTATTGACCAACATATCTCTACATACTGCTCACTGACTACCCTGCCACTATATATGAGGGCGGCTATTAGAGACACCAACACACTTGGAGCGGCATCGCTACCTCATACCCTGCCACTATACATTGCTCATTGACTGCCCTGCAAACGTGTACTGCTCATTGACCGCCCTATTACTACATACTGCTCACTGATTACCCTGCTGCTACATACTGCTCACTGACTGCCCTGCCATTATATATGAGGGCGGCTATTAGAGACACCAACACGCTTGGAACGGCATCGCTACCTCATACCCTGCCACTGTACATTGCTCATTGACTGCCCTGCAAACTTGCACTGCTCATTGACCGCCCTATTATTACATACTGCTCAATGATTACCCTGCTGCTACATACTGCTCACTGACTGCCCTGCCACTACATACTGCTCACTGATTACCCTGCCACTACATACTGCTCAATGGCTGCCCTGCCTGTACACATTGCTCATGGACTTCCCTGTAACCATATACTGCTCATTGACCACCTTATCACTACATTCTGCTCTATGATCACCCTGCCATTACATACTGCTCAATGACTACCCTGCCACTACATACTGCTCAGTGACTACCCTGCCTCTTTCCCCTCCCCTTTGTCTTTTTCTGCTCTAGGGTTCCCACCCCATATAAGAAGGCAGCCTCGCAAAGCCGATCCCAGCCACCAGTACATTAATTAATAAGTCCAACCCCATACCTCTGGGATCTCTGTTTTTAGTTTTGCGTAATTGTATCTTTTTGTACACTTGTTTCTTTTCATCTTTGTATTGACACATTGTGTTTGGGAAAGAGCATTAGGACAATACAGCCTGCTCTTGCAATTCATCATCTGCCTAAGCAGTGCATTAAAGTGGCGTTCCAGCCGCAAAATTTTTTTTTTAAAGTCAGCAGCTACAAACACTGTAGCTGCTGAGTTTTAATAAGGACACTTACCTGTCCAGGGAGCCGTCCATCGGATTGGGTGCAGGCGCCGCCAATCCAACTAAGGGAAACCGGCAGTGGAGCCTTGCGCCTTGCGGCTTCACTGAGGGTTTTTGACTGTGCATGTGCGAGTCCTGAGGCGCTTTGTGACCAGCTAGTCTTCTGGGACAAACACAGGTCCCAGAAGACAACGGGGGTGCTCACTGACGAAGAGGAGTGATGTCCTGCTCTGCGGCCCAGCCGAATACACTAGTACTTCCAAAAAAAGTACTATTAGAAAAAAAAATTTCAATATCCAAAAACGAGGGGTGGAGAGGTGGTCTTTCGTTTAAGACTCTCAAAAAGTGGGTGGAACTCCGCTTTAATCACAGAGCTCCATATACTTACCCGTTAAATTGTTCTATATTGAGACCTTAGCAGGGAGAGCATTACATTTTTGTATCTCTAACAGCGTGAAAGTGCTATTTGTTCTGCAGTGAAATCTCACAGCACTGTTGACACCCTGTGGAAAGGGTACTTTAAAGTTGATTGTACATGATTCATTTTTTTTGTTCACCTTGTGGGCTAAACTGAAAAAAATTAACAGATTCCTTTATCCATACAAACAAGGTGGCTAGAGGCGTTCCCACTGCCGGGAAATTGTATTATGCCAGCAGCACC
Organism: Lithobates clamitans; assembly: GCA_037952925.1. Taxonomy (NCBI): domain Eukaryota; kingdom Metazoa; phylum Chordata; class Amphibia; order Anura; family Ranidae; genus Lithobates; species Lithobates clamitans. Next base: position 7,514,854 of record JBBGZY010000911.1, on the reverse strand, counting down.
TGTTGCTGTCAGAATACACTGATCAGTGACCGCAGATGATTGGTCGCAGCCGCTGATTGATGAAAAATTTTCCAACATGTCCCTTCGGCAGCAATCAATTAAACAATAGACTTCTACTGATTGGGGGAGCCAGCCCACACACTGATCGAAACGTGGCTGGTCCAATAGTTTCCAGCAATTTTAATCAGTGTGTGGATAGCTTTAGATGGATGAGCAAGCAGGAATCTTATTGCAGAAGAGACATACCATGTCTCATAGTATGACATACTATTTCCCAGCCCAGACAATCCTAATGGCTGGAGATCCTGAGATTGGAAGAAGTCACAAAGAAAAGGTCAATGCCGGCGAGGGAATTAACGGACGTTTCATCACTGAAGGAGTATAGTTCCGCAAGGCAAATTAAGTTTCAGCTACAGTTCACTTCTCACCTTCTCTCCAACAGTCCATTTTCCGCAAGGTCCCTCGCTGGCATCTTCTCCAGTGCTGGTCTTCAGCAATTTTGAGAGATGTGGGTGTTGATTTTGCAGAGGATTGCGAATGGGCAGGTAAATGTATCTTATTGCAGAAGAGACATGTCTCATCTGCAATAAAGAACCTGCCTGTTTGCAATTATTCTTTTAGCCTTTAGTTCCACTTTTCAAGTAGTTGCAGCAATGTTTCTTCCTTTGTTGGAAAAAATAAAAGCACTGTAAGCACCCCTGAAACTGTTATACAGTTTGTCCCAACTGTAATTACCATACCTCCCAACATTTTGAGATGGGAATGAGGGACACCTACTAGCAAATGTATATAGGCATAGGATACGCCCCCTGTCACACCCCCTTAAAGGAGGATTAACCAAAAAAAAAAAAAAAGGTTAATCAAATCCACAAGTGCTTTTTTTACCACTATTATTCATTTATATTGGCTTTTAAAATTTGAAAATGCAGCAATTTAGAATTGGATGAAAGGTTTAGCACTGGGAAACACTTTTTGATAGATAAAAAATACATTTGATATACAACTATATAGATCAGACCAAAATGAGGGACAAATGAGGGGGGGGGGAGAGGGACATTGCTCCAAATCAGGGACAGTTGGGAGCTATGTAATTACCACTTTTGCTGGATAGCTTGGCCAGTTAAATGGAAGTAATAAAATTGCACGTCTACTGACAGGATCAAAAGGTAATAAAATGATGTTACAGAGGGGACTCTGGAAAACAAAAACTGTTAATGGCATACTCTATCATATATGTCATTTTTAAAAGTTACACATTAACTTTTTTTTTATAAAACCCTTAAATTTCAAACAGCCCAAAAGCCTACCCAACACACCCTGACACTATAGGATCTAAAAATGATGACTCTCCCATACAATGTAGGGACAACAAGTATGTACGAAGAATACACCACAATAAAATAATCGTTGTAACCAAAAATCTTTAGTCTCTACTATATAAATACTTACTTTCATCATATTTTTGAAAAGAGATTGATGTCTTCAGGACTAAAATAGTCCAATGAACTGACCCCTATTCATATTTATTCCCTCTATATTCTCATTGCAGTCATGACTGCCCCAAAGGCCTTTCTACATAAGTTCATAAAGCTGATTTATACTTCTGCATGATAAAAATAATATCGTTTTCTACATTTTTGTAAGAGATATGCTTAAATAATAAGCCGACGCCAACAGCAAAGTACACCCTGAGAGTGGATTGCTTGAAGCTAGACAATTCATTATCAATTGATCCTCATTGGGATGCTGTAATGATTCCTATAAGGCACTTTCTTCGAGCTGTTTGCTTTCCATTTAAAGCTTTGAGATTAACCAACTGTGTGTCTTATACTTTATCATTGTCAAGCAACAAGCCATGATCTGTTCAATCAGCATTACAGGTAGTTAAATAGCAGTTTCCTCTGCATGCACCATATACTGAAACTGTCATCTAATGCAGCTCGGTGTGAAATGTTACATTTTAAATGTTCATTTTGATTTTAATTAATGTGCAGATGATTTTTTTTTTTAAAGCAAACATCCCTTTCCCAATCATCAAATGACTACTTCATCTTTAAAGAGAACATACCATCTAATTTAAACTTGTAAAAGTTTTACCCAGGGAAAGACACTTTGAAATGCCCTCTATTACCTTTATTAGCCAGAAAATCATCCTTTGTGTGTCTTTCTTGAACTAGTTTTATTTTGTTCCTTTATTCTAAGTTGCCTGGATTCTTGTCCATGCCTTACCTATGTTGTTCCACTGTCTAGTGAAAGTTTCTTAGTGGCCAATAACAGCACCCTCAATGCTAGGGATGCCAGTTGGAGGGCATTGCCCTTACCTCAAGTAAACCACACTACAGTGACAAAGTTATACTGCTTTAAGAGAGGTACAGAGGAGCATTTCCTGGCTAATAAAAGCAATAGCATGCATATCCAAGTATCTGTTATTGATGAACACTTTTACTTTGGAAAATCTGAAAAGGATAGCGGGTTGCATTTATATCAGATTATACATTTTACTCTATACATCCTTTTTACTGATTATGGCTGATTTAGGTCAACAATAAGCCTGAGAACTATGAAAATGCTTATACTGCTGCTCTGTATTGCTGTTCTTCCTGAACACTGGAATACTACACTTATACTTCTCAGATGTCACTATGCACAGACCTAGGCCGTTATATTTTTCAAAGTTGTTGGTGCATGTCATTGGGAGTACTTATTATCTATAGCAAGTACTTATTTGATTCCTGGCTTTGTATGTGCCCTAGGTGAGCTATGATATGTGGAAAGAGTCAAAGAGGTAGATGTTATGAACCTGACCTGAACTCAAAAAGTGAAGATATGCTATCCTACAGAGCAGTGGTGGCTGGTGGGTTTTTCCTTGGGGGGGCAGCAAACAACCAACCACACCCCCGCAGGGCCAACGGCATTACCCCACCCCGTCTGCATGGCACTTTGCCCATCTAGGTGGCAGGCGGTGGATTGCAGGCAGCAGCTCTGGTGTCCTCAGCACAGCGGGTGGCTGATGGCAGGCTGGGAGCAGCGGCTGGCTCTGGTGTTCTCAGCATGGCGGGTGGCTGGCAGCAGCGACACCGGTGTCTTCAGCATGGCAGGGGGCTGGCAGCAGCGGCTTAGGTGTCCTCAGGGTTGCGGGTGGCTGGCGGCGGGCTGGGAGCAGCAGCTCCGGTGTCCTTTCCTCCACTGATCCAATTTCCCAGCATTGGATCAGTGTTCTGTCTATCACGGTTTAGGAGGCGGGGCTTTGTTACAGTGAGTGCACGGCCGCCGAACAGTTCAGACCCCAGCTCCATAACACAGTGGGAGATTCCCCATGAATGAGTGGAGAGAGATAAATTACTCCGCCAGGGAAGGCTGGCCGGGACTTGAGCCAGCACTGACATGCAGTCGGCCGCAGAGGTGACCTTCCACCTGAAACACAAGAAATAGTCCCTCCCACACCCCCACAAGAACATCTACAGAGGGACCCAGAAAGTTAAAAAAAAAGTCCAAAAATAAGTCAAAAAGACCTCAGATCTCATATTTACACTAAAATGCAATAAAAAAAAATCGTAATTTAAAAAAAAAAATTAAGAAAAAGTCCCTTTAAGAGCTATGGGTGGAAGTGAAGTTTTGACGTCGCTTCTTTCCCTCACTCATCTCCATGCCCAGCAAGGGTGAAGATCTGATCGCCTCCGCCGCTGCCAACGGCTCCGGTAAGTGGCAGAGGGCACCAGAGCGCGGCGGGAGGGGGGGCCCTCTCCCACTGCCGATAAAAGTGATCTCGCAGTGAGACCACTCTTATCGGAAACTAGACCACCAGCTGAAGAAAAAGATACCAGGGTTATGGCAGCTAGTTGCTGCCATAACAACGATATCCCCCTTCAAAGTAAGGACGTACATCGTCGTGCGGCGGTCCAGAAGTGGTTAATTTGTTTTCTTGTGCTTACCTCAGTGGCAACATCACATCCTTTAAAGTCCTCCTGCTTTTATGGGAAAGTATTATTTTCCCACTCTTTTGTATTTACAGTGGTAAATGGTTTGTCTCATGTCTATAACTAATACATTCTGCTGGAGAGCTTGTTCTTTTGAAAAAAAAAAAAAACAACAGTCTCCCTGGCCGGATCACCAGGCGACAATAGAAAAAAAAAAGCTTAAAGTAGATAATGAATTCAGCCATCACATCTTAGAAATAGTAAATGTTTGCCCTTGGGTTTAATACCACTTAAAAAAAATAATCATAAAAGTACATGATAAAAGTGGAAATTTTTCTCTTCAAAACTGCCTCTAGAAAATGTACTAAAATGTTGAACTTGGAGTGTCCAGTCTTTACCAACATCAACTTCCATTTAGTCATGAGATCCAACTTGCATGTACAAAACAATTCATTCTAGACTGGCATCATTATTAATGAAGCATGCCTGTGTTACTCGATCTAGAAAAACAAATGAACTCCAGAGCCAGGTAATCTATCTGCATGACAAAATAACAACAGTGCATCAATAAATTAATCATCCAACAGCTTCAGTAAATGGGAATGAGACTCCCTGAGCTATTGTTTCACACGAAACTGTTTTATATACCATTAGCCTTTACCACTTAAATGCACTGTGATCAGCAAAATGTGAAAGGCAACGCCACTAAAGTGTGCTTTGTACAGCCATGTGTTTTGACAATTGTAAAGAAAAATTCACAAATTATCTGTTTTTCCAAAAACAAAAGAAAAGATGTTTCCTAACATTTCTCTTATCATACACTACCCAATAACATGAAGCTTGTGGGGCCCGATGCAAAAGTTGATCTGGGGCCACGCAACTACCTCCCGCTGCTTCCACTGCGCACCATGATACTCCAAGTGGGCTAAAGTGTTATTGTAGATCTCATTTACATATTGAGAGGATCATTCAAAAGATTTTGGAGAAAATGTCCACATTCTGACACACCTCTCTAATTCTTTTTAATACCCCGAAGCAGAGGTAGGCACCCTTTGAAAGGTGGATATTAACCTGAACAACATGAAAGAGATCAAAGATCACCAGGGTTTGGTGCCTTTTTTTGTTTAGTGTAAGGAACATTTACAAAAATATAATAGAACAAATGTTACTGTACAATATAAACTTAGCCTACCTTAAAAGGGGACGGTGTCAGAAGGGTGGTGCATGGTATGTGGACAGTGTCACTAGGGCAGAGAATGGTGCCAGTAGAGCAGCAGACGTTGCCAGTAGAGCAGGGGAGGGTGTCAATAGGGCAGTGGATGGTGTCAGTAAAGCAGCGGACATTGGACGGTGTCAGTCAGTAGAGCAGTGGACTGTGTCAGTCATAGGGCAGTAGATGGTGTCAGCCAGTAGAGCAGTGGACTGTCAGTCATAGGGCAGTGGACGGTGTCAGTCAGTGGGGCAGTGGACGGGGTCAGTAGGGCAGTGGGTGGTGTCAGTAGATTTTATTATTGTTAGAATTATTTTTTACTACATTATTTTTTTAATACAATTTTATTAAGTACCGTTTATGCACTGTGTGCTTTCAGAAAAGGAAGGGGCCCGTAAATGACATATTTACAGACCCCTTTCCCTGCTTTCCATCTTGATACATCCCCCACAGCAGACGGTGGGAGAGGAAAGGGGGGGAAGCCGGCAGAGCTGAAGGGGGACCAGGGGAGCACAGGGGGGAGAAACAACTCAGAAAGGAGGGGCAGGATATATATACAAGCTCATCCCCTCTATCTTCATCCTGCAGCCCCTAAATGCAGGTGGGAGGGAGAGGAGGAGAACTAGGCCTTTAGCAGCTGCAGGAGAAAGATGGAGGGGATTTGTTCGTGTATATACTGCCCCTCCTGTCCAGGTGTAAGCCATGGAGGCCACACTGCCCCCTGGAGCATTGGGCCGGGTCACAATTGCAACCCCTGTAACCCCTGATGGTATGCCTCTGACACTACCCATTACCAGATCTGATGTGAAAATCACAACACAATAATGTATCAGGGGAGATGGGATTGAGGTCTAATTATTAAAGTAGCATAGGTTGTTTGCATAGCAAAGTGAATTTTCACTTTGCAAATGGATTTTTTTTCTGTTTCAATCGTTATTATTTTGAACAAGAAGTAAGTGATCACTATCCAGAGCAGCAAACATTCCTTGCGTGCTCTGTACACAAAACAAGAATGTTACATAAGTGGAGGGGAGAGGAACAAATATACCAAAAAGGAAACCAGAGTAGATCTTGGTAGTTAGGTTGAGTCCTTCATAAGGCCACAGGTGCATACATGAACTCCATACAGCACAAACTTTGTTAACATTGGAAGCTGTCTAGACGGCTGTTCTTGAAATCACCATTTTACTTTATAACTTGCTTCAATCAAGGCAACATTAAGGATACCTTTGTGAATCCGCGTGCTCCATTTACGCCACTCCTCCACCTCAGGGGCTATGGACAGATCCCTTTCCCATGCCAACTGATAGGCTAGTCTATCAGCAGAATTGATAAATAATTTGTATAATATAGAGACACCCCCCCGCAGAGCAGCGTCCTGCATGCACCTGTTTTAAAACACAGTCCTGACTGCCAAGTCAGGGCTGTCCTTCTGCAGAGATTTGAGAAAATGGTTAATTTGTTGCCAGTGGAAGCTCTCAGTATGCCTCTATGGTCAAAATATTTGCCTATGTGGTACAGTCCCTTATTCTGCCACCAGCCATACCTATCAGGTTGTATACCTGGTGGAAACAGGAGGTTGCCAAAAATAGGAGCCACTGGGATATGAGCCGATTGAAGAGGCCATCTCCGGCAGCTTGCGTCCCACAGCTGTAATGAGTGGGAAAGTGTAGGGCTCAGTATAGCCCTGCGATATTTCAGGGGAACACAAAGGATGAGATCCATTGTGAGTGGGAAACTCACCTGAGCCCAATCTGGACGGTAGTGTCGGCTATGAAATTGGCATAATTGGGCAAGCTGTGCAGCCATGTAGTATTTCCTAAAGTCGGGTACACCCAATCCTCCCACATCCTTAAGAGCATACGTCGTGGTCCGTGCTATTCTGCAGCTTTTAGTGCCTCAAATAAAATGGAGAATTTTTGATTGAAATGTTTGTGTGGCGTTAACAGGGACCTGGATATGCAAAGTATTAAAAAATATAGTAGCCTGGGCAAGACTGTCATTTTCACTGAGGCAATTCTACCCATCCATGACAAACCCACGTCTGACCATGCCTGCACATCTTCCAATAGCTTGGCAAATAAAGTTGGATAATTGGCCCTGTAGAGAGAGGAAATGTCGGGGTCAGCTTGATAGGAGAGGGGTGTCTGCTGCCACTGAAAAGAGTATTGAGATTGGATACTCTGTAAAGTCGAGGTTGGCAAATTAATATTCAGCGCCTCCGCTTTATCGTGATTAACTATGAGCCCCAAGATTTTCGCAAAGGGGGTCAGAAGAGACAATAAGTTTGGCCGGATTTTTTTTTTTTTAGCTTAGTGAATGATGAAAGCTAAACAATTATCCTCACATCATGCTGACAATCATCCAATCAAGTGCAAGCAAAAAATCAAGTTTATTTAAAAAAAATAAGTATTTGGGTATTGCAAAATGAATTTTCACCACATTAATTAAGCTAAGTGAAAATTGACTTTTAAAAATAAACATGCTCTACACTTTTATTAAATCAACCTCAAAAAATTACATATATGTCTCTTCAGTTTTTCTTTTTCTCCAGTTTGTACAAATTATTCCCAATGCATGATCCCAGTAAGTGATCATCTCTGGACATATTAGCTATGTCCCCTGTATTGGTTATACTTTTATTGCTCCTAACTTATCTGTCTTTAAATACTGTTTGCTGTGTAAGGATTCAAGCTTAATATCTCCCAGTATAAGACAAATAGAAGTCCTGGAAGATTTTAAAGTCATATTAGAAACCAGGAGACCTGAAATCTAATAATAGAGACAGACAGGGTGTGACACGGCTGCTGGTGCTCAAGTTATTATAACTCCAATATAAATTTGCTAAGTGACAATACGCCTGAACAGACAAGGCTCCCATATGTGTCTCCGTTGCAGTCACAGCTGCTCGGGGCTGTAATCGCAAGAATACGCTTATCAGCTGCTGCGCACCAAGTAAAATTTCACTATGGAGGGAAATTTCCCCTGAGCTCTTGGCTTGGCATCTAGCACATTTGTTCAGTCAATTTACGTTAAACGATCAGAAGACTCAGTACAGTCTTCTCTCTTGTCTAATCACAATGATACGTAGGAGATAACTGCCAGACTTTAGCCTTCCTGAAATGCTATCAGTAAATGAAACAGTACCCAGAGGAGCAAGCCATCAAATCACATCCACTGAATTACAGAGAACTGGAATAGTCTAACAGATGCCTATTATGTTTGTATTCGAAATTAAAAAGTGGTATGGATCGTTCTGAATTTGAATATGCTTCACAAAAATAAAACAGACACATTGCCATCAGAATTTGTAGTTCCCTAATATTGATGTATAATGGGACAACTACAGACCTATGATCAAAACAGGTGGTGCTTGGGGAAAGTGCCACTGCTCTTTAATATGGCCCTTAATAGCTTCCCTGCACTGCTTTATAGTAAAGGATCATGATCATCCGACAGTACCTCTCTGCTTGGTGCACTCTATGTTGAACGTATCACTCATTGATGCTGGTTTGCAGCCAAATGGTAGTCATACCAAATAATGATTTAATTTAGATTTTTCTTCTTTGCTCAGTTTGCATTTTGGGAAATTATAAAAGTCGGCAATTAAAATATATTTTTAAAAACTTAAGCCCGGACCATTTGGCTGCCCAAAGACCAGAGCACTTTTTGCGGCACTGCATCGCTTTAACTGACAATTGTGCGACGTGGCTCCCAAACAACATTGACGTCCTTTTTTCCCCACAAATAGAGCTCTCTTTTGGTGGTACTTGATCGCCTCTGCGGGTTTTATTTTTTGCGCTATAAACAAAAAATAGCGACAATTTTGAAAAAAACGCATTATTTTTTACTTTTTGCTATAATAAATATCCCCAAAAAAATATAAAAAAACATTTTATTTTCCTCAGTTCAAACCGATACGTATTATTCTACATAGTTTTGGTAAAGAAATCGCAATAAGTGTTTATTGATTGGTTTGCGCAAAAGTTATAGCGTCTATAAAATAGGGGATAGTTTTATAGTATTTTTATTAATATTTTTTTTTTACTAGTAATGACGGCGATCCGCAATTTTTATCATGAGTGCAACATTATGGCGGACACATCGGACACTTTTGGCGTGATTTTGGGACCATTCACATTTATACAGCGACCAGTGCAATTAAAAATGCATGCTATGTAAATGTGACTGGCAGTGAAGGGGTTAAGTGTGTCCTAGGGAGTGATTCTAACTGTGGGGGGGCGTGGCTATGTGTGACTCGACACTAATCACCGCTCTCGATTACAGGGAGCTGTGATCAGTGACCTGTCACTAGGCAAAACGGGGAAATGCTTGTTTACACAAGCATTTCCCTGTTCTTCCTCTCGATCGCGGGTATCCCCACAGACATCAGGTTCCTGGCACCGGTGATCACAATCAGGGAGGTCGCGGCGGGCACGTGAGAGCCCGCAAACCGCTTCTTAAAGGGCAATGTACAGGTACGTTAATCTGCCTGTATGTGCCCTTCTGCCAACGTATATCAGCATGATGCGGTCGGCAATCGGTTAAAAGCATTCTTACTTTACAGCATTTTGTCAAACCTGCCTAAAACTTTTGCACAGTAATGCTGTCTAGCTAACTAAATGACGAATGATCCTGCTACCACTCCTGTCATTCAGAACAGAATGCAGTGCAGGGCTGCGATAGTTGGATTCTACTCTCTCCTCCCTCCAGCTGCGGGCCTGGAATCTCCTCCTCCTACCTCCTTCAGCAGTTTTAGTTGCTCTGGTGCAGGTCTGCTGGAACAACCCAAGGCGGAGCCTCCTCTTTGCTGGCTATTACTGCGTGTTGTGCGGCAGGGTGGGGATGTGACCGGCCTCAGGAGAAGAGAGAGATGTTAGCTGAGCAGAAGGGGTCAGTGTGTGTTGAGGTGCTCAGTGTGTGCTCAGCTGGTGGTATTTGATATCTTGTATTGGTATCGCTGCTCCCTGTCTAACGGCAGAGCACAGGAAGTAGGGGAATGGGACTGGAGCAAGTGGGAATTGAGGAGGGGGCTAACATGCCATGATCACCAATGTGGGTGGTGTATGGGGGCTTAACTTTCACTGCCACTGACCTCTTTCCTCACAATGGTGGTCAGTGGTAGTGAATGTTAATTCCCCATCCCCCCACCTTGCATTGGTCCCGATGGCAGTGATATTTTAACCCCCTCTGGTGGTCATGGGAGGGGTTATATTTTAATGCAGCTGACCACCAATGTGGGGGGGAGTAGGGTACTAAACTAGCACCAATGCTGGAAGTTATTACATCCACTGACACCTGTGTTGGGAGTTATTGTGGCAGTGACACCTGTGCTCGGGGTTGTTATGGCATTCACTGACATCAATGCTGTGGGTTACTATTCTGTGCACTGACACCTGTGCTGGGTATTAATGTGTCTACTGACACCAATGTTGGGGGTGTTTAACCCCTTGGTGCTGGCCGCACGCAAATATGCAGCCTCTCCGTGGATGGGCCTTGACGCCGAGCAGGTGCATATTTGCGTGAATTGGTGATAATAGAGCCGTGCGGAGAATGCGTGTCCTGCATACTCCCAGCACAGTTACAGGTGGCTAACGGAAAGTGCTTGTGATAAGGAGCTTTCCGATCACGTGACTGCCGTGACAGCCAATCACGGCAGTCACATGATCATAAACCTCGCCCTGCCTCTCGGTAGCCTAAACCTTTTAAAGGGCCAGGAGGTGCCAAGAGGTTAATGCGTCCACTGACACCTGTGCTGGGGGTTTTGATGGTGTGAGCTATTGCATGCATGCTGGGAATTGTTATGGTGTCTACTGACACCATTGCATGGGGTTATTAACCACTTCACCCCCCAAGATTTTACCCCCTTCCTGACCAGAGCAATTTTTACAATTTGGCACTGCGTCGCTTTAACTGACAATTGGGAGGTCGTGCAACGCTGTACCCAAACAAAATTTGTTTCCTTTTTTTCCCACAAATAGAGCTTTCTTTTGGTGATATTTGATCACCTCTGCGGTTTTTATTTTTTGCTCTATAAACAAAAAAAGAGCTAAGATTTAAAAAAAAAAAAAATATTTTTTACTTTTTACTATAATAAATATCCCCCAAATAAAAAAAAAAAAAAACACATTTCTTCATCAGTTTAGGCCAATATATATTCTTCTACATATTTTAGGTAAACAAAATCGCAATAAGTGTATATTGATTGGTCTGCACAAAAGTTATAGCATCTACAAACTATTGGAAAGATTTATGGCAGTTTTATGGCATTTTTATTAATATTTTTTTACTAGTAATGGTGGCGATCTGCGATTTTTATCGGGACTGCGACATTATGGCAGACAGATTGGACACTTTTGACACTTTTTTGGGACCATTGACAATTATACAGTGATCAGTGTTATAAAAATGCACTGATTACTGTGTAAATGTCAATAGCAGCAAAGAGGTTAACTGTGGGTCCTAGGGAGTGATTCTAACTGTTGGGGGATGGGAGTGACTAGGAGAGGAGACATATCGTTTTTCCTACTTAGTAGGAACAAACGATGTGGCTCCTCTCCTCTGACAGCACGAGGATTTGTGTGTTTAAACACACAAATCCCCACCCTGGCGCTTGCGCGTGGCCAGTGGCGATCGTGCCCGCTGGCCATGTGCATGGGGTCCACCGTCGTGCAGTGGGCGCGCGCGCCCTCTGGTAGCTGAAAAAAGGGTAGGATGTAACCATACGGGATTTTGCCCAGGAGAGCCATTTTGCCGCAGTATATCTTTGTGAGCCAACTGGGAACCGGTTAAGGTATCCACTGACAACTGTGCTGGGGGTTATTATGGCATCCACTGACACCTGTGCTGGGGGTTATTATGGCATCCACTGACACCAATGCTGGGGATTGTTATGGCATCCACTGACACCAATGTTGGGGGTTATTATGGCATCCACTGACACCAATGCTGGGGGTTGTTATGACGTCCACTGACACCAAAGCAGGAGGTTATTATTGCATCCAATTACTCCAATGCTGTGGTTTATTCTTACATCCATGGGAAAAGACGCAATCTGGCATCTTCGCCCTGGGCACTGGTAATCATGTTCCAGTGTTTAGTACAGGATGGCTGCATGTGCACTACAACCAATTGACCTCTATGTGTCTTTATTGTTTAAAGTGTTATGCTGACAGGCAGACTTTTTCTATGAAAGAAGAGACTGTGTACATCTTGTCTGTCATAGATGTTTCTACTTACCTGTCAGCACTTTTTCTTTGTACACTTAGCCGCACATTCACAGCTCAATGTACAGTCTCTGCACGGGACTGAAGGTTTCAAACTCCAAAGAAGACCAGGAAAATGGGTGGCGATGGAGGGGAGCTCTGAACTGCAGAGATTGCTTTGCTAGGCAAGTCTTCCACAATATGCAAATAATTATGCACATACTTTGGGGCCCCAAAATTTAACATTTGGTCTGATGGATTAGGTCAGATTTTGATACACAGGTATACAGCTCAAGTGCTTACGTTTTTAATTTGTACCATTGGAGTCTAATCCATTCAGCACCAGACCTTCCTCTGCCCTCAGAAGGGGTCCACAGCCAACAGTCATTATATATTATAGCTCAAGAAATGGTCCACACACCACAAATGCACCTAAAAAAATGTTTATTCAGGTTCACATGCATAAAGTGCTCTAAATATATAAATAAAAGCACACTGGACCCCTCTTTTCATGTCTGTCACGTTGAGAAAGGGATCCAGTAGAATCCAGTAGTAAAAGATCAGTGGATATGCTTTATTTTTGCACTTTATCTTGGAACACTTTATGCATGTGAAAAGCAATAAACCTTTTCTTTTTTGAGACTCGCTTTATTGGTGTGCTGGCCTTTTCTTTAATTTGCATCACTATCCGCTAGGTCAACTATTATGTTTTATTCACATAGCCGAGCTTACAATAACACTAGTCCCAGAGGTGAATTGAGGATGCTTAAGTTTGGGGAGACGTTGTGATACATGAAGCATTAATTTGGTGCCACCTATGGACATACAATATTGTGCTCTATACATAGAGTGGCAGGGATTAATCCTCTATCATTGATATATGTCCTGTGGATTAAACCTGTACTTATAGATGTATTAATGCTGTTCTTGCTGAAATATGAGCTGGGATTTAAACTGAGCTGGCCGATACCTCCTTTGTGTATGGTAAATCCCATAGGTCACTTATACAGGACACAAGAAGGGTCACAAATACTTGTGTGACGCCCAATAGTCTCCGTTATTTTCAATGGTAAAAAAAAAAATTGAATGTGAAATACATGTGTTTCTAGAAAACAGTCTTGGCGTAAACTGTGATAGTAAAAGTATTGCAACTCTACATACATACAGTATACAGCATTATATATCTTTTTTTTTTTTTTTTATAATTCATGTCATATAATTTTTCAAGTCAGCTAGTTAAATTATCAGAAAAACTTAATTAAGCAATTAAGGGGTACGTCCAGTCAAAAGTTATTTTGTCTTTGAGTTTTGGAGTGGGAAAGCATGAGAACCCCTGTTGTTTTTATACCACTATCTGGTGATCCCTTCACTCACTTACTATGCCAATGACAGTGATTTTACCATACAGGAAATGAGGGAAAATATGCAACAAGGATAAAGACAGCAAAAAAGCTGGCAGAGGTTTTACCCTTCCCCTACGCCACTGAATTAAAAGGGAGTGTGCTTGTCTGTGTTGCTGTTGGGAATTTTCCTTGACTACCTGTCTGGTAAAACTGTCTTCACCTGGTTATTAAGAGAGGAGAAAACTCTCTAGTGGAGGTTCGAATAACACTAAAACCTAAAACGGAAAGAAAACCTTTCAGTGAAAATTTACTTAAATTGGTTCTAAAGCCAAAGGTTTTTAACCTCCCTGGCGGTATGATTATTTCTGATTTTTGGTGCTGAAAGCGGTGCAATTATTTTGCACAGAAATTTGGCGTTTTATATTATAGCCCTGTAATTCTTAGGAATAACTCACTTAAATCTGTCCAAACTAGAGTCTAGTAGACATCCCGGGTATAATAAAGTTTGAAAAACGAAATAAAAAAATTATAATATAATAAATAACTATAAATAATTATACCAAATAATAATATAATAATAATAAAAAATATTCAATAATGTAATCAAATCAAAAACACTGAAATTTCCTCAGTTGCAGAATTGTCGCTTTTGTTATTTTTTGTGTTTGATGACGGATTTCCCCACAAATCACTATCACTCAATTCTGCAAGTGATTCTAATTTATTATCGCTGTTTTCTAGCTGGTCTAAACCTGCAAGGGATGGTTTTGGTTGCTATGGACAATCTCCAGTTTCCAGGCAGAAAGAACAGTTTTTATAATATAAAACTGCATGCAGGACACTGGACAGACCACTCAGAACAAAGGTAATGTGTAATTATTTGATACAGTACTGTAATCTGTAAGATTACAGTATACTGTATCTGTACTGTGTGTTTTACTTTTTGAATTTGGCGCTGAACTCCGTCCCCGTGCGTCGCAACGCTCGCAAGGAATGGAGCTCGGCACTGTGAATCGAGCGAGACTTGGCGGCTCACAGATCACAGCTGGGAGACATCGCAGGATCCAGGGGACAAGGTAAGTAACCTCTACAAGGATCCTGCAATGCGATCACGAGTCTGGCTCAGGGATACCGCTTTTGGTAGTGGAGCAGTGCAGTGGAATAACATCCTTACATGTCTCCAACTTACAGGCCAACCTCTAAGCACTGTTTAATTGGGCAACTATGTGGCAAATAAGGTTTAATGTTGATAAATGTAAAGTTATGCACTTAGGGTCTAAGCATATGCATGCATCATACATACTAGGGGGAGTACAACTGGGGGAATCAATGGTGGAGAAGGATCTGGTGATTTAGGTAGATCATAAGCTTAATAATAGCATGCAACGCCAAGCTGCAGTTTCCTAAGTGAGCAAAGTCCTTTCTTGTATTAGGTATGGACTCCAGAGAGAGAGAGAGATATTATTTTGCCCCTAAACAAATCATTAGTAAGACCTCATCTGGAATATGCAGTTCAGTTTTTGGCACCAGTTCACAAAAAGGATATCGGGGAACAGGAGAAAGTGCAGAGAAGGGCAGCCAAACTTATAAGAGACATGGGGGAGCTCAGCTATGAGGAAAGATTAGAGGAACTGAATTTATTCTCTCTTGAGAAGAGGAGATTAAAGTGGATGTAAACCCTCACATATACCCAGTGAAGTGAACAGCCTCAGATGATACACAGCAAGAAGAACAGTGAGAAATATAGTAGTGACATCACCAAATTTCACTTTCAAATCTCATAAGACTAGCAATCAAAGGCAGCAGTGCCTTAGTTCTCACGCTACAGATAGGCAGTCATGAGTCTCTGTGCATAGGAGTGCCCAAGTACCTTCACATACTAGTAAGGGCACTGCTATTTTTCAGAAGGAAACCCTGGCTGGTGTACTGTACATGTTTCAGGATACAGCCTAGGAACAATTCCTAATTTTCTGTATAATACAGCAAATATTCACTGTTTCATTTCAGTTCCACTTTAAGCTGTTGCATGTCAGTTGAATGCTGAAGTAATGCCTGCAGCTTTAATCAGATCTTTTGGTTCTACAAAGTATAATAAACTTTATTTTTTTCTTCACATCACTTCTAGCACTGTGCTGTGTTATTATCTCTAAAGAACAGATAAAACCTGTTTTGCAGAAGTAATTATTATCTGTCCATATTCCACTGCCCTTCATTTTCCCTGTTAAAGGTGCCAAGTTTCTTGTTTTCCTGAAACTCTATAAAATTTCCAGAGTACATCCCAATGGAAAGCAGCTCTCTGGCTTAAATATCAAACGCTGGCTTTACCAAACATTCTGAACAAATCCCTCTACGATAACAGTATAACAGTGCTTTTGTTCTGGAGATCTGAGAAGATCCCTACTGAATAAATGTGTCACAGTATATCAGATATATCCCAACGATGCAATTTTTGTAAACGAAAAGTATAGTCTTTTTCTTTTTTTTATATACATCGAAAAAAGGTCAGCTGGATGTAATTCATCCTTTTAACACATGGTCATTTTTTAAAAAATCCTTCTTTCTGTAGAGTTTATAATTACAGACTGACATATTTGCTCATTACATACTCAGCGTCTGTTTACTGCTTTGGGTAGGCTTTACTACTCTTTTACACAATATAGGCCTATAGGTCTGTAGGCAGGCGCAGTCTATTTTCTTCACTTTAGGTGACGCTCGAACACAGCGGCATTGCAGTTAGCGGGGAAGTCAATAGGAACAGGATTCCTCTATGGTTTCCTGGGTCACTGGGGAGGCTATCCAATTTGATTCTGGCTTCCCACGTGATTCTAGCAGCCATCTTGGGTCAGGCAGAGCCTAATTAAGGCCCTGGCTCCCAGGCTTGGTGCAGATTTTGCATGTGGGTAGTACAGGGACAGGTCTCCCGTTTGATAGGGACAGTGATTAGCGGCAGGGAGAGGTTCCAGATGAGTAGGGTAAGGATAGGGACATGCCATCCTTTCTGGAGACCTTCCCATTTAGGCATGGACTGGCCAGGTCACATTCTGCTCCTCAAGACAGATGCTGTCAGTACATCCGAGACCTGCTCTCCTACATTGTTGCATTTTTGCATCATTGTTGCATTTTGTAAGTGATTCCGGAGCCATCTTGACCGACTTGTAAATTGCAGAACTCTAACTTTAACACAAGTTCTGTTTTCTGCAACTGGACTTGGAGCGTTTACTACTGCCTTACCATGCTGCACCTACCCACATGTTGACTGACTCATTAAAAACAATGCACACCCTGTGTGACACATCATATCTCAATAGGTGGAGAGGTAGAATAACAGGTATATTATCATTTCCTGAAGGAGACTAGCAATGACATTCCTTGTACTTCTGTTGTACTTATCTCAATGGCAAGGTCACATTGAGAGCTGCTTTAGGGAAGATGGCTTGGTCCTCAAAGCATCTGTATTATGGACAATTGAGTCAGTGACAGAGGTTTGCTTTGCAGGTCCTATAATTGGTCATTTGATTAGATTGTGGTGTGGCGATTAGAAAGAATTCATACCTTGACAGATGCTCTGTTTTACATACTGTTTTTCAAACACCCTTTTGAGCATTTGAAGTATTTTAATAATAGAGTTCATTGAAGATTCTGCACAAGGCCAGTGTCATCTCTTTTGTTTTATAGTGTTGTTTGAAGTTTTTCCATGTCTGTAGAGAGCTGCAAGGCCGGGAACACTCTTGTCTAATTACAGTCCTATTGGAGCATGTGAAAGAACTTTGGACAAGTAGCTACCAATGAGAGTGTGTCCTTTATCACCAGCCATCAGCTGGGAGTAAGTTTTAACCACTTTCGTAGTAGTAGTGTTTCAGGGTAACAAACCTAGTATATTGGACTCAAGCCTGCAGCCAATTGAAACCCCTAAACATCTAAAGAAATCTGCATTTTGGAAGTAATTTACATTTTAGGGGTTGTGCAAATAAATACCAGAACACATAAAATGTCGTCTGAAAAGTAGGTCCTCTGCCAAAGCAAAAAAATTAATTTAGCCCAATTTGCATTTTCCTACTGTTCTCAGCTTCTAAATAGCACAGACTACCAAGGGCTGTGTAACATCATTGCAATACACCAGATCAACAAATACTAAGGAAGATTTTGAGCAATGAGGATTACTAAGAAAAGTCTTGGTGCAAGAAAGTTATCTATATAATCATGGAGCTGGAGCTTCCTTATAGGCCTTTTTCACACCAGTTGAAAAGTGATATCACAAGCCTGCAACGTTTAGTACAAATGAATGACCTGGGTACTGTATATTTAGAAACCATAACCTACTACAGGGATCATTTAAAAAAAACAAAAAAAAAACAATGGTAATTATTAGAAGCATATCAAACTAGCTTAAAAGCTCTTTTTTAACCACTAGACATCCGCGCTATGGCCGAATGACGGCCACAGCGCGGACCTACATTCCCGGGAGGCCATCACATGTCGGCCTCCCTCGTGCACGCTCCCTGCGCGCGCCCTGAAGGGCGCGCGCCGGGCGCGCTGTGATCACCGAGTCAATGAGACTCGGCTGATCACCGATCCGAGTAAGGGGCTGGTCCCGGCCCCTTACCATGTGATCAGCTGTCAGCCAATGACAGCTGATCACATGATGTAAACAAAAGATCGGTAATCGTTTTTTTTTTTACTCACTCTGACAGCACGAGTAGAAAAAAAAGCCGATCACCGGATCGGATGTGAGGGACATCGGTCCCCAAGTGGAAGAGGCACATCTGCCTCATCAGTGCCCACTAAAAGTGCCACCTAATAGTGCCCGCAGTGCCACCTAACAGTGCCCACAGTGCCACCTAACAGTGCCCACAGTGCCACCTAACAGTGCCCACAAGTGCCACCTATCAATGCCCACAAGTACCACCTATCAATGCCCACCTGTAGTGCCAATCAGTGCCACCCGCCAGTGCTGCCCATCACTGCCACCCATCAGTGCCCATCACTGCCACCCATCAGTGCCCATCACTGCCGCCTATCAGTGCCCATCACTGCCGTCTCATCAGCGTACATCAATGAAGGAGAAAAATTACCAGTTTTAAATTTTTTATAACAAAATATAAAAAAATAAAACATTTTTTTTTTAAACAAAATTCAGATTTTTACATTTTTTTAACAAAAAGTAAAAACCGCAGAGGTGATCAAATACCACCAAAAGAAAGCTCTATTTGTGCTGAAAAAATGATAAAAATTTCATTTAGGTACAGTGTTGTATGACCGTGCAATTGTCATTCAAAGTGCGTCAGCGCTGAAAGCTGAAAATTGGTCTGGATAGGAGGGGGGTTTAAGTGCCCGGTAAGCAAGTGGTTAAGCTGGTTATACAATGCTTAACATTTGGCTACTGCAGCACCAATTTTGAGCTGTGGTTGGCCCTGTTGACAAACTTTGAAAAATTGGCTGAGCCAGGTGAAAATTTGATGGATAAAAAATAATTGCATCCTATCAGATGCCCCTTTGATGGAGAGGGTAAATATGATGTGACTACTGTTTTATTTTTGTTTTTATACATGATAGATGTACCAATGATCATGATTGTACACCATATTTTATATCACTGAAAACTGTCTTTTGATGTATTTTTAGAAACATAACCCCCTGAGGAAGACTATAAATATATGGGTCAAAATGCATTGGGGCTTTTTTCCGAACATCGGACAGTGCAACCACAATTCAATTATTGTAGGCTGTTATAATAGACCAATTTTTTTCTAACCCATATGGTATTGTTAACATTTTGTTTCCCCTTTTCAATCCTCGAGTCTCGCACTGTATATATCCAGAGCTCATGTCTTAACTTCTGTGTCAGTATTGTCCAATTGTCTTTTGATAATAAAATGTATATACTTTATAAATTCTTGTTCACTCACAATTGCTGCTAAAAAACCCCACAGGGAACTTATCCTTTTTTTACAATATCTTGTTATTTGGGGTGTGCAGCCTTTCAGACTCCATATATGTGTCATGTTATGCTAGAGAACCTATAACAAACATAACTGTGACTGTCTGTCTATCTAAATCCACTTACATTGCACTTACTCTTCACATTCCTAGATCAGCAACTGACGGCAAAGAAGAGTCATTCATTATTAGGTTAATAAAACAGGCTAAATAGCCATATGGGATGTCAGGTGCAGTAGATTAGTTATATTACAGAGATATGTAGGGCTTCATAATCTGACATCTGTTGTCATACTGCTGAAGTCATCTCCCCAGATAGCAGGGATTATTACATCACCTGCTTCTGAAACATGATGTGACAGTCAATAAATACCACGTCAAGAAGAAAATACATTATTTACAGGTACTTCCTAGATAAATGGATAACGGAAATACACTCTCTCTCTCTCTCTCTCTCTCTCTCTATATATATATATATTTACTGTTTATATATATATATATATATATATATATATATATATATATATATATATATATATATATATATATATATATATATATATGGGTTAAGTTGTTTTATCAGCATCGGGAGAAAAACCCATTTTTCCATTTTTCTTATGTTTTTTTTTACAGTATAGTATGCATCCCTGTATAGTGATAGCCACATTGACTGCATTTACATGTCGGTGGCAATTGTATTGTAACTAATCATATAATTATAGTAGTTATTCTACATCTGTTACTAATATCATTGCATGTTTCTGAATTGTTCATCTCAACAGCACATAGGCACAAAGAAAGTGCCCTTGTATAACTACTAATTTTAATTAATTTTAATATCACTCATTACAATGACGTTTAGATTAGATAATGACTACTGTGTGGCGTAG
The DNA here is from genome assembly GCA_037952925.1 of Lithobates clamitans. NCBI lineage: Eukaryota > Metazoa > Chordata > Amphibia > Anura > Ranidae > Lithobates > Lithobates clamitans. The sequence continues at coordinate 7,494,352 of JBBGZY010000911.1, read as the reverse complement.
CCTCTTCACTACTTCCCACCTAACAAATACTGAAAGAATGGAACCTTCCATTTGAAACCCATGATTAAGGCCATTTAAAAATGAGAATTGATTATTTTATATCATAGAATCACGTGGAAAGGGTATAAAAATAAAGGTATAGGAAAAGTAACGAACAGAGATCTCAAGAAAAAACATGAGATTTGTCATAATTGGCAAAAAGATTCATAAATGAGAGCCTGTACTTTTCACCAACCCTCCCTAAATCTTTTTATATTACATTCTATCACAGTGTTCTGTATTTTATAAAATGAGCACACCCACAGATAGGATCATATGTATTAAAAGTGCCCCACCAGAACAGATGTGGGGGGAAATGCCTCTCTTCTTTCATTTTTGGGTATAAAAGAGGGCCATCTGGCTAAAAAATTGACTAAATGAAGAGTTGAATGGTAGCAGTGCTCTCCAGGCAGATAACCCAGTCCAAGCACAAGATCCTCTCATAGGTACCGTGGCTCAGTATGTCCTTGCATACTAAAACAACATAGAAAAAAGGAAAGAGCCGGCAACACTTTAATCCTTTAGGGTGTATTTAATTGGTTACATCAAAGTGACAATAAAATGATAGTGCTGACGTGTTTTGCAGAAGCCTTAGTCATAGCTGACGACTAAGGCTTCTCCCGAAATGCGTCAGCTCTAGATTCCAAGTTTAACCACTTGCCAACCGCCTCACAATGATATACATTGGCAGAACGCGATCGCAACCCCCCCCCCCCCCCCCAGTGCCCAAGGCAGTCGGCATCGTTCCAGGAGCAATCCATCCTGAGGGGGAGGCCACTGATTCATGGCCTTTCCCTCACAATCACTCCTGACGAATGAGAAGCTTCCTCTGCTTCTGAAACTGAAAACAGAAGCAAAGGAAGTGATGTCATCTCTCCTCGTGAAGCCTTTTCATTCCGGTGCCCGAGGAGAGAAGACATCCCTGTGAGTTACACAAACAGCACATTAACACCAGTACACATAGGCACACAAATCACCCCCCAATCACCCCTTGATCATCCCCCGATTACCCCCCTGCACCCCCTGTCATCCCCTGTCACAGTGACACCAATAGCAGTTTTAATTTTTTTTACTGATCACTGCATTGGTGTCATTTTGTGACTGTTATAAGTGTTAGACCCCTTTCACACTGCCGGTGCCCGGGCGTCAGCGGTAAAGCGGCGCTATTTTTAGCGCCGCTTTACCGGCGCTATTCGGCCGCTAGTGGGGCAGTTTTAACCCCCGCTAGCGGCCGATAAGGGGTTGAATCCGCCCGCAAAACACCGCTGGAGCAGTGCTTTGACGGCGGTATCGCATCGCTGCCCCATTGATTTCAATGGGGCTCCTTCACTGCTCCAAAGAAGCAGCTGGAAGGACTTTTTCTGCTGCCCTGCCAGCGCACTGCTCCAGTGTGAAAGCCCTTGGGCTATTTTTAACACTATAGCGCCTGCAAAACGCTCCAGTGTGAAAGGGGTCTTAGGGCTGTTAGTGGTAGGCCCCTTTAAGTCTAGAATACCCTAACCCCCCCTAATAAAGGTTTAACCCCTTGATCGCCCCCCCAGTTAACCCTTTCACCCCCTGTCGCCAGTGTCCCTAAGCGATCTTTTTTCTGATCGCCGTATTAGTGTCACGGGTGACGCTAGTTAGCCTGTTAGTTATTTAGGTTCACCGTCAGGTTTTTATAGCGTCAGGAACCCCCATATACTACCTAATAAAGGTTTTAACCCCCTGTTTGCCCCCTAGTTAACCCTTTCACCCCCTGTCACCAGTGATTACCGTATAAGTGTCACAGGTGACGCTAGTTAGCCAGTTAGCTATTAAGGTTCACCGTCAGGTTTTTATAGGGTCAGGTACCCCCATATATTACCTAATAAAGGTTTTAACCCCCTGATTGCCCTAGTTAACCCTTTCACCCCCTGTCACCAGTGATCACCGTATAAGTGTTATGGGTGACGTTGGTTAGTTAGTTTGTTTTTTATAGCGTCAGGGCACCCGTCGTTTATTACCCAATAAAGGTTTAACCCGCTGATCGCCCGTGGGTGATATCAGTTGGGTTTTAGGGTCAGTTAGGGTCTGCATTGCCCCAGATTAGTGCCAGTATCACTAACACCCTCACACGCAGCATACACCTCCCTTAGTGGTATAGTGTTTGAACGAATCAATATCTGATCTGATCAGATCTATACTAGCATCCCCAGCAGTTTAGGGTTCCCAAAAACGCAGTGTTAGCGGGATCAGCCCAGATACCTGCTAGCACCTGCATTTTGCCCTCCGCCCAGTCCAGCCCACCCAAGTGCAGTATCGATCGATCACTGTCACTTACAAATCACTAAACACATAACTGCAGCGTTTGCAGAGTTAGGCCTGATCCCTGCGATCGCTAACAGTTTTTTTTGGTAGCGTTTGATACAGTTGCTGACAGCCTAGGAGCTTTTTTTCCTTTGAATCTTACTACTGTACCAGTAAATTTAGAGCCCAAAGTGCAAATCAAAGGTACACTGGTGAAGAGGCATACATGTTTCTGAGCATGACAGATAGTGAAGAGGAAGTCACTCATTTGTCAGATTCAGGCTCAGAATACGATTCTGTAGATGACAGCAGCTCCATGACAGATAGCTCTGATGACGGAGTTGTGGTCCCTACCAAGGTCAGGCGTACCAGACCCCGATCTTCTTTTGCTGTTGTTGAGGTGCAAGAACCACAGGGCTCTTGTATGGAGCAGAGAAGTTCTAGTGCCGCTCATCCTTCTAGTGAACTGGCAAGCACCAGCAGCCTAGTACACCCTGCTCGTACATCCGGCACTGCAGTATCACGTGGTGACGTGGCGAGTCCCATAAGTGCAGTTCAAGCTGGCGAGGTGGCAAGCACAAGTAGTGTCCCGCTGCCACCAAGAAGACAAAGACAGGCCCGAAGTGCCCATAGTTTCCTTCCAGCAGAATGTGCCAATCCTAATTGGGAGCCCACCACTTCTGCAGCACCTACTTCCCCCACTCACTGGCCAACCCGGAATTCAGGTGGAAAAAGTTGATTTTACATCACTTGATTTTTATTCGCCGTTTTTCACGGAAGATCTCTATAGATCTATTGTGGACCAAAGCAATTTGTATGCTGGTCAATTCATCGCCGCTAATCTTCAGTTGTCCTCCCTTGCCAGAGATTGGAATCCAATTACGGTTTCCGAATTTAGGACCTTTCTGGGCCTATCCCTCCTCATGGGCGTAACTAAAAAGAGTGAGTTGCGGTCATATTGGTCCACTGACCCAATTCACCATACGCCCTTGTTCTCTACTTCCATGACCAGAGCATGATACGAGCAGATCGTTGATGAGTCCCTGATTAAATTTTCTGGCCACTTGTCTTTTTAAACAGTATCTTCCCAGCAGGCGTGCCAGATACGGGGTCAAGATGTATAAGCTCTGTGACAGGGCCACAGGCTATACATATCGTTTTAAGGTTTACGAGGGAAGAGATAGTCATGTAGAGCGGCTGAACTGCCCAGATTACATAGGGAGCGCTGGCAAGATTGTGTGGGACTTGGTGTCACTCTTATTCCGAAAGGGGTACCATTTGTATGTGGACAATTATTACACGAGCGTGCCACTTTTTAGTCACTTGTTTGATCATCAGATTGGCGCATGTGGCACCGTGCGATCTAATCACTGGGGCTTACCCCAGAGGCTTGTAGATTCCCATCTTAGGCTGGGGGAGAGAGCCTCCTTGAAGTGTAATAATTTGCTCGCTGTGAAGTGGAGGGATAATAAGAATGTTTTCGTTCTGTCCTCCCTTCACGCAGACACGATGGGCCAAATTGCTACGGCGAATGGTGCTGCGGGGAAACCCCTCAGTGTCCATGAATATAACCAAAATATGATAGGGGTGGATCTCAGCGACCAGTTGTTGGTGCCGTAACTAATTGCCCGTAAGGCCAGATGCTGGTACAAAAAAGTGTCTGTTTATTTATATCAATTGGCTCTGCTGAACGCTCATGTGCTATACCGAGCTTCAGGACGGACTGGATCCTTCCTTAAATTCCAGGAAGAGATCGTCAGAGCCCTTCTATTTCCAGACGGTGCTTCACCTCACCTTCCCCAACCAAATGCAGTAAGCCGGCTGCATGAGAGGCATTTTCCGTATGTCCTCCCTAGTACCCCTACCCAACGAGCCTCCCAAAGAAGATGTCATGTCTGTAGCAAGTGCGGATATAGGCGTGAAATTCGCTATTATTGTCCCTCCTGTCCTGACAATCCTGGTCTATGCATTAGTGAATGTTTTGAATGCTACCATACACTAGTGGAGTTTTAGCGTAGGGTACAGCACTGCACAGAATAGGACACACATTCACAGGGTCTCCCAAGATGCCATCGCAATTTGAGAGACCCGAACCTGGAACCGAACCGTTACAGTTACAAATAAAAGTGTAAGTGTAAAGTAAAGTGAAAGTGTAAGTAAAAAAAAAAGTAAAAAAAAAAAAAATATATATATAAAAAAAAAAAAAAAAAAATAGCTGTTGTTTTATTGTTCTCTCTCTCTCTATTGTTCTGCTCTTTTTTACTGTATTCTATTCTGCAATTTTTTATTATGTTTTATCATGTTTTGCTTTTCAGGTATGTAATTTTTTTATACTTTACTGTTTACTGTGTTTTATTGTTAACCTTTTTTTGTTTTTAGGTACACTATTCAGCTACAGCGCGGATTTATTTATCTTTAGCGTTTGCTCCCACGATGCATAAAGCCGTGCCTCCAGCGCTGTAGGAGGTGATTTCACCACCACAGTTAAAAATAAAGAGCATATATGCCAAAGCATGGGGGCAGCAGGGGTGGAGGAGCGATTTGCTCCTAACTTTTGGATCGGATGCCCCCATGCTTCGGTATATATATATATTTTAGGCACAGATTGCATTAAAAATGTTTTATTTTTTACTATGTATTTTTTGTATTTGCTTTGCAGGTATTTTATGTCTTACTGTTATACTGTAATTTTACTTTGTTTTATTGTTATCCATCATTTGCTTAGCAGGTATGCCATTCACAAGCAGCGCGGATTTTTTTTAATCTTGACAGCAACAGAGTTTGCTCCCACGATACATAAAGCTATGACTCCAGCGCTGTAGGAGGTGATTTCACCACCACACTTAAAAACAAAATGGTGCATCTATGCCCATCATTAGAAGTGGGTGGATGAAGGGAGGTATTCTAATGGTGGGCATACCCACCGATCAATCTCTTTTTTTTTGTTCAGCCCACAGGCTGCATGAAAAAAAAAAGATTACAATATATGCCCAACAAGGACCGGCAACGTACTGGTATGTTGCTGGACTTTGAGTGGTTATACCAGAATGATGCCTTCGGTTTTAGCTATCATCTTGGTATCATTCTTTTCAGCCAGCAGTCGGCTTTCATGTGAAAGCAATCCTAGTGGCTAATTAACCTCTAGACTGCTTTTACAAGCAGTGGGAGGGAATGTCCCCCCCCCCACTGTCTTCCATGGTTTTCTCTGGCTCTCCTGTCCCAACAGGGAACCTGAGAATGCAGCCGGTGGTTCGATAGAACTGATCAGAGACCAGAATGGCTCCAATCATCTCTATGGCCTAAGAAATCGGAAGCTACGAGCATTTCATGACTTAGATTTCGCCGGATATAAACAGCACCATTGGGAAATTGGCAAAGCATTTTATCACACTGATCTTGATGTGGTCAGATGCTTTGAGGGCAGAGGAGAGATCTAGGGTCTAATAAACCCAAATTTTTTCAAAAAAAGAGTACCTGTCACTACCTATTGCTATCATAGGGGATATTTACATTCCCTGAGATAACAATAAAAATTATAAAATAAAAATGAAAGGAACAGTTACAAAATTAAAAAAAAGCAAGATAAATAATTAAAAAAAAAAAAGCACCCCTGTCCCCCCTGCTCTTGCGCAAAGGCAAATGCAAGCGTTGGTCTGGCATCAAACGTAAATATCAATTGCACCATACATGTGAGGTATTACCCCGAAGGTCAGATCGAGGGTAGTAATTTTAGCAGTAGACCTCCTCTGTATATCTAAAGTATTAACCTGTAAAGGCTTTTAAAGGCTTTTAAAAATGTATATAGTTTGTCGCCGCTGCACGTTTGTGCTCAATTAAAGCATGTCGTGTTTGGTATCCATGTACTCGGCCTAAGATCATCTTTTTTATTTTATGAAACATTTGGGCAATATAGTGTTTTAGTGCATTAAAATGAAAAAAATTTGTTTTTTAAAAAAAATGCGTTTGAAAAATCGCTGCGCAAATACTGTGTGAAAAATAATGCAACAATCTGTAGGGCCTTTGCTTTAAAAAAATCTATAATGTTTGGGGGTTCAAAGTAATTTTCTTGCAAAAAAAAATATTTTTTCATGTAAACAAATAGTGTCAGAAAGGGCTTTGTCTTCACTGTGTGACATAAGCTTCTAAATGTTGTGCATTAAATGCCAGGACAGTTCAACCACCCCAAATGGCCCCATTTTGGAAAGTAGACACCCCAAGCTATTTGCTGAGAGGCATGTCGAGTCCATGGAATATTTTATATTTTGACACAAGTTGGGGGGAAAAGACAATTTTTTTTTGTACAAAGTTGTCACTAAATGACATATTGCTCAAACATGCCATGGGCATATGTGGAATTACACCCCAAAATATATTCTGCTGCTTCTCCAGAGTACGGAGATACCACATGTGTGAGACTTTTTGGGAGCCTAGCCGCGTACAGAACCCCAAAAAACAATCACCGCCTTCAGGCTTTCTAAGGGCGTAAAATGGTGATTTTACTTCCTCACTACCTATCACAGTTACGGAGGCCATGAAATGTCAAGATAGCACAAAATCCCCCCAAATGACCATGTTTTGGAAAGAAGACACTTCAAGCTATTTGCTAAGAGGCATGTTGAGTCCATGGAGTATTTTATATTTTGCCACAAGTTTCTGTAATTTTTTTCTTTTTTTTTTTTACAGAAAGTTGTCACTAAATGATATATTGCTCAAACATGCCATGGGCATATGTGAAATTACACCCCAAAATACATTCTGTTGCTTCTCCTGAGTACGGGGATACCACATGTGTGAGACTTTTTGGGAACCTAGCCGCGTACAAGACCCCGAAAACCAAGCACCGCCTTCAGGCTTTCTAAGGGTGTAAATTTTTGATTTCACTCCTCACTGCCTATCAGAGTTTCAGAGGCCATGGAATGCCCAGATGGCACAACCCCCCCAAATGTCCCTGTTTTGGAAAGTAGACACCCCAAGCTATTTGCTGAGAGGTATGGTGAGTATTTTGTAGATCTTGATTTTTGTCACAAAGTTTTGAAAATTGAAAAAAGAAAAAAAAAAAGTTTTTCTTTTCTTTCTTCATTTTCAGAAACAAATGAGAGCTGCAAAATACTCACCATAGCTCTCAGCAAATAGCTTGGGGTGTCTACTTTCCAAAATGGGGTCATTTTGGGGGGTGGGGGGGGGGGTTGTGCTATCTTGGCATTTTATGGCCTTCGAAACTGTGATAGGAAGTGAGGAGTGAAATCCAAAATTTACGCCCTTAGAAATCCTGAATGATTGGTGATTGGTTTTCGGGGGCCCCGTACCCGACTAGATTCTCAAAAAGTCCCACACATGTAGTATTCCCGTACTCAGGAAAAGCAGCAGAATGTATTTTGGGGTGTAATTCCACATATGCCCATGGCCTGTGTGAGCAATATATCATTTAGTGACAATTTTGTGCAAAAAAATAAAAAAAAGTTTGTCATTTTCCCGCAACTTGTGGCAAAATACAAAATATAAAATATTCCATGGGCTTAACATGCCTCTCAGCAAATAGCCTGGGGTGTCTACTTTCCAAAATGGGGTCATTTGGGGGGGGGGTTGTGCTATCTTGGCATTTTATGGCCTTCAAAACTGTGATAGGTAGTGAGGAGTGAAATCAAAAATTCACGCCCTTAGAAATCCTGAAGGCGGTGCTTGGTTTTCGGGGTTCCATACGCAGCTAGGCTCCTAAAAAGTCTCAAACATATGGTATCCCCGTACTAAAGAGAAGCAGCATAATCTATTTTGGGGTGTAATTCCACATATGCTCATGGCATGTTTGAGCATAAAATACATTTAGTGACAACTTTGTGCAAAAAAAAAAAAAAAAAGTTTGTTATTTTCCAGCAACTTGTGGCAAAATATAAAATATTCCATGGACTCAACAAGCCTCTCAGCAAATAGCTTAGGGTATCTACTTTCCAAAATGGGGTAATTTGGGGGGGGGGGGGTTGTGCTATCTGTGTATTTTTTGGCCTTCAAAACTGTGATAGGTAGTAGTGATAGGTAGTGAGGAGTGAAATAAAAAAATTTACGCCCTTAGAAATCTTGAAGGCGGTGCTTGGTTTTCAGGGTCCCGTGCGTGGCCAGGCTCCCAAAAAGTCTCACGCATGCGGTATCCCAGTACTCAGGAGAAGCAGAAGAATGTATTTTGAGGTGTAATTCCACATATAACCTATAACCAACTTTTTTTAAATTTTTTTTTTTTTGTCATCATTCAATCTCTTGGGACAAAAAAATTAAAAAATCAATGGGCTCAACATGCCTCTCAGCAACTTCCTTGGGGTGTCTACTTTACAAAATGGGGTCATATGGGGGCGGTTTGTACTGCCCTGCCATTTTAGCACCTCAAGAAATGAGAAATGAGAGGCAGTAAAACTAAACTAAAAGCTGCGTAAATTCCAGAAAATGTACCCTAGTTTTTAGACGCTATAACTTTTGCGCAAACCAATAAATATAGGCTTATTAACATTTTTTTTACCACAGACATGTAGCTGAACACATTTTGACCTAAATGTATGACTAAAATTTAGTTTATTGGCTTTTTCTTATAACAAAAATTAGAAAATATAATTTTTTTTTCAAAATTTTCGGCCTATTTCCATTTATATCGCAAAAAATAAAAATCGCAGAGGCAATCAAATACCATAAAAAAAAGCTCTATTTGTGGGAAAAAAAAGGATGCAAATTTTGTTTGGGTACAACACTGCATGACCGCGCAATTACCAGTTAAAACAGCGCAGTGCTAAATTGTAAAAAGTCCTCTGGTCTTTAGGCAGCCAAATGGTCCTGGGCTGAAGTGGTTAAAGTGAACCAGCCACAATTTCACATATACTAGATTCTAAATATTCAGTCTCAATGTATAAATGTGTAGGCTGTCTTCTGAAATATGTATATTTGCCTGATCTTACACATACTGTCTACAATTCCTGAGACTGTATAAAAAAAATGCAAAAAGGTGTTGAAGAAAAAAACTCTGTAAATAGGTAGAATGGAAACCACCAATGGATCTGTTATTTTTTTATTATTGTTGGGACCCTGCCTGATTTACTAAAGTATAAAGGGATCACCTCATATAACTGCACTACACGCTTCAGGTTCCGTTTGACAGGTCAAGCAGTTGACAATTCTGGAACTTTTGGCCTTCAGATGATATCTGACTCTGAAGCTGAAACTTAGGGTTTACATAAACAGCACAGTTGAAGCTTATGTTTCTCATAGAACAGATTCCCCCATCCACACAAGTAAGGTGGATGGAGGAATCCTCCTGGCTGTGCCATTGTATTCTGACAGCAGGACTCCTCCACTGTTAGAATACACTGATCAGCGCTGCAGTTGCTGATGGAATGAAAAATGTCCAACATTCCAATCTAACGATTGACTTGTCGGGTGGGAACAGCCATAGATGGTTTCAAAATTCAACGGGTTCAGCAGAAAATGTTGATGCATCTATGGCCAGCTTTTCTTTCATAAAAAAAAAAAAAACTAGGGCTACAAGAGTGATTTTTGCACTCAAAGGCTGAAAAAAAATCTCCTAATGCAAAAATAGCTACTGTTTTGTGCTACTGTTTTTGCTTTTTGGATGATTGTTAGGAAATTAATCTCACAGGGAATACCTGAATGAGAAATATTGCCCAGAAGCGCATTTGTGAGATCAGGCACTGATGTTGGATGAGAGGCCCTGGCTCGCAGTCTCCGCTCTAATTCATCCCAAAGGTGTTCTATCGGGTTGAGGTCAGGACTCTGTGCATGCCAGTCAAGTTCCTCCACCCCCAAACTCGCTCATCTGTGTCTTTATGGACCTTAAACCTTTGCTCAACCCTTTCACTGAGCTGCTTAGTTTTAAAAAAATGAAACCCACACATCCCTCATGATGGACCAGACATAGAAGCATAATTATAAAAATACTATTTCTGCTCTTCTTCCCATGATCCCAATATACCTCTTTTATTATACTACCAGGAACCACTCCAACCTGCATCAACAGCTGGGCTCACAAGAACTTGGCACAGTATCCCGGATTAGGTAAATACTCCAATACTCTTCACTACAAGTTATAATTCAATGATACACAGTGTATATTCCGTTTATAGTATAATATACACTGCATCTTAAGTGCTAAAATGTAAAATGATTTATGTAAAACCCATTATATGTCACTAAAGAGCTATGAAAAACCAGCACAGATAAGCACCCAGATGTCAGCTGTTTACAAAATCAATATGAAAGAAAACGTTTTGTTTTTTTTTTTGTGGAGGAAAGTCCTCAAAGGGAAACTATAGTGTTTTGGGGCAACTTTGATTTATTTGTTTTTTGAAACATAATACATGTATGCCCTAATGTCATATTTAGCTATTTTATTTGTATATAACACTCATTTTACAAGTAATTATCTATTGCAGGGTGCTTACTAGGGATGATGGCTTGGTTCTCTCACCTCGACGAGCAGAGAGCTGCTGCCTGTCAATCAGCAGCTCTCCTGCTCTGCTCCTCCTCGCTCATTGGAGCACTGAGCTGTGGAGGGGTGGGGAGCAGCCGTCTCAGCGGTTAGTTGAGACGCTTATCAGTCCAGACAAGTGGCGGATCCAGACTTCCAGAATCGGGATGACGCGGTGCCTGGACTGATCTTGGTGACGTCAGCAGAGAACAGACTTCAGACCGCTCTCTGCTGAAAATGGGTCACAGGAGTGCAAAACGAATTGCACTGCTGTGACCCATAGGAGGAGCCCAGCCAAACGAGCCCAGGCTGGACTTCTCCTTAAGGATTGATAATAGACAGTGCTTAGGAAAGGAATTGCCATTCTACTTACACTTGCATGTATACACACTTTTGATTTTTCCAATATGCAGCATGGACATAATAAAGAACATTTTTTCTGTGGTGATCAATTACAAATATTTCCAGTGTATGATCTAAGCCCTGCAAGGGATTATCATCATTCTTCTGCCAAACATTGTATGGCCCTTTCCTCAAATATCTTTTGCGATTATGGGGCCATATTTGACGCACTTTAATGCTGTAATGCTTTACATCTGCTGTTACTCTGCAATCTAATTACATAGGTACATAGTTAGTCAGGCTGAAAAAAGACACAAGTCCATCTAGTTCAACCAAAAGAAAAAATAAATTGATAGATAGAAAACCTCCATATACACAATCTCATACCCTCAGTTGATCCAGAGGAAGGCTAAAAAACCTCAATAAAGCATGATCCAATTTGCTGCAGAGCAGAAAAAAAATCCTTCCTGACCCACAAGGAGGTAATCAGATATTCTCTGGATCACCTATCCGTGGTGTTATTGCCTATAAATGTTAGTATCCAGCTCTTTTTAAAACAATCTACTGAGCTGGACAGAACCAGCTCTTGAGGGAGTCTATTCCACATTTTCACAGCTCTTAAAACTGTGAAGATGCCTTTCAGTATTTGGAGATGAAATCTCTTTTCTTCTAGACGTAAAGAGTTCCCCCTTGTCCTCTGTGATGACCTTAAAATGAATAACTCAACACCAAGTTCACTATATGGGTCACTTATGTATTTATACATGCTGATCATGTCCCACTTACCCTTACTCTCACTTAGTTTCACCTACCCCTACAATTTAGTTATTGCATATTGGCAAGGAAGTCAGTATATAAAGGTAGTCCCAGTTCCAGAAGATAGTCCTTTACACATGTAATTTTAAATATAAATGTAACTACCACTGAAAACAATGGCACATTTTGAAGTATCCACTTCTTTGGATATATACAGTATACTATATATCACAAAATATAATACAAAAACATAAAGCTTCTCCTGATAATGCAATCTAGGCTTATTTTAGCATAAAATGCTTCCTCTAATAAATACAGAAAATATGATCCTTAATGAGCTCACAGACTTTCCTGCTTAAGTGGGCTATTATCATAAATCCTCTTAATAGAACATCAGGGTATGATCAATGCTTCTGTTTAAATGGATATACACATATGATACTGCATTAAGAAAGGTAATGCCAAATATAGCTATCTGAGCTCTTGTTTTAACGCAGAATGGTAAACTCCGGTACTATATAGCAGTCTTATTATCATTTACTGAAATAATGAATTTACCATGAGGCATTGCAGTTTCTGAGAAAAAAATATTTCCTTTAGAGTATTCTGTTGGGAAATGATACATATGATCCCTCAATGCTAATTTAGGGAATTATTCTTGCAACGTCAGTAAAATCATCTTGCATTTATTATGGACTTATAAAAATTGCAAAATAAGACAAAGTTTCAAATCCGGCGGCTACAATAGTTATATGGCTTGAAAAAGGACACCTGTTCAGGTTTGACCGAATGACAAAATGCTTGAACACAGAACCCTGTATGTAGAGTTTATCCAGAAGAAGACAAAAAAAACCTCATGGTCCAATTAGCTTTAGCATGGAAAAAATCCTTTCTGATCTCCTAAGACAATTGGATATTTTCTGTATCAGCAATCTAAAGCATTATCATTTATAAATATTAATAGCCAGTTATAATTTTGCATTTAGAACCACATTCAGCATTTAGAAACTCTCTTTGGAGTTGGGTATACCTAGCTCCATGAAAAGTTTATTTTACATTTTCACAGCTCTTAAGGTAAAGTAGCCTATCCTTATATGAAGGTGAAGTCTCTGACAGCAGTAGAGCACAGAGCAAGCATTTTCCAGTGAAGATTTGCAATTAGAAGACAGCGACACCATTGAGTTGAATTGTGCCACTGGTAAATGGACAGCAGTTTCCAGTGCTGATGTTTGGAAAACTAAAGCATGGACAGATGTCAAACATGGTGCTTTGCATTTATCAAGGTATAGTACATGTGTTATATTGAGTCCATCTAAAAGTCGTCAACATGACGGGATTTAAAATATATGAAACAATTTATTGGCACATCAGATTCTAATTGTTTCATATATTTGAGATCCTGCTGTGTTTCCGAATTTTAGATGGACTCAGTTTTGAATGGCTGACCAGGGCACTAGTCTGAGCACTGACATCCCTCACCTGTGCATTGGGTGGAAGGGTTGAGCGCAGTGGGCTTTTGATTTACATGTGTTATATGTCTGTTCATAGAGTAATTCTGGAGTGTACTTCCACTTTATGCAAATTAGGTTGTTAGGAGACATAAGGTAAATTACATACCAATGGCCATTTGTATTGTTCAGTGGTCTCTAATCTATTCCTAGAATCTATAAAAATCAATCACAAAGCAGTAACACTGATTTATTGCTGGTTTGAGAGAGATAATAGTAAGGTCTTTGAGATGTTCCTCTTATTAATATCTCTGGAATGACAAGGGGAAAAGATGTCACCATGCTTGATCTAACCACCTACAACCAGCTCGGAAAAACGTATACACTAAAATGGACTGAAAGCATATTGTTGTATTCTGTGCTATGTACAATGTAAAATTGTTTTATTTTATAATACTGTAAATAGGTTCAGAAATGTACTGAAATAATGAACGTGTCAAACCATTTCAAACAAAATTTCTGAAATTGTACTGGCTAAAATGTGTTAACAAGTTATGTTAGCACCTATCTACACATCATACATGGCTAGGTCACGTAATGCTAAATAATTCAGCTTGTTAGTACTTGATAATTGTTTGTTGGAAAAATAAAATGTAAAAAATGGGAAATGCTGAGGAAATGTGGACTTTATTTAATACATTATAAAAATGCTGTAGAACCTTTGCATATTGCTAAAAATAAAGCAGACAGTGAGAATTTCTGTCCACATCTACTCTGCCTTTGGCACATTACTTACACCTTTTCCTTATTCTATTTTTAGCCTAGCAGTGTGAATATGTGACATGCTATATGCAAAGCAGGTTATAAATAATGCTCCTTCCTGGCTATATCTGTTTTACTGACACTAACGTTTATATTCCTGACAAAAATATAAAAAACTCCAATTAATTTAGTTGTGTTTTCATGAAAGTGAATTAGAATAAAAGCATCTTTAGCATCAGTGGCACCACATAGAAAGCACCTCCTGGCACTGGTATACAAATGCCAAATCAGATTCTCTGGTCAAGAGCCTGTTCTTTCCACCTCTGACCTCCTAATCCCCATTACTTGCAGCTAAAGCCACCCATGGACCAATAGAGAGTCTTAGAAGGCAAGGGTGATTGGACCTGGCCACACTGTCCACTAGGAAATCTAGTTACGATTGGCATGCTAGTAATTCTGGGGATGGGGGATCGTCTTGATTTATAATCAAATAAGAAATTCATCTACTGTTCAAGCTGACAGGTGGTGTCTGTTATATGGAAGCACTGGAGCTAGATTCACCTTCCATCTATTCACTTTAAATGTATTTTAAACACAGCTTTTATATATAGATGTAGCACCCTGGTGTTTAGGCAGGGTTGCGCTTAAATTTACCTGCCAGGTATAGCTACCTTGGCAAATTGTTGAAGATCAATTGATTTCACCCCAAGTCTGTAATTGCTGCACTTTTCTCTTTTGTCACTAGGTGGCCGGGCACTTGGTGGCATTGGATAAAACAAGGGCACTGCAAGGTCAGATTATGGGTATATGGGGTGTCTCAGCCAATAGGCAAGGGTTTTCTTAAGTCCCTTGGCCTGCTGGGAGAGCCTATATATTTTAGTAGAGTCAGGTGATCGATGTTCTGTGCCACCTGGACGGCTGTCTGGGTGGATGTGTGTTGTATTGCCTGGGCTGCTAGGCCAGAGATTGGGCCTATCCCGGGCACATCTTGCTGCTAGGCTGTCTGAGGGCCTATCCAGAAGCAAGAGATCAGCGAAGGGTTGGGATTGCGGCTTGCAGTCCAACCAGAAGTGACGGTTTTACCAGCCGGAGAACCTGTAGTGGTTGGAGGTAGAGGGGAAGCTGTCCCACTAAGGGACCAACCACCTTATTACCAGGGACCACAGTGAGTAGCTGAAGCAAGTACCGGAGCAGTATTCTCACCAACCAGGGATGGTGAAGAATCGGGAAACTTCAGTGGGTATCAAGCCAGGGACCCAGCCAGTGGAGGTGAAGCTTGCAGAGCAGCCTTGTGCGTCAAGCCAGGGACTGAGCAGGCAAGTGGGGTGAAGCTTGAGAAGTATCCGCTTCTCTGCTGGGTCCAAGCTAGGGACCCAGCAGAGAAGCGAAGCGGGGGGTGACATTTGAGGAAGATACTACAGTAAAGATTGGAGGAGCTCAAGGGATTCAGTGGCATTGAATCATCCAGTCTAGTGAGAGACCAGGAGCTCAGTGGGCTGAAGAACTACAAGAAGTGATTGTAGTGGAAGTGAAGGAACTGTTACACTTTGTGTTAGAAACTGTTAAAGACTGTTGTCATAGGAGCATTCCTACACATGCAGATGTGGCATCTTGCTGGATGCCTTTCCCTGCATGGCTGTCCTGTTGAAGTCTCGGAGTCTGCCAATTAACATTGCTACTACCTAAGGGTGTCCTGGCGCCCAAGGAATCTGGCTTGCATTACACCCACCATGCCTCACAACCCACCAAATACAGAAGGATGTCAGTTATCTCTGGCCCTGGATGTTCTCATTAGACTGAAGGAGGCCTGGGACCTTGCTACATACAGTACCTGAATTCATGTCCCAATCAGTCTCTTGTAATCCCTTATACAACAGCACTTAAAGTAATACTAAATACATATATATTGTAAAAACTTAGGGACAGAACGGCGCTACCTGAAAACCTGTTTGCTAAGCATATACAGGAAACATTAGCATAACGTTTTTTGCTTATACTACTGCAGATGGATAGGAGACATATATATATATCATAACCATTAATGCATATAGCATGTAATAAGGATGATATGTATAGTATATAAGAAAAAAAACACTGTATAGATATACTATAATACTAAATACACACTGTTTAATTTACCTTGTCCCTTCTATTTCTGTATGTGGATGATGGCACTGTAATTATTTTAATAAAAAAAAAAAAACATTTAGGTGCCATCTTTCCTAATCAATAAACAGCTTTCACATGACCCAGCTTTTTCCCAGCCTGTCTGCAGGGAAACATAAGCAAGAGGAGCATGTAGTACTCTACTGCTGGTCACATGTTCAAAAAAGAAAAATGAAAAAAAAAAGAAAGCCTTTGGAATACAGAGTAAATATAAATAATTAATATCAATAAACAGTTTTAAATTGGCATACATATATATATTTGAAATAAAATATTTTTTTTTGTGTGGAAATTACATGGTGTGGGTGGATTTCTGACAATCACAGGCTGTGTCACACCCCTCCAGTCTGTGTCTTAGAATACGAGGGAGGTGAAGCCTCAATTTGTCTACATGTAATATCCTGCCCCTATTGTGTTTTTCTGGTTAGTGGGCATAGAGGGAGGGAGTGGACTGTCATTTACCACTGTGTATACGCCCACATGTGTGACTCTATAGTTACATGGGCTGCTCAGATGTGATAGGGAGGAAATGCTCAGCATAGGAACTTAATAAAAACTTGCCACCACAGCTGCAAAATCTCTAGCTGAATTTGGGACATGAACAGAAAGTGGAGATAGAGAGCAGCAGGATCAACCAGGTTTTTTGCAGAATACAGAAAACTAATCTCATAGTGACTGAGTGAGTATGAACAGCATGTAATGCACCATTTATTTATAGTTTTTTATGATGTAGGTTAAGTGACACTTTAAAGTGACTGTAAACTAATTTTTTAAAAATATAATACATTTCATACTTACCTGCTCTGTGCAATGGTTTTGCACTGAGTGGACTGAACCTCCTCTTCTTAGGCCCCTACTGGTGCATCTGGCTCCTCCTCTAGGCGGTACCCTGTAGGAAGCTGTTTTCTATGGGGTACCGCCTGTGGGCTTGCTCCTGAGCCACGCTGCCTGCATCCATGGAAACAGACAGCACAGGTCACCCCCACCCCCTGTGCCCTCGGCACAGGATTTGATTGACAGCAGTGGGAGCCAGTTACTCCTGCTGCCTTAGCAAAGCCTGAGAGAGCAGGGAGAGCCACTACAGACGGGTACAGTGATGGAGCAAGTGAGCACTTTTAAGTATGAGGAGGGAAAGGGAGTGACACTGTTACCTAAATATTTTTTACCTTAATGCAGGTAATGCATTAAGGTGAAAATGTTTAGGCTTTAGAACCAATTTAAGTTGGCCATACATCGATCAGATGTTTTCGACCAGCCCCCTACAAGGTGGATGGAGGAATCCTCCTCGCTGCGTTATTGTATTCTGACATCAAGGCCTCCTCCGCTGTCAGAATACACTGATCAGTGCTGCAGCTGATTGGCTGCAGTGCTTACTGAAGGAGAAATTTCCAACAAATAGGTTTGAGAGAAGTCGATCATAACGCCTCATTCACACAACCATAAAAAACACATTTACAACCGTTTTTTATTTACGGGTTTGAAACGCAGCTGCATTGTTTTCAATTGAGACATTCACATGAGACATTCATTGTTTTCAATTGAGACATGCGTAAACATGCACTGCATTCAGGTCTGTAACACAAATTTAAAAATCTACATCTACACCACTAAAAAAAAAGAACAGGACAGTTTTTATACATTAATGATCTGATCTATTTACCTATCATTTACGTAAGAACTTTTTTTATTTGCCTAATGATCAGTAAAATTTTTATGTCTGTGTTACAGCAATAGGAATGAAGCCTTAGATTGACTTCTCTGGAACGGGAACCACCTTAGATGGATCAAAATTTGGCTGGTCCCCCTTGATCTGGCAGAATTTCAATCAATCTATGACCAGCTTTAGACTGGGAGAGGGGAGCCAGTACTAAAAAAAACAGTTAGACTGTACTGTAGTGCACATGTCCACAGTGGAAATATGATCTATAATGATGGCCTGTACTTTTAATTCTTAAAAAAAAACATCTCACCTGTAACATATTATGTGTATCTAGTTAGTAGAGTGCCTCCTTTCTTCATGTATAATTCACATGCTTTTGTTATAGTTAGCCATGGCGGTATTCAACAATTGTATGCAGATTGCACATATGTAATAGTAGTTGAATTCAGGTCATCAGATATCCAGAATCAGGTGTATATTAATATTAATGAGAGACTGTGCAAAGGAGCTGGAAGTTCAGGTATACAATGAAATATAAAATATTTAAAAGGCAAACTAATAAGCTTGTGAGTGAGTGTGTACTTGTGAGTAAAACGCAGCAATCAAAAATAATGACTAAATGCTAATGGAATTATACTGAACAACCATGTGATGATAACTTAGGCCATAACAGAATAGAAAAACACTACACTGCTGTGCTAAGTCAAAACCATCCAATGCCATTAAAAGTTGCTTTATGAGTATGAAAATTACTCTTTAAGATTTGCCACATTGTGGATTGAGATGCAAGTTCACAGTATATAGATCCATTTATTGGTTGAGAGCATCAAATACAGCCAACACATTTCAGGGGAAAAAGTATCCCCCTTCTTCAGGGCTTGAGCAGTCAATGTTAATAGGATCACAACAGAATGCAGTAAGGGACCTATGTTAAATCTTGATGAAAACTAAAGACGGTCTTAATCAATCCTTAACACAAGTCCCTTAGTGCATTCTGTTGTGATTCTATTACACATTGCCTACAATGCCCTGAAGAAGGGGAGAAGGGGGAAGCTTTCCCCCAAAAACTCATTGGCTGTATGTTATGCTCTTAACCAATTAATGTTTCAAAAAGTACTTTAAGTGAGATATACTTTTGTACCTCCTCCCTACACATTCAAGAATTTATGGTCTGGCAAGCGTTACCTTTACTGATATCAGAGGGGGAGCAGCTTAGGACTATCTGCCAAACCCAATTTCAAATTGACTTGTCCAGCACTATACACACATCAGGATCTAAAGCAGTAAGTGTGGCCCTATTTTTTAAAAAAATCCTGCATTTTGTCAATAGGTGACAAAGAACCAACATTCCCTTAAAGTGATACTAAACACACACTGTTTAATTTACATTGCCCCTTTACATTGTCCCATTTCTGTATATGGGTGATGGCACTGTAATTATTTTATTTAAAAAACCCCATCTAAGTACCTTTTTCCTAATCGATGTATACAGCTGTTACATGACCCAGATTATTCCCAGCCTGTCAACAGGGAATAATACGCAGGAGGAGCTTTTAGTCCTCTGCTGCTGGTCACATGTTAAAAACAGCCTTTGGAATACAGAGTAAAATAAATAATTAATATCAATAAACTGTTTTAAATTGGCATACAAATATACAGTGTATTTGAAATGAAATCTTTATTATTTTGTAGAAATAACATGGCGTGCGCAGATTTCTGCCAGTCACAGGCTATGTCATACACTTCCAGGCTGTGTCTTATGCCGCGTACACGCGGTCGGACTTTTCGACCAGACTGGTCCGACGGACCAAATCCGGCAGACAATCCGATCGTGTGTGGGCTCCACCGGACCTTTAGCGGACTTTTGCAAGACGGACTGACGGACTTTAGATTTGGAACATGCTTCAAATCTTTACGTCGTAACTCCGCCGGACCCAGAAATCCGCTCGTCTGTATGCTAGTCCGACAGACAAAAACCCACGCTAGGGCAGCTATTGGCTACTGGCTATCAACTTCCTTATTTTAGTCCGGTGTACGTCATCACGTACAAATCCGTCGGACTTTGGTGTGATCGTGTGTAGGCAAGTCCGGTCATTAGAAAGTCTGTTGAAAGTCCGCCAAAAGTCCGTCGCAAGTCTGTCGAACAGGCTGACGAACTTTTGTAGCTGAAAAGTCCAACCGTGTGTACGCGGCATTAGAATTAAACGAAGGTAAAGCCACCATTACCTACATGTAATATCCCACCCCCATTGTGTTTAGCTGGTTAGTGGGCATGAAGGGGGAGGGAAGAAGTGGGCTGTCATTAATCACTGTGTATACGCCCACATGTGTGACTCTATAGTCACATGGGCTGCTCAGATGTGATAGGGAGAAAATGCTCAGCATAGAAACTCACTGAAAACTGAGCATATGCAGAGTTGCCACCACAGCTGCAACATCTCTAGCTGAATTTGGGACATGAACAGAAAGTGGAGATAGAGAGCAGCAGGACAAACCAGGTTTTTTGCAGAATACAGAAAATTAATCGCATAGTGTCTAGTGAGTAATACACCATGTATTAACAGTTTTTTATGATGTGGGTTTAGTGACACTTTAATTGTACCTTGCTGAGGAACAAAACAACTGGGGAACTCATGACACAGAACTTGAGAAGAGTAAATCTTACCACTATAAATACCAGTCCAAACCCATCATAGCTTCTAACTCAGGTCATCAATCTTGTATCAGGATTCATGAATATTTAATAAAATAGGAGGTATACAGTGGAACCTCGGATTACAAGCATAATCCGTTCCAGGAGTATGCTCGTAATCCAATGTACTCGCATATCAAAGCAAGTTTGCCATTGAAGTCAACGAAAATGAAACGAAAATAATTTGTTCCTCATTGACTTTAATGGGATGAAACACCGCATGCGGCCAGAGGCGGGGGGCACCAGAGAGCTGACCTACGTTCACGAGCCTTTCTGAGGTTTGCCGAGGTCAGCCAAGCTGTGCTCGGGCCTTTCCGTGCATTTCCCAACACTGACGATCGCCGACTTTCGGCTCTGCTCGACTCCGGTGCCCCCCAGGACAAAAGTGGTACTGCACACCGCTTTTCGCCTGAATCCTGCTCGGTTTGCAAGACAACACTCGCAAACCAAGTTAGGATTTGTAGCATTACAGTGCTCGGTTTGCGAAACACTCGTTAACCGCGTTACTCGCAAACCGAGGTTCCACTGTAATTGTTCTTCCCTGGCTTACTCCTGTGTTAAACTGTCCACACACCAGACTTTCCATTTGATTAGTGAAATTTACCAAAGACTACCTGATAAATCCAATAAATTTATATCAAATTTCACAGGCCCTCCCAATACAGTTATTTGTAAACATGCAAATCAAAGAAACAATTTATGTAGAAAAGCCCGGAGCAAAGCAAATGAAATGACATAGGCGGAGGGCTTACATGACTGGGGAAACAGGGTAATAGTATCAGGAGAGGGAGTGCATCAGGTTGGTGCTGGGGGGAGGGGTTGGAGAGGAGATAAAAGGGAGGCCCCTCCCTATGAGTAATCACAGTTTTGGGAAAAGTTCAGCAGAAGCATGTCAGAGGTGGAGCAGCTCTTGGCCCAGCTCAGGGAGGAAGCAGCGTGGCAGGGTCTCCGGTTGGCTGCAGGACACTTTGGGGCTTATTCTAACACGAACAGCAGCAGGTGACATTACAGGGGGGAGGTAGGGCAATCGGGCGTGTAGGCCCAGGCTGCTGGAGCGATTTTCTCTCTACGGGACCCTCGGCCTAGTGGGCAGCAGAGCGGGATGGGGGGAGTCCTGTGCGGTCTCCCCTCCAGCACAGGAGGTCACCAGGAGGACAGTCGGGGGGCTCCGGGGCGGCATTGCGGCCTACTAGGCGGTGGAAACAGGAGGGCACGGGCCCCGCCCCTAGCGCTACGTCAGTCAGCCTGAGGCCTACCATTGAGGAACAAAGCAAAAGGGGTTCCCGGGCTTTCTTATGCACCGCCAATGGACCTTAGGAGGAGCAGTGGGGGACAGCCGGGGAGGACTTCCAGGCAAGCGGAGGCCAGCAGGACTGAGGCCCCACACACTGGTCCTGGTAAGGCCGTCCAGAAGCCGGTGAGCGGGTACGCAATGCGGGGGGGTTCGGAGGTCAGCGGAACCATCAGCAGCTGGTGCTGTTATGCCTTGCGGGCTCTCATCAGAAGAGGAAGAGGGGTCTGGACAGAGGTCGGCAGGAGAACTGGGAGTCGGAAGAAGAGGCTGCTCCCCCCCCCAGCAGTGCAGTGCAACGTCGTTGGAAAGCAGATGGTCGGCTGATGGGGCAACTCCTGTGCAGCCCGGTAAGTCACCTTTACACTTATATCATGAGGGATTGTCTGTTAGCATAGGGCAAGAGGGCAGGACAGATGGGTCCGGCGGGAAGGACGGCGGTGGCTGAGGCAGCTGGGGGGGTTGCGGGGTTACTGGGTTTTCTTGCTGGGATATAGGAATTGATGCAAAAGTTGGGGCATGCGGATAGAGCCCCCGCTGGGCCGGTGTCAGCCTGGGTCCCACCAGCAAGAGTAGTCGGCCAAGCCATTTTGCTGGGGGGTGCGGTAGTTCTGGTAGTTCCGGCCTTGACAACATGCCCGTCACAGGTAACACAGGTGGGGTTACGCAGGGGACGACCAAGGTGGTGGTGGCGGGGGAAGCTGCGGGCAGACAGGAAGTCATCAGACTAGCTGGTTCTGCAAAATGCGAGGTCTATGTTTACTATGAGGGGCCATTGGGTGCACACTTGAAGCCTGAAGTTAAAAAGAGAAAAGATGTGGTAGGGTGAGTATGCGGAGATTTTTTCCCTGCTGCAGTTAGCAAGAATTTAACCTGGATAGGGTTAAACCGGATCATTCAAAGGAGGACGGAGAGAAGAGGGGATACCGGTTGATCCCGACGACATTTGCCAACTGGCTACAGGAGTTTTACCATCAGTGCAAGGGTGAGTGGGGAAAAAGAACCCCGAATACTGTTCGGCACTCTTTTGTTACTAGGATTTGATAGGGGAGGTGGATAGAGCTTACGGGGGCACGGAGTGGCTGAGGTATGTTGAGCATTTTCGTCAGTGGAGAGTTATCCGGCCGGCGTTGAGATGGGACCATAAGGACATCAGCCTGTGACTGTGCTTGAGGATGGCTGCGTGGGCTCCGCACCAGTTAATTTTCAGGGGAGGCCGGTGGACTTTCGGCTCAGGGACAGGCGGCCGGCAACAAAAAAGGGGTATGCTGGCAGTACAATGCTAGGACCTGGAGTACAAGCACTAGTGTTTAGGGGTGGATGGTCTCATCAGTCGTCCAGAGGTTGCAAGCAAGGAATAGGTCGTGCTGGAGAGGCTGGACACAAGAGGGAGGACCACAGTGATGGTGAAAAGGATGTGGCTGTTTTCTCAGTAGGTATCTGGATTGGAAAGTGGCTTAGTTGCGGGATTCAGGTTTCACAGCTGGCGTTAGGATTCCATGTATTTTAGAGGTGATTCCCCGGTGTCTTGCACTTTGTGATCGGCCATGCGACAGCCAGATGTAGTTTCTGAGGAACTTAGTAGGGAAGTTGCATGGGGTCGCATGGAGGGCCCCTTTCCGTCTGCACTGTTTCGCTGATTTGGTAGTTTCCTCTTTGGAGTAGTGCCAAAGTAGGAGCCAACAAATTTAGGTTGATTCACCACTTTCTTTTCCAAAAGGGGGTCAGTTAATGATGCCATTGACCAGGAGACATGTTCAGTGAGTAGTACATCGTTCGCTGCTGCGGTGGGTTAGGTGCGTCATTACGGAAAGGGGGCGTTGATGGCGAAGGTGGAGGTGGAATCAGTTTTTCGGCTACCCCCAGTTCACCCGGATAGCTTCCGGTTGCTGGGGGTGGCATTGGAATGAGTAATTTTGCGTCGTCCAATGCCCACCGATGTGTTGCTATGTATTCCTGTGCACTGTTTGAGCAATTTAGCTCAGTTGTGGGAGGGGTGGTAAGGGATGTGTCGGGCGGGAATTCGATCATCCATTACCTGGACGATTTCATTTGCATGGTACCAGCTTCTTCCAGAATCTGCGCGGGGCTCCTGGCTACGTGGGAACACAGAGCGGACCGGTTTGGCATTCCGGTGGCACCTGAGAAGACGGGGGGGCCTAGCACGGTCATCACGTTCCTGGGCGTTGTCTTGGACTCAGGTGCAATGGAACGCAGGTTGTCGGTAGATAAGCTGGTGAATTTAAAAGGGGATATTGCAGGTGTGATTGGTTTAAGTGTGGTCATCACATCCTGGGTGTTGTCTTGGACTCGGGTGCAATGGAACGCAGGTTGTCGGTAGATAAGCGGGCGAATTTAAAAGGGGAAATTGCAGGTGATTAGTTTACGCAAAGTCAGCTGCGAGTACTGCAATCGTTCGGGGGTAAGCGGAATTTGGCATGTCACATTTGGCCAATGGGGGCGGGGTTTTTTTGCTATCATTGGTTTTTGGCAAGTACAGCCGGGATCAGGTCTCCCACGAGCATTGGGCGCTTGGTTAAAGCGCACAGGGAGAACTTGAGGGTATGGCATACCTTTTTTGTTTGGGAATCCTTTCACGGAAGGGCTCTATGGATTTTAGGGCCCGTTAGCAATTTTGACATGGAAATTATTACAGATACTGCTGGCTCTACCGGTTTTGGGGTTTTTATTCCAGGGTCAGTGGAGTGCTGGTCCATGGCCGTGGTCATGGCTTGAAGCGGGAGTTATGACGAATTTAGTGTTGCTGGAATTGTTTCCTGTGGGGCTGGTGGTGAAATTGTGGGGTGCTTCGTTCAGGGATCTGAAGGGGATGGAAGGAAGGGCTGGCGTTCGTTCAAAAGGCTGGTGAAGGGTCAGCTGGCCTGGCAGTTCGTTTACTGGTGTTGTATTTCAGGTGAGGCATATGGAAGAGGGGGTGTCCACTCCTGCTGTGAATATGAAGTTAGCTGGTTAGCTTTCCTATTCAAATTGCAAGGTCAACCTGATTTCACACAAGATTTTGGGGTGATACGAGCGATTAAGAGTTACCGGCGATCGGTGGCCCACAGGGATGCCAGGAGACCAGTAACCTTTGTCATGATGCGGGGTATGGTAGCATATTTGGAGGAGTGTGTTGATCTGAATATCAGGCCATCTTGTTCAAGGTAGCCCTTTTTGTTAGCCTTCTTTGGGGTGTTTCGGATAGAGGAGTTGGTGGGTCCTTAAAAAGGTTCATGGGGGAATTGGGGGTCACGAGGTTATATGTGGAGATGACGGGTTGGCTTTATTTTTGCGTAGATCGAAGACCGATCAAATGGGTAAAAGGGAGGTCAGTACAGGTGCTCCAGTGCCAGGATCACTGCTGTGCCTCATGTAGATGGATCTACTGTATCGCGCTTTCATATTGTTGATGATTTTTTGCAAGAAAATGTTTACTGGCATTGGGGTGGGTAGAGAAGGAGTTTTCCTCTCATTCATTTTGGATAGGGGCTGCTACGGAGGCAGCCAGAAGTGGACTGGATGTGGATTCGGTAAAAGCGTATTGGCTGGTGGGAATCAAGGAGGTCCCAGACAGCAGTTCGGCCTCAACTTGTGGTTGGGTTGTGAAGTATTAGGGTGGGGAGGAGTTTGATGTTAGGCCCTGCGTGGTATGGAATACTATTTGGTCATGGTGTTGGGTTTGCTCTCTTATAATTTCAGAATCGGTGGCAGGAATGGTGGATAATGGGTCATTCCTAGGTGTTCTGGGGGGCCAGGAGGGGTAATGTTGGGTAAGAAGGCAGGCATATTGGTTTTAATAGACGGAAGGCTGTATTCGTGGTTGGGAGTCCCTGGGATGTTATGGGGTAGGATTGTTACTGAAGTGCATCGGTATGCAAAAAAGGGACAGGCTGCCCGACGTTTCTGCACGTGGGCGGCAACGGTTTGGGGGTTAGGTCCATGTTGGACATTACGCGGGACATCAAATTCAAAGTGTGGCGGTTATTGAGGGATTTTCCTGGCATGGTCATTGTTTTGGTCAGACATGGTGGCTCGTACAACATGGCGGATGGCCAGGTCGGTGGAAAGGGTTAGTAGGGCCAGGAAAAAGATTAATAGGGATGTGAGCAAGTTCATGGTTAGGCATGGGGGATTGGCTATTAGGCACGTGGAATTGGAGTTTGAGAAATGGAGATACCTGAGGGCAGATGGAGTGTATTTGCATGAGGTGGGTATTGACATGTGGGTGTTCGGATTACAAGAGGGTATTCAGAGAGCACTTCGGGTGTGGAGGGGCACCCATAGGTAAGGTGTTTCCTTTGGGTGCTGTGGCGGTGTTGGTCTTTGCAGGGGAAGGAAGATATTTCAGAAGGAAGAGTTCAGGAACTATCGTTGCTATGGGTCCTGATGGTGGTTTCCAGCTAATGGAGATTAGCTGGAAAGTGTTAATGGGGGCACTGCGGTTAGTGGTTGTCTCTGAGCCAGAATGTCGGCTTGAGGCCTATTAATACACTTGGAGAGGTACCGCAGTGCAGTATTGTTTTTCCACAGATGGTTATGAAGTTCCTGCAAAGACCAACGCTAGGAGATTGATGGGTTGATTAACAGATGTTTCAATGTTTTATGTTAATTTGAATATATATATTTGTTTAAATAAATTAGGCTGCTACGGCCTTGTTAACTCCAACCTTGGTGTGGTCTCAATTAATAAGGTAAGGTTAAGAGGTTGGGGTATATAAGTGGTGGTAGAGTTACCTCTGTTATACAACAGTCAAGAAAAGCCTGGAGCAAAGCAAATGAAATGACATAGGCGGAGGGCTTACATAATTGGGGAAACAGGGTAATAGTATCAGGAGAGGGAGTGCATCAGGTTGGTGCTGGGGGGAGGGGTTGGAGAGGAGATAAAAGGGAGGCCCCTCCCTATGAGTCATCACAGTTTTGGGAAAAGTTCCCGCCCACCCTCCCTTTGGCTTCATTGTTTTTGGCTGTTTTGTATTTCTTGCTTTTCATTTCGGACAGGTTCGTTGAATCCTGCAATGTCGTGGCAGTGGCGGGTGTTGGTCTTTGCAGGGGAAGGAAGATATTTCAGAAGGAAGAGTTCAGGAACTATCGTTGCTATGGGTCCTGATGGTGGTTTCCAGCTAATGGAGATTAGCTGGAAAGTGTTAATGGGGGCACTGCGGTTAGTGGTTGTCTCTGAGCCAGAATGTCGGCTTGAGGCCTATTAATACACTTGGAGAGGTACCGCAGTGCAGTATTGTTTTTCCACAGATGGTTATGAAGTTCCTGCAAAGACCAACGCTAGGAGATTGATGGGTTGATTAACAGATGTTTCAATGTTTTATGTTAATTTGAATATATATATTTGTTTAAATAAATTAGGCTGCTACGGCCTTGTTAACTCCAATCTTGGTGTGGTCTCAATTAATAAGGTAAGCTTAAGAGGTTGGGGTATATAAGTGGTGGTAGAGTTACCTCTGTTATACAACAGTCAAGGGTTGGTTATAGGATTAGAGATCAAGAAACTATGATCAGCTGGTAGCTTTACAGTGATTTTTAAAGTGATCCTATCAGGAAAATAATTCTGCACACACACACAGCTCTCCCAAAAGGAAGAGAGCAAATACTTACCTCTTGTCCTGGCTATGCTGCTGAAGCCTGCACCATTGAAGAGAAGACCTCCTCTGAAGTCTGTTCAAAAACTGACACTTCCGGAAGTGTCTCATATGTCTCTTATTGTACTGGCTGTGCTCAATGATTCCTCCTGCTTACGTGTCATTACTGTGTCCTGTAGTTGCATGGAGGTCAGTGGGAGGAACCTCTGAGCTTAATGGGGACACAAGAGATCAACACTCCCGGAAGGGTCAACTTCTGAACATTCTTTAGAGGAAGATTTCTATTCAACAGAGCAGCAGTTTGTGGCCCAGGCAGAGGGAGAGGTAAGTGTTTACTCTCTTCTTTTGCAGGGAGAGATCCATTTTATTTTCCTTTTGTCTTTTTAGCATGCATGTGCTTGCCCACCCTTTTCTACAGCCAATGAGGCCTTGTTTTATTAACAAACGCAACTACATATAACCACATTGAAGAAGCACAGTGCTACCATTTTCAGTGTTGTGGACACTTCCCTGTCGTTCCGCTTAGTGCCATCATCATTCATAGTCAGGTTATTCTATGAGTTGGTGCCAAATGTCAGTATTTCTCTAATGCAGGAACATAAATGAAATCAACTGTAGAATTATTATTCATCACCATGTCATTTACTTTAGGTGTCAGTAGCACCTTAGCTATGATTGTAGAAAGAAGACCCCAGGTTTTTGTTATTGTACTTCATACAAACGTAGGCTGATAAGAGTTATGCAGATCAGTCTGAGAGTTGTCCTTCAGAAGCTACACAGTAGAACATTGTCGTTTAACTCATCTTTGCACTGGAGAAATAGATGATGTTAAAGCAACAAGGCCAGGGCAGAGTCTGATTTACTGTTGGGTGTTGCTGTTGAAAACCTGTATAAAGCGTATGCAGTAGAAATAAAGGGTAAAGAGAGTTGTACTTTAATTGATTTTGATAGGGAATATGAGTAGTAAGTAACTAATGCTTGCTCTTGGAAATAGAACCAATCCCTTTTTGGTAGACATTACAGTGGTCACCATGATGAGATGCAGGAATCCAATGGAGAATAGTGAAACTGTATCTTCAAACTTTTTAACCTGATAAGAATGGCACATTGCATGCTTGCTTCTTTTTGCAAAGCGAAGGGTGACAGAACACATTTTCCTGGATACAGATTTTTATATGATCACTCAACATAACAGATCTCTTAAGTTTCACAGATTAAAAAAAAGTTTATTGTTTTTGGGACTTTAAAGGCACCCACTCAGCAGATAGCCATGTAATAAAATGAATACATCTATATTAAGGTCACACTAAAAAAAATCAATAAAAAGAAGCATGGGCTGAACATGTGTCAAAGACTCTTATACTCTCATAGACATCTATATACTAAATATAGTTGGCTCAATCATCAACATGTCATTATAGATGTGAAACTAAACCAACTTTAGGGTCCCCACTCTGGCATCTATTTCCCCCATTCAGTGTGTTCAACTGAGGGTGCATGTCAGGCTAAGAGTCGGTCCTGACTCCATGTAATCCGCAGAACAAATAGAGAGAAATCTCAACCACTGCACACCATACAAGCCCATTGTGTAATAAGTGATACAGTAGCAGCCTCAGCCTAACTCCATCCAGGCCACACCCCGACATGTTTAACCCCACCCACCAAAAAGGAGCATGTACGCATGCTTAGAAACAGGCCACCGCCCCCTTGCATTCCATGCTGGTCATGGTGGTGGCCATCTTGTCCTTCCCATTGCCGCTGGTTGGTCATGAAAGGAGAAAACAGGAGACATGCCTACAGGTCAGATGGGATTGATGAGCTTCAGTGGCGGAAGTATAGAGGTCACCATGGCGACCGGGCCCCATGCTGCAGGGCTCCCTGTATATCTCGATAGGAGGAGAGGCAGGGGTGCTTGAGACCAAGCTCCCTGGTCCTCAACTGAACTGTAATCGGCACTGCGGGGAGCTGGTCACACTGATCGACCTAAAGTGAAAGCACAATGGGTGCTTTGCTCTTTGTCTCCCCCTACAGTGCAGTACCGGGCAGGAAGAGGTAAGGTAAAGCACTGCCGATTTTTAAAAGGCTTTCTGTATGTATATGTGTGTGTATGTGAGCATGTATGTGTGTGTGTGTATGTGTGTGCATATATGTGTGTATGTGTATGCATGTGTATGTATGTGTGTGTTTGCCTGTGTTTATATGTGTGTGCATTTATGTATATGTGTGTGTTTATATATGTGTATGTGTGTGTGTATTTGTGTATGTGTGTGTGTTTATATATGTGTATGTGTGTGTGTATTTGTATATGTATGTGTGTGTGTTTATATATGTGTGTGTGTGTGTGTGTGTTTTTAAATGTATGTATGCACATTTTATGTATGCACGTTTAATCCTGACCCCCTATATGTGTAAAATCATAACTGATTTTTTTTTCTTGCTTGTTCAAAGTACCATAAAAAAATGCTGTTCCACTGAAAAGCAATCCATGCTCGGATCGCTTTTCAGAGGCATTTGACAGCCAGTAAAGAGGCAATATGTTGCCTCCTAACTGTCTGTTTTAACCCCTTAAATGCATCATCACTATGCTGTAACTGCATGCAATGCACACAGTTGCAGAGTGGTTGCAGTGCAGCCCCATTCACCTAGGGGTATACTTCAAGGGTGCCCTGACTGGAAAAAGATTGAGGAACACCGACATAGAGGAACCAATCTCTCCATTTTCCTCTTGCAGCCACTGGATGCCTGCGGGGGGATATAGAGAAATCGGTTCCTTTATATGCAGCCACCCACTTGCAACCAAGTCCTTTTGTTTCGCCACCGGGCTCGGAGGAAAGGGCCCTGTCCGGGGGTCAGGGGGGCCCTTCATGGTTTCTTGCATCGGGGCCCTGAAGATTCTAGTTACGCCACTGATGAGCTTGCTTTATACACCTTTCATGTGAGTGTTTTTTATCATCATCTCTATTAAATACTGATTCGACTGCTTTTAGAAGTGCCTTCTTTGTTTTTTCATGTTCTTCCAGAGTTCTGCTTCTCTCTCCAAGAAGTACTGCTGAAGTGCTTACTAGGCTTCCTCCAGTGATTGGTGGCCTAGGGATATTCAAGAGGTCTTTTCAATCCAGATGCAGCCTATCTCCCATCTCTTACATGCATGGTACAAGCATACTCACATTGGTTCAAACTGGACCCAGGTAACTATGCAAAAAAGAAATAAAACATACCTAAGCTTTAGCTTCATCCTGTAAATCCTCCATTAGTGAATGTGAAAATGTTTGAAAACAATTTTATGCCATCTGACATGCCTTCTTTGTAATGGTTTCTTGGCTTTTAAGCATTTTCTTTATTGAAGTTTATGAGGTCAACTAATATGAAAAGCTTCTTGGCTCTAAAGCCAAGGCATTTAATGAGAAACTTCAGAAAATGTGGTCACATTTCCCTGCATAAACATTTATAAATTACATGCTTACATTGGTACCGTAAAAACCAGCAGACTTTTCATTTACCATACACTATGAAATGACAGACTACAGCTTTCCCAAGGAAACCGCTTCCTTTGAATGGTTGGGCTAATTTGCACTGTTTCCCTTGTATCTGCATACTGCAACTATTCAGGAAAAGAGGCCTAACATGGAAGAAAAACAGATTCATATTTTGCTATTATTTGAATAACCTGCCTTGCAGCTGTGTTTATGATGAGTGCTCTACATCAAAGTATATACCATGGATAGGATGAGCCACAAGAGAGTGCAAATTATCCTTCAGTGCCATGCTACTTCAGGTAATTATGTTGATATCCCGCAGTTGATTTTGCAGCTATTCTTGTGCCGCATGCATATGATTGCTGGTGGTATTTTATTAGGTTTCATGTGCTGACCACTTTCAAATTCATAGGTACATATGTGTACTTCATATGCTTCCTAAAAGTGTTATTAGAAGCTTAGCACCAACAAAGTCACCCTTGATTACCTGCTGGAAATAGGAATGGGAATGGGAGAAGATAGAAATATCTTCCCTTCACTAACTACGTCACTGTTGACTTGTTATTAAAACATTATTGCCCCTTCAGTGAAGATTCTTTTGCTGGCAGTGAGTTTGATTAACTAAATTAATTCAGGTTATTCACTTATTAAAAATCATTTTTATTTTGGAAAGTAAATGATCACTGAGCTTAGTGTAGCACCCTCTACTTAGGTAGGTGTTAGAAGTGAGATTTTTGGTAAGTGCAGGTAAATTTAAAAGTCGTGTTGCCCCTGTGTGAATGGGCTCTAACCTTAAGCCTAGTACACACTGCTATTTTTTTCTGTTCAACCCAGCGGGCTTGAATCCAATGTAAGTACAGCGATCTCCACTGCTGTTCTAATGTATTCTGACAGGGGGACGGCCCATGCCAGAACACTCTGGTCAGCACTATCAGCCAGGGGCCCCTTCGACAGAAATCAGGCTAAAGGCCGGCTTCTATCGGGCAAGCTGGCATACAAATGGGCTAAATGCCCTCTGACCTTTGGCCTGTGTGTACAGGGCTTTACATGAATGCAGCTTAATATTATTTACTTACTACTGAATGACTGAATGTACATTCCATTTGCAAAGTGAAAATTAGTAAGCATTCACTTGGCTAATGGAACAGCCTAAATTCCTTTAGTAATTGAACCCCATTGTTACTGCATACTCTCTGTACCATCTGGACCAGGACATGCAAGGTACATGATCTTAGGTCTTGCAACAGTGGCAGACATGGAGGTGCCTTGGGCCTCAGGTGACTACCGGAATGGCGCGTCACTCTCTGTGCCATCACACAGCCCATCTTCTGTCTGATAAGACCTTCCTCTAGTGGCGGTAATATTAGTTTGGAGTAGGAAGATTGTGACACATTGATCTCTATAAGGATGGTACAGAGAGTATGCAGTAACAATGGGGTTCAATTACTAAAGGATAATAATTTTAATAACAAATAACTTGTATCTAAAACCAAGAACAAAAGTGTAATATATTACAGTGTTCCAGTCCTTAGATGTATTGGCTGCATGAGTTTTTTTTCCATTATAAAACTTGTTTCCTTTTTTTTCCAGGAGAGCATCCAAGTAACACGCTTCCTGTCCTAGGGAAACAACACTCACCATATTGCATAGAGAAGCATTAGATAGGATAGGACTACAGGACACCTCTCAGTTTCCTTTTCTCCATAAGATAAGGGGGAGATGCTCTGTAGTACACAATGATTGCCGGAGAACATTGGTAACTGATAAGAGTCACCAGAGCCAGAGTGCAAAGAAAGTTATCTCTTCACAAGATTTCTAGTAGAATCAACAGATATTTTGGAACATATTAAACAGCTATAGCAAAATGCTTTCAGTGCTTTATTTAAAGCCCAAAATGTAGGTCATTAAAAAAAAAAAAAAAAAAAAAATCAGCATATGGGACGTTACTTACATTTATTGCAAAGCGCCCCTTGTGCTGCTGCAAGTTGTCATAGTGGACTCTGCCTCCCTCCCATACCCCACAGTTGTAATCTTCCTGCAAGAATTAATACCAACAATTAGTATCAATACAATTAATACCAACATTGGACCTGTGAAAGGCATTTATCAAGAGTGTGAACTATGCCTTCCATTTCTTACCCCTCATCCATTTATAAAAGCTGTACTATAGTTTCCATGAATGAAAAGCGCTCTATAAATGGAGGACAGGTGGATGAATAAAAGGTCTGATATAAACCCCTGCAGAAATTGAATATTACGGTTGCAGGGTATAAGAATGAGGCAGAAGGCTTCCACTATGACAACCAGCATCAGCACAAGGGACTCTTTGCATTAAAGGGCTTGTAAAGGTTTGCGCTTTTTGATTGGATTGGATAGAGTGGATGGATTGAAAGCAGCGCAGCCATTGGCTCGCGCTGCTGCCAATTACATCCAATGACACGGCGCACCGGGAGCGGGGCCGAGTAATACGGTGAGCGGCTACAGCCGCTGGCTACATCACGGGAGTGCGCCCGCAAGAACTCACCACCATGCGAGAGAGCTCGCATGAAGGTGATTAGTTCTTGCTGAGAGGAGCTGAGACAGCCGCCGAGGGACACCAGAAGACTAGGTTCGGGGCCACTCTGTGCAAAACGAGCTGCACAGTGGGGGTAAGTATAACATGTTTGTTATTTAAAAAAAAATTTCCTTTACAATGCAATGCAAGATGAACAGGTGGGCGCCAGACACTTTTTTGAATGCAAAGAGATTATTTGTCTCTTAAACAGAACTGTGGGAGAGAGGGTTAGGGCCAGGACACCCTTAGGTAGATGCAAAGATAATTAGCAGACTCTGAGACTTCTATAGGTAGACAGCTATACAGGTGAAGGCCTCCAGCCGGACACCACTTCTGTATAGGTAGGGCCGCTGTCTCTTATGGCAACAATCTTGTAGCTGTTACTAACGGTAAAGGTATTCAACTATCTGTAACACAAACAGTTCTCTTTAACCCACAGTTAGACATCAAAGAAATTCTGGACAGCCGCACTCCAAAGATATTTGCCTTTATTCAATAAGGTGTCATCCAAAATACAGGTTACAGCAAAGTGGAACAAAGCTTTTCGCACTACAGGGAGTGCTTAGTCTGAGTTAGTTGACTAAGCACTCCTTGTAGTGCGAAACGCGTAAGCTTTGTTCCACTTTGCTGTGACCTGTATTTTGGATGACACCTTATTGAATAAAGGCAAATATCTTTGGACTGTCTAGAATTTCTTTGATGTCTAACTGCCATAGCATTGCCAGCACCTGGACTTCTAGGCTGAAGGAGATGCCTTTTACCTTGATCCGACCCACCTGGAGCGGTGATACTCTCTCTCTCTCTTCACCCCACACTCACTCACTGTGGGTCTTCACTCAACGAGCTCCCGGTCTCTCTCACTAGACTTCAGATCCATTAGCCACTGAATCCCCTGAGCTCTTTCACTGTAGCACTCAGTATCTTCCTCAAGTGTCACCCCTGCTTCACTGCTGGGTCCCTGGCTTAGCACTCACAGATACTTCTTAAGCTTCACCCCTGCTGACACGTTAGGTCCTTGGCTTGGTACTCCACAAGCATCAACTTTTCTGTCCCGCTGGGTCCCTGACTTGGCACTTGCTGAAGTTTTCCCACTTCTTCACTGTCCCCTACTGGCGAGAAGTCTGCTAGGGTACTGACCTCAGCTTACTCACAATGGTCTCCGGTAGCAAGGTGGATGGTCCCTTAGTGGCGACAGATTTCCTTCTACCTCGACTGGGTCCCCGGCCGGAGGAACCGTTACTTCTGGTTTGACTACAAGATCGCAGTCCCAACCCTATGCTGCTTTCCTGCTTCTGCTTAGGCCCTCAGACAGCCTAGCAGCCAGATGTCCCTGAGATAGGCCTTAGGTTTCTGGCCTAGCAGCCCGGGACAATATATCACACGTCCACCCAGACAGCTGTCCAGGTGGCACAGAACCCCGATCACCAGACTCCAGCCCAATAAATAGGCTCTCCCAGCAGGCCAAGAGACCCAAGAAAATCCCTGCCCATCGGCTGAGACACCTCATTCATTCATAATCTGTCCTTGCAATGCCCTTGTCTTATCTAATGTCAACAGATAATCAGCCATCTAACAACAGAAGAGAGAAGTGCAGCAATTCCAGAATTAGGGCGAAATCAATTGACCTCCTAACAATTGGTCAAGGCAACTATCGCTTGGCAAATAAATTTGATAGCAACCCTGCCTAAACATCAGGGTGCTACACATCTATATGTTAAAATACATAGAGCGAGAATCTTGCTCATCTATATGTAAAATCCTCTTGCAACCCATTCTGAAAGTCTCCCTAGTGGGAATTTTCTATCTGCAGGCAAACCCTTGAATCTGGAACCCATTCCAACCTCCAATTTCAGTTAATGCACAGGTACACAAAACTAATTTTACAAAACGTCTTGGTGGATATAAAGAGTTTTAAAATAAATAATGATTTGAATGGCATTATCATGTAAATACATATTATCTTAAGACCAAATATGAGGTTGAAATAGGTTGGTGGTGAAGGGTTTGGCTACACATCTGAGGCTTTAGGTTTGAACCCCATCTTGGAGACTTTGTAGTTAATAGTTATGAAGATTTTTCATTTTTTACAATTACATTTGATTTTACAAATACAAAGTTTAACATGTTTATACCCCTAACAGATTACTCCATCACCCTAAAATTACTAAGAAGTATTATGTATATTAGGATGTTAACGATAAAATAGATATTGTATTACTTTGTAGCTTGGGTGAAGGAAGTCCATTGAAACCTCCAAATGTGTTTGCTCTTTTTAAATGGATTACTGTAACAAATAAACTATATCTAGACTGTCAACAATATCTTGGTGCCTGCTTATTCTACAAACCTGTAACCTGTAAATAGTCAGAGAGCCCTTTATGCACTTAGGAGGTGCCTCAAAAAAGAGCTGTTTCACCAGATTGGAATAATTACGATACCATGGTCCACCTCTAGACTGAGAAACCATGTTTGATATGAAAGATTTTTGTCAATTTTTAATTGACAACAATCTAGGAAAACTTTGTTCCACAGTTTATATTAAGTGATTTCCAGGATCTACCTATGGCTATTTTGCCCCAAAATAAAATACTGTGTTGCACATTTGATATCACTGGGACAGTATTACCCAGTAAGGACACTGTAGATCTAATACTAGCCTATGATATTAAGCTAATGAAGCAGAAAATAACTAGTGGTAGTAAACATGTAGCGCCCTGCTCCTGTTGACCAGGCGCTCGCATGTAAATAAAGCGGGTTATCTGTTCTGTATATAGTTCAGATTCAATGTTATGGCTAAATTAGCCTCTGTTCCAGCATTGGCTGTGTTGCGTGCAGTTCCACACTGTCGTCTGTAGGTGTCGTTGTCACCACAGGCCAGTGATGAAAGGGCAACAGGCTAAGGTGTATTGAGTGTCCCTTTTCCCAGAGACAGCCCAGTGGGAGTGGTTCATCGCTGAGCATTCTGGGAAAGGATACTTAAGGGGCAGACGCCATTTTTTTCGCTCTCTCACCTCCTGGCCCACCTGGCCTAAGGTATGTGACAACTCCTTTTCTGTCCCTGGGCCCTGCTGGCCTGAGGCTATGTGACTGCAAGTAGGCTCAGAAGCTATCTGGGGCCTACTGGTTCAGAGGTGATCCTTTGCTGTCTGTCCTGCTGGAAGAAGCCGAGTAATTGAAAGATCCGGGGGAGGACTACTAACTAACAAAACTGCTTATCCTTACAAAACAAATCAGTTGTTTAAAGCAGAACTCTGGGATTTTCAAAAAATACCCCATTAGTACACCCCCCCAACCCATACAAAACACTAAACAGTTATTACATTTGTGAAATTTATTACCGTTTAAGAGATATGACTGATTTAAATTTCAGGAAGTCAGTTTTGTGATTTAAAAAATACATAATCTTTTCTGGCAGGGAGGATATCTTAAAAGAATGATTGCATCATATCCTCTTCTCTCTCTCTCTCTAACTGTAATCAGACTACATTTCCCATGAATCCTTGGGATGGGAGTGAATGTGGGAGGTACACTAGGCTTGTACATGTAAATGTGAACTCGCCCACTTCAACATATATCACACCCCTCATTCTGCAGCCAGCAATATCATACATGATTATATTGTATGATAGGTTACAGTATTAGAAATACAAACTAGTGCAAGGTGTCAGCGTCCACCAGTGCTGAATGTCAGGGACAGCCAGAGCCAAATGTCAGGGACCACCAGAGCCAAATGTCAGGGACCACCAAATGTCAGGGGCCACCAGAGCCGAATGTCAGGGACCACCAGTGCCGAATGTCAAGGACCACCAAAGCCGAATGTCAGGGACCACCAGTGCCGAATATCAGGGACCACCAGTGCCGAATGTCAGGGACCACCAGTGCCGAATGCCAGCAACCACCAGTGCCGAATGTCAGGGACCACCAGTGCCAAATATCAGGGACCACCAGAGCCAAATGTCAGTCCCACCAGTGCCGCATGTCTGTCCCACCAGTGCCGCATGTCCGTCCCACCAGTGCCGCATGTCAGTGCCACCAGTGCAGCTTGTCAGTCCCACCAGTGCAGCTTGTCAGTCCCCCCAGTGCAGAGTGGGGATTATTATGGTGTGGTGCAGTGGGGTGGTGACTGTCAGGGAGCAGAGAAGGAAGACACCTCATCTATGGGTAGCACAGATAGGGCTGTGAGACCCTCTCCACCCACTACAAGAAGTAGAACTCCCTGCTCGGCTTTCAGAGGACTACAAGGGGGTGTGTCAGACCACTGGCTGAGTTTAGGAGAAGGACAGAAGCCAGTGGTCTTACAAACAGGAAGTCTGCAGGCAATAATGGTTTTTCAGCAAGTTCAGCAGCAAATTACAGAGGAACTACAGAGCTCAGAAGAATATGGATGACAAAGTTGGTTAAGGTAGGAGATCAACAACAAGGACATGGAAAAAAAAATTTGGCCCAGAGTTCTGCTTTAAACATGTATGGCAACCATTGATTGGGGGCATATTATTAATCAGTCTTTACCACTCTATAAATGTCATAACTTGTTTTATCTTATCCATAATATTCAGCAAGAAATTTTTACTCTGATTTACCTTAAATGTTACATAGTTTATAGGGTTGAAAAAAAACACAGGTTCATTCAGTTAAACCTATGTGTATGTATGTGTGATTTTTATCCTCTAGCAATTCCCTTAGACCAATATATTTTGCTTCCTGAGAAAGACATCTAAACGTTTTTTGAAGTTGTCGACACTCTCAGCTAGCATAGCTTCCTGGGGAAGGAGTTCCACATTTTTACTGCTCAAACAGTAAAAAACTCTTTCCACAATCTAAGGTTAAACCGCCTTTCTTTTATCCTCAGATCATTACCACCTGACCTCTTTAAGAATACCTTTATGAAGAAGCTTCTGATGTCCCGAAACTGCCATCATAATAAGCCTGTGTCACTGATTGTGTGTTTATACATTATTACATTTTTTTGTTTTTAAAAGTTCTTACAAATTCTGAAATGTTCTAAAGCAGGCTAAACGAAAAAAAAACAAAAACAAACAAACAAAACAAAACAAAAAAATACCACAGATTGCTCCAGCTGCCTGTTGTACCGCTACTGAAACATTGTATTCTGCCAACAGCACCTGCTGCTTTCAGAATACACTGATCAGCAGCTGCAGCTAACTGGCTGCAGACACTGATCAAGAAAAATTTTCCAATAGGTTCCTTCAACAGAAATCGATTGACTTTTGTCAAGCGGGGTCATCTGCACGCTGATCGATATTCAGCCAGTTCCTGCTGAGCTGGCTGAATTTCAATGAGTGTATGGGGAGCTTAAGAATGTACTATTTGTGTAAAAGGTGTGTGACCCAGCATTTAAAAAAGGCCACTTTCATCAACTCTGGGGGTTCCCCTGTGGAGTGCAAAGGACTACCGTTAATCACATTCTTTAATAAGAGTACATGCCGGGATACATTTCTAGAGCTATGTTGCATGTGAACTGTGAACTATAACAATTTGTGGACTTTAAAATGGATCATTTGCGGTTTCCCAATTAAAAAATATATTTGTAGACCTGGTATCTTTCCTCTGTTTAACTCCTGACAGTTCTGATTTTTAAGTCTTATTTTATACTTTGGGAAGTTGTTTACTCTCCTTTCATTGTAAATTAGCTCCTTAGATTGGACTTTTTTAAAGTTATCTCTAAGTAGTCTAATTTAAACAATTAAAAAATTGTGACAAAATCTAATATTGACACTATAAAGTCGAATAACCAAACAAGCTATTGGCACAACCAAGTGTCTATCTAATGCAAATCAGGTTGTACCATATTAAGGAACTCCAACGGCTTTGTGTGTTTCCTAATGACCCCTGTTCTTGCAATCCCGCTCTGTGAACAACAACTGATTTGCACACATCTGTACCAGATTTATCTCTGTATTTGACAGTTGACTATTAAAACAAAAACAGGATTTTTTACATGTTTAATAATGACACACTTTCACAGCCACTGATTTATTTTTTCTATTTTTCACTGCGGCTAAGTTGACCAAGCGCACTCTACGTTTACTATTCTTTAAATCAAGTCCTTCGCCAAGAAAAGAGGCTTAGCAAAGCGGCAAGCCTAGAGTATTTTTCTGAGTAGAAGACATAAAGGCAAGCCGTGATAAAAATAATAAAATACTTACACTGTATCAGGTTATATCTATTGTTTTAATGCACTTACCAGTAGTTTCCCAACAACCTAGGACAAGTTTCTTATCAAGACAACATGGACCAAAGCAGGAAGTTGTCCAAAAGAAGCTACATATTGTTTTTGAGAGGTTCAAGGCTTTGAATAACATTATTTTTCATCTTAAAATGTATGTAAAGCCATTTACTTTTGGGTAGTGTAGGGAAGGGTCAGAACCAATTTTCTACTGGTTAGAAGGCTCAGATTGAAGTTCATTTCCAACCATAATGATGAAAAAAATTCGAAGCTGCAGGATAGAAAATTTTTCTTGAACTAATGAAGTTCTAACTGTGAATGTGGTTTTTGTTTAGGAAAAGTTGTTAATATTGTAATGAAAGTTGTTTAATACATCTAGGATTCCATTCAAATAGCAGATCTGGATGACATTTTAAGTAATTTTTAACAAGATTTTTTGATGGAAAGACAGAATGTTCTAATGAATGATTTATCAGAATTGCTTTATGATAGTTTGAACAAAAATCTAAACAAGTATGGGCAGCTTTACTTTCTGCTGCAGTAGCTGAAAATCTCCCCAATGGGACAAAAAAAAGGACAGGGAGGTTAATCATTCTCTGTTCTGTCCAAAACAATACAATATCTTTTGGTTTTAAATAAAATTTAATGGTGTTTAAAAAACAAAAAAAAAAAAAATGTGTGTATGTCATTTAGAGTTCTACCCAAACCCTATAGTAAATGCCTGTGACCATCCCACTCTATGCCTGTAAATGTTGGTTGTTGCCTCTGAAGTACTGCACTAAGATGCCGATTTAATATGTTGGTAGCACAGATTTGCCTTGCCGATGCTTCATTTATGAGTACCGTGTCTTCCTTGGCTCTAAGACTAGAATAAATAATGTACTTTATATTCAAAGCTTATGCTCCTGAAAATAACTGTTCTCTTTCCAGCTAAGTAATTTCCTAAAGTATACCAGGCTTCTGATAACACAAGCAATTAATCCACAAGGCTCGCCCTAACACACACTGATTACGGAACATACTTACTAAAGTTTAGCCCAGTTTGAAAACTCTTATATAATGCAGATGCTTAAAGCAAAACTCCAGCCAAAAATAACAAAATAAAAATGAATAGCACATTAAAAGATAATAACAAAACCAACTTTTGCTGCAATATTAAACTTCAGTCTAGAGAATTCCACCACAGTAGTTTTTTTTAACTGCCACTGGGTATCCTCAATCTGATGGCCAGCATCATTCAACCCAGTTCCTCTAAGCCCATGCCATTCTGGATCTGCCCCAGCCTATTACTGGACAGTGAAAGGAGATGCAGCTTAGTGATGAGCTCACCTCTGTTACTCCATTTCCACTTTCCATTCCTATCAGCATGCTTCTTGGCAGCAGGGAACTTACTGGCTCCTTATGTTGTTGTTTATAGGTACTGCAAGAGGTTGTTAGCAGGTCTAATTGAGGTATTTTCAATGCATACAAGTGTAATATTGTTTTTTCAGCAGCATTATTTGGTTATGAATTAATTTGTTCTTTCAGCTGCCAAGAGGTCAGCTTTAAAATATAGCAGAGCCATGGTGCAACATGTATCTTTGTAGGTTAAATGGGATGTAAAATTACAGAAGTAAGGGTGCAGCCATATTTGACTCCCTTCCAAAGATGTTGGTTGGGAGATATGCTAATTTTTGGGCTTTAGTTGTTAGTAAATCACTTACCTGGAACATTTAAGTAGCCATGAACGTAATAACCCCTTTCTTATATGCATCTGTGTTCTAGGTCAGTGATTAAACTATAATGGATTTTGTCTTAAGGTCAGATAGAAATTTCAGAAAGAAATTGGAAATGACAGCAGAGGTATTTTCTTCTTGCCAGATGTCACAAATCATGTCTACAGAAAGACGTAGTAAAAGAAATGATGGAGAAACTGATAGATTCTACTATTTCATATCAATGCTCAGCTGGCAATCTTCTTTCATGATTAAAATAAACTTGCCCTGAACCTGATCGATTAGAATACATGATGACAAAATGCATAAGAGGAGGTTACTGCCAGTAAAAACCAATAGTGTAACAATCAGTAGATGCAAAGATATAAGCAGCTTAAAATCATACGAAAACGTTAACCATTTCTGTAAAAGTCAACCTTGGTTCCCCATTGGTAACTAATGCTGTTCCCCATATTGAAAGCCCATAGGGAGGCTTGGGAGGCCAGTTTGGTGCTTCGACAGGAAACCTAGTATGTCTGTACCAGAATGGGCAAGGTTAGGGTGGTGAGAGCAATTGTGGGGAAGTTGCAGGCATGGTGGTATTAGGTTCATGGGCTTTTGGTGTAAAAGGGAATGGGCTTCCAGCAGGTATAAAGTGACATCAGGGGGTAGAGAGCAGAGAGTGGTGAGACATTTGCATAGGCTTGGTGAGAGAAGGATAGAGGTGCAGGGGTGAGCAGCTGTGGTAGTGAGAAGAGGGGTCTGTACAGATGCATTTCTGAGGGGAACTAGCAGGTGCACACATAAGGTAAGAGATGGGCCTACAGGTGAGGTGGTTGTAGTAAAAGAGCACTGGGTAAGAGGACAGGTAAAGGCACAGTGATGAGACTGGGGGTTGAGAGAATATATGGATGAAACTGTAAAGATGCATATAGTAAGGATTGGATTGTGCAGGCATGGGTTGAGTGCAGTGAGAAGCATGCACAGATGCAGTTGTCAGTGGTGGTGGGGGAATTAGGCACAGTGGTAAAATCAGGGGGTGGCAGGCATGGTGGTAACATGGGTGGTGTGCAGGTGTGGTGCTGAGAGCAGGGGGGGGGGAATTATATAGATCAGATGGTGTTGAAAGATAAGTGGTGGAGGGAGTACTGGAGTGGTGGTGGGAACAGGGGAGCAATGTGCAAGTGGTGGGAGCAGGTGGGCGCTTAGATGGTGGGGTGCTCCATGAAGGCTTTGGGTGAGCATTTGGGGATGTTTGCACTAGAAAAAGATAGTGAGAGTGCATACAGACATGGGGTGGGGATGTTTACTTGCACAGTGGTAAAAGTGAAGGATGCAGTCATGTTGGAGAGAGAAGCAGGAACAGATGAGGTGGTAAGAGGCAGTGTACTGGTGCAGTGCTTGAAGGGGAAGTGCAGGTGTAGTGGGTGGTGAGAAACAGGGGGATGCATGTGTGGAGGGTGGTGAGAAAATGGGGTGCAGGTGCAGATGCTGGTGGGAAAAAGGGTGTGCAGTCATGAAGGGTGCTAAGAGAAGGAGGGTGATTCTGAGAGAAGAGAGACTGAAGTAAGGCTGCAAGTGCAATGAATGCTAAGAGAAGTGGGGGCGCAGATATAATGGATACAGAGAAAAAATGGACTTCAGGCGCAATGGGTATAGGAAGAAGGGGGTGTATGCGCAGTAATTGGTCAGAAAAGAGGTTACAGGTATGGGAGGAGGGGAATGTGGTGAAAAAAGGGGGCTGCAGGTGTGGCGGGTAATTGGGGGGGGGGGGGTGCAGGCACAGTGAATGTTGAGAGAGGGGTGGACTGAAGATGAAATGGATACAAAGAGAAGGGGGGCTGAGCAAACACATCAGCTACTAGGAGAAATATAGCTGCAGGCAAGGGTGCTGAGAGAAGGCAGGTGCAACATGGTAAATTGGGAGAAAAGTGGTGCTTCAGGTGCAATGAGCAGTGAGAGTATAGTTGTTGAGAAATGTAAGTGTTGTGCACTGAATGCACAGAGAAGGGGGCTGCAAGTGCAGGGGGGGTGTTAGAAGTGCAGGGGGGGCTGCTTAAATTAATGTGTGCTGAGAGAAGAAGGTGTGCTGACACAGTGGATGTTAAAGCTAATGGGGTCTGTAGCCACAAAAGTGCTGAGAAAAGCACATGCAGGCATAATGAATTGCATGGTAGGTGATGAAAGAAGGGTGTGTAAGGCACATTGGGCCATGACAGAAAGGGGTTGCAGGTGTGGTGGGTGGTGAAAAGATGCAGGCATATTGGGTGGTAAGAGAAGGAGGGTGCCAGCACGGTGGGCATTGAGAGAAGGGGGTACAGGCACAATGGTGCTGAGAGAAGGGTGGTTGCAGGCATGGTGAATGCTGAGGAAAGCAGCAGGATTTCTGGGTTCTGAGAGAAGAATAACTTCAGGATTGGTGGTTGCTAAGAGAAGTGGGTGCAGCAGCGTGAGCAGGCTTAGTTGGTGGTGAGAGAAGTGCAGGTACTATGCTTGTTTAGAGAAAGGGAGGCTGCAGAGGCGCTGGGCAGGAAGAGAAGGGGGCTTTAGGTATGATGGGAGGTAAAAGAAGGGGGTTGCAGGCACGCAGTGAGTAATAAGGGAAGGGGGTTGCAGGGGTGGTGGGTGGTAAAAGAAAGGGGGTGCAAGGGTTGTGGAATCTGAAAGAAGGAAAGCTGCAGGCATGGTGTAAAGAGGGGGGGGGGGGGGGGGCTTCAAGTTCAGTACATGAGTGATAGTGAAAGAAGGGGGTGAGGCAAGGTGGTAGTCGAAAGAGGGTGGGAGTGTAGGCATGATGGGTAGTGAGATAGGGGGAAGTACAGGTGCTGTGGGCAGGGCTTTTTTCAGCAGGAACTAGAGGGAACTCAGTTCCACCACCTCTGGATCAGGTCTTACGCTCCCTGCTGACCACTATCACTTCGTAACACTGAAGTCCAGCTTCTATGTTTACAAGTGATAGCTTATCTCCCAGTAGCTCCCACAAGTCAGATCTCCCGCGCAGATCCCACTGAGTGCCGGACAGGGACAAGGGAGATACAGAACAGGTGCCAAGGGTTCACCGCAGTCCTGGGCAGGAGAGGGTGCGTGGTAAGCTGCACCCTTTGTGGTCTCAATTTTTACTTGGTGACCAGTTGTTGATGCTCCTACTGCATGATCTCACTTGCAAGTCACTGTAGTATAGTATAGTATGCTGAGAGGTACTACA
Organism: Lithobates clamitans; assembly: GCA_037952925.1. Taxonomy (NCBI): domain Eukaryota; kingdom Metazoa; phylum Chordata; class Amphibia; order Anura; family Ranidae; genus Lithobates; species Lithobates clamitans. The sequence goes on along the minus strand of JBBGZY010000911.1, from coordinate 7,449,757 downwards.
GCCAGGTAGGTGCTTCAGCTTAATATTGCAACAAAGGTAAGACATATTGTAGATGGTGGAGCTTTTAAGGAGGGGGGAGAAGATGAGGGCAGTGGAGGGAGGGGGTTGTATGCAGAGGGAAGAGCTTCTATTTGATGCCATTTGGCAGGTATGTGTGTGTTGGGCATGGTTGAGTTCCTGCACCTATTCTCTGAGAAAAAAACCCTGGCTGTGAGTATTGAAAGAAAGAAGAAGTTTTAGGTTTAGTGGGTCCTGAGCAAAGGTAGAAATGTAGGCACAGCAGGTGGTGAGAGAAAGTAAGGGTATAGGCATGGTGTGTGCTGAGAGAAGGGGGGTGCAGGCAGGGTGGGCGTTGAGAGGTGAATGTTATGTTGTGGATGCACAGAGAAGGGGGGCTGCAGGTGCAGTGCAAGGTGTAAGGGAGGGTTGGATAAGAGTGCAGTTGGGGGTTGCCTGAAAGTGTGGAGGGGCTGGCTGATATTGTAGGAGGTGGGGTTGGGCAATAGTGAGGAGACATTGCAGGAAATAGTGTTTGATAATAGTGCAGGGGGAGCTGGCTGACATTGTGGTAAGTGGGGTTATAGTGCACTAAGCAATAGCTAAGGGATGCTGCAATAAAAAGCAGATGGTGCAGCGCTAGATAAAAACAATGTGTAGTCCGTGAAACAATCAATCCGAACGATCATAAGTGATGTGACATCATGCTGGCATCTCAGTGGCTATATGTGATCCCTCCACCAATGTAAAGGATGCCCTCTCACCTTAGGGAAGGGACCCTTTCGTTATAGAGGGTCAAATGCACTTTCCCCTACGGGTCACATAAAGATGGTTCACCGCAGATCTGGATCGGTCAAGTGGCAGGACAAGGACGAGCACTAAGCAGCATAAGAAACCCCCCCAGCATATGATTCATATGAAATAGAAAGGGTACAACATAGTACTCTCCGCAAAATAAACTTTTATTGAGTAAAATAACAGGTATTGCACTTACAAATAAGGCACTCATCCAGTGCAAGATAATGTAGTGTGTATAAGAAAAGGATGCGAGATGGCCGCGGGTGACGAAGTATTCAGTGCAAACTTGCTCGGGACTTCTATATACTCTCCAGTATATACACCCCAGTCTTCTCTTTACCACTAACTCTTGCTTTAGACCTCTTATCCTTCACTCCTCCAGCACTTCACTTGCTGCACACGTTACTCCTCCAGCACTTCACTTGCTGCAGATTGTTACTTATCCAGACTAGCTAGCACCACATGGTTAAGCCTAACAATAGCTCAGCTAGGCCTCAGTGAACTGCCTTTTGCGGGCAGAGACCTTGGGCCCCTGTGTTGTACAAAAAGTTCAGGTGCTAACTGTCCCCTGCACAGCTACCAATCCCAGATAGCTCTCTTCAGGCCCTGCCAGCCAGCCTGGCTGCAATTACCTTTTTCCACTGCCCTTTCCACAGTCCTCTCTTCTGGTTTTGCACCCATCACAAACTGCAATCTCCCAGTTCTCTCAGCCGTGCCTCCCCAGTCCTCCTAACTGTGCTTCGCTCACCAGCACTTCAGTTGCTGCGACCAGTTGTCCTCCCTGGAGGCTCTTAGCAGTGTTCTCTCCCACTGTCCTCTCTTTGCTCTCTCATGTGCCTCTACTTGCAGGATTTCTTCACTCCTCCTGGATGCACCAGAGCTCCGGCCCAGGGTCACCCCCCCAGACTGGGGAGCTCCCCGTGGCCCCCGACAGCCTCCACACTCTCTCACTCCAGCTCATCTACCCAACAACTCCTCCCCAGCTGGGCTGACCCTAGGTATTTAAGGAGGCCTGCCTCCTGCCAATCCAAGTTGGGAATTGGTCAAGACTCCTCAAGATACCCCAGGCAGCTCCACCTCTCCTCCCCTCCTCTCCTTCCAGCACTTTCTAGAAGGAAGAGGGAGGTGACAGTGATGCTACCTGTGAGTCACCCAGCCTGCCCTAGGCCACAGGGCAGGCTGGGTGACAGAAAACAAACAGGCCTAGTCACCAGCGAGGCCTGCCTAAATTTTCCTACTCTCCAGAAAAATCCTCACTCTAGCACCTACCTAACTAGAGGGTGCTACACAAGGGTCCCATTCTGCAGCCACTGCCAAGTTTTTTCTACTCAGGCTGTGGCTGGTTTAGAAAGAAAACAAACTCTAAAACTTTAAACACTTTTTGTTTTGATGCACCTGGTCCTGGAATATATTTAGTTGATTTAAACTGAAGGTTCAGTTGGGCTGTAAGGTTGAGTGGTCTTTACTTAGCAAATCCAAGGGAAAACTGTTTCCCGTAGACAAATTGTATTACCCTGGTTTGTTTTTTTCCCCCTCTTTGAGCACATTTCATGGTGAAAGCTGAATAGGTTGCTAAGCAACAGAAGCATTAGGAAAAGGCAATGTGGATTTTGGAAAACTCCTTACATTTAGATGTCATCTCGTACTATTTGTTTACGCAGGGACATTTGGCTCCTGTACAGCGCCTTTGTTTATAGACAGTGATAGATAATTTTTAAGTGTCTAAATGAAGGTTGATGCTGGCAAGGTATAGAAATTTGGTCGCTAGGTGAGTCATATCTGCCTGGGTACAGCTTTTTTTTCCCTGAATGATCAGCTAGAACTGCTATTATAAGATCATCTTTTTTCCCATTACTAGACATACTAATGAAACAGTGACAGACGCCGAGTTTAAATCAGCCAAGTACTGTCCAACACATTGACGGTATTGCAGATGTAATTTAAATATGCTGTTGCAGTGCAGTCATTAATATTCTTGTAACAGGACCAAAATTTCTCTAATTTCCCTTTCAACTATATATACTCACAGACATCCTGTAATGATCTTGTCACAATCCTTTGCCTTGAACTGTCTATAAATCCACGTAAACATGACTGAGTACAACAAAAATAAAAGCATTATTGTAGACAGTAGAGAGTATATTTGCCAAGAGTTCGTGATTGCCAAGGATGGTCCTGGCTTTGGAGGTTTGCCCTTGAATATGGTGCTTTTTGAGACTATATATTTAAAAAAAAATGCAAATAGGTATTGATTAAAGCAGAACTAAAGGCAAAACTTTTTTTTTCCATATTGGATAGAGTAAGGGAGGGTTATAACCCCTGTAAGGTTTATTTTTGCTCTCTTTATCCCACCGGAGAGATTTACCTTTACTTCCTGCCCCATACCTAAAACAGGATATGAGAGGAAATTGCTGCAAATTAAGGTGATCTCTTGGGGGCCCCCAGGTCCCCAGAACTAGTGTCCCCATTGGAAGATTTCCCCTCTATTACTTTTCTTGGTCAACTCAAAATTAGATTTTCATTTACTTTTATTTTCAATGGTAAAAAGGACAAATAGAGAGGGCAAATCTCCCTAATGGGGGCACAGACAGCATTAAAAATTTACAGATGTTCCAATCCCTCTCAACTCCAGCCAAAACTAAAAATAAAAGTTTTGCCTTTAGTTATACTTTAAGCATTGTAGGTACAGTGATAAGAAAAGTTTTGGGTAGCATGACAAATGATTTGTTGTAGTGCTTTTTTCTTAAAAAGTAGATAAAATGCACCTATAAGTCAGATCCGAGCCACTTAAAGCAGAACTTTACCCATACCAAACTTGATAAAAAATAATGTCCTTTAGTAAGGAACATACAGTACATTCCTCATTAATAATTATGCTACCAAAATTAGTATTAGCTGTAAATTGCCTCCAGCATTGTTCCTGTTTCTTCTTGCTGGAGGCTGCCATTGCTAAAGCTCAGAGCCCCTGAGCAGCAGTAAATCATAAAGCAGAACTAAACCTATCAATTTAAAGTGTTACTAAACCCACAACAGTAAAATCAGTCTGTATACAGTGTCTTCGAAAAGTATTCATACCCCCATACACCTTGAAATTTCCCAAATGTTGTCATCTTACAACCAAAAACACATAATTGTGAAGTGGAAGGAAAATGATAAATTATTTTCAATTTTTAAAAAAAATAAATATGTGAAGTGTGGCTGCATTTGTATTCAGCCTCCCTGAGTCAATACTTTGTAGAACCACCTTTCACTGCAATTACAACTGCAAATCTTTTTGGGGATGTCTCTACCAGCTTTGCACATCTAGAGAATGACATTTTTGCCCATTCTTCTTTACAAAATAGCGCAAAATCTGTCAGATTGGATGGAGAGCATCTGAGAACAGCAATTTTCAAGTCTTGCCACAGCTTCTCAATTGGATTTAGGTCTGGACTTTGACTGGGCCATTCTAACACATGAATGTGCTTTGTTTGAAACCATTCCATTCCATTGTAGCTCTAGTTGTATGTTTAGGGTCATTGTCCTGCTGAAAGGTGAACCTCCTCCCCAGTCTCAAGTCTTTTGCAGACTCTAACAGGTTTTCTTCTAAGATTACCCTGTATTTGGCTCTATCCATCTTCCTATGAACACTGACCAGCTTCCCTGTTCCTGCTAAAGAAAAGCATCCCCACAACATAATGCTGCCACCACCATGTTTCACGGTGGGGATGGTGTGTTCAGAAAGATGTGCAGTGTTAGTTTTCCGCCACACATAGCATTTTGCTTTTAGGCCAAAAAGTTAACTTTTGGTCTCATCTGACCAGCTTCTACATGATTGCTGTGTCCTCCACATGGCTTCTCGCAAACTGCAAATGGGACTTCTTATGGCTTTCTTTAACAATGGCTTTCTTCTTGCCACTCTTCCATAAAGGCCATATTTGTGGAGTGCACAATTAATAGTTGTCCTGGGCACAGATTCTCCCACCTGAGCTGTGGATCTCTGCAGCTCCCCCAGAGTTACCATGGGCCTCTCGGCTGCTTCTCTGATTATTGCTCTCCTTGCCTGGCCTGTCAGTTTTGGTGGATGGCCATGTCTTGGTAGGTTTGCAGTTGTGTCATACTCTTTCCATTTTCAGATGATGGATTAAACAGTGCTCTGTGAGATGTTCAAAGCTTGGGATCTTTTTTTATAACCTAACCCTGCTTTAAACTTCTCCACAACGTTATCCCTGACCTGTGTGGTGTGTTCCTTGGCCTTCATAATGCTGTTTGTTCACTAAGGTTCTCTAACAAACCTCTGAGAGCTTCACAGAACAGTTGTATTTATACTGAGATTAGATTACACACAGGTGGACTTTATTTACTAATTAGGTGACTTCCACTAGATTTTAGTTAGGGGTATCAGAGTAAAGGGGGCTGAACACATATGCACGCCACACTTTTCACACATTTATTCGTAAACAGTTTTAAAAACCATTAATCATTTTCATTCCACTTCACAATTATGTGCCACTTTGTGTTGGTCTATCACATAAAATCCCTATAAAATACATTTACGTTTTTGGTTGCAACATTACAAAATGTGGAAAATGTCAAGGGGTATGAATACTTTTTCAAGGCACTGTATGCTGTAAAGCATGCTTGTTATAATCACTGTGCAAACCAAGGGGTTAATCCTCCACATTGTGTAAAATGGATGTTTTGTCCTGTCTTCTCTGATCCTCCCCTTCTTCCACTGTCCCCAAACCATCTTCTGGTAAGACAGAGCCTTTAGCGTCACTCTGCACATGCTCTGTTTGATGTGTATTTCTAGAGGTTTTGTTTTTCTTGGGAGGGTGCATGTGATCAGCACAGGGCCAATCAGCAGTGTCCAGACAGAGGGTCAGGGGTCCTGCGGCCTCATAGGGCAGTCAGATAGAATAAAAACTCCTCCTACAAGCTTTAACCAGATACTGATAGAAGTCACATGACTGTTATATACTGCTTCTGAGAAAAGGTATTTAGCAGTTTATATTTACTAACATAATTGCTATTCCATGTTCAGTGTACTGTGGGAGACCAGCTATAGTAAATGCAGGGTCCTGGGTTTAGTAACACTTTAATGGTTTATAAAAAAAAAAGTTAAATTCCTGGAATGCTGGGATTGCTAACTGTGACATTTGCGTATATCCTCAACCAAGCTGTCGAACCATCAAATGGCTGGTGTCATAAATGATCACAAGTGCAGCAAATGACAGTCAATGAAGATCAAAACAGAGGCAGCTTCCTTGGCTGTAAAGGTTTATGGGTTTAAATCCGATTTAGGGCTGTCAAAAGATCGGACTCTACAAATTCAGCAGTGCCTAAAATTAGAGAGCAACTGAGCATGTGCAGAGTAGGGCGAGACAGTGTATTACTGGATTTTAAACAGTATAGACACTTTTTTTTTAAATGTTTTACATAGCTAAAAGGGGCCAGCCTGAAGAGATCTAGAAAGACTTAATGTAGATGTAGATCTTATAGCGGAACTGAACCCATCAATTCAACTGTTTAAAAAAAACTGTTACATTCCTGACATGCCAGGAATACTAACAGGCACATTTGCTTATACTCTCAACCAAACTGTAAAACCATCAAATAACTGGCATCATAACTGATCATATGTGCAGCACCATGGCAGTTGCAGATCAAACAGAAGCTAAGATGGCAGCATCCATGGCTGAAAAAGATAGGATGTTTTAGTTCCGCTTTACCTACTTTAGCTCTCCCGTTCTGGGTGGACATCATATGACGTTCTCTCCAGAACAGGCCCCACCGGCACGGTGTGATCTGTCACCCACTGTCTAGATGACAGATCAGTGTACCAGGCTGCTGCCGGTACCATGTGATGGCTGTGACCGATCACAACAGATCACATGGCAATTGTACACAATGAATGTCTTCCATTCTTGCCATTCATTATGTACTACTGTGCTGATCTCTGTGATTGGTCACAGTGATCACATGGTACAGACAGGGCCAATCACAACCTATCTGTACCATGTGATTAGCTGTGGCCAATCACAGCTAATCACAACAATACAAACTGAATGAATTGATTAATTTACAACAAATGGTTGCTTATAACAGTGATTATCACTGTTTCAAGTGACAATAGTGTGTAAAAGAAAAAAAAACCTGATCACCTTCCCAGACTAGTACATTGTTACTATGGTAACACTATACTGCCCTGGTCACAGTATCAAAAAAAAAAATTGTGAAAAAAAAATATGTAAGTAAAAAGAGAAAAAGCATTTGTTTTCTTTTTTTATATACTGTCACCAGTCAGTGTCCCTGATTACACACCAATTAAATGATAATGCTGCACTGCACTGGTGACAGTATAAAAATAAACACAGTGAAAAAAACTATTTTCCAAAAAATTGTGCCAAAAAAATTTGCTTAAAAAAACTTGCCTTGCTTCTTTCTAAATACCTTGGGATGGTCTACTTCCCAGAAAAGGGGTCATTTGGCGGGGTACTTGTACTGTCCTGGCATTTTCAGGCCTCAAGAAATGAAATAGGCAGTCAGTACATCAGGATTGATCGGTTTTCAAATATTTATACCATAGTTTGTGGACTATATAACTTTCCTACAGACTTAATAATATACATTGATTTGGGTTATTTTTGCCAAAGAAATATAGACCTAAATTTATAATGAAAGATTTATCTAACAGAAACTGAAAAAAAAAAATGATTCTACTGTGCTAAATCACTAAAATACAATATTCCTCAAAATGTCCTGTGTGTGCAACAAACAACATCAACAATACACAAAATGTGAATAATCACTAGATTTATTATGGACAGTATAAAAAATCAATATGAAACTTAGATCCTCGAAAACAACAGTCAACAAACTTCTTTATACAGGACGTGTTCTTATTGTGATATCACTTGCATCCATTTACATGCATGCTTGTCGAGCATATTCCATTACAAAATCATCTGTACCACCAGTGCGATCCACCACCTCTCAATTGAGCCACTTTCCTCTTTGTCTGACCTCAAACAGCGCTTTCCCAGTGATCTGGATCACAATCTTGTGCTTGTTTGAAAGCTACACTAGATTGCTAAACAAATGTGAACAGCTATTACAACTAAATGAGCTTGTTGGACATCCCATTACAAGACCATAACCATTAATATTGAGTTCATGCCTCCTATAACTGTAGCTATAACAGCCTTTTCTCTTTGGGAAAGGCTTTCCACAAAATTTTAGAGGGTGTCTGTGGGAATGTGTGCCCATTCACCCAAAAGAGCATTTAGGTAAGGCACTGATGTTAGACTAGAAGACCTGTCTCACAATCTGCATTTCAATTCATCCCAAATGTGTTCAGTAGGCCTGAGATCAAGGCTCTGCGCAGGCCACTTGAGTTCCTCCACAACAAATTGAGAACCAAGCTTCATATCTTTACAGACCTGGCTTTGTGCACAGTGCCATAGCCATGCTTGGACAGAAAAGGGACTTTTCTAAACTGTTCCCACAATTGTGTACAATTGCCTAAATTATCTTTGTATTCTGTTACATTAACAGTATCCTTACTTGAGGTTTATAATGTAGAAGGGTGTCCACATACTTTTAATACCATGTATGTTTGAATGTGTTAAATTAGGAGCATATACTTCCAATCCAGGCAGGCCTTTGCCCTGTTTAGCTAATGCGGTAGAAAAAAAATGGACACATCCTAGGGCTCATTTATGATCACAGGGGGGTGCCCAACCAATTTTCTGAAAAACGATGGTTACAACACCCAGACAAGTGCTTATACACCCACATTATGATGATATATATGCTGTATGGGGAACCCCTTTCTCTTTCAACCACCTGTAATTTTTTTGTAATCTCAATTATGCTACACGTGCTGAGGTTTCTCTAACCGCTCTTTATAGGGTTTTGGAGCCTGGGTCGTCATCATCAACTGAGTTTTTTTGGTATTCTGCAAATACTATAAACAATGTCTGTTAACTGGAATTATGTCATTTATATTGATCACTGTACATGACTAATATGTAAGTCACATGACTGTAATCTTTCAAAGCAGTGCACATATAGAATCGAAAAAAAGCCGCACTACCACCCAGCCAACCTAGTGCAGACTTGAAAATGGCCTCAGTCCATCAGTCTCCACAAAAGCCACGCTCCCTGACATTTTTAGCTCCTCCTGCCTTTGATGAAGCTCCGGTGGGGGAAGCAAAACATGTCAGGGAGCGGGGCTTTTGCGGAGAATCATGGACTGATGCAGTTTTCAAATCTACACTAATACACACAGAAAAAAGTTGGAGCTTACACCAGCCTCAGTGTGGAACCCCCGAACTGATAAATACCTGAAACATAGGGGGAACTTAAAAAGAATAATTTAAAATAAGTGATTATGATAAGTCCATATAGTCCATAATGTAGCACCTTGAAAGCAGCCCAGTGAAGATGAGAAGATGAGAAGCAACTCTTGAAACAGCTGGGGGAGAGAGCACAAAAGCACCACTCTAAGTGCAGTATACCAGAGTTTTAATGAGCAAAACGTGCATACATACTCACAAGAGTAGATTTAAAACAGGCATGTCAAATGTGGGTACATAAAAACATCCAGGAAGGAAGTCCATCCGTGGCTGTTGTCTGGTGAAGCGGAGCGGGTTGCGCCGGTGGTCACCTACGATTCCGGGACTTCGACCATGCAGGGAGCCAGAGGATGACAATGCTTCCGGTTAAGGGTAGACTAATAGGCGACGCGTTTGCGGAGCATGCACTCCTTCTTCAGGCCTGAAGAAGGAGCGCGTGCTCCGCAAACGGGAGTTTGGCCTCCCCAGCATTCATAAACTAGCACCAAAGTTACATTGATGTAATCTTTTGTTCTTTGACTGAAAAAAAAAATAAATATATATATATATATATATATATATATATATATATATATATATATATATATATATATATATTTATGGTCGGAGCCCTATGTCCGATATGGACATAGATAACACTTATAGTAAAGATAAGACTTACCATCGGAAATAGACCTGAAAGTGTGGACTTACCATATGAAATAGACCTGAAAGTGTGCCTTGGTCTAATGGCCGGTATGCCAAAATAAGGGGGCATACCCTGGTTTAAGAAATGATTATTCTGTAAGAGAAATGAATGAAATGAATAGTTGAGAAATGCTGTGAAATGGGGATGGGAGGGTGGGTATCGCGCACAGGAAACCGACAAGCACCACAGGTGAGCGGGCTGCTTAAATACCCCCCGGGCTCCTCCCATAAATTCAGGCCACCATACTGGCCTTCCTACTTATGGTCGGAGCCCTATGTCCGATATGGACATAGATAACACTTATAGTAAAGATAAGACTTACCATCGGAAATAGACCTGAAAGTGTGGACTTACCATATGAAATAGACCTGAAAGTGTGCCTTGGTCTAATGGCCGGTATGCCAAAATAAGGGGGCAAAAACATTCAGGTAGGGTTATAATTTTTATTGGTTTTCAGTTATTTATTGAGCCAATTTGGAGAATGCCTGTGCCATCTCTGTTTGTGGATTGGGGATGTACCGGGCGAAGCAGGCTGATTTCCACCTGCCTAACCTTTTGATGATGTGATCTGGCACCCCGTGGCGGGATGCCGCGGAGGCTGCTCCGATGCGGAAAGAGTGTCCGGAATACTGACTAGGGTTAAGGTGGAGATTGCGGAGAAGTATTCTTATGTGGCTCACAAACTGAGAGGCATTTAAGGGTTTGACAGGGAATGGTAGAAGGGGACTGCTGTCTGGTTGTTCAGGTAGGAGAGATAGGAGTCGGTTGAGTACAGCGACTGGACACCAGCTGTTGTTGGTTCTGTAGAGGTGGATGTTCACTCCCGAGCCAGTTTGCTGGGTTTTAGAGACCTCGAGATGCAGGATAAAGTGGTCTTGGTGTCGAAGCAAGTGTCGTCTGCATAGTACTAGATCTGTGGGTTTGTTAGTGGTGAATTCGCCAGGCCGCAAGAACCCGTAGTAAGCTAGATATATGGCTGCTTGTAGGACCGTGCTGGGGAGCAGACCGAATGGCGAAGTAGCCAGTATGTTTGACATGTCCCTAAAGATGGGCCCCGTAATGGGCAAACGCTTAGTGCTGATGACTGGTTGTTGTTTCTGTATTCCCCTTAGGATGGCTCGTATAGCGTGGGATGAGAACAGTGACGACTTCGTCGGGTCTTCAAGCGCCATGAAATGTTGAATGCCGGCTAGGTATAACCGGATGGTGTTGTAGGATAAGGCCAGCTGCGTGTGGCAGTGTGCCGTGAAGGCCAGTACCTGTTTGATATCTGTTGGTTCTTTGCGGCAGGGCGTGAGGAATTTGTTGAAAGCCTTCCAAGCTGTCTGGTAGGCTTTGAGTGTGTTGCGGGAGAGGGAATTATTTATGAGTTGCGTAGCTCCGTGTAGATGTTGCACTAATCCAGGGTCAGTTGTGACCAGACGGGGATAGGGGCCGACATTGGGTCGGCATCGGGAACCTGTTTGAAAAAGGAGGGATAATTGAAACGTGATAGTGCGTCAGCTGCTGAGTTGTATCTGCCGGGTATAAATTCACAGTGTATGTTGAACTGATGTTGTAAAGACAGTTGAACCAACCTGCGCAGGAAGGACATGACTGCTAGGGACTTGGACCTGCCTCTGTTGATGATGTCTGCCGTGGCCTGGTTGTCGGTGGTGAAGACTACGGTTTGTCCTGTCCAGTGGTGGCCCCAGAGTTGTGCGGCTGCCACTATGGGATAAAGCTCAAACAGGGCAGATGTTTGGGAAAAGCCGGGTATCAATAGTATCTGTTGAGGCCAGGGTCCTGAAAACCAATGATGGCCAAAAATTCCCGCGAAACCTGTGGAGGCTGCAGCGTCAGTCACTACCTGGGGTGAATGGATCGAAACCATAGGTATGAATAAAGATATGCCATTCCAGGCGGACAAGAATTCCTCCCACATTGATAGGTCCGCTATAGCTGCGGAGTCTAATTTCAAAATCTGATCAGGGTCTTGAGTTTCTGACAGAAATCTAAGTAGGCGTGATACGAATGTGCGGCCTTGTGGGATAATTCGCATAGCGAAGTTGAGCATACCTAGGAGAGACTGCAACTGTTTTTTGGTACAGCCCTTGGTGTGTGTAAACTCGTGAAGGACTGCCCTAATGCGTGTTAATTTGTCGGGGGGGAGACTGGCCTGCATTGCGCAGGTATCCAAGCTGACCCCGAGAAAGGTGATGATGTTTGCTGGACCGTCGACTTTGTGCTCGGCGATAGGAACGTTGAGGTTTCCAAAAATTACTCTCAGTTTGTCAAGATCTCCTGGGGGCTTGTTGGGCGGTTCTATCAGTAGGAAGTCATCCAGGTAATGGATGACTTCATGGCATTGGCCCTTGTGTAATAGTATCCAAACGAGGGACTGTGCGAACGTGTCGAAGAGCCACGGGCTACTCTTCGAACCGAAGGTGAGTTTCGTAGCAAAATAATACGCTTCCTTCCATTTGATGCCATGCCAGCACCAAAGGGATGGGTGGATGGGCAGGAGCTTGAAGGCATCCGAGATGTCGGCTTTGGAGAGCCAGGCACCTGTGCCTGCTTTGATGATCGCTTGTATTGCCATGTCCACGGAGGAGTATTTTAGGGAAAACTCTTCGGAGGGGATCAGGGAATTGAGACTGGGTATGTGCGAAGAATGAGGCGCAGACAAGTCGTACACCAAACGCAATTTATTAGAGAATTTGCCCTTGACAAGCCCAATAGGGCTGACTCTCCATGTGCTGAAAGGGGGGCAAGTGAAAGGGCCTATTACATAGTCTCGATCTACCTCTGCCTGTAAGAGCTGATCTATGGCCTGTTCGTCGATGGCTGCCGAACGAAGATTGGCGCATTCGTGAGTACTGTGGGGTAGTGCAATGAGGCCGGTGTGAAAGCCTATTGTGAAGCCTTGGATAAGGTAGGTGGCCAGGGAAGGGGTGGGGTGTGAAGTGAGATACAGTCCTAGCCATAAGATGTTGATTCGGCTTAGTCATGCCCTCTTGTTTTGCTTGACTTCACACAAATTCCTAGGGTGTGCTCTTTGGCATAAAGTGCAGATGTGAAGTAGGCGGCATTGGCTGAAGTTGCAGGACCCATAGTTGTAGTTATTACAGATGGCTGCCCCTCCCACGGTTCGGACTGGGCGTCCGAGTTTGTCCACCTGAGGCGTTGGTTCAGGGGGTGACTGGCCCTGTACTGTACCTGAGGTAGAGGGGAACTCGAAGGGCCGTCTGATCGCCGTATTGGCGCACCAGGTGGCAGTGTGGGTGGAAGACTGGCAAATTGCACACAGAGGTGAGCGTAAGCCGGCAAAGTGGCGGCAGAAGAGCTCTGTGTCCATGAGACTCCAATCTGTCGCGATCTGGAATTGTGCGAATCTAGCGGCGGCCTTGGCTGAGAAGGAACGATGATAATCGTAGAAAGCGAAACCTCCATACTTGTGGCCCAAGTCTACCACAGTATGGAGGTATAAGTCCAGCTCTTCCCGCCTGCTGGGGGTGGCTGAGCACAGGACATCTCTGAGCATGCCAAAGGCCAGGGTAAATTCGGGGACTGATAGCTTGCGGTTCAGCCTGGGGTCTTTGGCTTTAACGACCACCGATATGTCGCCCCAGGAGTAGGCTTTATTTTCTGCTAAATCGTGCACGGAGATAAGGAGAGAGGCCAGGTTGACGTCCTTGCCGTCCAAAATGTCCTTCCTGATACTGGTTGGGACCAGGTGGGAGGGGTAGACAATGACGCTTGAGCCTGAGGTACCTGTAGGAAGAGGTGTCAGGGTCTGAGTTGCCGTTGGGTCGGGGACAGCTGTGGCCGGTCGGGCCTCCAGAAGTGCCACCCTGGCTTGGACGTCTGCAACTGAGGTGGATAGAGATGACACCATTGTGTGTAACTGCGAGATGGCCGATGATATGGACTGGAGGGATGCCTGTTGGGTACTGGGTCCTGCTGCTGGTGGGGGGAAGAGGAGTTTGAAGAGCTCGCCTTTCCTCGCTGTGGCGGGGAAGGGGACACCTCTGCGTCTGAGCTCTGCCGTCAGTCTGGGGATAGTCCATCCCCTGAGGGATTGCACGCTGCCGCTTTCTGAGACGGGAGTAGGTGATAGAGGGGCCGTGAAGTCTTCACTGCCGGCCTGGGACATGGTTGCTCTGGTGAGGATCTCTCGAGCTTTATCTCCTGGTTGACTGTAACCTATTGGGGGTGAGATGGATTTCAAGTTTTTCTTTGATCCGCTGCGTCATACTTACCCGACTTGTTCTCCCTCTTTTTTTTTTTTTTTACCTGGGGGGATATCGTCCAACCTGGTGCAGGGTGGACCTACTGAACTTTGACTGACCTGAGGAAGATGAAAGGTGACAATTCGTGAAGGGATTGCTAAGTAACTTGAAGCAATGATTTGTATGGTGCTTGCAATTTGTGACAATGAAATGGTTCGAAATGTTTGCCTTGATTGTGAAATGAATGAACTGCATGACAGAGGTGCGGCCTGGTCGTGTCACGATTTGTTCGACCGTGGACCGGGCTCTGGAGCATGTATTGAAATGAGGCAACTAAAATACTGGTGCTCCTGGGTCGAATCGGTGCTTGTTTGCTGCATCTGGATTCGAATAGGAGTGCGGTATTGAATAAATGAGAGAAATGATTGTTTTGACCGAGGCTCGTATTGGTTGTGCCGTGTTAGCGACTGGCAACCAACCGAGCTCTGGTGTGGTTATGAAATGTGATCGAAACCTGTGATGCATGCCGTGCCGAATCGGTGCGCCTTGGATGCGACTGGTTTCGAAATGGTGATACGTTGTGAGAGTACAATGGTAGAAATTGCGTGACAGAGATATGGGTCAATCCCCGGTGTCTGCGATTCAGCTATGATCCGGATTTCTGGAGCATGTATCAGAAATGTGGCCAATCCTGGGGCACGCCGAGACGAATCGGTGCATTTTCATGCGACTGAATTCCTGTCGGAACGTGATAAGTGGGAATGAAATGATAACCATGACAGAGGTACAAATGACTGATAAGGTAACTCTGGAGCATGTATAGAAATGAGGCCGATCCTGGGGCACGCCGAGATGAATCGGTGCATTTTTTATGCGACTAAATTCATGTCGGAACGTGATACATGGAAATGAAATGATAACCATGACAGAGGTACAATTGACTGATAAACGTAACTCTGGAGCATGTATAGAAATGAGGCCAATCCTGGGGCACGCCGAGACGAATCGGTGCATTTTTTATGCGACTGAATTCATGTCGGGACGTGATACATGGGAATGAAATGATAACCATGACAGAGGTACAAAATGACTGATAAAACGTAACTTCTGGAGCATGTATAGAAATGAGGCCAATCCTGGGGCACGCCGAGACGAATCGGTGCATTTTTATGCGACTGAATTCATGTCGGAACGTGATACATGGAAATGAAATGATAACCATGGCAGAGGTACAATTGGCTGACAATAACGTAACTCTGGAGCATGTATAGAAATGAGGCCGTAATAACTGGGGCACACCGGGACGAATCGGCGCATCTTTGGTGCGATTGGATTCGAATCGGAGCGCGGTAGGTGACTGAAATGAGAAATGATTTGAAATGTCAGAAATGAGTTTTCAGAAATAAGAAATGATTTGAAATGTCCGAAATGATTTTTAGAAATGTTGTTCCAGAAATGAGAAATGATTTGAAATGTCCGAAATGAGTTTTTTGAAATGTTTTAGAAATGAGAAATGATTGGTACCGAACTAACTTGATTTGATAATTTTACAAGCTGCGACTGGCTATGGCTGTCTACTAATACCGACATGCTAGAAATGATGCGACGTCAGCGTCGCCGTGCTATCGAATTGTAACATATCGAAAGTACGAGCGATATACATTGCAGTTTGTGCGATGCGGGTGAAACGAAATTTGAACTCACGGTTTAGTGACATGATATGAAAAACGAAAAGTCCGACGGGACCTTACCTGCGACAGCCAAGCCAGACGCGTGGTACAACTATGAACGAAAACGCGGACCTCGAAAGTTTAGAGTACGGAGTATCGAATACGGGAACTGCGAGGCAAGAACTTGCGGACGCTGGTATATCGAATAGTCGGCTCAGTGACGTATATCGCGCACAGGAAACCGACAAGCACCACAGGTGAGCGGGCTGCTTAAATACCCCCCGGGCTCCTCCCATAAATTCAGGCCACCATACTGGCCTTCCTACATATGTACTGATGTGAAAAAATGGACATGTCCTGGTAGATAAAGTAGAATTTTTTGCCTCAGACACATTAACCACACAGCATGTCTTCAATGTATTTTCCATAACAGCTAAAACACATCACAGTATTGTAGATAGCAAGCTAATGGAAGCTCTTAAATTAATATTATCATTTTTATATAGCACCAATATAATTTGATTTAGAAAGGGAAGACATGCAGAGGCTAACAAAAACCTTTATGACAACAAATAATTAAAATAATAGGAGAACCCAGCAGAAAGCCGTACATATTCATCAGTATGTTTTGTAGCTGATATAATCTAAACTCATTTTCTATGAGAGAAGAGCTCTGTCAAAAGACACACACAGATGTGGTTTTCTGTGAGAATGGTAGGGTCCCACAAGTGTACATCCTACATTAATTGTCTTTTTAATATGACAACATTCTAAAAATCCATTGTTCACCAAATATTTGTATTACACAGGTATTGTGCTCCCACACATATATGTTATTTCATCTGCTATTCATGTGGGTAAACCTGTCATGAGAGAAGTATAGAGGCTGCTGTTGTGGATCTCCCTCTAAAATGCTAGTTTCCTGGTTATTATGCTGACATGCCAAATTTAACATATATTAAGGGTTACTGACCAAGAACAAGCATGTTGATCAGAAAAAATAAAGAGACAGCCAAACACCTAACATTTTCAGATAATTAATTAGCATAGGCAGCCTCCATTTTTTTGCCATGCTGTATATGGTCATTTTAACATAAACAGTTGCCAACATTCAAAAACGATATTTACAAAAAAAAGAAGCACCTGTATAGCGCCTGTAAAGCGCCTCTCCTGTGTCTCCTGTGCCGAGGGCTTTCACACTGGAGCGGTGCGCTTGCAGGACGGTCAAAAAAGTCCTGCAAGCCGCATCTTTGCAGCGCTATGGGAGCGATATATACACTGCTCCTAAAGCACCCCTTCCCATTGAAAACAGTGGGGCAGTGGCTTAGGAGGGTGGAAAACATTAAAAATGAACATCAAAATGAACAGTTCACCGAAACATGGTCCATTTGGAATATGTTTATCTTCTCGGATGAGGGTCGGGCCCTTTTGGAAGGTGACACAACAATTAGATCAGCCTCATTATAGATTAACGGTAGATCGGAGAAGCACGCTGATGCCAACCAACCGTAACGGTTTGGGCTCATATCCCGAGTTGCGAGTGTGCGCTGCCTCCATGAGCCCCAATTCTCCTCCTCCCCCCCCCCATCTTTGCACCCCTACTCCGCTCTTTCATCTCTTTCTCTCCCCCCCCCCGCCTTTCTCTTTCTTTGTCCTTTTTCTCTGTTTCTATATGTCTTTACAGGGATATATGGGTTCCCCTGTAGGCCTACACTCCTCTGCTCCTCTATTATACTTGAAAACGGGGGCGGGATCCATGGAACTGTCCAGGGTTCCAAAGAAGTACTACAGAAGTAAGATACTCTCTGTCCCCGCAGGAGATGGGGTTGGCTGCAACTATTAAGTTTCTCAAACCTGGAGAAGCTAGTTACTTCAGATAGGTATAATTGATTGTCCAGGTGTAATTGGACACCCTGTCTATGCCATGTTAGGTAGATCAACTCACCCTACACCATTGTATCTTTTTCTTTTGATATTTAAGGATGTTGTATTCCGTGTATTTTTGCCTTTTTAATAAATAAAAGATTAGAAAAAAAAAGAAAACAATGAGGCAGTGCGCAAACCCGCCGGCAAAGCGCCGGCTGCAGTGGCGCTTTGTGGTCGGTTTTAACCCTTTTTCGGCCGCTTGCAGGGTTAAAACCACCACGTTAGCGGCCAAATAGCCCTGCTAAAATGATGGTAAAGTGGCGCTAAACATAGCGCTGCTTTAACGCCGACGTCCACAACGCCCCAGTCTGAAAGTAGCCTAAAGTGTACCTGAGGGAAGAAATAAAAGCATGAAAAAACTGCCCTACGGACATTATAGCCACCACCAATAGGAAAGTGCTGCGCACATGTTGTGTGTGACGTTTGGGTTAAGGAGACGTGGCACCACACTGGATAAATGCAGAGTCTATGATTGAATGATTAAAAATGATTAGAAAAAGAACCCCATCCTTCTATAGTAAGTTCTAATTAACAGATTAACACAGTCAGACTGAAAACACAAAGGAAGTGCTGGGCTTTCTTTTAAGAAGGCCCAGTATTCTTTGAAAAAAAAAAAAATTTATAGGCATAATTCTAAATAATATAAAACAAAACTTTATATATTATTAAACTTTAAAAAAAAAAAAAACCTGAGCAAAAACGACTACAGCTTGCCTTTAATGCTGGCTCTTAGAGTGACAAAGTGGTGTAATATACCAATTGTCACAGAAAGCTGTTTTCTGTAAGGTCTGGAAAAAGCTGAGTTTGGCTTTGGAAGGATAAAAGGGAAATATGTCTAAGCTGTTTTCTGGATCCTTCCTATCGTCATCCTGCCAGCTCGTAGGTGTAAAGTAGAAGTGTATCCAGCACGGAGATGATGGCAGTGTTCATGCTACTGCTATACAGCTAATGAGGCCAGTCTAGATAATAAAAATGTCAGTCTGTTTGCAGTATTACACACTACATGAATCCCCATTCACACGGTCTTTTGTTTTATTACAGAATTTAGCCAATGAGCAGACAAATATTTTTTTACTTACATTAAAGGGCAACTTTAATATGTATTTAATGACAATAACAATAAATGGAAACATACTGCAGCGTACCAGTCTTTGGGGATGTGGTGCCTAAGTTTTCTTATTTTAGGATTTTTCATCTAGCGATCTTGCCATAAATGCACTTCTTTCCTGTTTTTCCTAGCATTCACTGTGCTATACAGAATACATCCCTCCTCCCTCATCTCTGAAATGTAGAAGGGAGGTTTTCTGTAGTTCACAACAGGGAAGTGTTGATAACAGTGGCGGCTGGTGTTTTTTTTTTTTTTTTTTGGGAGGGGGGTGGGGGGGCCGGCAAACAACCACCCATCTCCCCCGAATGGCACCCAGCCCCTGTTTGCCAATCAGTCCGGCACTTATCCCATCATGGCGGGTAGCAGGCAGCTCGGCTCTGAGTCCTCTCCTCTGTGGCAGCTTCCAGCTCCTCCCCTCCTCCTCCTAGGCATCCAATAGGATCGCCTGTCCTTTCAGCCAATCTGGTGACTGGTATCAAAACCCGTTTCCTGATTGGCTGGGAGGAGGATCAGTGTTACAACAGTGAATATTGTTTTGCTGTTGTAACACACCTGGGTGGGCTCGAAGCATGCTCTCTACGACCCGAACCCACCCTATATTGAAGCCTATTAGAGCCTCTGGCTCTAATTGGTGCTTAGGCCCCCCCCGCATTGGAATCCATGCGCCGGTGTCCTGAAAAGGGCCAGACACATGGATAGGGGAGGTGACGATGGACAGGGGGGGGCGCCCATGCGCCCGTGTGCCCTTAATGGACGGGCCGACCCTGGTTGATAACCATGTTTGGGAAAACACTGCAGGGTGAACAGTGGACGGCGCTAAACTTCTGGCTCAATCAACAGATTATTTTTTTTTTGCATGTATTGAACAGATATAACTAAACACTTTCAGCGGTATATTTAACAAGCCAAAAAGGAGCAAATACAATTGAATAACATATAGAAAATGGTTTACCTGATAAAATATATTCATTTATATGAATATATATATATATATAGCATTTTATTGTGTACAAACATTAGAATGTAATAGAATAAGATCAAATAATAAAATATGTGTTTGCTATTCCACTATCTTGGGCCTCCAGCATAACATAACATGTTAAATGGACCAGACCCCAGTACATATCATAACATGACTGTGGCTGTTTTTGGGCCTGCTGTGTCTGGGCCTGGGGTGCTATCCTGGGGTCACTTTTATAAGTTCAGCTTTGAGAGGGTCTAAACCCAGGGGCATTTCCATTATTATCCTGGCCACTTGTAATTGTAATTACTGTCTCCAACAGATCGAGATTCCCTCCACCACTGGGCGCCTTGCTACCCTCTCTACTCCATCTGTTTTCTGGCCCATGACCTTTGGGGTACTTACCTCTGGCCCTGACTAGTGTGCAGTACTCACAGACATGTTTTTTGTGTTTGAATATTCTTTAAGGACTCCTGAAGAAGCGACATAACGCAAAATGCGTTGGGATCATTGGGATCACTCCTTCTACCTTTCAGAGACACAGTACCTCCAGTTACTAAGAACTATTGTACCTTAATTGTGTTATTGCATAGTTATATGAGATGGATATGTTTTAATGATACGTATGGGAGTCTGGTCCATCTAACACCAAAGCACATATTCGCCAGCACACAATGGATATTCAAATGCAGTCCAAAGCTTTTATTGCAGAGAGATCACAAAAGAAAAAGTGCAACGTTTAATTGGTGGTAGCTCATTTATATTCCGCTGTGTCACTCTATGCACTTTTATCACATGCCTGATGAAGGGGTCCTGCACGGTTCCAAAACGTTGCCCTTGTTCTTTTGTGATGTGATCTCTCTACAATAAAAGCTGCATTTGAAGATCCATGGTAAGCTGGCGGATATGTGCGTTGATCTATGATTTCCAGTGTGTCCAGCTGGTAGTTGCTACAGCACCCACTACAGATGAGCCTAGTGATCCAGGAATGTGTGCAACGGGAATATAGACAAGATGGTCCATCTAATGAAATGTACACACGGGCGGACTTTTCGACCGGACTGGTCCTATGGGACGAATCCGTCGGACAATCCGACCGTGTGTGGGCTTCATCGGACCTGCAGCGGACTTTTTCGGGTGAAAATCAGACGGACTTAAGATTTGGAACATGTTTCAAATCTTTCCGACGGACTCTAGTCCGGTCGAAAAATGCGCTCGTATGTATGCTAGTCCGACGGACGAAAACCGACGCTAGGGCAGCTATTGGCTACTGGCTTATCTTAGTCCGGTCGTACGTCATCGCGTACGAATCCGTCGGACTTTGGTGTGATCGTGTGTAGGCTAGTCCATTCGTTCGAAAGGCCGTCGGAAGTCTGTCGAAAGTCCGTCGGAAAGACCGTCGGACCTTTGATGCCGAAAAGTCCGCCCGTGTGTACACGGCATTACACTCTGTATGTTGGAGTCCCAATATAGTAGAATAGAAAACATATATTTTAGTCTTTGATCTTATTCTAATACATTCTAATGTTTTGTACACACTAAACTCAGTAAAAATCCCACTTTTATCTTTTTGGTTTTCTGTCTATACACTAGATAAATTGTCAGACTTTACAGTGACAAAATGTCATTCCCACATTCCTGAGTTTGTATTGAGCTTGCGTTTTGGAAATTAATCCCCCTCAGCAACTCACACCAATGCTAAAATGGATTGCTACTACTTCATCTACCTCACCAAAACCTTCTCTCAACAATGCTAGCTCTTCTGGTGAAAGAAACGAATACAGTAACACCTTCAGTCCTCGGTATCCACGTCAATGGTCTAAGTAGTGGATTTGTTTTGCTGTTTAAAGATTTGCTATGCTATATATATATGTTATATATACGTTGTATATGTCTGTAGCGCCCTCCTAGGTAGGTGCTAGAGTGAGTGTATATTGTTTTTGGTTTCTCTGTTTAACAGGGAGACAGCTAGGCAAATTTAAAGTGGTGTTCCGGCCGAAATTATACTTTTTAAATAAAAATACCCTTATAATACACAAGCTTAATGTATTCTAGTAAAGTTAGTCTGTAATCTAAGGTCTGTTTTGTTAGTTTATAGCAGTAGTTTGTTATTTTATAAAATTACAGCAGGCCGTGGCCATCTTAAGTGTGGGCATCTGAAGCCAGACTGTATTTCTTTCTGGATCTCATCCTTGCAGATCTCGCATAAGTGCTCAGTGTAGCACAAGCAGTGTAATAGGTTTCAAGTCAAGTTTCCATAGCAAAGGCAGTTTCAGAGGAAGTTGCCGCCCCTTCCCAGAAGGCATTGCAAACAGGAAATGATGCGATGGGCCGCGGCCAGGGAGGAGGAAGTAAAAAATGAATACAGCAGATATACAGTAAGTGCTGAGAAAAAAAATAAAAAAATATCCAATTTGTTTACAGTGCACAGTTTAGTGAGGGATGCTGAAGAGTTGTAAAAGTGGGTGGAACTCCACTTTAAGTGCTGTATGCCTAAGAGAGAACTGTGATTGTTTAGTGAGGTCTGCTCAGTGTGCTCTGGTGCTGCTCATGCTGTCTTGATGTTTCACACTGAACCAGTAGCTATGGAGTATACTGGACAGTGGGTGGAAACCTAGCAGATGAGAGCATGGATGTCTGTACAGCAGGGATGTGCGGTGAGGTCAGTGCCTGGTGAGGCACTGGCTAATATCAGAGCCAGATACACACAGGTTACATACGCCCTAATTGTTAGAGTGAGAACAATAATTCTAGCACCAGACCTCCTCTGTAACTCTAAAAATGTAACCTGTAAAAAATTTTAAAGCGTCGCCTATGGAGATTTTCAAGCACTGAAGTTTGGCCTGACATGTTAGGTATCTATTTACTCCGCGTAACATCATCGTATACAAAAAAATCTAACTTTGGTGTTTTTTTTTTATTATTCTTTTTCTTTTTTTAATGTTCATGGCAGGTGAGGCCCTGCCTCACCTGCCTCCTCTGACTGCAATTAGAAGTGTATGTGCCCCAAGACATCCTGGAACTGTATTTATATTTGAAGAGCACATGGGCTCTGGGACTTCCTCTACAGAGAGAGGTCCAGATTTGGGAGGGGGCCTGCCGCCCCTACTCAGCGCAGGCTGCCTTATGAGCTCAGGTGGTCGACCTGAGGGCCTGAATCATTGAAGTTGCAATCCATGGTTCCTGTGAGAGCTGACTGGGGGAGGATGTCTACGGATCCTGTCTGGTACTGCTGAAGAAAGCTGCCTTGTGTGCTTCAGGAGCCTTGTGAATACAGACGCCCACAGGGGATCCCTGGGACTTGTGCTGTTAGATCCCACTCTGGGTGCTAGAAGTCAGCTACTGGGTGCAAGCTAAAGAAGAGGCAAAGTTCACTGGGTTCCTTCTGCTGCAAACTGACTTGTTCATTCCATAAAGGCGCTGTATGGTCCTACAGATAATCTGCTACACAGTTCTATTGTGAGAGTTGTCCTCACCTGTGAACAGTTAATTTGGAATATCCTACTAAATCTCTTCTCCTATCCAAGTTCTCCAAATAAAATACAAAAAAATCCCCTAGACTGGTTATTGAAGATAACGAGCTGAAGAGTATGCACCTGACTGAGTGAAAATACCCTGTAACTGGCTGTGGGTTAATCAGTGGGAGGCCCAGACAAAACTACATCCAAGTGGCTCCTGCGGGGGTACCGCTACATGCCATTTAGAAATGTTAGTTGTGCCTTGGCAGTATTTGTTTGGAATGCCCCCTAAAGATAGCAGTGCTGATACTGTATAACTATATATCTTCAGTTTGAGTTCATCGAGGCCACTGCTGCCACTGTGTGCTAGTTTTATGAGATCTGGAGTCTGATTTAATGTTGTAACTATTGTGCTCTGATCTCCTTGCTGGAGACTCTGGAATGAGGAAGCAAACCACTGTACCTACCACTATATTGCTGCATCCAGATAGAGACACAGTGCAGAGAAAGGCATGGTAAGTCAATAGTGGGAAAGATCAACTGCAGGAAAATATACAGGCAATTCTAATGAGTTCTGCTTTGCCATCCGCCTGCCTTAAAGTGGTTGTAAATCCTCAAGGTTTTTCGCCTTAATGCATTCTATGCATTAAGTTGAAAAACCTTCTGTGCTGCAGTCGCTGTCTCTCTCCTCATTGGACAGATTGATAGCAGCAGGAGCCATTGGCTCCCACTGCTGTCAATCAAATCCAGTGACATGGGAGCAGGACCGTGGGGGCACCCGATGAAGAGTATCGGGACTGCTCTGTACAAAATGATTGCACAGAGCAGGTAAGTATAGGCATTTTTGTTATTTAGAAAAAAAAAACCCTTTACAATCGGTTTAAAGAGGCATTGTCAGTCTTGGGTGAGGGCAGTGTTAGATGACTTAGCAGATTTAAATACACTAACAAATTGAAGCCAAACTCCAGCTAACACTTTATAAGCAGTTACGGCAACTGTTTAGTTCCTTTTGGGATAAAGGCTTTACATAAATAAATGAAAGCAGATTATTGTAAGCACCCCTGCCAGTTTTGAATGGTTTGTCACATCTCTGTAACAGATACATCTGCAAGATAGCTTGTTCTTTTGAAAAACAACAGACTTAATGGCCAGATCTCCAGATAAAAATTGAAGAAAGAAAAAAGAAAACGAATGCAGCCATTACATCTAAGCTGCAATATAATAAATATTTGCTTTGGGGTTTAATACCGCTTTAACTTTGGGAAAAGTTTCCAGAGTTCAGTTCCTCTTTAACTGCTCTCTAGTTCAGAGTACAGCAGCACAATTACACAATCTTTATAGTATCTTTCTACCTTGACAATTCTTCTCGTTTTTCTTGTGGTTAGTCTGTTAGTATCATAACACCTTCTATATTTCCCCCGTCTACCATTTTCACAATGCATACTGTACATGACTATATTTCCCAATTATCCATAGTGCTACTTAGACAAATTGCATTGCTAGCACAAAAATGAGCTGTATCGTTTTTTTTTATGGTATATTTTCCCTAGATTAAGCTGTGAATTTTCTCTTGGCTTAGAAATGCATCTGCCATATTTTATCATTACATAGGTAATAACTGAGAGGGAACTTTTCTTACCATGATGTATAGTTATTTCTAGTCTATAAATCCACATCTGGCAGCTGGTCACTAAGTTGAGGTTACATGAAACCAAAACAAAGTAAAGTTCAATTTCTCACGAGGAATTTACAGTAAAATTCTGTTATCTAAAACTTGAGCATGTTTCAACAAAGCCTAATCCCTAAAGTATTACCTTTTTTTATATCTTTCTCTATTAAACTGCACTTGTGTTAATGACCATTTTCAGGCTGGCTCCTGTCTTTGCAGCGGTTGTTTATCTATCTTATTTTTTAAAGCACAGCTCTAGGCTGGAAGAGAAAAATAAAAAACCCTCCAGCCCCCCCCGGCTTTGCGCTGCAAGGATTAAATTGTTCATTACATCTAGGGGAAGATGAAGAGACTGTGGGGTTGATTAACCACTTCAGCCCTGAAAGGTTTACCCCCCCTTCATGACCAGGCCATTTTTTTGCAAAACGGCACTGCGTTACTTTAACTGACAAGTGCGCGGTCGTGCGACGCTGTACCCCCAAAAAAAAAAATTATGTTGTTTCCCCCCCCACCACAAATAGAGCTTTCTTTTCGTGGTATTTGATCACCTCTGCGGTTTTAATTTTTTGCGCTAGAAACAAATAAAAAACTGACAATTTTGAAAAAAGACACAATATTTTTTACTTTATGCTATTAAACAAATCCAATAAAAAAAAAAATGTAAAAAATCTAACTTCTTTATCAAGTTAGGCCAATATGTATTCTGCTACATATATTTTGTAAAAAAATTCCCAATAAGCGTATAATAATTGGTTTGCGCTTAAGTTATAGCGTCTACAAAAAATGGGATATTTTTATTTAATATTTATTCATTTATTTATTTTTACTAGTAATGGCAGCAATC
Organism: Lithobates clamitans; assembly: GCA_037952925.1. Lineage (NCBI taxonomy): Eukaryota > Metazoa > Chordata > Amphibia > Anura > Ranidae > Lithobates > Lithobates clamitans. The sequence goes on along the minus strand of JBBGZY010000911.1, from coordinate 7,424,088 downwards.
AGCGATTTTTAGCAGGGCTGCGTCATTGCGGCGAGCAAATCTTACACTAAGTGACACTTTTTGGGGACCAGTGACACTAATACAGTGATCAGTGCTAAAAAAAATATGCACTGTCATTCTATTAATGACACTGGCAGGGAAGGGGTTAACATCAGGGGCAATCAAAGGGTTTAATGTGCTCCTAGGTAGTGCTTTCTAACTGTGTGGGGGATGCTTTGACTGGGGAAGACAGAGATCTGTGTTCCTGCTTAGCAGGAATACAAGATCTCCAGTTTCCCCTGTAACAGAACGGTGGTCTGCCTTGTTTACATAGGCAGAGCACCGTTCTGCCTCTCCTGAGAACAATCAGCGTGTCCCAGTGGATAGTGAGGCCACCGGACATGCTGATTGGCTCCCGCTGTGTCCAATTAAGCGAGAGTGGGTTTCTAGCGGCGCATGGCCCAGACAAGGTGCTCGAAATCACGTACAGATACGTGATTTTGCGCAGGAGGGCCGCCCTGCCACAGTATTTCTGAGTGGGGCGGTCCATAACAGGTTAAAGCAGGCCATACAAGTAGCGACTTTCTTTCCTGCAACCGGGGGAAGTCAGTGTTGAAAGGGGAATCCCTACCGCCAAGCCATTGCATTCTCGTGGCAGGGGAAGGCGTCTCCGCCAGGAGAAGGCAGTGATTAATTCTAGAAGTTATGCAAGCCGCTAACGATAATACGATGTAGAATATGGCAGGCTGGTTGTAGGATCGATCGATCAACTTGGTACATTCAGCCCGCCCATACATGGTTTGAATCTGGGACAGTTCCTGCTGAACCGGCCTCGATTCAAGTTGTCTATAACTGGCCTTACTAAAACTGTAGAGTGCAAAATTTGTTGCAGCTGTGCATGGTAGCCAATCAGCTTCTAACTAACAAAAAACCTGGAAGCTGATTGGTTTCTAAGCAAAGCTTTACCAGATTTTGCCCTCTCCAGTTTTAGTAAATCAACCCCTGTATTACTTATCTTACCCCTGCTCTGGTTGGCTCTCTTCTTTACTTTATGATGCTCCAAGCTGTGTGTGGTTCCTCAGGATGTTCACATACAATGCAGGACTTTAACCCCTGCATTGTATGTAGAGGAGGCAGGAGTGTGACTGAAGCCGGGGGCATCTTAGAAAGGATGCTTAGTAGGGCTGGTTGCACTACTGGTAGGACACTGCTGGAGTGAAAAATAAAGTAAGTATTACACCTTATTCCCATATCCCTAGGAAAAAATGGGCATTTAACTCTTGCTGTGGAGAAGGGGGAAGGGTACTGCAAGAGTAGTTTTTTTTACTGTGCCCGGAGTTGGGATTTAGAACAAAGCACAGTGAGTTAAAGTTGTAATTTAAAAAAAGTTAAAACAGCGATTTATCCAAGAATAGTACAAAGAGCAATGCTATGAAATATTCTGTGGAAAGCCTTCCTAGAAGAGTGGAAGATGCTATAGCCAAAATTGGGATGGATGTCACTTCCATGCAGATCTGCCTGAAAAATTGACAAGCGGATCTGATCGATGTTAAAGAAGCCTAGTACAGTATCAGGGAATACACAAGTACTAGAGAGCTTAACTAGAACTGGCTACCTTCAAACCCTTAGACCAGTGTTTCTCAACCAGGGTTTCATGGAACCCTATGTTTTCTCCAGGGGTTGCTAGAGGTTCCTTGAGCAATGAGCAATTTCTGCCTCTCAGATAAGTTCCCACTGACACCAATGACCTTTTTAGCTATCTATAAGGGGGCAATTCTTCCCAATGATCACAAGTGTGAGGAGCATTCTTCCCACTGACCATCACACTAATGTATCATGAGTTGTAGAAATAGTAATTTTTAGCAGGGGCTCCCTGAGACCTAAAAGTTTTTTTTAAGGGTTCCTCTGTGTTGAAAAAGGCTTCCTTAGACTGTCCAGCTGCCTCAGCACTATTATCGGGAATCTCAACAGTGAGTTCAAAAAGGATATCGTAGAACTGGAGAAAGTGTAGTGAAGGGCAACCAAACTGGCGAGAGGAACGGAGGAGCTCAGTTATGAGGAAGAATTAGCTGGACTGAATTTATCCTGTCTTCTGAAGAGGCGATTTAAGGGTGGGATATGATCACCAGGTATAAATACATTGGTGGTCTATATAGTGAACTTGGTGTAGAGTTATTCACTTATTCAGGTCATTACAGAAGACAAGGGGACATTTCTTCATTCCTGGAAGAAAAGAGATTTAACCTCCACACATGGAAAGGCTTCTTCATTGTAAGAGCTGTAAAAATGTGGAAAACACAAAGTTTGCTCTAGCCAGCCCAGTAGATTGTTATAAAAAAGGTCCACGTCATGTGTATGTTTCTTACAGATATTTTACATTATCTGTCCCTGAAGAAGTGTTATAGACACAGAAACGCGTCAGGCTCTAGGGACGTAGCTCTGTGCCCCACTCTGCTCCCAGGGCTTAGCTATGTGCCCTACTAAGATACTCATCTATCTATGGATATGTTATATTTTATACTTTTTTACTTTTTAGAACTGCTAACTGTCATGCATACCTACTGCTTCATATACAATCTTTTATCAATTTATTGTTGTGACGTGCTGACTATACATAACTGTGAACATGACGGTGCTATTTGTATTTACGTGTCAACAATTACTCAATGATTTTCATTATGTATCACATCATTGTCATTAAATTATTTGCTGTGTATTCCAACAATAAAACTTGTTACACTTTTATCTACACGTGTCAACCACCTCATTTAAAGTCCCAAACTTCCTTTTTTTTTGCATTACAAAAAAAGGTCTGGATGCATGTCTAAATGCACAAAATATAACTATGTATGAATATTTACAAGTAAATACCACCAGGGGCTGTTGATCCAGGGAATATTTGATTGCCTCCTGGGGGATCAGGAAGGATTTATTTTTTCTGGTGCAAATATGACCTTGACTTATAGGCGTTTTTTTTTTTTTTTGCCTTCCTCTCAATCATCTGTGGTTATAGGATTGTGTATATTTGTTTATTTTTCTGTTGGGTGAACTAAATAGACTTGAGTCTCTTTTCAACCTGAAGAACATTTGACCAGCAGAGGAAATAATGAAAGAGACTTCTGTACTTTATACAGTCTATGGAGATTCCTGTGTGAATGGCTAGATGAGTGGGTGTTTGGCTAAACAAACCTTCAGCTGCAGTGGGAAGAGAAACATTTAGCAGTGGTATTATTACCACAACAAAATGTGATAGCTTCCTCCTGGTTGTTAGGAAGCTGACACTCATCGGGGTCCTAACAACCAGTGACTCATCCCAGCACATTTAGCTGTCGACCGGGGATTCCCAAATCTCATGGTCGATGTAGCTACTTTTCTCTTAGGATCAAATGTTAGGCAATGTTACATTCGCTGGCAAAAGGCAACACATAAACTGCACATATTACAAACATTATGGCCACTATTTGTTACACTTTATAAAATATTCAGTGACTTCTTAGCGACCAGGCAGCAAGGCAGTGACAATTTAACCTTTGCATCAGGAGCCCCCCATTCACACCAGACTCCCAAATTCACATTAGAGTCCTCCTGTTCGAATCCGAACAGTCTCCCTTTTTACATCAGCGGTCCTCCCATTCACATCAGGATTTCCAATGTTCGGAGCTCCCTATACATTAGTGTTCCATGTACACATCATAGCCCCCTATTCATCAGAGTACCCCATTCACATCAGGAGTCCTCACCCTTAACATCAGAGTACCCCCATTCACATCTATACATTAGAACCTTCTATGCATCAGAACCCTCTAACTCAAAGGTCTCTGTCCACATAAAAAAACCCTGTACACCAGAGTCCCCCCGTTCACATCAGAGTCCCTTATATATCAGAGCCTTCTATCCATCTGAGTCCGCTGTTTACATCTGAGCCCTCCATACATCAAAGCCTTCTATACATCAAAATCTCCTGTTTACAGGGAAGATCCATTCTCCTATAAAAGCCAGGAAAAGCACATAATTGGTTGCTGGGGCATTGGTGGACTACTGGCAGCCAGCTACTAACAACCACCAATGTGAGGGGGAAAAATAGGCTGTGCTGGAAACTGCAAGGGGGCAGAAAGCACCCCCTGCTAACCCTAGTCCTAAATATGTGTTCTGTCACTGAGTGCACAGTGTACCTGGCACATACTGCACACATTGATGATATACCACTCTGGGCCAGTGCTAAAGGGGGCTGTATGGAGTGCCACTGCGTTCCAGCCCCCCAAAAAAAGCCCTGTGTGTTTGTGTGCACTATCAACTATGCTATACTTGCATATACAAACAAATATGTCCAAAAATATAGATTAGTAAAGAGTAATGATGATTAAATTATATGGATAAACTAATAATAATACTATAAAATGTTGTATGTATTATCACAGTACTTTTTGAGATGTTTATATCTATAATTTAAATAATGTAATTAAATTTAAAAGGCCATTTATCAAATGTTACACCACCTACCTACACTAACCTAGAAATGAGTTACTATGCAGAAGTGGTGTTGGCATGATGCGGCATTTGATAAAGCTCTTCCTGTCTTATGTTCTTGTATACCTTTGCGTTACATAATTGAAATTTTCATGCAGCTCCTTGATACCGCACAACAGAATAGAAGAAATCAGAATGACAGGGACCACAAAGCAAGGCAAACAAAATCAATTTCAAATACTTCATTATTTTTACTAGCCACTGGGTAATCGCTGATATGTGGATGTACGTTGTAAAATGATGCATACCTGAGAAAGGGTGATGCAGTGCATACAAAGTGTCAGACTATACTTATTTTCACAGACTTTCTATGCTGCTGGTAACCTGTGCTCCTTCCAGAGTTTAAAAAGCTACACACAAATACTTTTCCTCAGCACACAGGATCATCAGTTGCCTTTCGCCAAAATCCACCAAGGCTCTTCCTAGTGAGGGAGAGGTAGACTCACACCATCATAGGACAGCTGGGCTCTTTACCACCAACTTCCTCCTGGCTCTCTCCTGTAAACTCCTCCAGAAACAACTTGATCCCCAGGCTTGGATTTGCATATAGGCCCCCAGCTATGCCAAGCTGGGACCTTGGTGTCTTTCTCAGGGCTTCCTCTAGGATCCTGCACCAGGGGCAGAGCCCCATGCACAGGGGTCTCCTCCAGAAGGACTGGATCAAGGACCACTGCACTTGCTGCTCAGGCCTCAGAATATTTATGGGCTCTCTCACCATCTTCTGGGCACACATCTCAAGAGATTGACTAGAGTCCCAAAAATATTCAGGCTGTCAGCTCTGTTTTTCCTCCCAATATACTTCTAAAAATGCTCTAGAAGACGGGGGGAGTAACAGAGCAGCAGCCTGTGAAACACTTAGCAACCATAAACAATCAAACTCTGCTCCACTGATTACAGGTGAACCAAGATAAATTTACCTAGCAATCTGCTTTACACTAGGAGGATGCTACACAACTAATACAGTAATGTGCTTATTAATGTAAGCAATTTGTGGCAGTTATTTGCTATGATCAGGAATTATTATAAGAAAACATCTTATAATAAAAATGTCTGTTGTATTATGTATTGAATAGTAAATAATGCAGCGTTGCAAAGGTTATTAACAAAGTATCTCTATTATCATCAAGGCACTTTTACAGTTCCATAACAAGGCAATTCAATGCAACTCACATGTGGCAGTATGCTCGAGGATTGCCTCCTTAAACAAGTCCCCTCAGGTGTACACCAAGAAAGGGTGTTGAGCTGGCCACACAAGATACAAGGATGCGGGCTGGCAGAAAGGTCCTATCCTAAACCAAGTGGTACCCAGGGGTTAAGGGACTAACCCTAAGCGGTCCCTCCTCCATAGAAACCTCTCACTATGCTGAGCTTAGCTTTCTGTCACCATCAGGTTTCTTCTGCTCCTATATCAATTATGCACAGTACAGCAGATGCCAAAAATAACACAGCAGGGTCTATATATATATATATATATAGTTTCTCTGGGTAAAAACAGCTTCCCAAATCTCAGGAGAACTCTGTGTCCAATCAGAGACACATTTCACCAAGATGGCCTTGGGAGCCCAATTTAAGAGGATAAGTTCGTCCTCTGCAGTGTGTCCCTAGGGCAAAACTGATCACATGATCAATGTGTTTACTGGCAGCTAACCAGGAGCTGAGTAGGTGGACTGTGGATCACCAGCTCATTTTCCTTGCTGACAAACTCTCCAGTGGCAGCTTCCCCCAGTGGAACAGCAGCGGATTCTGGAAATATTCTCCTCCAATTTGAATTTTAAATGGTATCAGCTTTGTAATCTCCTGTACAGCAGTATGCAGACTGGGTGCTGCAGGCTCATTTGTTGTTAAGGAACATGCTGACTAGGGATGAGCCGAACACCCCCCGAACGCCCCCCCCCCCCCTGCGAACAGGCAAAAAATTTGTACGAACAAGCGAACACCGTTTAAGTCTATGGGAAATTGTTTCCCATAGACTTTAACGGTGTTCGCTTGTTCGTACAAATTTTTTGCCTGTTCGCATGGGGGGGCGTTCGGGGGGTGTTCGGCTCAAACCTAGTCAGCATGTTCCTTAACCACTTGAGCCCCGGACCATTATGCTGCCTAAGGACCAGAGGTCTTTTTCCAATTTGGCACTGCGTCGCTTTAACTGCTAATTGCGCGGTCATGCAATGCTGTACCCAAACGAAATTTGCGTCCTTTTCTTCCCACAAATAGAGCTTTCTTTTGATGGTATTTGATCACCTCTGCGGTTTTTATTTTTTGCGCTATAAACGGAAAAAGACCGAAAATTTTGAAAAAAAATGATATTTTCTACTTTTTGTTATAAAAAAAATCCAATAAACTAAATTTTAGTCATACATTTAGGCCAAAATGTATTCGGCCACATGTCTTTGGTAAAAAAAATGTCAATAGGCGTATATTTATTGGTTTGCGCAAAAGTTATAGCGTCTACAAACTAGGGTACATTTTCTGGAATTTACACAGCTTTTAGTTTATGACTGCCTATGTCATTTCTTGAGGTGCTAAAATGGCAGGGCAGTACAAAACCCCCCCAAATGACCCCATTTTGGAAAGTAGACACCCCAAGGAAATTGCTGAGAGGCATGTTGAACCCATTGAATATTTATTTTTTTTGTCCCAAGTGATTGAAAAATGACAAAAAAAAAAAAAAAATATTTACAAAAAGTGGTCACTAAATGATATATTGCTCACACAGGCCATGGGCCTATGTGGAATTGCACCCCAAAATACATTTAGCTGCTTCTCCTGAGTATGGGGATACCACATGTGTGGGACTTTTTGGGAGCCTAGCCGCGTACGGGGCCCCGAAAACCAATCACCGCCTTCAGGATTTCTAAGGGTGTAAATTTTTGCTTTCACTCTTCACTGCCTATCACAGTTTCGGAGGCCATGGAATGCCAAGATGGCACAAAACCCCCCAAAATGACCCCATTTTGGAAAGTAGACACCCCAAGCTATTTGCTGAGAGGCATATTGAGTCCATGGAATATTTTATATTTTGACACAAGTTGCGGGAAAGTGACACTTTTTTTTTTTTTTTTTTTTTTTCATAAAGTTGTCACTAAATGATATATTGCTCACACAGGCCATGGGCATATGTGAAATTGCACCCCAAAATACATTTAGCTGCTTCTCCTGAGTATTGGGATACCACATGTGTGGGACTTTTTGGGAGCCTAGCCGCGTACTGGACCCCGAAAACCAATCACTGCCTTCAGGATTTCTAAGGGTGAAAATTTTTGATTTCACTTTTTACTGCCTATCACAGTTTCGGAGGCCATGGAATGCCCAGGTGGCACAAAACCCCCCCAAATGACCCCATTTTGGAAAGTAGACACCCCAAGCTATTTGCTGAAAGGCATGGTGAGTATTTTGCAGCTCTCATTTGTTTTTGAAAATGAAGAAAGACAAGAAAAAACATTTTTTTTTTCTTTTTTCAATTTTCAAAACTTTGTGACAAAAAGTGAGGTCTGCAAAATACTCACTATACCTCTCAGCAAATAGCTTGGGGTGTCTACTTTCCAAAATGGGGTCATTTAGGGGGGTTTTGTGCCACCTGGGCATTCCATGGCCTCCGAAACTGTGATAGGCAGTGAAGAGTGAAATCAAAAATTCACGCCCTTAGAAAGCCTGAAGGCGGTGCTTGGTTTTCGGGGTCCCGTACGCGGCTAGGCTCCCAAAAAGTCTCACGCATGTGGTATCCCCGTACTCAGGAGAAGCAGCAGAATGTATTTTGGGGTGTAATTTCACATATTTCCATGGCATGTTTGAGCAATATATCATTTAGTGACAACTTTGTGCAAAAAAAAAAAAAAAAAAAAAAAAATTTGTCTCTTTCCCGCAACTTGTGTCGCAATATAAAATATTCCATGGACTCGACATGCCTCTCAGCAAATAGCTTGGGGTGTCTACTTTCCAAAATGGGGTCATTTGGGGGGGTTTTGAACTGTCCTGGCATTTTATGCACAACATTTAGAAGCTTATTTCACACATCACCCACTCTTCTAACCACTTGAAGACAAAGCCCTTTCTGACACTTATTGTTTACATGAAAAAGTTTTTTTTTTTTGCAAAAAAATTACTTTGAACCCCCAAACATTATATATTTTTTTAAAGCAAATGCCCTACAGATTAAAATGGTGGGTGTTTCATTTTTTTTTTTCACACAGTAATTGCGCAGCGATTTTTCAAACGCATTTTTTGGGGAAAAAACACACTTTTTTAAATTTTAATGCACTAAAACACGCTATATTGCCCAAATGTTTGATGAAATAAAAAAGATGATCTTAGGCCGAGTACATGGATACCAAACATGACATGCTTTAAAATTGCGCACAAACGTGCAGTGGCAACAAAATAAATACATGTTTAAAAGCCTTCAAAAGCCTTTACAGGTTACCACTTTAGATTTACAGAGGAGGTCTACTGGAAAAATTACTGCACTCGATCTGGCCTTCGCGGTGATACCTCACATGCATGGTGCAATTGCTGTTTACGTTTGACGACAGACCGCCGCTTGCGTTCGCCTTAGCGCGAGAGCAGGGGGCGACAGGGGTGTTTTTTTTTTTTTTTTTTTTTTCTTTATTATTTTTTTGCTTTTTTAATCTTACTTTTAAACTTTTCCTTTCATATTTTTTTTTTTAATCATTTTTATTGTTATCTCGGGGAATGTAAATATCCCCTATGATAGCAATAGGTAGTGACAGGTACTCTTTTTTGAAAAAATTGTGGTCTATTAGACCCTAGATCTCTCCTCTGCCCTCAAAGCATCTGACCACACCAAGATCGGTGTGATAAAATGCTTCCCCAATTTCCCAATGGCGCTATTTACATCCGGCGAAATCTAAGTCATGAAATACTCGTAGCTTCCGGTTTCTTAGGCCATAGAGATGTTTGGAGCCACTCTGGTCTCTGATCAGCTCTATGGTCAGCTGGCTGAATCACCGGCTGCATTCTCAGGTTCCCTGTTGAGACAGGAGAGCCAGAGAAAAACACGGAAGACGGTGGGGGGGGGGGCATTCCCTCCCACGGCTTGTAAAAGCAGTCTAGAGGCTAATTAGCCACTAGGATTGCTTTTACATGAAAGCCGACCGCTGGCTGAAAAGAATGATACCAAGATGATACCTAAACCTGCAGGCATCATTCTGGTATAACCACTCAAAGTCGTGAATGGCGTACCTGAAGACAAAAAAATGGTTAACAATGGTTAACAATAAAGCACAGTAAAGTGTAAATAATTACACACCTGAAAAACAAACATGATAAAACATAATAACAATAACAATAACAATAACAATAAAACATTGCAGAATAGAATACAGTAAAAAAGAGCAGAACAATAGAGAGAGAGAATAGAGAGAGAGAGAACAATAAAACAACAACTATTTTTTTTTATTTCATATTTTTTTTTTTTTTTACACTTTTTTTGTAACTAACTTTTATAACGGTAACCGGTTCCAGGTTCGGGTCTCTCAAAATGCGATGGCATTTTGGGAGACCCTGTGAAAGTGTGCCTAGTCTGTGCAATGCTGTACCCTACGCTAATACTCAACTAGTGAATGGTAGCGTTCAAAACATTCACCAATGCAAAGACCAGGATTGTCAGGACAGGAGGGACAATAATAGTGGGCGTCACGCCTATATCCGCGCTTGCTGCAGACACGACATCTTTTTTGGGGGGTTCGTTGGGTAGGGGTACTCGGGAGGACATAAAAATGCCTCTCATGCAGCCGACTGCATTTGGTTGGGGATGTGAATGGGGGAAGTACGGGCGCTGCAGAAGCGGTGGGTTCCCAATTAGGATTGGCGAATGCAGCAGGAAGGGCACTATGGGCACGACGGGCCTGTGTTTGTCTTCTTGGTGGCAGCGGGACACTACTTGTGCTTGCCACCTCACCAGCTTCAACTGCACTTATGGGACTTGCCACGTCACCACGTGTTACTGCAGTGCTGGTTTGACTACGACCGGGGTGTACTAGGCCGCTGGCGCTTGCCAGTTCACCAAAACGCTACCAAAAAACTGTTAGCGATCGCAGGGATCAGGCCTGACTCTGCGAACGCTGCAGTTATGCGTTTAGTGTTTTGTAAGTGACAGTGATCGATCGATACTGCACTTGGGTGGGCTGGGCCGGGCCGGGCGGAGGGGCAAAACGCAGGTGCTAGCAGGTATCTGGGCTGATCCCGCTAACACTGCGTTTTTGGGAACCCTAAACTGCTGGTGACGCTAGTAAAGATCTGATCGGATCAGATATTGATGCGATCAGATACTATACCACTAAGGGAGGTGTATGGTGCGTGCGTGGGTGTTAGCGGTACTGGCGCTAATCTGACGCTGCCTGGGGCTGGTGCTTGCCAGTTCACCAAAATACTACCAAAAAAACTGTTAGCGATCGCAGGGATCAGGCCTGACTCTGCGAACGCTGCAGTTATGCGTTTAGTGTTTTGTAAGTGTCAGTGATCGATCGATACTGCACTTGGGTGGGCTGGGCCGGGCGGAGGCGCAAAACGCAGGTGCTAGCAGGTATCTGGGCTGATTCCGCTAACACTGCGTTTTTGGGAACCCTAAACTGCTGGGGACGCTAGTATAGATCTGATCGGATCAGATATTGATCCGTTCAGATACTATGCCACTAAGGGAGGCGTATGCTGCGTGCGTGGGTGTTAGCGGTACTGGCGCTAACCTGACGCCTGGGGCTGGTGCTTGCCAGTTCACCAAAATGCTACCAAAAAAACTGTTAGCGATCGCAGGGATCAGGCCTGACTCTGCGAACGCTGCAGTTATGCGTTTAGTGTTTTGTAAGTGACAGTGATCGATCGATACTGCACTTGGGTGGGCTGGGCGGAGGCACAAAACGCAGGTGCTAGCAGGTATCTGGGCTGATCCCGCTAACACTGCGTTTTTGGGAACCCTAAACTGCTGGGGACGCTAGTATAGATCTGATCGGATCAGATATTGATGCGTTCAGATACTATACCACTAAGGGAGGCGTATGCTGCGTGCGTGGGTGTTAGCGGTACTGGCGCTAATCTGACGCTGCCTGGGGCGACGCATATCACCGCCGGGCGATCGGGGGGCTAAACCTTTATTCGGTAATAAACGGCGGGTGCCCTGACACTATAAAAAATAAACAAACTAACCAGCGTCGCCCGTAACACTTATACGGTGATCAGTGGTGAAAGGGTTAACTAGGGGGCAATCAAGGGGTTAAAACATTTATCAGATAGTATAGGGGGGTCCCTGACGCTATAAAACGCTGACGGCGAACCTAAATATTTACCTCACTAACTAGCGTCACCAGCGACACTAATACAGCGATCAGAAAAATGATCGCTTAGTGACACTGGTGACAGGGGGTGATCAAGGGGTTAAAACTTTATTAGGGGGGGTTAGGGGGGTACCCTAGACCTACAGGGGGGTAACAGTAACTGTCCCAACACTGTAACTGTCACAAACTGACACTATGCAGTAATCAGAAAAAAAAAAAAAAAAAAAAAACTGCTGGTGTCAGTTTGTGACAGGGGGGGGGGGGGTGATTGGGGGGGGGATCGGGGGGGGGATCGGGGTGTTTTGTGTGCCTGGCATGTTCTACTGTGTGTGTGTGTGTTGGTGCACTCACATTGATGTCTTCTCTCCTCGGGCCGGAACGGAAATTACCGAGCCGAGGAGAGATGACATCATTTCCTTTGCTGCTGTTTAGCATACAGCAGCAAAGGAAGATTCTCATTGGCCGGCGGCGATCGCGAGGGGGGGGCCACGAACGGATGGTCTCCCCCTCATCACCGATCGCCGCTGGACAAAAGACGACCGCCTTGGGCACCGGGGGGGGGGTCCGATCGGACCCCCCACCCGCGGAAGGCAAATCACGTACCCTGTACGTGATTTTGCCTGTCCGTGCCACTTTGCCGACGTACATCGGCGTGAGGCGGTCGTCAAGTGGTTAACAACAAATGAGCCTGCAGTACATGAAAAATCAAAAGTGCTCATTTTAAAGGCTCATATGCAAGTTATTGCCATAAAAAGTGTATGGGGACCTGGGTCTTGCCCCAGGGGACATTTACCAATGCAAAAAACTGAAGTTTTTTCAGAAACAGTAATTTTAATAATGCTTAAAGTGAAACAATAAAAATGAAATATTACTTTAAATATCGTGCCGGGGGTGTGTGTCTTTAGTATGCCTGTAAGGTAGCGCATCTTGCCTGTGTTTAGAACAAAAGCACAGCAAAATGACATTTCTAAAGGAAAAAATACAAATTAAAACTGCTCGTGGCTGTAATGAATTGTCGGATCCCGGCAATATAGATAAAAATCATTGAAAAAAACGACATGGGTTCTCCTCCTGCACCAAAATAAAAAAAATTAAAAATGCGTAGAGGTCCTCCCAAAATTCATACCAGGCCCTTCCGGTCTGGTGTGAATATTAAGGGGAATCCTGTGCCAAAAAAAAAAAAATGGCATAGGGCCCCCCCAAAATCTATACCAGGCCCTTCAGGTCTGGTATGGACTTTAATGGGAACCCTGCACCAACATTAAAAAAAATGGTGTAGGGGTCCCCCCAAAATCCATACCAGACCCTTATCTGAGCACATGATCTGGCAGGCCACACAAAAAAGGGGGGGAACGAGAGAGCCCCCCACCTGAACCGTACCAGTCCACTTGCCCTCAACATGGGGAGGGTGCTCTGGGGTCCCCCCAAAACACCTTGTCCCCATGTTGATGGGCACAAGGGCCTCATTCCCACAACACTTGGTGGTTGTGGGGGTCTGCGGGCGGGGGGCGTATCGGAATATGGAAGCCCCCCTTAACAAGGGGACCCCAAGATACCGCCCCCTATGTGAATGACTATCGGGTATATTGTACCCCTACTCATTCACCAAAAAAAGTGAAAAAAATAGTAAAAATGACAAAAGACAATTTGGGACAAGTCCTTTATTAAAAAATAAAAAAAAACCTGTCCCGCGATTTCCATTCATTTATGATCTTTGATCACAGCGTCCGGCAACCCGAGAAAAAAAAAAACGAAAAAAACTTTGCCTCATGGGAGGCTCCCACTGACTGAAGCCTCTTTGCAATAACAGCTGTTATGAATGACCCTGCCTTCCTCTGACATCACGTGGCATCAGAGGAGGCGGCATCACCCGTTTACGTCACTGTGTCCCAAATTGTCTCTTGTCATTTATACTATTTCAACACTTTTTTGGGGGGATGTAGGGGTACAATGTACTTGATACCCTTTCACATAGGGGGGCGGGATCTGGGGGTCCCCGTGTTAAAGGGGTCTTCCAGATTCCAATAAGCCCCTCATCCGCAGACCCCAAGAACCACCGGGCAAGGGTTTTGGGGATGAGGCCCTTGTCCCCATCAGCATGGGGACAAAGTACTTGGGGGGGACCCCAAGCACACCCCCCATGTTGAGGGCATGTGGTCTGGTACGGTTCAGGAGGGGGGCGCTCTCTCATTCCACCCTTTTTCTGTGGCCTGTAAGGTTGCATGCTTGGATAAGGGCCTGGTATGGATTTTGGGGGGGACCCTACACCATTTAAAAAAAAAAATGGCACATGGTTTCCCCTTAATATCCATATCAGACCTGAAGGACCTGTTATGGATTTTGGGGGGACCCCTACGCATTTTTGTCTTTTATTTTGGTGCGGGGTTCCCCTTAATATTCATACTAGACCCAAAGAGCCTGGTAATGGACTTGAGGAGGGACCCATGCCATTTTTTCAATGATTTTTATCTATATTTGACAATTCATTACAGCCACGAGCAGTTTTAAATTACTTTTTTTCCTTTAGAAATGCCATTCTGCTGTGGTATTGTTCTGAACACGGGAAAAATGCACTACTTTACTGGCATACTAAGGGCACCCCTAAGGCACGATATTTAAAGGAATATTTCATTTTTATTGTTTTACTTTAAGCATTATTAAAATCACTGCTTCTGAAAAACGGACGTTTTTAATACTTTTTTTTGCATTGAAACATGTCCCCTGGGGAAGGGCCCAAGTCCCCATGCCGTTTTTTTCAATTATTTTTTATCCATATTGCCAGAATCTGACAATTCTTTACAGCCACAAGCAATTTTAAATGAGATTTTTCTCCTTTAGAAATGTAATTTTGCTGTGGTATTGTTCTAAACACGGGAAAGATGCACTACTTTACAGGCATACAAAGGATACCCCCCAGGCACGATATTTAAAGGAATATTTTATTTTTATTGTTACACTTTAAGCATGATTAAAATCACTACTCCTGAAAAAACGTCCGTTTTAAACTTTTTTTTGCATTGATACATGTCCCCTTGGGCAGGACCCGGGTCCACATACACTTTTAATGACAATAACTTGCATATAAGCATTTAAAATTAGCACTTTTGGTTTTTCATGTTAGTGTCCCATAGACTTTAACAGTGCTTTTGAATTTGCCGCGAACACCGCATAATGTTTGCTGTTCGGCGAACACTTATGTTCGACTCGAACATCTGGCTCATCCCTAATGCTGACAGAAGTTACATAGGTTGAAAAAAAACATCCATCTAGTCCATCTAGATCAACCATAAAAAAAAAAAAAAAATATATCATACAATCCCATATACCCAATTCTATAGCCACAGTTGATCCAGAGGAAGGCGAAAAACCCCACCAAAGCATGCACCAACTTGCTCCAAGGGAAAAATTCCTTCCTGATCCCCCTAGAGGCAATCGGATATTCGCTGGATCAAGATTACCTTCAAATGTTAGTATCCAGTTATAATATGTACATTTAGGAAAGAATCCATTTTTTTTTTTAAAGCAATCTACTGAGCTGGGCAGAACCACCTCTGGAGGGAGTCTATTCCACATTTTTACAACTCTTATGCCCCGTACACACGGTCGGATTTTCCGACGGAAAATGTGTGATAGGACCGTGTGTAGGCTCCATCACACATTTTCCATCAAATTTTCCGACACACAAAGTTTGAGAGCAGGCTATAAAATTTTCCGACAACAAAATCTGTTGTCGGAATTTCCGATCGTGTGTACACAAATCCGAAGCACAAAGTGCCACGCATGCTCAGAATAAATAAAGAGATGAAAGCTATTGGCTACTGCCCCGTTTATAGCCCCGCCGTTCGTGTTTTACGTCACCGCGTTCAGAATGATCGGATTTTCCGACAACTTTGTGTGACCATGTGTATGCAAGACAAGTTTGAGCCAACATCCGTCGGAAAAAATCCTAGGATTTTGTTGTCGGAATGTCCGATCAATGTCCGACCGTGTGTACGGGGCATTACTGTTGAAAGAATCCTTTTATTTGGAGATGAAATCTCTTTTCCTCTAGCTATAAAGAGTGCCCCTTGTCCTCTGTGATGACCTTCAGGCTCGGTTCACACGGGGGCGACTTGTCAGGCGACCTAGCCGCCTGACAAGTCGCCTCCCGTTCTGTACAATGGAACCGTTCTAATCGGAGCGACGCAAGTCGCTCCGACTTAGAAGAAAGGTTCCTGTACTACTTTGGGGGCGACTTGCATAGACTTCTATACAGAAGTTGTCTTGCAAGTCGCCCCGGCAGTCGTGTGCAGGTCGCCTCGGTGAGGCGACCTGCAAGTCGTGCCGCCTCTGGTGTGAACCGAGGCTTAAGTGAATAACTGAACACTAATTTCATTATATGAACCACTTATGTATTTATACATGTTAATCATACCGCCTTAATCCCCTCTTCTCAAGAATGAACAAATTCAGTTCCTCTAATCTTTCCTCATATCTGAGCTCCTCCATGCCTCTTATCAGTTCGGTTGCCCTTCTCTGCACTTTCTCCAGTTCCCTGATATCTTTTTTGTGAACTGGTCAGTGGCGGCCCATGCATTGTGGGCACACGGGCACTGTCCCCCCATCCATGCTGCCACCCCCTATCCATGCGCCTGACCCCTTTCAGGACGCCGAGTGCATGGATTCCTATGGTGGGGATGTTTTTTTTTTAAGCATCTGATTAAAGCCAGAGGCTCTAATAGGCTTCAAAAAAGGGTGGGCTCGATCCCACCCAATTGTGTGACCATAGCAAATGAATTTTCGCTATTTTCACACTAAAGTCCCCCCCCGCAAATCAGGAGGCAGGTCAGGGAGACCTGTTTCCCGATTGGCCAAAGCGCCAGGCGATCCTATTGGATGCCCAGTGCTTTTGCGGAAGAGGAAACACAGAGCGGAGGAAGCATGAGGAGCGGACACTTGTGCCGTGAGCCCCGAGCCGGGGGGGGGGGGGGCAGTGCTGTCAGTGCTATATACCCTATCTGCAATGCTGACCTATATACCCTATCTGTAATGCTGACCTATATACTCTGTCCTGTGATGCTGAGCTGTATACTTCGTCCTGTGATTCTGGGGCTGTATTCTCTGTCCTGTGATGCTGACAAGTCCGGCTCATTACTTATTCACTGGCCCATATATACTTTTTATACATCCAAGATCCATTGAGTACTATGCAATTATCAATGTGTATGTGTACCTATCTTATAGCAGCTCTTTTGCATATGATGTACTAATGCCTGCTAATATGAAACACCTTGTATTATATTTATCAACATTAAGAGCCCATTTACACCTGAGCATTTTGTAGCTTCAAGCCTGAAGCTACAAAACGCTTGAGGGGAAAAAATCCATTATTCTCTATGGAGATGGTTCACATCGCCACTCTAAGTCGCCTGAAGCCCTACGCCTGAAGCTCAAACAAGTTCTGGACCCTTTTTTGTCGTGCAAATCAGGCAGATTTGGGCGTTTTTGGAGCAGAAAGCAAATGACAAAATCTAACAACATAGCAACAAATGATGAAACAGATGATCGTTTTTCCTATTGGCTAATTAAAAAAATGCCAAAGCTCAAAAACACTGGACAACGCTGCATGGAAACGCGCAAATATGCCCGAAAAAGCGCGCGACAAAACACCGGAAGAAACGCTCAAAAACGCTACGCTCAGGTGTGAATGCAGCCTTACTATCTTTTATGTGCTGCCAAGCTAATGTATATGTATCCATTATGTTTATGCTATTGTACATGTATACATATGAAAATACTTTTTTACTATTATTACAAATAAAAAATGATTACCATATACTCTGCCTCCACAAGTCAATTGCCTCATTTAAAGTCACACATTCCCCTTTATTATGTGATGCTGAGCTATATACTCTGTCCTGTGATGCTGAGCTGTATACGCTGTCCTGTGATTCTGGGGCTACATACTCTGTCCTGTGATGCTGAGCTGTATACTCCTGACACTATGGGTGGAAGCAAGTGGAATATAGGGGATGCAGTGGGTGGATTCTATAAGGTGTAGGGCTTATGAGAAGTGGGAGGGGTCAAAAAGGAAGGGCGGGATCTGGCACCCCACCATCCTAAAACTTCACCAGCCGCTACTGGAACTGGTGCCCAAAATTGAACTGCATTTTCCAGATGAGGTGTAACAATGGTGGGATCAATAGACTTTGGTAATAAACAGCAAGAGTAAACATCACAAGTGCTTTGGTTTTAATACATTATGGTTCTTGTTAGTTGCATTATGTCATTTACATTATTTTCCTCTAATTTTCTCTATATCTGTAGGTTTGCCTTGCTGTGATTGTTGAGATTAAATCAAATTAATTAAAAAGTAGCTTCAGGCAACAATCTGAACCAGTTAGTGAGCTAATGCTTTCTGGTCAACATTGCAACCTGAGTAGTATAGTCAACCTTTTTCTGAGAGTTCTGTGCTGCAAAGGAATCCTGATACAGCAGCCTCAAAAAAGAGCTTGTGGCTGGGATTTTATTTCCCTCTCTAAAAGGCTAAAGAGGCACTGCTTTCTGAGAAGCACACAGTGCGGTGGATCAAGCGATCGCCATGAATGATTAAAGAGTGCGCATAGCTAGAATGGGATATTTTTAAGTGGATGTGCACACTAAAGAGAATAAGCCATGCAAGGGTCCAGACATTTAGGGCCCCATTTATATTGTTATCTGCTCTCAGCTGTACTCTGCAATGATACGTCACAACATGACCTGCATTCTTGGCTCATTCATGATGAGTGACATCGAGGTACCAAGCCTGTGTAGTTGCAGGTTTAGGATACAAGTTGTCACCAGAGACATTTAACGCACTAAGGTTTCCTGGATCTGGGGTCTGATGCAACAAAAGGATACACAAATAAAAAGCCTTATGCCCCCTACACACGGTCGGATTTTCCGACGGAAAATGTTCGATGGGAGCCTTTTGTCGGAAATTCTGACCGTGTGTAGGCTCCATCGCACATTTTCCATCGGAATTTCCGTCGCAAAAAAATTAGAGATCTAGTTTTCAAATTTTCTGACAAAAAATCCGTTTGCGTAAATTAGGATCGTGTGTACACAATTCCGACGCACAAAGTGCCACGCATGCTCGGAATCAAGCAGAAGAGCAGCACTGGCTATTGAACTTCATTTTTCTCGGCTCCTCGTACGTGTTTTACGTTACCGCGTTCTTGACGTTCGGAATTTCCGACCAACTTTGTGTGACCGCGTGTATGCAAGACAAGTTTGAGCCAACATCTGTTGGAAAAAAAACATGGATTTTGTTGTCGGAATGTCCGACTGTGTGTACGAGGCATAAGGCTGTATATATATGAACTGCTAATTTTTATGTTTGTCCAGAGCTGATATTTTAAATTCCCATCCTTACTGTGACAGCACATACTAACATTTGTTTGCAGCTATTTTTTTGATAATTCTGTGTAGAAATAAGTACACACATAAAGATAAGCATGAAACAAAAATACAAAACCTTATAAATGAGTTGCAAGGTAATTTGCAAAGAATAAAAAAAAAAACCTTGAGATGGTTGTGTGTGTGTATTATGGAATCAGTCTGTGTAATACCTGTTCTGGGGTTTATGATCGGTATCTGTTTGGTAGGAAGATTAGTGGATTTTCTCTCCATCCCCATTGGTGGTCTAGCATCCCGCTGTTATGTGTGTGTCTGACTCACTTAATGCCTGTGATTAAGACTGGGTGCCAGATGCTGGGACACCATAATCCACACTACAAGGGGTTCATTATCAGACAGGCTAAGGATGGAATGTGCACTCTAGGAAATCCAATTTCTGGAAAACAGGCTATCATATCAAACAAAATAGTTTTAAACGTTACCTCTATATACATAAATCCAGGGCCATCTTAACAAAATGGTGGTCCCAGGTCAAATATCTCACTGATGGGTCCAGGTCAAACATGTCACTGGTGGTCACTAATCCCAGGTACAGGTGCTGTGGAAGTGGAACAGGTTTCTGGGTAAGAGGTTACCAAGAGCCTTGATTTATTTTGTACATGGATGCTTTTCCATGTCACCTGAATCTTGCATTTTCTTGCTAATGTTAACTCATCCAGGGCTAGAAATGGCTCCAAGGGCCATGGGTAGCTGGCCTCGTTCTCTATCTGGATAAAGTGACCTAGGTAACAAGGGTGCTTAAAGTAAACCTGTCATGAGAAAAACATGACTAATGCCGTTGCTGACTTCCTTCTGATAATGCTAGTTTTTTTGGCTTCGGTGCTGATCCATTTATATTATTATACCCATTATATCCACTGAACTGAAACAAGCAGATAAAGACTTTAAATTGTTGCCACATTTTTAGGAAAAAATTCTATGCATTAAGATAAAAAAAACCTTTTGTGTGTAGCAGCCACCCCAGCACCCCCCTAATTACTTACATGAGCACCATCTCTTTCCAGCGATGTCCACGAATGTCTAAGCTGTCCAGAACACTCCTCCTGATTGGCTGAGACACAGCAGAGGTGCCATTGGCTCCCGCGGCTGTCAATCAAAGTCAGTCAGCCAATCAGGGGAGAGAGGGGAGATTACTGTATTTATTGGCGTATAACACACACTTTTTCACCCTGAAAATCGGGTACAAATAGCGTGTGTGTGTTATACGCTGATACTTCAGTTTTAGCTGCCTCGGAGGGTAAGAGAGGGGGTCAGGATGAGTGCCATCAGATTACATACACTGAGACTCATCTGTGTACTCAGCGGCTTCTGTAATAGGAAGTCCCGTCTCCTGTGCTGGCATTGGACCACTGTTCTGTCTATCATAGCAATAAGGTGAGTCTGCATTGATGGCACTTGTGAGGCTGCAGCTGCAGGTGGGCATTGATCAAGCTGCATTGGTGGCACTTGTGAGTCTGCATTGATGGCACTTGTGAAGCTGCAGGTGGGCATTGATCAAGCTGCATTGGTGGCACTTGTGAGTGCATTGATGGCACTTGTGAGGCTGCAGCTGCAGGTGGGCATTGATCAAGCTGCATTCGTGGCACTTGTGAGTCTGCATTGATGGCACTTGTGAGTCGGCAGCTGCAGATTGTCATTGATCAAGCTGCATTTATTTGGCAATGGTGAGACAGCGGATGGGCAATGGTGAGGTTGGAGATGGGCACTGATAAGGCTGCATTGACAGGCACTGACCCTTATTTTGCTTCACAGTTCTTTATTTAAAATTTAAGTTCTTTCCTGAAACTTCGCCCCTAAAGTGAAGGTGCGTAGTATACACAGATAAATGCGGTAATTACCATTGGTATGGTGCAGACATTGCCAGTGCCGATCGTATGCAATGTCTGTGCAATGTGAGTTCAGCCATACAGTTAAATAGGAAAATAGTGCAGGGACTTTTTTTTCCCGCACTGGAATGGGATTGCATGGGTGTTCTCACTCATGCGATCTAATTCCTGTGCGAGTTCACAGCTCGTGTTGCGAACTGTGAACTGATCTGGGGGTGTCATTCACATTGTATTGACACCTGCAGCGGTTCGCAGAGGGCAGTGTGAACTGCCTGCGGGAGAGATGTGATGTGGGAATGGCACTGTAATCGCTACAGTGTGAACCTAGGCTCAAATAACAGCCCAGAGCCCTGGGGTTGACTATCAATACAGGACTCTTTACAGAGGGAATGATCGCTATTTTTTTCCTTTTCCCTGCAAAGTACACACGATCGGAATTTCCGACAACAAATTTTGTTGTCGGAAAATTTGAGAACCAGCTCTCAAATTTTGTGTGACGAAAATTCCGATGGAAAATGTCCGATGGAGCCTACACACGGTCGGAATTTCCGACAACAAACTCCTATCAAACATTTTCCGTCAGAAAATCCTATCGTGTGTACGGGGCATTGCACTCCCTGAAACTGAATAGTTTCCTACCCAGCTTCCTACCTACACTGGGATCGCCATTGAGGTATTTGTACATCGCTATCATATCTCCTCTCAAGCGTCTCTTCTCCATGGAGAATAAATTTAGTGCTTGTAGTTGTTCCTCGTAATCGAGGTCCTCCAGCCCCCTTATTAATTTTGTTGCTCTTCTCTGGACTCTCTCCAGTTCCAATGCATCCTTCCTGAGGATTGGTGGCCAGAACTGGATGGAAGCCAGAGTTTTATAAAGTGGCAGGATTATCATTTTATCTCTGGAGTATATTCCCTTTTTAATACATGCTAATATTCTGCTAGCTTTGCTTGCTGCAGCTTGACATTGCATCCTATTGCTCAGTCTGCCTTCTACAAGGACGCCCAGATCCTTCTCCACCCTGGAATGCCCCAGAGGTTCTCCCCCTAGTGAGTAGCTTGTGTTTATATTTTTAACCCCCAAGTGCATTACTTTACATTTTTCGATGTTAAACCTCATTTGCCATCTAGTTGCCCACTTCTTTATTTTATTTAGGTCCTCTTGTAAGGTTTCTATATCCCGCTGTGATTTTATTGCCCTACTAATTTTGTGTTGTCAGCAAACACTAAGACTGAGCTATTTATCCCATCCTCTATATCATTTTTAACTAAATTAAACAGAGTTGGTCCCAGGACAGAGCCTCGGGGTACCCCACTTACCACCACACAGATATGAACGGTACTCATTGGAAATCATGGGGTACGACTTGTATTTTGCTTGTTCCAAGTCCTTTGCAACTTTACAGTCCCAAGTCGCAGGGCAAGTCGCACAAGCGTGAAAGGGGCGTTACTTCAGCAAACATAAGGTCACAGGATTGGTATTATGATTGACAAATACTGCAAACGTATACAGAAAAAGTACGTTTCCAACATCCAATGCTTTATATGGCTAGATAACAGTTACATAGTTTAAAATTGAAATCTGTATTTGGGAATTGTACAGAAATCTCAAATGTGTGTGGGCTTATATAGAAATAAATGCATTCAAAAAGTGAAAAACGTTGACATGATAATCGGATGGTTGACAAAGTAATGGGGATTTTTTTTTAAAAAAAAGCCACATATACCTATTAGTGCTCTATGACAAATTGAGTGACTAATTTCAACAGATTTTCAACAAAAGTGAAATGTTTTTGTAATGGAATTGGGTTTGGCAAGATCACCTACAGCAATATACAATGCAACAGCAACTGATCAGCAATCATTTTCATTCTCTTATGCTGTATTAAAGCGTCTGTTACCTCAACATGTCATATTTCTGATATGTGGCTGCTGTACCATGTATAAAAAAAGTATCCTGTTCTCTTTGTATTGCTTTCTTTGTGTGAAATCCATGATGTTCCCGCCAGTCCCTCTGCTTTCCTATTAAAACTGACCACACTAAGCAGGAGAACACACCGTGGTCAATTCTCTAGCTGTGCTGGGAAATCAGCCTGCTCTCCTCCAATGATCAGACTTGTCCTGACATGCCAACTCCCACACAGTCATTCACTGGGAAGCTCAGTGTGCTGTTGTTTCTTCCTCCCCCAGCTCTTATGCAGCTGAGAACAGAGGGAAAAGAGGGAATGTGGGGGAAAAAGGTATTTATAATTCTTTAAATATCTATACACAAATGTTTTGTCTTTCATATCTATTTTAAACTGAATGTATTGTTTTACATTTTAGAGCAGGCGGACGGCTAAAAGCCGCTCAGCTGTTATCCCAAAGGGACAGGAAGGGACGCCCCCCTCCCGCCACCTTCCGCCGCTCTTTCCGGGCCTTCCGTCCCACCAGGAGACCCGGGCAACGATCTGGCACTTCCGCTGGCACTTCTGCTGGCTAGAGATAGACTGGAACAAAGCCGCAAATGGCTTTGATCGAGTCTCCTATGTGTAAACACGGCAGCGATGTCACAATGTCACTTCCAGTTTATTTGGCTGCCGATGGCACCGTTAAAAAAAAAAAAACTACAGTATTCAGAATCTCTGTTTTTGGCGATCTGAATACTTTGAAGTGCAAAGGAGGGATTTGGGGTCTTTAAGACCCCCGATCCTTCCCTGAAGAGTACCTGTCACCATTTTTTACACCTATTACCGTCACAAGGGATGTTCACATTCCATGTGACAGCAATAAAAGTGATCAAATTAAAATAAAAAATAAATATATAAATAAATAATATTAATAATAAAAATTTAAAGCTCCCCCGTCCCCGCAAGTTTGCGCAGCAAGGAAAACGCAAGTGTGAGTCGCGTCCGCATATGTAAACGGTGTACAAATCACACACGTGAGGTATTGTCGCAATCGTCCGAGTGAGAGCAATAATTCTAGCACCACACCTCCTCTGTAACTCTAACCTGGTAACTGTTAATTTTTTTTATGCTCAAAAGCTCCTCTCCCAATTGCTACTTTTGGTGGTTTTTATTTTCTGCCTCTAAACGCTCCTGTCTGTAAACTTCTGTAAACGCCTGTGTGTTTGCATAGACACATAGGCTAACATGGAGGGGTGTTTAGAGGCAAAAGAATAAAAAGCTCTAATGCCTGTAAATCAGGGTTTTTGAGCTGCAGTGTGCAAGAGCCATAAAGATAGCAAAGTAGTTACAATAAATAGGGCTCGGCTCCCTTCGGGTGAGATTTCTCCTACTACTAATTTAATGTGTTTAGGCCACCTAGTGGTGACATGGTAAATAACTGTTAATTGCTTTCTACTGTATGATTGATTTTAGTACACAATGTACTGTTTGTAGCAGAGTAAACACATAAAATATGTCATTTACACAATGAAAGTGACATATGTAATCTATAATAGTTCTCCTAATTTAATTAATGGGATTACAATTTTATGAATAATGTATTATATGCAGGGTTGAACTGACCATTGACCTTCCTAAAAACCCAGAGGGGCTGTAACTATGATCAGAATGATAAATGCTAACAGCGACTTTATTGCCCTCTAATATCCTGGAGTAACTGTATACATAATGTACATTATTTCTCATTGGTAATGCATTATTTTTGACCCTGCAATAGACTTTCAGAACTGGATTTATAGTTTACTTAAGCCCAGAGCTTTAATTATAACAATATTCAAATCACTTCCCACAAATTCGTTTTTCTGTGATATTGTTATTTATACCAGTATTTTCTTGCTTTTTTCTGATTATTTACAGCTATCACATCATTAAAAGCAACTGTTCTAGACAATAATATAGGGTTATATGAAGACCTTCAGCATCCAGATTCTTATTAGTCATACAGATTACCCTTTATAAGCTTTCAAATATGATACATCACGGTGGGTATATTGTACATTTGGTCAAATGTGATTGTAGTTTCATATACACATATGCTCAAAATTCAGTGCATTCATTTTACTGTGCACTTAGTCATACTACAGTGATTTCACATAAAATATCAATTACATAAGGAACTGAAAGGCCTGTATGCTAATTCATATGTCAATGCAGTCACTTACATAAGGGCACCTTAGTGTATTATTGTTGTCATTTTTAAATGTCCTCATTATTTTAATGGATACCTAAAGATATGATACATATGCTTTAAGCAGCTGCGTCCCTGCTGCTGGTAAAAAAAAAAATACTACTACTTATTATTCTTGCTCCGATTCAGCCAACAGACTCCTGGGAGCAGTTTCCACCTTCCTTTCCTGCAGATATAAGTGCACTTATCCATTGAGCATACTTCTATTTGAGTAGAGCGACATGCATAGTACACAAAATATATTTTTGCATTGGCTCTTAGCATTGACGGCCAACTTTTCCCCAATTACTTAGACAAAGCACTAATCTTAGTTTGATGTCAATGTTTTATACCTCCTCTCAGTATGTCTTGAGGCCCCATTCAAAGGTATATTTCAGGAGGAGGGTCAACACTCCACTACAGGTTATTTCCTATGGTGTGTGACCACCCCAATAAATGACATCTCCCAAGATGCTATGCTAAAGCCTATGCTAAAGCCTATCTCTCCCAGAGATAGAAATTAATTGGGGTTGATTTACTAAAACTGGAAAGTGCAAAATCTGGTGTAGGTGTGCATGGTAATCAGCTTTTAACTTCAGCTTGTTCAATTAAGTTTTGACAAAACTACCTGGAAGCTTTTATACAGAGCTGAAACAGAATTTGCACTCTCCAGTTTAAGTAAATCCACCCCATTATCTCACACACATCGCTAGCTCCCAGGCTTGCTGTCATTCTTCTATAAAAGAAGAATCTAAAATGGGCAATTCCCTGGGCAAAACAAGGTTGGGAGGCACACATCACAAGGGAACATCAGTAGGTTGCTCTGTAGTTCTGTTTAGTTTTAGTGGCTGCAGGGTGACAACAGGTACTACAGATTTGGAGTTCATGTTTCCCTGTTGTCAACCACTTCCAAGAAGTGTAGCCTGAGTAGTTTTTATTGGAATATCAAACAGCATATTTCCTGATAAAGGGTGCAACATTAGCTCTGGGACATGGTTTGTGATATGGTTGACTAATAACTTTAAAAAAAAAAACTAAAAACCCTTATGCCTCGTACACACGATCGGACTTCTCGTTGGAAAAAGATATGACAGCTTTTCCGACGGGATTCTGCTTAAGTTTGCCTTGCATACACACGGTCACGCATAAGTTTGCTGAAATTACGACCGTCAAGAACGCGGTGACATACAACACTACAACGAGCCAAGAAAATGAAGTTCAATGCTTCCGAGCTCGCGTCGAATTGTTTCCGAGCATGCGTAGGGATTTTGAACGTCGGAATTGCCACAGACGATCGCATTTTCGGATAGGAACTTTTCTTGACCGAAAAATTGAGAACATGCTCTCAATCTTTTGCTGGCTTGAATTCCGCCAGCAAAAGACCGATGGTGCATACACACGGTCGCATTTTCCGCCGAAAAACTCTATCGGTCTTTTGCGGGCCGAAATTCCAATCGTGTGTACGCGGCATTACAGTGACTAGCTCAGGTGATACACAGATATTAAAAAAGCCTCCTACCTAAGTTGCACCTGTTTATTTGCAGTCTTCTCTCCTCTACAGCCATTCAAAGAGCACATATTACACAGGATTTCTGAGCTTCAAAAGGCAGAGGGTTGAGATCTGATGTCACACACTGCACAGTATAGATAGGGAGCTGAGTGTAATCTAAGACCTGAGTGGAGGAAATGATCACCCCCCCCCCCCCCTACACAGTCTCATAGGGCAACATGCACAGCAGACACCACTATTCTATCTTTTGGGGCTCAAAGATTTCTTACTATGCACAGATGAGAGTGTCAATCACAGGCTGGGTGTTGGGGGAGGTGGGGTGCATGTTTGGTGACAGCATAAATGATCTGGCTCATGCAGATACAAGAGAGATGACAGAGCAGACATACTCACACTAGGTGCTTTTGAATAAGGCAAGTAGACATTATAGAAGGATGTGCTTTGTTCATTTTTCTTTCAAAGGATTTCTAACCACTTACATTTTTTGTGCTCGACTAGAGTTACATATGATTATGCGGTCAAGCTTCACCACTTTTGCACAATTTTCCCTCTCTAAATTATTGTCTCAGACCCAAGATGTCTGCTTTCCACACATATTGATCAATAATTTCAAAGGGCATACACACTCTATATAAAGTCACAGTAGAATTTCAGCAGTCACAGTATTCATTTAAATAGAGACATATTTATTAAATCCCTAGAAACATGTGTGCTGTATGGGAATGAAGCCCATTAGGATGTAAAAGCCTGGATAGGAAACCAAGCCTAATGAGGTACATCGCCCTGTTTCACTGGCTGTGTAATTAGAGGAATTATGTATGAATCACACACCCGCTGCACTTACAAATGGAGCAGGAGAAAAATACATAAATTTTGCCATCTCTTCCTCTGCTGAATTCCAATCAGGGCACAAGTCCTTGGCTGCACATTAAACCAAGTACTAAAAACATGACAGATAATCCGCCCAGAAGGTCTGTCTGCATTCTAGGGTCATTATGCTACTCCACCTGAACTGATTATTATAACGTGACCTTTGTGACTACTCTTGACATTTTATGAAATCGGAATTTGTTATAGCTATTCAAAAAAATTGATGAGAAAGGAAACTGCTTCTGATGGTGAAGGGGTTAAGGAGAAGCTGCTGAGTTCTCTCTATTGTCCAGAGTAATTGAAATGAAGCTGCCAAGCTAATCTAGCACAACTTGGTCAATATCTAATTACCTTTCATCGTGTCCCTTTGTTCCTAGCCATGAACATGGAATTCCTCATTAGTGACTGTACTTAAGTGGATGAGCACTTAATAAAAACTAGATCCTTATAGCAAGCTGGACAGCACAGACACAAATCTATTGGACACAGGTCGATGGGAACCTGCAGAATCCCTGGTTAGCTGTCACTGTACCCCAAAAGTCACAGGCAGGGCTGCCATCAGGGGGGTACAGCCTATACACTTGTATGGGGCCCAGCCTTCCCTAGGAGCCCGAGCAGGGATTGCTTCTCTGGGTACCTTCCCCGCATATCCTCTGAGGACTGGCGCCGCAATGCAGAACTCTGTGACAGGTGTCGGCACACCTATCCGATGGAGCCTAGGCTCCTCCTCCATTCTGACCAGGGGCGGACTGAGGGCCCAGGGTAAGTGGAGGGGGGGGAATACTTGCCACTGTGGGGACAGCAGCAGTGTCATTGCTTCTATATACATACACTGCGCTGGGGTGTATGTATTTAGAATGTCCAAAGCTCCTTCCCTCCCCGACTCCTGCACTATGAGATCTCTGACTCAACCCCCTCCCCTACCACCGATCACCAGTGCGGTGTGCTGAGGCGGGGGTGCGGGCACATTTTAGCTACTGCTGGTCGGGACGGCTGCTCACACCATAGGGAGGAGGTGAGCTGAGTTTTTTCTGAGTAAAGTCTCCTTGGATGCCAAAGTTTCTGTTAGGCTTTGTCTTGTAAGTATTGCAGTGATGAGGAGAATGAAGAGACAGCGAGTGTGACAGATATGTCCCAAGCTGGCACACAGCCCCATCTATATAAAACATCCCCCAATCACTCTGTCCACATAATGTGAATGTCATTTATGACCATTCATTTACCCTGTGTTTATGTGCTGAGTTTACACTTCTGATTGTGCAGACTCAGAGCTTGGATCAACACAGGGTTAAATGAATTGTCATAAATTAATTTTACACCATCTGGACATACCGACTGCTAGGGGCTGGATTATATAGATATATATTTACATCTTATAACAGGAGGATGTTTTCTTTGAGTACCTAATATGTATTGTTGTATATATTAGTAGATGAGCACAATTGTTTTTTTTTATTATAAACATCACTATCTGACCACATCTCAGCCCCCTACTCCCCCCCAGCTTGTACCACCAGACCACTGCATACATTCAGCTGAGGGACATCACTCAGACCCTTATCTGCCAAACATCACTCCCTGGTCACCCCACAGACTGCCATTAAAATAAATCCTTTCCCATTCTGCCACTGTCATACCCTCCACACTCCTCTCCTCTTCATACTGGAGGGATTACACTGGACTGGATTTGGGCTGTACTGAGGGCACAGAAGGGATAGAAGGACTACAGAAGGAGGACACTGCGAGAGAGGACCGACATAGAGGGGAGATGAGACTGGAGAAGGATGACATGGGATGGAGGAGGAGGACATAGAATGGAGGAGAAGGAGGAGGACATGAGATGAAGGGAGGGGACATAGAATGGAGGAGGACATAGAATGGAGGAGGAAGAGGACATGGGATGATGAAGATGGGACTGCAGAAGGAGAAGTATGTGGGATGGAGGAGATTGAATTGAAGGAGCAGGAGGACATGGGATGGAGGAGATGGGAATGGAGAAGGAAGGAGGACATGGGATGGAGGATATGGGAGTGGAGGAGGAAGAGGACATAGGATGGAGGATATATTAGGTTGTAAGAGTATTAAAATAAAAGTGGGTGAACTGAAGGACTTGGTGGGATGGCCTTGGGTGGATTTGGTGGGACAGCCAGTGGATGGGCCTTGAGGAATGTTTGTGGTCAGGCCCGGGGGGGGGGGGGCATCGGGGCAGACCTAATGCTGTGCAAGGGGCCCCTGAATTTCTGATGGCTGCCCAGGTCACAGGCTCGCTCAGCTTGTATTCCAGTATAGTGCAGCTGTGGCCCATTATTCCTACTTTAGCATGTGATTCCTACAATTATTACATACTAAAATGTACCTGTACTGTGGTTTAAAATACTGTGTTCTGCTAGGCAAACATTAGCTTCAGCTTGGCCCTCCTCCTTCTGTATTTCACTACATGACACTACATGGCCAAACAGCCAGCTTCTGTCGGACCGGCTGCAGAATACATGAGCTGAATGGCAGCTGGTTTCTATTGAACTGGCTGAACCATCCGATGTTGCCCAACATGTTGCCCACTGTGTGTACTAGGCTTTAGACTGATGTTGGGATAAAAGAGTATCCTAGCTTTTGGAACTTCTGGACCTTTCTGAAAGGTTGTTGAAGGTACATGCAGATACCCATTAGCTGTATTTATATAATTGAAGTCCTCAAAAGATTCAATTTAACAGAGAGATCAACTAGAATTTGATGACCAGAAACAAAGGTCAGGGTAGTACAGTAAATAAAACTGGCCTTTATGATTTTGTTCTGCTTTTAAAATTGTAATCTGTATACTTCTGTGACTCATCTGCCTGAGATGTTGTCTGCCTTTACTAGGCATCTGATCCATAGAAATGTATTTAGAAGGTTCACTTTTGAGATATCTAGCTGATAAACGGCGCAAGGTTCTTGAATTTGCATATAAAACTGTAGAACATAAAACTGATATATAATGAATATGTGATTGCCAGGACAATATAACGCCAGCTTGCAGCTCAGCATCCTCCTTCAGTAGCATGGACAGGGCATGTGATCCCAAAGGTAAAACTGTTGTGCTAAAACAAATCCAAAATCAGTATTTTTAATAGCAGTTTACAACACCGAAATGCTCTAGATATGAACACCACAGGCTAAAATAGGAAACCTAACTTGTCTATCTTGTGTGTATAATTCATTTCCACAGTTTAGAACAAATAGATTACACACGCCAACAAACATTTTGGTTCCTCGAATGCTAGACCTGTTCTTGGGTAAATTTAACCCACTGATACCAAAAATGGCATACACTTTCCCCATCAGCTCTAGTTTTTGGGATACTGGATAAATACCATATACCATTCTTCACTCTGGTTGTCTGTGAAAAATCAGGATATTTTAATGTAGTGTTTTATTTTCATTTCGAAAAGTAGCCATAACCTTTACTTGATCTGCAAAAATAAAACAATATGAGTGGCAATACAGACACACCCCATATATGATCATAACTATAATACAGTTAATAACTTACACTTTAGAATCCAATGTTTCCGGTGGAAAATTGCAGTTGGGAGTACGTAAACACTCTCACTATGGGATTGATTTACTAAAGGCAAATAGACTGTGCACTTTGCAAAGTGCAGTTGAACTCTGTAAGTGCAGTTGCTCCAGAGCTTAGTAAATGGGGTGAAGCTTAATTTGCAAAGAATACCCAATCACATGCAAGGAAAATAAAAAAACAGCATTTTGCTTGCACATGATTGGATGATGGAAGTCAGAAGAGCTTCTGCTCATTTACTAAGCTCTGGAGAAACTGCTCTTGCGGAGTGCAACTGCACTTTGCAAAGTGTACAGTATATTTGCCTTTAGTAAATCAACCCCTATATCTGCTAACTTGTACACAAAAACACAAACTATGTGACAGAGGAACACGTTGACCAGCAAGATCTTTTCAAAAACGGACTAAAAATGTATATACACTAAATACGACCATATCTAACAAACTAGAGCTGATGCAGTCTAGCCAATGCAATTTTCCTAATTAGTGCCCCAAATAACCCCAAGGACAGGTCTAAAAAGCAAAGCATCAAGAGAAAGTACATGGGACAGCACAAAGGACTAAAAGATATATATAAATAAATAAACAGACACAACACAACTTCATGTTGGTAATAATGGCCACGGCATTTATTAAGGGGTTACCCAATAAACAATAATCATTTATAACCAAATCTTTTCACTTAAATTCCATACCATAAATTATTTAATTTATTAATTATATCACATAGTCCATCCAGAACTGAACTGGATGACAAACCCCCACTAAAAAATGCCATGACGGGTTCAAAATAATAATATTTAGGGAGGGAGGGTGGGAGCAGCGCGGTTCTGTCTTCAGCAACGTCCCCTCAGGCGGAGACCGGAGCGGGAAAGCTGCCAGCTATATATAGACACAGACTGGCTCAATCCCGCCCGATCCAGCCAATCCGGGGACCGTTGCTACCCGCTCCACTTTCTGCCATCTCCTGGGGCAACCTAAAACAAACAGAGAGAGAGGGGGGGAAGCACGGAAGGTACCATCGCCCTCTGTACTGTCCCATGGAGCCCCGCATGAACGCTAGGGGCTCAGACATGGGACAGCACAAAGGACTAAAAGATATATATAAATAAATAAATAAACAGACACAACACAACTTCATGTTGGTAATAATGGCCACGGCATTTATTAAGGGGTTACCCAATAAACAATAATCACTTATAACCAAATCTTTTCACTTAAATTCCATACCATAAATTATTTAATTTATTAATTAAATCACATAGTCCATCCAGAACTGAACTGGATGACAAACCCCAACAGCTGAAAGCCACTCAAGAACTGAGTGGCTGAAGCCCCCAAAATGCCGCGGCCTCCTCAATCATATTCTGCAAACCTACAATAAAAATGTCTAAACCAACCTCCGATAGGTGGACGAAATCAAAACCATATAAACCAGGAAGAAAACCTTCCAGCTCCACATGGCGATATGAAAAACCACCTTGGGAAATGACCAAATTGCACACTGTTCTATTAACACGTTTCCTAATCTTATCTATATAATGAAGATTACTTAATTCGGACCAAATAAGTCTAGGCACTATCTCTGAAAAAATTATTACAGTGGAAGGAAACAATAACTTAAAAGAAGATAGATCTCTTTTCATTTCACAAATCAACTCCCAAGTTTTGATCCTGCCCAGGTCATTGCCCCCGGCATGAATAATAAGAGCGTCGGGAGAAGGCCACTGACTAGACAAGTAAATTAACTGGTCCTTTACATTCCTCCATCTAAGCCCTCTTATGCCCCACCATAATACTTGAAAACGACTTTCATCCAGACCAATATTGATTGTGCCATTCTTGACTGAAGCTCTCCTTTTGGCCCAAAAAATAAATGAATGTCCAACTATCCAAATGATGCGCTTGGAAGGACCTAAGAAAAATTAAACAATAACTAGATCAGGGCGAATATACAATTTAAATCTATCACTATCCCAACGACCCAACTGCTTTAAACTATTATTAGAAAAACCTAGCTTCCGTAGCCGCCCCTATTCTAAAGGAATGAGAAGAGAAGTGAAGACCAGAAAGATTAAGTTGTTTTAAGCAAGAAGACAGGACAGATGAGAATTGATATCTGGTTAAAGGGGATAAATTTAGATGAATAAAAAATGAACCCAAAAAGGGGGGACGAGCAGTCAGATACTGAGAAACTCTAAAAACTGGGCATATGGTTTCAAAAGGGGCCTTATGAAGTGTCAACCAACATCCCTTACCTAACCTATCCATTTTTGATTTACGTATAAAGATTCTGACAGAATCTTCAACAACATAGATGTCTGAAAAAACTAAAATGGAAGGAGAGGATTTATTAGGTGCAGTAAATTCACCTAATCTTAGAGCACCAAAAAATGCCAGAACAAAAGCAGTTCTGAACAGCAAAGTTTCAAAAGGAGAAAAACAAACTAACTCCAGTGTAAGCATAAGCTGCATCAATAAATTAGAAGAAATAGGGCGTCTGCTATCTAACGCCGGAGAGGATTTTTTAAAACCCTTCAGCATTTGTCTAACTGGAAAAAAGGAATTGATGGCAGGAAGACCAGACATTTTCAAAAAGAATGAAACCCCAGCTAAAATCTTGTTAACTGAAGCAGGACCAAGTTTGGCCTTGATTAAGAAAGAAACAAAACATAACGACATTTCTACGGTAACTGTATTATACGCAAAATTAAATTCTTCACAAAATTTGCACCACTTGAACCAGGCCTGTGAGTATTCTTCCCAAGTTTTAGGAGCAATGGAATTTCTTATATATTCTTCAATTAATCCCATATCAGGCCCCAGAGAAAATCTGGGCAAGAGAAACCTTCCTGGTCTGCCTCTGGAACAAGTTCCCGAAACCTCCGGAACTGCAAACGAGATAAGGAATCGGCAATCTCATTAGTAATACCCGGAACATGCTTTGCTTTCAACCAAATGTTAAAGGTCATGCATTGCAATACCAGAAAACGGAGTAATTTTATCACTAACTCAGACTTAGATGACAAACAGTTTATTGCAAAAAATACTCCTTTATTATCTGTATGTAACAAAACTCGTTTATTCTCAAAGAAATTACTCCAAATGGTAATAGCCAAAAC
Source organism: Lithobates clamitans (assembly GCA_037952925.1). Lineage (NCBI taxonomy): Eukaryota > Metazoa > Chordata > Amphibia > Anura > Ranidae > Lithobates > Lithobates clamitans. The sequence continues at coordinate 7,389,865 of JBBGZY010000911.1, read as the reverse complement.
CACTGGAAATAATTCCAATAAAACTAAATTACGACTAATCTCTGGTGACCTCCAAGAGTCAGGCCATCCTTCAGCACACCAATGGCCATCCAAAAATGCGCCAAAACCTACTGAACCAGATGCATCTGTAAACAAGCGAATCTCAGAATCTTTGACAAATTCGCTCTGCCAAACAGCTTGACCATTAAAGTTGATCAAAAACTGATCCCACACTCTTAGATCCTCTTTAATGGGCCGTGTAATAGATACATGCGAAAAAGGATTTTTAAAACCCCCAATAGCTAAAGCAAATCTTCGAGAAAAAATTCTTGCCACAGGGATGACCCTGGATGCAAAAGCAAAAAGACCTAACAAGGACTGAACGTCCTTCAACAAAGCCCTTCTTTTGGACAAAAATTTTTTTATTAAAGACCTCATTTTTATAATCTTGTCCATCGGCAAACGGAATTCCATGGCTACAGAATCAATTGTTATGCCCAGAAACTCGATAACCGAAGTTGGACCGACAGTTTTTTCATTGGCCAAGGGGATGCCAAAAGAATCGCAAATGTTGAAAAAACAACCTAACATTTCTGAACAAATATGCGATTCAGCTGGACCAATAACTAAAAAATCATCTAGATAATGTATAACACCACCTTGAGGGGAATTTTGAGACAAGACCCACTGTAAAAAGGTTGAAAAAGATTCGAAATAACTGCAAGATTTGGAAAAACCCATAGGCATGCATTTGTCAAAATAAAATTTTCCTTCAAAGGAAAAACCAAGGGAATTAAAACCACTGGGATTAACTGGCAGAAGCCGAAATGCAGATTTTATATCAGCCTTTGCCATAAGAGATCCTCTCCCAAAACGTTTTAATAAGCAAAGGGCTTCTTCAAAAGAAGCATATGATACCGTAGACTCAAATTCAGTGATCTCATCATTTAACGAATTACCACAAGGAAATGACAAATGATGGATCAGCCGAAAAGAGCCCGGCTCTTTTTTCGGTACCAGGCCCAAAGGAGATAAACGGAAGTTTTTAAAAGGAGGAGAGGAAAAAGGTCCAGCGATTCTGCCCTCTTTCAATTCCTTAACAATTTTTTCTCTAACTATATCAGGACATGTCAGAACGGATCGTAAATTTTTTACTAAAAGACAACCATGTCCAGAAAAACCCGGAATGGAGAAACCAAATTTAAAACCTTCATACAGAAGGTCCGCCATCCTGCGGTCTGGATAAAGATCTAGCCAGAACTGCATTTTTGACAACCTCACTGGCGTCCATGCCTTTTGCATTATTTTCCCTTGACTGAGATGTATTAGCTGATTTTTTAAAACACCGGGCTGCTGGGTGCGTCCCTGCGCAGAATGAGCATTCATGCTTATATCTGCAGTTTGAAAGGAATCTGCACTGGGAATCATTATATGCAAAGCATACTCCTTTCCGAAAAGTCGATTGTACACTTGTTACTGGAGGTCTCTGCGTGTATTGAGGCCTTTGTGGCAGCATCAGGTTTAACCATAAACCTACATCTTTTACCCCCCATCTTAAAGATGGGTGGACAGAAAGCTTCTGTCTAAAGCTCTCATCATAGTTAAACCATGCAATTGCGCCAAAATGGCGGTATGCCTCCGCCACTATATCTAGGTGCTGAAATAAACCTGAACATTTATCTGGAAAACGTTCCCCTACCACAGAAGCAAAAATGCAAAAAGCCTGAAGCCAATTTTGAAAAGTGCGGGGAATTGCCCTTCTCCTATCTTCCTCAGACCTATCGTCTATTCTTTTATCAGATTTTAATAAAAATTCCTTAGATGACGGGAGTAAAGGTAAAATATCTATGAAATCCCCACGCCAAATTTTTTCTTTCACAGCATTAGATAGGTGATAACCAAGAGGAGATAATTCACATGGGAGGGCTTCTTTAAAACAGGATTCAGAAACCAGAGTTTTAACAGGTAAAGAAAAAGCAGAATTAGCAACAGAAACAGGCATAGAAGGATTTACATTCATATTGGTATTATGAGTAATAGGTAATTTATTTTCACTCAGGTGATTAAAACTTATTGGAATGGCGGGGTTACCTTGTAAAAGAACAGCATTGTCTGCTAAATTCAAACCTCCTGAGCCACCGCCATTCCACACATTACCAATATTAACAGGTTCACCCATCTTTGCAAGTACATTGGCTAAAGAACCAACTACTTTACCCAATTCTATGAGATGTGAATCATTTTTCTCACCAGCATAATGATCCACGCTGACAGGCTGCCCAGAAGCTGGCACCTCACATGATAAGCCCGCAGAAGCCTCCTGAGGTGAATCTATTCTGGCTCTGTCTGAGGAGCGTGACCTTTCCTGCATTAATTGTTCTCTCACAGGGGGAGAGGGAGAAATGTCACTTCTCAACCTCTTTCCCTTGTTACCTCTGCGACTTCTTTTAACACCAGCAGGGGGAGCTGGGATAATGTCATCCATAATGACTTCCATAGGCACTGACTGGGCATGCTCTATATCAGCAGAGGCTGACGCTGACGGAACTGCATCTTCTTCTAGACACCGCCTTAACCATTCCGCCCCCCCACGGCTCTCAGCCTTTTGAATAAGGCGGCGCAGCAGCTCTTCCATGTCTCAGGTATGCCGTGGAGCAGCGCGGTTCTGTCTTCAGCAACGTCCCCTCAGGCGGTGACCGGAGCGGGAAAGCTGCCAGCTATATATAGACACAGACTGGCTCAATCCCGCCCGATCCAGCCAATCCGGGGACCGTTGCTACCCGCTCCACTTTCTGCCATCTCCTGGGGCAACCTAAAACAAACAGAGATAGAGGGGGGGGAAGCACGGAAGGTACCATCGCCCTCTGTACTGTCCCATGGAGCCCCGCATGAACGCTAGGGGCTCAGACAATATGCAGAATTCAAAGTATTTGATCAGAGTTTATATTGCATTTGCTTATCTAAATCTCTGAAAACCAAAATCTAATTGTTTGCTAGGGGTATCTGTATATCATTACTTCCTCGATTAACTGGCTGGAAGTCAGGATGCCAGAATAATGGCACCTTGTACATAAATTAAAAACCTTGTGACATTACTCTAAAATTGTCTTCTATAATCAGATCACAGGATTCCACTAGTCTGCTTTTTTTTTTTTTGAAGGATTCAGTCTAGGAGGAAGGATAATTACAGCTCTAGCTGGCAATATGTGATGTAATTTAATTACACTGGAAGGAGATCACATGAAAATCTCCCCTTCCAGTGCACACTCTAAGCTGTGATGGCAGTGGAAGTGGCAAAATCACTAGCATTTTACTGCTCTACCAGGAACAGTTACATAGATTAGGAGTAAGAGTTACCGTCTTATTAAAAAGCCTGGCTTACAAGAAATAGGGGAAATATGGCTCACATTAGGCTAGTGGAAATAAGCCGAGGGCAAGTAAAAATCAGTACATTTTTACACTGTCCATAAATGCTGCCCGTAAAAATATGGCCGTGGGCTGGCTTTGGAACTGCGCGGTTCCAAGGCCAGCCCAGGCTCAAACAGCAGGCGGGCTGCTGGGCGTATGGTTGGTGACAGTGTGGCGGCACCTTTTTGTGAACTACAGGCGACAGCAGGGGCAGCCGGGCTGGCTCAGGAGTCGGGGAATCAACCAACACACTGCCAGATCACTGAGAGCCTGGACCCAGCCTCTGGACTTCAGAATCCGCACACTCACATGAGTCCCTGTGAGCTGGAGGCAAGTGAGTGCTGTCCTGGGATCTCTGCAACTGTTGCCTGATCTGTGCCGCAGGGGAAAGAGCACCCTGTGGCCAGGAAGGGGACCTGCCCTTTGTGGACACTCTACACTGTAAGCCACTGACCAGAAAAAGGGGCACCAAAAAGACGCGGCAGTGCAAGCATGGCTATCAGGTGTGTGCCAATGATGGGTAGACCTAAGACAACCTGTGCCAACTGAAACTAGCAGGTCGGAGAGCACTGCAGCAAGGACACCCCCCAATAGTGCAAGTGCACAAGGGAGCCTGCCAGTCGGGAAAAGAGGGACATGAAATGTGGGGTGATACCATAGAAAAGATTATGGGGGTGCTGATATGTAAGAACTACAAGTCTGAGGTCTGGGGATCTGGTTTATGCATGAGTATCATTACATATATCATCTGTCTATAAGGCATGTCACATCCAGGGTATATCTTAGTTTTTATTGAGTTATTAAACATTTTTTTTTTTTTTTTTAAAGAGGTATAGACAATCAGAAATAGTGTTTATAGAATTATACCTGTAAAAAAGGGACAATAAGTATGTTAAGTAAAAAATAAGGCACCATAAGTGGGTATTGAAAGATAGGTTGCAGGACACTGCATACTGTACACTGCATACTGTGTTTCGCAAGAGAAGGGTAAGTTATGTTAGAATTTGCAATAATGTTCGTGTGCATGAAAGTATACTTCTTTTCATAAGGTAATTTGGTAGTGGTTAAAGGAAGGAGGAGTTGAAGTAAGCTTGGGCCAAGCATACTCTAACAGGGAGGTGGAGCTCAGGCGTGCAGCTCCTCCTGTACCATAGGGAAAATTTAAAACGAGAGGAGAGAACAGTCAAGATTCATATGGCTTATGTAATATAATCTAACCATGGAGACCATACCTTAAGAAATATTGAATTAATATAGTTAAGTGTTGCAATAAGCTTCTCGTGCACAACAATGCCAATATCCTGCTTTTTCACTTTTGCAAAGTTAATTGTTGGTTGTTTTCATGCTTTAGCTAGCGTTTGCCTAGTCATTTTTAAAAGTGATCATAATTCTTACACCCTAAGTAAATGACAGATTGCAGTGTAGAATTACTATCAGACATATCAATAAACTTTTTCTTTGGTAGAAATTATTCTGTTAGTCTCCAAAAAAACTTTCCCCCATTCTTAGCAATTTTTCTCTGTATGTAAACTGCTTGTGGCACATGTATAGTGCAGTGTAGACTCTTGGCCCTATTCTGGCATGTGTAAAATGCAGAGAAAGGTCTCAGGTGCTGGGCAATGTTTGCAAGGTGACTGCCCAATGGCTGAAGTGGGAGAGCCCCAAACTTGGGAGAAGTGGCGGACAAGATGACAGTTGCAGCACTGGAGTCAGGTCTGGAAGAAGGCAAACACAGGGGTGAATTTGCTAGAATGCATAAAAATAAGATTTTGGATATGCACATTCTTAATGTTTCAATGCAGACTTCTATGGCTTGCTGCCCCACAATTCTGGGGCAACATGTCCAAATGCTATTATAAAATAACAATGAATTGCCATAGTGTAGTCATATATTTTTGTTAAACAGAAAACTTAAAAAATGACATCACAGGTTATATAGAATTAAATAAATCTTTGTGGAAATAGTGATGGATGTGGTGCCAAGTCAAGGAATTTTGATTAATATGTGCCCATTTTCACATCACTGTAATTTGCTGTTGTAGGTGATGTGCTTTTTATTCTGACATATTATATTGCTTACAAATGTGATGTGTATGTACACCTCCTGGGTATAAGAAAATGCTAACAGCAATTTCAGGCAAACAGTAAAACCATTCATTAGGCAGACAGTGTTATGTAGGTAACAGATAGACAATATCAAAGTCAGAAAGTCCAGCTGGAACTAGATGCACTTTCAGGATCTTCCCGAAAAGGGCTGCATCAAGTGGAGGCATATAAGTGGTGTGAATATTATTTTCAAAAATGTTCAGGGGCATGTACTATTAAAATAGAAAGAACTTAGTGCATGTTACCACAAAAGTAGCATACATATCTGGATATGTGCTGTGCTAATCAGGTTGAGTTGGGAGCTTAACCCTTTTGTGCTCAGAGGTCATTAAAGTCTGGATGGCCAGGTCACATTAGTCACACTAGTATATACTGTATATAACTAATTTACCCACCTGAATAGTTTTAAACTTTCTTAATGATACATGAGACTTTTATTTGCTACATTGCTTTAATAAAAACTGCTTATTTTGTTTATTTTTGGCTAAAATGTGGACAAAAAGATAATATAAATATGATATAATTTCTTAATGTTTAAATTAAAGTACAGTAAAACCTTGGATTGTGAGCATAATTCGTCAAAGAAACATGCTTGTAATCCAAAGTACTTGTATATCAAAGCCAATTTCCCCATAATAATGGAAAGTCAGATGATTCGTTCCATATCCATTTATTCATAAGTCCTTTCGTTTATAGTTCATATAAAAAGATTATAGCAATGGGATAGGTTGTGTAACCATAAAATGTCCATCCACAAATGGAAGCCTCCACAAGGGGATTAGAAGCAAAATCCAGCAGGAGCTACAGAGTATAAAAGAGAAGAGAGGTGCCTCCAAGTGTAGCAATATGGTTACTTTTATTGAAAGTACAACATTTAGCAACTTACATGGTTGATGATTAAAAGAGGCACATCTAAGTATGCAGGCATCTGGGGTTAAGCTGTCCACATAGACCATCCTCCGCACTGCCGACTCTCACCGCTGTCAGTCTGCAATCGTGACCAGGAAGACTACCCTGCAGTAGAGCGATCTGAAAATGAGGCTTGAACCACTCGTGGAGCGCAGCGTGGAAAGGATGATGTCCATGGTGGTGTGGAGGATGGTCTATGTGGACAGCTTTACCCCGGATGCCTGCATACCTAGATGTGCCTGTTTTAATCATTAACCATGTGAGTTGCTAAATGTTGTACCTTCATTAAATGTAACCATATTGCTACACTTAGAGGCACCTCTCTTCTCTTTTATACTCAGTTGTGACGTGACGCTACTTGTATATCCAGACATTGCTTGTTTATCAAGTCAAAATTTATAAAAAAAATGTTGCTTGTCTTGCAAAACACTCTCAAACCAAGTTACTCTCAATCCAAGTTTTTTTTTATTACTATAATTTTATTGCTATAATTGTACCTAGCAGTTACATTATGAAAGAGAAGCACACTGCCATCTTCAGGCTGCAGTGGCATAGGCAGGCTGAAGGCTTATTTTTTGTGAATGCATGACTGCATGTGATCACTATGTCATAGTTGGCTTGTTAATCATATGAGTGGGAAGCACTGATTGGTTCCTGATCATTAGTGGGGACTGGAACTGTTAGAGAAAGCCTAACTGACAGCTAGCAGCTGTATACAGTGTCAGCATGGAGCAATATGCAGTTGACTGGTAATCTACAAACTATGTATGAAAATCAGGTGAAATTTGAAAATTTGTTATCTGCACTCAGTGCCTACATTGAGGAAAAATTCGCTATCTTCCTGTTAGGACAGAAAGTGATGGAAAGTCTCTCCAGGGGGACCACAGCAAAATAATCTTTTCCAGTAAAATGTGTGTAGTCAGGTGTTTAATGCTGCCCCAGTCAGGAAGTTGGGAGTTAATTGAGTTTCCCAGGTATTTCTTGGCGGGTTTTTCCTGGGTCCGACCCCCCCAGTCCAGTGTGCTATAAAAGGAATGTGCGGACACTGGGGGTTCTTGTGGCTGTTCTGTCAGTTTGGATCTGGCCGGTTCGTTTTGTTTGGCCCTGTTTTCTGCTGTTGCCGGAGTCTGGATTCCCAGTGGGATGCTGAGGTCAGTGTTCCCACTGCCTAGGAGTACTTCTGGAACCTGCGGTCCTTCCTGAACATACCTTCAAAGGACTCTGCCAAGAATGGACATTTTCCTATGCTGAGTTAGGGACTAGGGATGTTAGGGAAAATACTACACTTTATTTTGGACTGTTGTCTGTCTACCTCATCAAGTTAATTTATTCAAGTAAAGCATTTGAAACTGTGCCTTTGCCTGGTCTAAAGTTACTCAAGGCGTGTAATACAAGTAACCGTCACAAATAGTTACAGCTGGGGTCACTAAACACATCAGGGTATGACGATAACGATACAATAGTTCATACAGTATGAAGATACAGTGGTTACCAAAGGTAAAGAAGGTCTCTCTGGCAGCCTGTCATAAGTGTGTACATGTGGCAGTTGAAAAAGCCTCTTGCAGCGAGGGAGATGTTATCGATACTCCTTCAATTGTGATCCATCTCCCATTGCAACAGGAGCAGATCTGCACCACCAGGGCCCTTATCCTGTACACAGGTACAGAAGAGAAAGAGTTAGGTGAAGTGCACAAATGGAGTCCATGCTAGGTGTACGGCGGGACCCGTGACTGGGAGTGAGGTAGCGGTGATACGCTGGACTGGTGGAGAGGGCAAGGACTCTGCGTGTCCCTCATAATTGCACAAGTGATGGTGGTGATGTACAGAGAATTTATTAGAGATCAGTTGGTTGTTCCAGTAAAGGAACCCCCCTGTGTAAGGCAGTGACCCTATCCTAAGTGCCTATTGTAGCCCAGAAGAACCCACCCTGGGGTAGGCCTCTCGTGTGACCCTTGCTTGATGCCCAACGAGGATGGAAACATGGAGGACGTGACGACCACCACATTCCATCTAGCCCTTACATGTGGAGCATTGAGAAGCTTTGTTGAGTTATTATTTCTGTTGGTGTTTTTTCTGCTGCAGAGACAACCACCTCCCTCAGTTCTTGCTCTGCTGACATTCAAACAGGAAGTGTGGTAAAATCTCCCTAATGGAGTCATGTGGTATGCATATTTACTGCTGGCCTGAAAAGTTGAAGGGCTATGTAAGTGTATTGTTTTCTGTACCTATTTTTAAATGGAGAGTGTGGAGGGTAGCATTATTTTCGTCTTGCTAAGATTTAGCCTAAATAATGCAAAGAATGCAACAGTATTCTGTGTTCCAGAATGTAAAAGTCTTTAGTGTACTTGAATAACAAATGCTGCATCTTAAACAAATGGAATGGAACAAATTAATAATAAATAATAATAAAACATTTTTTATCGTCTTGCACCCGAGGGTATTTAGGGAACTCAGTCAAGTAATTGCCAGACCATTGTTCCTAATTTTTACTGACAGTCTACTCACTGGAATGGTACCAGCTGATTGGAGAAAAGCCCATGTAGCACCAATATTTAAAAAGGGCCAAAAATACATCCCTGGGAATTACAGACCAGTTAGCCTAACATCAATAGTATGTAAACTCTTGGAGGGGATAATGAGGGACTACAATATACAAGATTTTAGTAATGAGAATGGTATCATTAGCAGTAATCAGCATGGATTCATGAAGAATCGTTCTTGCCAAACCAATCTATTAACCTTCTATGAGGAGGTGAGTTGCCAGCTAGATAAAGAAAGGGCCGTAGACGTGGTTTATCTGGATTTTGCAAAAGCATTTGACACAGTTTCCCATAAACGTTTACTGTACAAAATAAGGTCTGTTAACATGGACCATAGGGTGAGTACATGGACTGAAAACTGGCTACAAGAGCGAGTTCAGAGGATGGTGATAAATGGGGAGTACTCAAAATGGTCAGGGGTGGGTAGTGGGGTCCCCCAGGGTTCTGTGCTGGGACCAATCCTATTCAATGTGTTCATAAGCGACTTGGAGGATGGGGTAAACAGTTCAATCTCTGTATTTGCGGACGATACTAAGATAAGCAGGGCAATAACTTCTCCGCAGGATGTGTTACATCTTACCCCTACCCATTCACCTAGGAAAAAAAGTGTCAATAAAAAAACACACTAGACAGGTATTTAAAGTAATTTATTAGGCAGCTCCGGGGGTCTTCTTCTGACTTCAGGGGTCTCTTCCCTCTTCTCCGCGGTCTCTTCCTTCCTCTTTGCGCCCTCCGGTTCTTCTTCTGCTCTCCGGTATCTTCTGCTGGGCTCCTCTACTATCTTCTGCTCTTTTGCCCACTCTTTTGCTAGCGATGGCCCGGTCTTCTCCGCCATCTTCTTCCCTCTTCTCTTCTTCTGATGTTGACACAACGCTCTCTCCCGCTGTAATGTCGGTTGCGCGGTCCGCAATGACTTATATAGGGATGGGGCGTGGTCACCGGGTGACATCACCCGGTGACCACGCCCCATCCCTATATAAGTCGTTGTGGACCGCCCACACGGCATTACAGCGGAAGAGAGCGTCATGTCAACATCGGAAGAAGAGAAGAGGGAAGAAGACGGCAGAGAAGACAGGGTCACCGCTAGCAAAAGAGCGGGCTGAAGATAGCGGAGGAGCCCGGCAGAAGATACCGTAGAGGGGGAGAAGAACCGGAGAGCGCGGAGAAAAAGGAAGAGACCCCCGAAGTCGGAAAAAGACCCCCAGAGCTGCCTAATAAATTACTTTAAAAAGCTGTCTAGTGTGTTTTTTTATTGACACTTTTTTCCCTAGGTGAATGGGTAGGGGTACGATGTACCCCATACTCATTCACATAGGGTGGGGGGCCGGGATCTGGGGAGCCCCTTATTAAAGGGGGCTCCCAGATTCCGATAAGCCCCCCGCCCGCAGACCCTATCAACCAACGGCCAGGGTTGTCGGGAAAAGGCCCTTGTCCTCATCAACATGGGGACAAGGTGCTTTGAGGTGGGGGGCCCCCCTGCCCCAAAGCACCCCCCATGTTTAGAGCATGCGGCCTGGTACGGTTCAGAAGGGGAGGGGCACTCGGTCGTTCCCCCCCTTTTCCTGACTGGCCGGGCTGTGTGCTCGGATAAGGGTCTGGTATAGACCTTAGGGGGACCCCCACGCCGTTTTTTTGGCCTAGGGGATTCCCCTTAAAATTCATACCAGACCCAAGGGCCTGGTATGCTCCTGGAGGGGGAACCCATGCCATTTTTTTATTTAAAATTGGGCACGGAGTTCCCCCTCAAGATCATCTGAGCACCAGTCGCATCATGCGAGACGGCGATCCGACTTTGATCCGACTTCAGTGATAGTCAAGGATCAAAGTTGGACCAAATTATTACAGGGAGCATTTTCAAAGTTGGACCGACTTGTGTCAGACCAGTTAGGACGTCTCCCATAGCGATACATTGATTTTCACACGTCATGCGACATGAGCTCCCAATGTCGCAGCATTAGTCGCACTAGTGTGAACACGACCTAACACATACAACACCTATCCACCAGCTGAATCAATTACCTGCAATTTTCCACAGCTGTTATCTATAAAGATTCCATCTTTATCATCATTTACTTGCAGGTGTGCTGAAGAGACTTTTTTTGGTGCACAAATACATATAGAAATTATAAGATATAAAAGAAAGATATTGCACTTCCACAAAACCACCACCCCCAAAACTAATTAAAAAAAAGAAAGAAAAGAGAGAAAAAAAAACAATTATGTACATTCATTTACTAGCTTCAAAAAAATGGTGCTACATTTAGCAAAACAGTTAGCAATTGGGTTTTAAGGGCCCTGTTCATAGGAGCTTACAATCTAAAATTTGTCTAAACCTTAGAGTGGCACATATTCAAAATATAACACCCACCACCAGCCCACATTCCACACACGTACATACATTGGTGAGTATGTTCTGTTGGAAGCTGCATTTCTGTGTACATGATTAAGCAATGAGATCAAAGAGTAGAAGGTCGGCACATGCTCCCAAACCATGTTTGCATGGTCAGACAAGAACAATACACACAACATTGACCGCATGCCCACATAAACCCACTTTTGATTGAAAAAATCCACAAGAATTTCAGCAAGCAAACAGCCCTAGTTGGGCGTTTGTCAATATGTACAATATCATTCCTTCTCCCTCACAAACCACAGCAAAAAGCCTGGCCTTCTCAGGCCAAACGAACTCCCCTACTGCAGCCCTTTATATAAGATAGGTTGTATTGTTAGCACACTGACACACGCCCAATAGAAGTACACATCCACCAGTATCTTTCAATCTGTCTCTTTATGTATGTCTAAAGTGATTGCACCTGATGAGTAGGAACACAGAATATTATTTGCAACTGTGTTAGCCCTTGGCTATGTGCATCAAATCTCCAACTATAGGCCAAAGATCGAAGTCCATTTGCATGCACATAAACAATGCAACATTTTTCTAAGCATATGTACTTGTGCAGTGTAAACCCTACAATTTAAAATGTCCAAGCCCCTGAGTATGATTAGTGCTAACAAACATTAACATCAGTCCCTGGCTGCAATGAGCTTCCAATCTAAAGTCCAAAACTAACTTTCTTACATTAGTGACTATTTTGACAGGAGACAAATAAAATGCCCACATGTCTTTGGATTGTGGTGATAAAGCCACACAGGAAGAACATATAAACTTCAACACAAGCATTAGCACGTTGGGGAATTGAACCAGCAACCCCAGTGCAGCTAGACAGAATTGCTACCCACTTAGCCAGCAGGCAGCCTCACACATGTTGTCTGCATCTCTGTGCTGTGAACCAGCCCTAAGTCCATAGCCATGCTCAGTGTCACAAGCAATATACAATATATTGGCCTAAGTATTGTGACGCCTGCCTTTAAATGCACATGAACTGTAATGGTATACCAGTCTTAGTCTGTAGGGTTTAAAATTCATTTGCCCCACCCTTTGCAGCTATAACAGCTTCAACTCTTCTGGGAAGGCTGTCCACTAGGTTTAGGAGTGTGTCTATGGGAATTTTTGACCATTCTTTCAAGCGCATTTGTGAGGTCAGGCACTGATGATGGAAGAGAAGGCCTGCCTTACAGTCTCCGCTCAAATTTACCCCCAAGGTGTTCTGTTGTGTTGAGGTCAGGACTCTGTGCAGGCCAGTCAAGTTCCTCAACCCTAAACTCACTTATCCATGTCTTTGTGGACCTTGCTTTGTGCACTGGTCCAGATCATTTGGTGGAGGGGGATTATGATGTGGGGTAGTTCTTAAGGTGTCAGCATACCAAGACATTTTGGACAATTTTATGCTCCCAGCTTTGTGGGAACAGTTTGGGGATGGCCCCTTCCTGTTCCAACATGACTGCACACGAGTACACAAAGCAAGGTCCATAAAGACATGGATGAGTGAGTTTTGGGTGGAGGAACTTGGGTGGAGGAACTTGACTGGCCTGCACAGAGTCCTGACCTCAACCAAATAGAACACCTTTTGGCTGAATTAGAGCAGAGACTGCGAGCCAGGTCTTCTCATCCAGCATCAGTGTCTGGCCTCACAAACGCACTTCTGGAAGAATGGTCAAACATTCCCATAGACACACTAAACCTTGTGGACAGCCTTCCTAGCAGCTGTTCTAGCTGCAAAGGGTGGGCCAAATCAAATTTTAACCCTTACGGACTAAGACTGGGCTGCCAATAAAGTTCACGTGTGTGTAAAGGCAGGCGTCCCAATACTTTTGGCTAGATAGCATATCTGTCAAGATTTACAATGGTGGTGGAACCCTCCTACACATAAATACTACATTTAGACATAGTTTTATGACATGGGAAATGAGACAACTTCTCTACATGAAGCGGCACCTTCAGGATTAGAACCCAGACGTTTAGAGATGCTAAGCAGAAATTCTAAGTTCTAACCTCTAAGCCACAGAGCTGCCACATGTGAGAACCTCCTACACAAAAATACACATAAATACTGCATTTCTTTGGACATACGGGTGATGGAATTACATTACTCAAGAGTTATTCTTCTTGATTTATTCTGTGATATTTGCTGGTTCTTTGTGGGTGAGTGTAGAATAGTGATATTACCCTCACATTTTTGGGAATTACATTTTGATTTCTGATGTTGGTACACATATCACATTTTTTGGGCTCAAATTATGATCATTTGGAAATAATAAAAAGCACAAAAAATTGTGACTCATTTTAAATTTGCATCAGCAATGGTATTGCTTGTGGATTGTAAAGACACCTGTGTCAGTTTGGGTAAAGATTGTTGTGAGATGGAGAGTAACAAGTGAAAGTGACAGAGAAATAATGCTCTTTAACAAAACGTTCATTCTGGTATTTACTTTAGCGCCCTGTAAAAAAGTCACTGGAGCTAAAATGAGAGCTATTTGCAGGTCTCAGCATGCTCAGTTGTGTTTGCACCTAGTTGTATAAAAATGGGAAATGTATCTCTTCTCAGACTTTTAAAGATATTTCAGTGTAGAAATCACTTTTTCACACAGTTTAAAAGCAGATTATCATTAAATAATATACCACATATTTCAGTACCATTTATGCAATTATATCATGCCCTAAACATTATTTCCATGTGCACTACTCCAGGTTTTAGCAGAGTAAGGGTTTTGGCACTATTTGGTTTCAGGGAACTATAGCAAATTCGATTTAGGGAGTATTTTTTACCAGCGCTATAGTGAATACCGTTTTAGCAATAATTTGCCGTAATTCACGCTAAATAGCGCTGCAGCGCTATAGTAAATGACCCCCACTATAATATTTTATAATATAATATAATTATTTAATATATTATAATATATTATACTTTGATGACTAATGCCTATTGGTCATTACTGGGCTCCAACACCAAGAGTAATACATCAGAATATTCACAACAGCTACCAAAAGAAAATTCATGAGGGGAAAACTCCAATGAAAGCAGCAGGCACTGCACACTTAAATAAATTTGACAATCTTTTCTGTGCCCCAGGTTTCTTTCTAGGAGATTTTGATAAATGAGGCCTATTGGTATTCCGGTACCCTTATATCTCATGTATTGCAGACATTGCTAAGCAATCTGCTTGTTGTTCCCTTGGCTCTGGAATTGTCTCAGCTGACATAAAATTCTTCTGCAATGCTTTACAAACTTCTTTTTTCTTCACACATTTTAGCTTTCTAATTTATTCTTAGCTAGATTAATTAGCAAAGTCATCATATTGTGTGGAGTGTGACTGTCTCCCATAACAGTGCATATTAATGTAAAGAGGGTGGAGATTTAATTCTCTCTTGCTCTCTCTCTTTTATCCTTTCTACAAGCAGACTCGGGCACATAATATATTGCAGCCAAAGACATGTAACACATTTGATGTGATGATAACCAAAAAGAATGCTGCGGTTCCTTCTACTTTATGATATATCAAGGTAATATTTTCTCTGCAAATCTGAAGATCTGGTCTTTGGTTATGTCAGTACCCTTTATGTAAAATAAGTCACTCCAGAGTAAGCACTGCTTGATTTTACCATATATACACTGATCAACTATAACATTGTGACTACCCACCATAACACTATGACCACCCACCTAATATTGTGTAGGCCCCCTTTAGCCGCCAAAACAGACCTGACCCATCGAGGCATGGACTCCTAAGTAACATCCACATGAATGTCGGGACCCAAGGTTTCCCAGCAGAAAATTGCCCAAAGCATCACAATGCCTCCTATGATTGCCTTCTTTCCCTACTGCATCCTGGTGCACTCTCTTCCCTAGGTAAGTGATGCACACATGGTAATTGGCCATCCACATGATGTGAAAGCAAAATTCATCAGACCAGGATATCCTCCTTAATTGTTCCGTGGTCCAGTACTGATGCTAATGTGCCCATTGTAGGTGCTTTTGGCTATGGACATAGGTCAACATGAGCACCCTAACTGGTCTGCTGCTATGTAGCTTCATACGAAACAAACTGTGATGCACTATGTGTTCTGACACCTTTCTATCAGAACCAGCATGACCTTTTTTTCTTTTTTTTTTTAGCAATTTGAGCTACAGTAGCTCATCTATTCGATCAGGCATTCACTGACCACATGCATCAATGAGCCTTAGCTGCCTAAGAGTCACCAGATTTCCTTCCTTGAATAACTTTTGGTGGGTCCTGTTCACTTGCAGACTAGGAACATATCACAAGAGCTGCAGTTTTGGAGTTGCCCTGACCCAGTCGTCTAGTCCAGTGGTTCTCAACCTCAGTCCTCGAGTACCCCCAACGGGGCATGTTTTGGGAACTTCCCTTAGATAAAATAGCTCTTATCAATACCATGTCATTGATATTGATTTAAAGCAGCTGTAAAAAGTAAAGGAAAAACCTGAAAACATGGCCCGTTGGGAGAACTTGTGGACCGAGGTTGAGAACCACTGGTTTAGTCATTACAATTTGGCCCTTGTAAAAGTTTCCCAAATCCTTACGCTTGCTTGTTTTTTCTGCTTTCAACACATCAACTCTAGGGACAACATGTTCACTTGCTGCCTAATATACCTCACCCACCTTCAGATGCCATTGTAACAAAATAAGCATTCTTATTTGCTTTACCTGTCAGTGGTCATAATTTTATGGCTGATTGGTGTAGATAATTCAAACAACCCTACTTTGTCATTGTATGAAAAAATTCCACCTTTATCTTAATTCTTATCCTGATACCAGGTTGACAGAAGTTGATATATGCAGAGTGGGTAGAGGATGGAAAGGTTTGAGTGGTAGTTGGCCAAAACAAACAAATGATGGAAGGTAGAAGGTGGTCAGGATAAATTAGGTGTGGGAAAATATCGTATGGGAAGATGGTTATGTGGGATAAATGGGACAGAAGGTGTGGTGGATAGAATGGACAGATTAAACTGGTCAGGAGAAAGCAATGACTCACAATGAGGTGACGATGACCACAGGACAGTGAGCCAAAAAGCATGATATATAAATAAATATATATATATATATATATATATATATATATATATATATATATATATATATATATATATATATATATATATATATATATATATATATATATATATATATATATATATATATATACAGCATCTCCCAAAAGTGAGTACACTCCTCACATCTTTGTAAATATTTTATTATATCTTTTCATGTCACAACACTGATGAAATTACACTTTGCTACAATGCAAAGTAGTGAGTGTACAGCTTGTATAACAGTGTAAATTTGCTGTCCCCTCAAAATAGCTCAACACACAGCCATTAATGTCTAAACTGCTGGCAACAAAAGTGAGTACACCCCTAAGTGAAAATGTCCAAATTGGGCCCAATTAGCCATTTTCTCTCCCCGGTGTCATTTGACTCATTAGTGTTACAAGATCTCAGGTGTGAATGGGGAGCAGGTGTGTTAAATTTGGTGTTATCGCTCTCACTCTCTCATACTGGTCACTGGAAGTTCAACATGGCACCTCATGGCAAAGAACTCTCTGAGGATCTAAAAAAAAGAATTGTTGCTCTACATAAAGATGGCCTAGGCTATAAGAAGATTGCCAAGACCCTGAAACTGAACTGCAGCACGGTGGCCAAGACCCTACAACGATTTACCAGGACAGGTTCCACTCAAAACAGGCCTCATCATGGTTTGACCAAAGAAGTGCACATGTTCAGCATCATATCCAGAGGTTGTCTTTGGGAAATAGACGTATGAGTGCTGCCAGCATTGCTGCAGAGGTTGAGGGGGTGGGGGGTCAGCCTGTCAGTGATCAGACCATATGCCGCACACTGCATCAAATTGGTCTGCATGGCTGTTGTCACAGAAGGATGACTCTTCTAAAGATGATGCACAAGAAAGCCCGCAGTTTCCTGAAAACAAGCAGATTAAGGACATGGATTACTGGAACCATGTCCTGTGGTCTGATGAGACCAAGAGAAACTTATTTGGTTCAGATAGTGTCAAGCGTGTGTGGCGGCAACCAGGTGAGAAGTACAAAGACAAGTGTGTCTACAGTCAAGCATGGTGGTGGGAGTGTCATGGTCTGGGGCTGCATGAGAGCTGCTGGCACTGGGAAGCTACAGTTCATTGAGAGAACCATGAATGCCAACATGTACTGTGACATACTGAAACAGAGCATGATCCCCTCCCTTCAGAGACTGGGCCGCAGGGCAGTATTCCAACATGATAACGACCCCAAACACACCTCCAAGACAACCACTGCCTTGCTAAAGAAGCTGAGGGTAAATGTGATGGACTGGCCAAGCATGTCTCCAGACCTAAACCCTATTGAGCATCTGTGGGGCATCCTCAAATGGAAGGTGGAGGAGTGCAAGGTCTCTAACATCCACCAGCTCCATGATGTCATCATGGAGGAGTGGAAGAGGACTCCAGTGGCAACCTGTGAAGCTCTGGTGAACTCCATGCCCAAAAGGGTTAAGGCAGTGCTGGAAAATAATGGTGGCCACACAAAATATGTATACTTTGGGCCCAATTTGGATATTTTCACTTAGGGGTGTACTCACTTTGGTTGCCAGCGGTTTAGACATTAATGGCTGTGTGTTGAGTTATTTTGAGGGGACAGCAAATTCACACTGTTATACATGCTGTACACTCACTACTTTACATTGTAGCAACGTGTCATTTCTTCAGTGTTATCACATGAAAAGATAGAATAAAATATTTACAAAAATGTGAGGGGTGTACTCACTTTTGTGAGATACTGTGTATATATACATATATATATATATATATATATATATATACATTTTTTTAGCACTCTTTACTTTTGGTATGCACCTCTTAGATTTTCTGTTTGACTAGGTTCTTCTTAATTGGAGTTTGTAATTTGTGTTTAACCACTTGCCGCCCGCCATATAGCAGAATGACGGCGGCAAAGTGGTTTCAATATCCTGACTGGGCGTCATATGATGTCCGCAGGATATCGAGCCGCTGCGCGCCCCCGGTGGCGCGCATCGCGGCGATCGTTGTTGCGGGGTGTCAGTCTGACACCCCGCAACACCGATCTAGGTAAAAAGTCTCTGACGGAGACTCTTTACCAAATGATCAGCTGTGTCCAATCACGGCTGATCACGATGTAAATAGGAAGAGCCGGTGATCGGCTTTTCCTCACTCGCGTCTGACAGACGCGAGTAGAGGAGAGCGGATCGGCTGCTCTCCTGACAGGGGGGGTCTGTGCTGATTGTTTATCAGCACAGCTCCCCCTCGCATCCTACCCAGGACTACCAGGGAAGCCGCCCAGGACCACCAGGGAAACCGCCCAGGACCACCAGGGAAACCATCCACACTGGACCACCAGGTATGTCCCCTAGACCCCTAGGGAAATGCTAATCAGTGACCAGGCAACTGCCAATCAATGCCCAGGCAGCTGCCAATCTGTTCCCACTCCAATGCTTACCACTACCAGTGCCACCAGGGATGCCTATCAGTGCCGCGTATCAGTGCTGCGTATCAGTGCCGCGTATCAGTGCCCATCAGTGCCACCCAAAAGAACCCATCTTTTCAGCCTTTCAGTGCCCATCAGTGTCACCTATCAGTGCCCATCAGTGCCCACCAGTGCCACCCATGAGTGCCCATCAGTGCCGCCTATCAATGCCCATCAGTGCTGCATATCAGTGCCACCCATCAGTGCTGCCTACCAGTGCCCATCAGTGCCCACTCATTGGTGCCACCTTATCGGTGCTGCCTTATCAGTGCCTGTCAGTGCCACCTTATCAGTGAAAAAGAAAACTTACTTATTATCTTTCGCCATATCACCCACCAATGGGGACTGACCCCTGTCTGACCTGTCTGACCCATTATAATCTAATTCACCCTCCCCCTCAATCCTAGTTTAAATACTCTTCCAGCCTTCCCATAAACCTCTCCCCCAGCACAGCAGACCCTCTTCCATTTATGTGCAAACCATATTTAGCATATAGATTGTACCCGAATGAAAAGTTAACCCAGTGTTCTAAAAAACCAAATCCTTCCCTCTTACACCAGATCTTTAGCCATGCATTCAACTTTATAATCTTCCCCTGTCTTTCCTGTGTTGCACATGGCACAGGCAATATTTCATAGAATATCACCTTGGAGGTCCTTACCTTAAACTTGTAGCCTAGTTCTTTAAATTAATTCTTAAGGAGCTCCCACCTTCCATGTATTCTGTCATTGGTTTCAACATGGTACAAAGTAGCTGAGGCATGCCCAGTCCCTCCCAGTAAGTTATCAACCCGATCCACCACATGCCGAACCCTGGCACCAGGGAGACAGCAAACCATTTGGTGGAGGCAGTACTGGCAACAAATTATTCTATTAGTCCTTCTGATTTTAGAATCCCCTATTATCACCAATAGGGGTGGGCCGAACACCGCCCCGTTCGGTTCGCACCAGAACTCCTCGAACAGGCAAAAAGTTCTAGCGAACAGGCAAACCCTATTAAAGTCTATGGAACACAAACATTAAAAATGAAAAGTCCTCATTTTAAAGGCTTATATGCAAGTTATTGCCATAAAAAGTATATAGGGACCTGGGTACTGCCCTGGGGGACATGTATCAATGCAAAAAAAAGTTTCAAAAATTATCGTTTTTAAAGGAGCAGTGATTTTAATGATGCTTAAAGTGAAATGATAAAAATGAAGTATTTAAATATCATGCCTGGGGGTCCCCTTAGTCTGCCTGTAAAATGACGCATCTGTGCGATGTGTAGAACATGCTGCAGCAATAATGACATTTCTAAAGGAAAAAATGTTATTTAAACTTGCTTGCGACTGTAATGTATTGCCGACCCCTGACAAAATAGATAAAAAAGAAAACAGCGTGGGGTCTCCCCCTAGTCCATACCAGCCCATCGACGCAAAAATTTAAAAAAAGGAACGCCACGCCACGCCAAAATTAAAATAAAAATGGCATGGTCCCTATCCACAATCCATACCAGACCCTTATCCGAGCATGCAGTCTGGTAAGACAGGAAAGGGGGGAGGACGAGCGAGCCCCCTCCCCCCTCCTGAACCATTCCTGGCCACTTGCCCTCAACATGGGGAGTCTGCTTAGGGGTGTCCCCCAAAGCACCTTGTCTCCATGTTGATGGGGGCAAGGGCCTCTTCGGACAACCCTGGCCAGTGGTTGTCAGGGTCTGCGGGTGGGAGGCTTATCAGAATCTGGAGGTCCCCTTTAACAGTGTGGCCCCGCCCTTGCCTATATAAGAGCTGTCAAAAGTAAAGAGACAGCAGTCGGCGGGAGGTCTCCCAAATGGGCTTTCCATGTTTTATATTTTTCAGGCCCATTGGGAGTCGTAATTGATAGTGGATTTATATTGCAGGACACTTTTTTTTAAATAAAGGACTTGTAAAAAACTGTCTCTTGTGGTTTATACTTTTTGACACTTTTTTAGTGAATGGGTAGGTGTACACTGTACACTGTACGGGACCCCAGGCCATTTAAAAAAAAAAAACTTTGGGATGGAGTTCCCCTTAAAATCCATGCCAGACCCAAAGGGCCTGGTATGGATTTTTTTTTGGAGGAGCATGCTGTTTTTTTTTTTACCTTTTGGAGTGGAGTTCCCCTTAAAATCTATAACAGACTCTAAGGACCTGGTATGGATTTTGGGGGGACCCCATTCCGTTTTTTTTCTATTATTATTATATACGCTGCACTGCGTTATATACACTACACTGACTGCACTATATACTCTGCACTGTATTATATATACTACACTGACTGCACTATATATTCTGCACTGTATTATATATGTACTACACTGATTGCACTATATACTCTGCACTGTATTATACTACACTGACTGCACTATATACTCTGCACTGTATAATATATAGTACACTGACTGCACACTCAATCCACTAAGTAACCTGCCTAACCTATCTCCTAATTCACATTATGCACGGCCAATGTGTAATCAGTGTGTGGGGCGTGGACTCAGCCCCTGAGCCATGACTGGCCATTGCCATGGCCAGTCATGGGGGTAGGCTATGTGCAAAGTGACAGCATATGTCTATTCAAATTGTGGAGGAAATGTATATTTAAAAGATGATTTTCAAGTATGCATTTTTAAAATTTAGTATAGAGTATGCTGAATAGCACAGAATGAAATTATAATGAATTCTATCGATTCATGAAAAGCCATAGTGTGTAAGGGTAGTTCATGAAGAGCAAGAAGAGAGGTAGAGGAGTTGAACTCCTACATTTAGAATGAGTTTGACTAGTGTCAGGCTAACATTTGCTTGCCACAAAGGGAAGGTAAAGGAAAGTGAAGGGAAGGTAAAGGAAAGCAAATGAAAGGAAAGGGAAGGGAAATGGAAGGGAAGGAACGCAAAGGGAAGTTAAAGGAAAGGAAAGGGAAGGGAAAGGGAAGGGAAGGGAAGGAACGTAAAGGGAAGGTAAAGAAAAGGGAAAGGAAATGAAAGAAAGGGAAGGGAAAGGGAAGGGAGAGGAAAGGAGAGGGGAAAGGAAAGGAAATGAGGGGAAAGAGAAGGGGAAAGGGAAAGGAAAGGTGTGTGTGTGCGTGGGGGGGGGGGGGGGGGGGTAATACAGTAGTCAAGCCAGATTAGGGCATTTGCTAGGATTTTAGTTGTGCTAGACAAACATAATGCAGGAGACGTTTTTTACATTAGAATTGGATTGGTTATGGTGTAAATAAGAGGTTTCAATTAAAGAGCAGGGACAATGATTCCTTCTAGGGAGACTCTCTCAATTAAAAAAAGAGCTTCCGGTAAGAATTACATGTAGGCACCTAGTGGAGCCTGCACATACTGTAACTGTAGTAGCTCTCATTCCCTCTGCTGTATCTGAAAGCAATGCTTCATCAGTTCTGGATAGTGTCAGAGCATGGTGCTTCCTCTGATTCCTACCAACCATCCTACATTCCTAATGGGCCATCACTATGATGGGGTGCCTTTTGGCTAGAAGAAAGCTATGGAGGCAGAAGAGTATGAACATCAATCATTATCATAAAGTGCCTGATCTTTGCTTAATCAGGATGGTTGGCATTCACTTGTAGCAGAGGACAATGAGAGTTGCTGCAGGAATGTGCAGGTACTTCTAGTCACCTGCACTTTATTCCTGCTGGCAGCATTCTTTGTTTTCATCAAGTAACAAGCATAGGGACCTGCAGTTATGATTAGCAGTTATTGTTATTTCAGACAGAGATTATGTGTCAAGTTTGTATTGTCGTCTGTGTCCCTGCTGAAACATTTACACTTCCTTCCTGTGCTGGTGACTGGTTGTTATCTCCACAGTGGGGACACCTAAGATAGAGGATTCAGCCTTTCCCTACTTTATCCAAAACTAAAAAAAAAAAGTCTACTTCAAGAAAGCTGACACACCAGACAAAAATAAAAGAGCAAGATTGAGAGCTGATACATAAATCTGATACATGACTCTGATCATATATTTATGACTGTGAGTCTTGCTGAGATTTTGGAAAAACATGACCTAAATTACAATATGTGATGTAATCATAAATTAGTATACAGCACAAGGGCTAATTTATCAAAAATGGAAAACAGTACAGCACAAAAGTGGTGTAGTTGACTATAGCAAGCAAGCACAAAAATTGTCAGGTTTATCCAAAACAGACAGGCAGAGGGCAAAAGGCTTGTCACGGTTATATTTCCTGTGGTTTCCCTGCAACTGATCTTACCCCCATTACTGACCTACCATGCCGGGTTCTGCACTGTGTCTGAGTATAGAGGCAGTCACAGAGTTTTGGATCCTCATGTCAGAGCCTTTAGCAAAGACAAAGTAAGCAGCACAATAGTGTTATCACCAACTCTCCCAAGGCTAGCAGATAGAGTCAGTAGCGTATTAGATTAACATTGTAGGTATACAGCGATGGAGCTGTAGACACAGGAGTGCCTAGGCATCTTTACATACCAGGAAATTCACGACTATTTTTAGGAGCATTGCAGACATAAAGGCTGGGTTTTCAGAGTACTAGGTAGGGACAGTTAACATTTCTAGACGTTCCCTATAAATCCTCACTTTTTGAGTTCAGTTCCACTTTAAATGCTGTAAGTGGCAAAATGTAAGAGTGCTGGTCACAGAAATTTCTTAACATGCTAGAAACACTTGAGCATTCAAGTATTTACATACTCTTAAAAAGTAAATTAGCTTTAAGGCTAGGTTGACTCTACTGCATGTCAGGAACAAGAGCAAAATCTAGTGTTTTATCAACATGCACAAAAATGCACTGCCCTTTAACAAAAGCATTGCAGTGCCATTAATTGTTAATGACACCCCACGCATCTACAAATCCACATGTTTTTGTGCAGGCTGAACCGCATGGTGTCACATGACTGTGGGAAATGTGCCAAAAACATCCGAAAATGTTCCAACACTTAGTTGCACCTGTAAGTGTGGACCAAGCTTAAAACAAGCCCTAACTGAGATCTGCAGCCACAGGCACTGTGGATCAATTGGTCATTAAAAATTCACTGCGGAAGCACTGAAGTCACCCAAGTCATTCTCTCAAAAACATGTTCCTCTCTTGGAGCTGCTGCTCTGTCTTTGCAGCTTATAGTTATGATGATGTAGAAACAAGAATGCATGGAAGTGGGGTTTCCTATAAAAGTACATATCAGAAACTTATCCTTAATCAGGGTCTGGTATAGAATCTATATGGGCACCATGCAAAAAAAACCCTACAAAATACCCCCCCAAAAATGGTGTGATTTCCCCATCAAATCCATACTGATGGGAAGGGCAGCAAGCATGTGCCCCCCTTTTCTTAACCATACCAGGCCAAATATTCTCAATATAGGGAATGTACCTTGCCAGGGGTCCCCCCTGTCATAGCACTTCATAGCCTCCCTCATGGTGCCCCTGGTTACTTATTTATTAAAAAAATGTTAATAAAATGTTTGACCAAGTCCTTTATTCATGAAAGAAAAAAGAAACATGTCTCACAGCGTAAATCCAACATCAATCACATAGTTCAATGATACAGATCCATGTTAATCACAATGGACGATGTCCACTGATCCACTAAAAACAAAACATGCCAACCCACGGTACAGTTCACTCTAGACAGACTCCATGCTGCTAATGACATTTCCCCAGCCAGCAGTTGAATGTAAAAATAAGGGATTATTTTAAATGGTGCTTTCATATTCCAGTAAGTTACCCCCTTCCCCACAGACCCCCACATCCACAAGGCCAGGGATGGGATATGGAGAAGAAATTCTTGTTCTCACAACATGAAGACAAGTTCCTTTGCCAGGAGCCCCCTCCTCATGTTGAGAGCATGTGCCCTGGTATGATTCATGGGTGAAGCATGCTTGCTCCCCCACCCCGCCCCCCAACACACACGTAATCTTGACCTGGTACTTGGCATGCTTGGATAAGGGTCTGGTGTGGAATTTGAGGGGATGGCAGGCTAAATTATTTTTCTTTTTTTTGGCACAGGGTATCTACTTAAAATCGATACCAGACAAGAAGGGTGTTTTTTCCCGCTTGGGGGTCTAGGATGTAAGATAAGAGTCTGGTATGGATTTTTGAGGGATCCTTGCATCTTTTTTTTTTTTTTCACAGAGTCATTGGTTACAGTGCACAATAACAACCAATATCTGGGTGGCTGTCATCAACCTAGCATCCAATGGAGTCATCTTTTGTTGGAACATAAGTAGCTGGCTTGTGTAGTGTCTTTGGTTGCTAGGACGCAAGCAGCAAAGCAGGAGGTTACCATTTAGTGGTGATAGTAATACCACTACCTAATGAATGACTTCCTGCTATATTAGCAGCCACAGGTATGCATGGGCGAACAGGCCAAATCTGTCCAATCAATTCACCTGTACTGCAAATTATGAACATGCAGAGTTAGGCACAAACCCTGCAGGGCGGCGAACATGAACCTCATACTCAGTCCTAGGCACCCTCCCAGGATGCGCATTGCTTCTGAAGGAAATCCAAACAAAGGGTAGATTTTTCAGGATACTACCTTGGTTACAATTAACATTTCTAAATTTTCCTTATGACATAGCAAATCTTCACTCCTCAAGTTTGGGTCCATTTTAAGACAGTAGGCATAAATTAATGAGCAGCATTCCTTAGTTAGGTGTCTTCAAAACACTTTTATTTTCTAAATATTTGCATCTGCTCCCTGCTGAGTATTTCAGCATAGGCGAAGAGTTCATCCATGTACATACATGATTACATGTATACATTGTAACACACTGTGATTGACCCAGGTGGTCAACTTCAGACAAGCAAATGAATGTAATCATATAAAATAAAACTGAAAAACACATTCTATCATTCTGATCTCCCTGCTGTCACATCAGCTGCGTCAAGCCCACGCTTTCATTTGTTAAGGGGGATCACCATGGAAACTGAAGCCTTGGGAACTACATGTAGATTAGTCAGAATTATGACTCGGGCAGAACAATCCAACCCAACGCCCCCACCCACACATACACACACAAGTGTAAGGGATGATCCCTTGTAGGAAAAGCTTTCTAATCTTCATCTTGGAGCATGTGATGATTGTCAGGCTGCGTAGGAAGTGGCTGAAATTCCTTACCTAAAAGAAGTTTGGCAACCTTATTAATTTATTTTCTCTATGTTCTGTTAGCTTTAAAAACAGCAGGAAAAGCAAGCCAGGTGAAGGTTATCCACAAAACTTTGCAACTGTGTTAAATATTTCCTTTATTATACAAGTTTATTTATTTTTTTCTATCCAGATTATACAGCTTTTCACAGTGCACCTGACTGCAAATTTATCTTCTGATCGTAAGATCCAGTGATCGTGCAACCTCCCTCTCATGCTCCAGCATTTGCAGAGGTGAAGCTGCACTAGGTTCAGAGAAAAGACAGCATAAGTGTCAAACACACTGGCCAATATTTTACACTATATGACCAAAACTTTGTTGGTACCTACACATCAACAAATTAATTTGTTTAGGCATCCTATTCTAAAACCTTGGGCATTGATGTGGAGTTAGTCTTTCTTCACATTTATAACAGCCTCCACCCTTACGAGGAGTCTTTCCACAACACTTGGAAGTGTATTTGTGGAATTATGTGCCCATTCAGCCATTTGTGAGGTCAGGTATTGATGCTGAAAGAGAAGACCTGGCTTGGCATTACAATTTATGCCAAAGGTGTTAAAAACAGTTGGGTCAGGACTCTTTGCAAGTCACTCTAGTCCCTCTATGCCAAAATGATTGAACCATGTCCTAATGCACCTTGTTTCTTACACAGTGATACAATCATGCTGGAAGAAGTCCAAAGTGCTGCCACAAGGTGTCAGGGGCATCTAACGGTCCCACTCCTCATTCCAGCATCCTGGTTTTGGCTGTGGCATTCTCCTTGCTTGTCAGGTCACCTGCAAGGTGATTAATGTGACCAGTCTCTGGGTGGAGACCAAAGCTGATTTAAGATAGCCAAGCCTGAAGGTTTATGTATGTAATACCCGATCAAGCTCCCTATTTGTCTGCCCTGCTCTGCTAGATTGAATTCCCTTATTGACGACCTCAGATTGGATATTGACTATTCTCTGAACTCTACCTGCCTTTTGACTTCAGACATTGACCCTGACTATTCTAAACCTTGCCTGTCTGCCAACCGCAAGTTCCTGTTTGCTTTGCTCAGTTTGTGCATGCCCTGGAGTGGTAGCAAGGCACTATAGCATTGTTTATAAGTCCTGGGGGCAACCGAGCACCCGTAGGCCTGCTTGCCTTATGGGAAAGGGGGCTGTTATAGGTGAAGAACACCAAAGCTAGCTATAGTGTCCACCTGTGTTAAGGTTAAGCGTGACACAAGGTTGGAAGTGAACAATTGTCAAAAATGTCTTTGTACTCTGTAACATTAATAGTACCCTTCACTGGAAATGCCTGAACTTCATAATTTGAAGGGGTACCTAAGCCAATTGTCTTGCCCAAGCAAGTTAATAAAAATAACTAAAGAGTATAGCTGGATTTCCCATTAGGTAGTTGTCATTCCTATGACCCAAAATGGTTAGGGGCCACATAGGAGGAAAGAAAGATATGAACTTTTAAAGAGTTAACTTTGGTATTAACCAATAAATGCACTTCTCTCTGATGCAGGCTTTCCCAAAAGGGCCACTGGATGTTGCATACAAACAAAGAAAATATAGTGGCAGATTTACTAAAACTGGTGCACACAGAATCTAGTGCAGCTGTGCATAGTAACCAATCAGCTTCCAGGTTTTATTGTCAAAACTTAACCGAACAAGCTGAACACCAGATTCTGTGTGCACCAGTTTTAGTAATTTCCCACCTTTGTGTCTGTGTTTGGACCCTTAAGGTTACCACTTTAACTTTGACACAACATGAATATCACTGTATCTGAGATTAGCTGACACTGCTGAGAGAATTACATCATGGCTACTGCTGTGATATTTGCAAATGAATTGCTCCACGGTGTCTGCAGCTACAAAGGTTAGTGAGGGCTTGTTTTAAAGCTCATAATCCAATTGCTACAAATATGTGAATATTTAAATGTCAATAGCCACAGTTTCACTATAATATTTTTTTTTGTTTACAAACGTTTTATTGAGGTATTTTAGGTACAAAATGTATAGGCACAGAGAGATCGGTACGTACATTCCAGAAACCAGATAAAATATTGCAAATATACATGTCTCATAATGACTTTAACAAAATAAAAGAATAAACAATAACGGAATAATAAGAAAAAAAACTTTAAAAAAAGTAAGAAATATAATTGGAATACACAAGATTGCATCTGTGAGGTAAGATAAGCGAGTACTTGTGAGGTATGATTAGGTCAAGAATATCCATGCAACATTACCATTACCATCGGTAAGACCACAAACCTATATGGTTACTAGAAATGGGGACAAGGAATTCCCCAAACATAATTTGTTTGGTAAGCTGACCAATTTTCTGATTTAATGTCAAAGATGTGCATGGAGTCCATGAGAGTGTGATGCACCCTTTCCATCAATCCAATAGACTCCATGCGGAGGAGCACCTGTGGTCATGGTACCGAGGGACATCGCCAGTTTAGGGCGATAGCCCATTGGATAGCACTAAAAAGCGTATGTGCTAACTTTTGTTGGGGGGGAAAGACCTCTGGGATTTCTGCAAATAAAATGTACATCTGATAAGTCAGGGTCACAGGTACACAACCGTTATTTGGAGTACCAGCGATGAGGTTTTTTGCCACAAGGATCTCAAAACAGTGCAGCTCCAGAACGTGTGACGGAGAGTATCCCTGTCACGACATCCTCTGTGTCAGGAACCAGTGGGTAAATTCTGTGCAACCTGTCAGGGGTATAGTTCTAGTGAGTATATAATAGACTACAGTCTCTTTGATGGAGTCGTGTGCATTTATGCATATTGGAGACCATGTCCCACCAGTCTTCTGCAGAGATCTCCTGGGCCATCTCCGTCTCCCATCCTTTCATAGCTGTTGATTTGGTTATAGTATTGTGGTCGTTAAGGTACTCTGGAGGCCTCCCCGCATAAGTTTTCAAATGGTTATTTAGCCAATCCCACAACTTGGGCTAACCACCCAGCTAGCACCAGCTAGCTGCCATAACCTCGGTATCCTCTTCTTCAGTGAGCGGTCCTGTTTCCGATAATAGTGGTCAAAACGTCACTTCCGCCCATAGCTCTTAAAGCAACATTTATTTATTTTTATTTTTTTAAATGACATTTAATCATTTATTTATTTTTATTGTATTTTAGTGTAAATATGAGATCTGAGGTCTTTTTGACCCCAGATCTCATATTTAAGAGGTCCTGTCATGCTATTTTTTCTATTACAAGGGATGTTTACATTCCTTGTAACAGGAAAAAAGGGGCACAATTTTTTTTTTCTAAAAGAACAGTGTAAAAATAAAAAATAACAGGTAGAAGCAAATGCATACGTGAGCAGCGCCCACATATGAAAACAATGCTTAAACCAGACATGTGAGGTATCGCCGCAATCGGTACTTCAATAATTGTAGCCCTAGACATCCTCTGTAATTCAAAACATGCAACCTGTAGAATTTTTTAAACGTCGCCTATGGAGATTTTTAAGGGTAAAAGTTTGTTGCCATTCCACGAGTGGGCACAATTTTGAAGCGTGACATGTTGGGTATCAATTTACTTGGCGTAACATTATCTTTCACAGTATAAAAAAAAATTGGGCTAACTTTACTGTTGTCTTATTTTTTAATTCAAAAAGTGTATTTTTTCCAAAACAAGTGCGCTTGTAAGACTGCTGCGCAAATACGGTGTGACAGAAAGTATTGCAACGACCGCCATTTTATTCTCTAAGGTGTTAGAAAAAAAAGTATAATGTTTGGGGGTTCTAAGTATTTTTCTAGCAAAAAAAAAAGTTTTTAACTTGTAAACAACAAATCTCAGAAAGAGGCTCGGTCCTTAAGTGGTTAAGGTGTTAGAAAGTGTTGTGTTTGCAAGTATTTGTAGAATTCAGATCTGTAGAAGGCAAAATTCTGTTGTAGGTGAGCAAAAGGAAGAGTCCTGCAATAGAGAGTCCAGAGTTACGAGACCCTGTCAGGTCCAGCTAGAAAACTCTAGGCCTGTATTAAAGGCTGGGGGGAACTGAGGTTCACCTAGAAAAAAGCTAAGTGTGGCGGACTAGAGAGTAATTTAAACTTCACCTTGTAGAGAGACCAAAGATAAAGGGACTGACTCACAATACCGAGGAGCAATGTCTTTAGGGGAAATAGAGCGTGACCAGAGGAGACCCGGGAGGTAGTATGGAACAAAACCAAAACCCTCTCGAATTGTAACCACGGTATAGATGTTGGGGAGGTGTGCCATTTAGCCAGTTGTATTAGGCGGGATGCCAAGAAGTATTTCCATAGATCCGGGCATCCCAGGCCACCTTTAGATTTGGCCCTATATGACAACAAGCAGCCCATTCAAGGCTTCTTGTTCTACCAAATAAATTTGAGCAGCTCTGTCTGTATTGTCATTATCGTGTAATGGGGGACATAAAGAGGTAATCATCTGAAATAAAATAATAGCTTAGGAAGGATTGACATTTTTACCGCTTACATTTGGCCTAAAAATGATATATGATATGAGGACCATTGGGTAAGTAGGTGTCTAATAGTGGAAAAGGCTTGTGCATAGTTATGTGTGTACATACATTTAAGCGAGGGGGCAAGTCGTATCCCTAAGTATTGCAACGTACCAGAGCTCCAGGAAAGTGCAAACTTATCTTTAAGGGTAGTTAATAAAGGTAGAGGGATAATGATGGGTACGGCTATGCATTTAGATGGATTCACTCCTAGACCAGTAAGGAAGTGAGAAGGTTGGGGAGGGAGATTAGGGGGTCAGTTATAAACCAAAGTACATCATCCGCGTATAAGCTTAGTTGAATTCTTGGTTACTTTTAACATATGCTTTTATATTTGAGTTTGGAGGAAATGGAGTGGGCTAGTGGTTCAATTGCCAAAGCAAACAAAAGGCGGGAAAGTTCCACGGCCCAGAGCAAAGTACTTAGATTTGCACCCTGGGAGTTTAATGCGGGTCTGGGGGACGATGATAAAGAGCCTTAAATCCGTTAATAAATTTGCCATTGAAGCCAAACTTGGACAAAATGGTCTCCAAATATGGCCAGAGGACACTGCCAAAGGCCTTATTAATGTCTAGGCTTAAGAGTAGTACCTTGCAGAAGTAGATTTCAGCATCCTGAATGACATTAGCTGCTAATCGTATATTATCGGTAATCTGTCTAGATCAGTGGTCCTCAACTCCTGTCCTCAGGACCCACTAACAGGCCAGATTTTAAGTATTACCTTGGGAAGATGCAGACTAGAATACTGCAATCACTGAGCAGCAAATTATATCACCTGTGATGTATTTTAGTTATCTTGCAAACCTGGAGTGTTAGTGGGTCCTGAGGACAGGAGTTGAGAACCGCTGGTCTAGATGGTATGAAGCCTGTCTCATCAGGGGAGATCAGTGTGATAACCGATGCTAAACGATCCGCCAATATACGGCCAAAAATCTTTAAGCCGTTATTAATGACCAAATTGGGGCGAAAGGTATGATCTTTACCCGTTTTTGGAATTTTTTTTTTATTATACCCATATCTGCCTTATTTATGTTATCTGTTTTTGTAATAAATTTAGGGATTTGAAAATTTGTCAATAAAGACAGGATGGATTAGCCATTACAACCAATCTTCATTTCTGCTTAGCAATTGTTGAGATAAGCAATTGACTTTGAAAGGAACTGCATTCCTTTCAAAGTCAACTGAATCATAGACTTGCATTATGAAAGGCGCAGTGCAGTAGAAGAGGTGATTAACACTTAAAAGTAGGAAGCAGTGCCTGTGTATGTAATGAACAAATGTGGCTACCCACAAGTACATTTATAATTACAAACTGTAGATAAATATGCAAATAACAAGGTTTTCCTAAAACTCTGACAGGCATACAGTATATACCACAAAAGCATTAATAGGATTACACATTCCTTTAAATTAAAAGCAAATGAAACATACATTAAAAGCTGTATGTTTCTTGCTCTGTGATTTATAAATCAGATGCAATATATTTTTCTCACTAGACCCTTTCCAAAAGATATTGAAATAAGTATAACATTGAGGGGTATACCCATCTCCCAATTTCCCAGCAATGTATTTGTACAGTGCATATAACTGAAGTGTATGCTCTATAAAAAAAAACGATTTCCTCCAGCTGCTATAGTCTTCCTTCAAAATGTACCAGTTCTATAGTTCCGCTTGATTTAACAAAGTGCTGCTACTGTACAAACCAAGAGTGAAATGTTTAAAAGATAAAAAGTAGTGATGCATGATTTATAATGTTAATGGGGCTTTTCAGGGCACTTCTTAGCAGTGATTAGATTTCACCCTTGGGCATCTTGTGGTATAAAGACATTTATTATGCTTAGTTGCTCAAGGTTTGCCTACTGAGCATATCATCTGGATAATCAAGGAGTATGCAAGGTGCAGAAGTACAATGTGCTTGTTACAATGTGAAATGGTTACATAACTGAAGTGTGCTACAATAGAACGACTTATTACGACATAACGCAAATTATCTGTCTATCTGTCTATCTATCTATCTATCTATCTATCTATCTATCTATCTATCTGTATAAAAACAAATAGTCAATCAAAAGATAACATAACAAAACGATATGATGTCCTGGGCTTTCAGTGGGGATGTCTGAATGATGGGTGCAGTTACAGGCATCATTCAGATATCATTTTTTTCAGCCGGCGATTCCCTACACCGTAAACACAATCATATCCGCTGTTCAGTTGCTTGATTGTTCTTACAGGAGGCGGAAGGGGACGTCTCCTCCCTCACGCCGCCCTCCGGTTCTTCTACCGGCTCGCCCATGCGATCGGGGAGCCGGAGAAGGAATTTGCTGGTGCCAGAAGTTAGCCATAGAGAATACCATAGGGCCAGATGGTCCCCGGCAGTCTCTATGACTCTCGGAGGCCCGGGCACGATGTTATGACATCAGGTCCAGGCCGGCGGAAGTAAACATTGTCGGGGACTTGGCCAGAAAGGCCGAGATCGTTTATTTTTTTTATCTCAGGCTTTCCAGCATGGAGGAGAGATGTGGGGTCTTATACACCCCAGATCGCTCTGTAAAGAGGACCTGTCATGCCCTATTCCTATTACAAGGAATGTTTACATTCCTTGTTTTAGGAATAAAAGAGATCAAAAAAATATTTTTTAAAGGGAAAGTGTAAAAATGTTTTTTTTAAATAAAACAAACAATAAATATGCGTCCACATGTGTAAACAACGTTCAAACAACACATGTGAAGAATCACCGCGAACGTTAGAGCAAGAGCAATAATTCTAGCTCCTCTGTAACTGTAAATAGGTAACCTGTAAAAATGTTTAAAGCGTGACATGTGAGGTATCTATTTACTTGGCGCAACATCATCTGTCACATTATACAAAAAAATTAGGCTAACTTTACTGTTTTTTTATTTTTTATTGAAAGTGTTTTACATGAAACTGTTTTTTTTTTCACGTTTGAAAAATTGCTGCGCAAATACTGTGTGACATAAAAAGTCGCAATGACAGCCATTTTATTCCCTAGGGTCTCTACGTTAAAAAAAAAAAAAAAATATATATATATATATATATATATATATATATATATATATATATATATATATATATGGTATATAATGTTTGGGGGATCTAAGTAATTTTCTAGCAAAAAAAATTATGATTTTTTTACATATAGGAGAGAAGTGCTGGAATGCACGGTATGGAAGTGGTTAAGTGCAATAGGGCATGATATAGTTCAATTTATAAGACCCCTTTCACACTGCAGCTCCACTAAAACAGCGGTCGTTTTATCTGCGCTTTTTCGGGCACCAGCGGGGTGGATTTTTTAAGGTTTAGAAAAAAGGGAAAAGTCTAGTTTTGCGGCTCTTTCAAAGCTCTTTCAAGGCGCTTTGGAAGCGCTGCCCTTTCATTTCAATGGGCAGGGGCATTTTGGGAGCACTATTTATAGCGCTCCCAAACCGCCCCAAAGATCTTTTTCAAATGTCCTGCAAGCACACCGCCTGAGTGTGAAAGCACTCATTGCAATGAATGGGAGGCTGTTTTCAGGCACTTTTTAGAGGCTATTTCTAGCGCTAAAATGCCTGAAAACTGCCTCAGTGTGAAAGAGGTCTAAAGCTCAATTCTGCCCTTTAGGAAAAGGCACGATGAAGAGTGATATTTTAGCTATCATCATCTTGTTATGTGTTAGAGTGTTAGGTATGTAAAAAAGCTATAAACTGTGAAAAAAAGACCTGGTTATTACTTGTTATCATTCTTTTCAAATATCACCTGTCCGAGCCTGAATGAATTTGCTCTTTTATGCTGTGTTTTTGTCCTAGGGTTGCCACCCTTTGGTTTACAGGGAAATCAAATGGACAAGGGGCAGAATCGCAAAAAGCAAAACGTGGATTTGGCTTTATAAGTGTAGTTAAATTACTGTGGTTTAGGGCCTTGTCATACTATACTGTAGCAATCCTGTCATTGGTGGCAAACTGCTGGAAACAGAATCACTAAGGAGAGCTCTCACCTGTTCCTACTGTGTTTTTCCCTTACCAATCAAAATGCTGCAAAATCTCACCTGTCAGCAATGGAACAGCAGCGGAGTGACACCCGACTGGTTTAGCCAGCTAATTAGTGATCCTAGTGGCAGCTCACCAGTGACAGGATCGCTAGTGTGAAATGAGCCTTATTAATGTAGCGCACCCAATGTAGGAGCTGATGGTGAATAGGGATACCCCACCTTGCAGTCCTACAGTCCTATATACAGCTCCTTTCCATCCTCCAGCACTTTGCTTGCTTTCGGAATCACCAGTGGTGTCACTATGTAAACAATCTGTAGCACTGGCCAATTACAGGCAGGGACTCTCAGCCCCTATACGTGTAGGATGTAGAGTGACACCACTAACACATTCACTGTACTTCCTCCTGTGGTCACTGGTCCCAGCACCACCTCTTCAGGCCCTTCTGGCTGCAGCAGCCTCTTTAGCTAGCCCTCCTGGCTATTTCACCACAGTCCTCCAGACTGACATTCCCCTAGTCCTCCAGATTGACTCTCAGGAGATCTCCCAGACATGGTGACTCTCTATACTGCTGTTCTCACACTTGCTCCCGTGCATCCAGGAAAGGATCCCTCTGTGTGTTGTAGAGGTTTCTTGCAGCACCAGAGCCCCAGGTTCGAGGTTACCGCCCAGACTAGGCGGTACACTCAAGGGCCACCGATAGCCTCCTCAGCACTCCATCTCCATCTTCCACCCGACTGCCCCTGCTGGCATGACCCTAGAGTATTTATGAGGTGCCCACCCCCTGCCAACCCACTTGCTGAGGATTGACTGGGGTCCTCCTCAATACTCCAAGCAGCCCCTCCTAGACTCCACCCTCTACTACTGGAAGCTTCTCCAAGGTTACAGAGAGCAGGGGGAGTTGCTAGAGGTGCTGCTTGATGAGTCATCCAGCCTCCCTGAGTTACTGATCTCTGACCCAGATTCAATCCAGGCTTGGCTGCCAGCCAAGCCAAATTTACCTATGTACAGCTTACAAAAAAAAACTATCTACACCTAGCACACTAAGAGCCGGTTCACACTGGGGCGACTTGTCAGGCGACCTAGCCGCCTGACAAGTCGCCTCCCGGTCTGTACAATGGAACCGTTCTAATCGGAGCGACACAAGTCGCTCCGACTTAGAAGAAAGGTTCCTGTACTACTTTGGGGGCGACTTGCATAGACTTCTATACAGAAGTCGTCTTGCAAGTCGCCCCGGCAGTCGTGTGCAGGTCGCCTCGGTGAGGCGACCTGCAAGTCGTGCCGCGTCTAGTGTGAACCGGCACTAAGTGTGCTACATTAATAATAAGCACGGTGTAAGCACCAGATTTTCATGTTATTATGATAATCAAATAGCCTTCTTCAGTCTTGAAACTAAGGTCACTTTGAACCCCTCAGTCTGTAGATGAATACACAATGCAACAACAAAGAAAATATGGAAATAAACTAGCCAAGAAATTGTTGGAATCAATGTAGACTTTACGGTATGGCCAAAAATGTTGAATCAGCTAAACCAAAAAAATTGTGTATGCATGTGTAGTTTACGCAGGCTATTTGGAATATTATTACAGTGGGTGCTCAGGCAAACAACTAAGGGCACTGTGCTGCAAAGAGAATAGGCTACTGTCTGTGGCATGAGTCACAGTAGGATTTGGCACTTTCACTGTCTGAAGCATGCCTCTGCTGTAATTCTAATTGTGGCAGAGACTGAAGTATGGACTGAAGACTGGATGCAATTCAGCCAACCACACCTTGTATAGTGCTACCCCTGCAAGGGCTGCTGAATTTAACTGATTCCTTCCCAAACAGCACAGAAACATTCACTCCAGCTCCTATAAACAATCTAGGAGTTGTCTTTTTTGTTGTTTATTACTGGTACGCTTGAGAACAGGACTACTAGGGCATGAGATACTCCACAGCACTCCACAAAAGCATAGTCTTTCTAGTAGTAGTAGTAGGTAACAGTGAACAGTCCGAGGCCCTACAGCTGAAGACCATGGGGTAAATCTTTGGGTCTCTGGTTACCTTGCGCCAATGCTCAACTATTGATACTCAGTGCAGCGTCCAGCAAACAGTCTCAGGGATCAACTCAAGGTCTCTACTCACACATTCTTAGGACAGCTTCCTCCTTCCAGCTTCCTCCGGATCAAAACCCATGAATAAGATGGTACCTCTCAGGACCAGATCCCTTGTGGTGTGGTTATGCAGTCCATTTTAGTCTTTATTCCTGGTCCCTCCTAAACCTCCTAGAGCAGCTGCTCCATCCATGGGCTGCCTGGCAGCAGCAGACCCTGCATCTATGAAACCCTCCTGGGAAGAAGGAACCCTGCTCTCCAGTGTTTGAGACTATTTATCCAGGCTTCAGCCCCCTACTGAACACTTACCCTACAGGGATAGGCCAGGGCCCAATATTTATTCTGGCTGGTTAATTTGAATTTCCTCCCCAAAACTCTGGAAGCTTCTTCCAGAGGCAAGGGGAAGAAATCAAACTCCCAACCCAGGCCAGAACAAACAAATTTGGCTTCCTTGATTGCAGAAGGAGACAAAGCTAAATTTGCCTAGCAACATACACTAGGAGGGTGCCCACAGACAGGCCACAAGCTGGTGTAAGATTACTCACGGTGAGCAAAAGGCCATGGTCACCTGCCTGGAGCTGAAGGGGACAGGTGAAAGGAAAGAAAATTTTAAAATTGGCACCCTAAGTCAGCCCTAAACCTGGAGAGTAGAACACAAAGTGGATTAGTTGCTTCAAAAGCAGATGGATGGTATCCTTCTTTCATATCTAGCATCTAGCATCAGCAGTGGGTGAACCTGGTTCCTGAGGTATTTTATTATTGGGCAATCCCAGTGCAAGTTTTCAAGTTGCATTTTGAATAATTAGGTTATGTAATAGAAGGAAGAAGATGACTGGGACAATAGCTCTAAGAATGTTTAGAACCCACACAAATTTTTAGCAAGTTATAACTTTTTTTTTTTTCCTCACACCCTTCTGTTAATGGTACCATGTGATTTTTGGTGCAGCACACTTTTAGAAGTAGTCCATTCGCTACTTTTTCAGAGTACTGGTGCGATTTGTAGCTCACTCAAATTAATGAGATGCAAAATTGTATTGCATGGGAATGTGTAGGAATCAAATGGGAATGCGGCATGCGTTCCTGTGCGATTCCAATGTGAAACAACCCAAAAGAAGGAAACACAGGTTGAAATAGATGGACTTCTTTCAATCCAATTATGTAACAGTTCTGACAGCTGACATGATTTTGATGATTGAAATAAATATGAATTTATAACTATCACTGTTTAGTAAATTGAGCCTTATCTTAAAAAATAAGAAAATAGAAGGCATTTATTTTTCAGGACATACAGTACTGTGTGTAGAAAAGGTCATTGTGAAATAATCAATCATTTTAACCTCAGTTCCAGCCAAATTTGTGACTGGTTCAGACATTTAGAAAACTTTCTCTAATGGAAAATTAATCGGGTATAAGTAAATTATATTATGCTGGACACACACATATTTTTCTTAAGTTCAGCCTATGGGATGAACAAAAGAAATCTAACAGATTTTTCCATTTACACTAAACAATGTGTATGGACGAATCTCTCCTGCAGGCTATTGTATTCTGACAGCTGAGGCTGGCAGCTGTCAAAATACCCCCAACAATGTCTGCAACTGATTAAATGCAGACACTGGTCAACAATTTTCCTTCTGCTCCCTTCAATATTCAGAGCATTGCTGTTCCACTGCTGCCAAGCAGGTTTGGATTCCAGAGGCATTCCATTTGGGGTTACCTTTGAGACATCATATGATATCCCTTAGATCAGGGGTCTCCAAACTATGGCCCTGCAGTTGTTCAGGAACTACAATTCCCATCATGCCTAGTCATGTCTGTGAATGTCGGAGTTTTAAAATGCATCATGGGAAGTGAAGTTCCAGAACAGCTGGGGGGCCATAGTTTGGCGATCCCTGCCTTAGATACTTGCTGAATATCAGGATTGGTTTTGCTTTATATTCTCATCCCTTCTTGAGGAATGGTTCAAACTTCAATAGGTTTTTAGAAGTAATATCCATATCTCAGTAAACCCTGTCTTAAACTTCAATGGGCTTGATGTCCTATTATTAGAATACTTTTCTGTGCCTCTCTAAATTTTTAGGAAACTCAAATTGGGCTGACCCTGTGAAACTAATAGGTACCACATTGTGGGGACCTCTTATCCTTCAGTGGCTGGGGGGGTTGGGCACTCTTTTTAACCGCTCCTCTTGTGATCTACAGTAGCAAAGAATAAACCTTTCATTTTAAAGAAGTGATGCGGTTTCATATGCAATTTCTCTCACCTTTCCCAATAACTATCGCTTGACATTTAATTGTCCCTGAAGAAGAAAAGACATAAATTTGTTAAAATTCAAAACGAGTTGGGATAACATTGTCTTCATCAAACCTATTGTGTTGACTGATCTAATGGTTATCTGTTATGTTAACTGCATCTCTTCTTATATTGTATTCTGTTATGGAGTATATTTTTAACCTTTTTTAATAAAATATATATTTTTTATATAACATTGAAGTGATTGATGCCCTAAAAAGTACCATGTAGAGCAGGGATATACAATTAGCGGACCTCCAGCTGTACTATAAGTCCCATGAGGCATAGCAAGACTCTGACAGCCACAAGCATGACACCCAGAGGCAGAGGCATGATGGAACTTGTAGTTTTGCAACAGCTGGAGGTCCGCTAATTGCATATCCCTGATGTAGAGGGTTCTTTTTGTTTGGTTCATAAATTAGGGATGTGGGCTTCTCACTTTTTCCTTAACAACAGAATTTTCAATTTATTTCTTCAATATTCAGAGAGGCCAGAGCCACCTACAGAGGGATTTTCAGCCAAGTCACCTGACCTAAATTTGTTCCATGTGTGGCCGACTTTAGAGTATTTTCTTTTTTAATACACCATTGCTGTATATTGTGGCATGTCAAAAATGTGTTCATGCAGACTTGAAAAGTTAGTGAAATGTCAATTTTAAAGCTGAATTCCAGGCAGAGAATAATTACACACCTTAAAGTGGTTCTAAAGTCTAAACATTTTTTGCCTTAATGCATTTTTATGCATTAGGGTAAAAAAAGCCAACAACCTGTTTCCCCCATCCCTAAATACTTACCTGGCTCCTCTCACCGATCCAGCGCTATCCCAGCTGCAGCACTGCTCTCCTCTCTTTCTGATCTGACAGGAGATACAGGCATCTATAGGCTCCTACTGCTGTCAGTCACACTCCTGTGAGTAGGAAGCGGGGGTCTGGCTTACTGCCACTGTATGAGGGGGCACCCGGAGCAAGGAGGACCCAACAGCGTGGCGGGTGACTCCATAAGAGGAGGTAAGGGACTGCTCTGTGCAATACTATTGCATACAGTAGAGCAGGTGAGTATAACATCTTTTTTATTTTAAATTAAAAAATATCCTTTACAATCACTTTAATGCAAATCTGTATTCATTAATATATACTTAACTGTACTCAAAGTTTAAGTATTTGATTTTTGTTATATTTTAAGAATAACTGGGGATACAGGAATGGGAGGGGGTACAGGGAATGTGGGGTTTTAAAATGTTTTTATGCATTCTTTTTTGACATTTTATTTAACTTTTTAAACAATGCAGTGTGGCACTGCAAAAAGAAGCTTACAAACAATACTATCAAATTGTTTTGTCACTGGCCAGTCTATACAAAGTTGAGAGCTTTAGCTTTATTTTTTAAGACTAAACTTAAAACCATACAGTAGCTTTTAGATCTGTTGGGTCTGCTACTTCCAGCAGTCAATTCAGGCCTGTTACCAGATTTATGTCTTTATATATGTTTCAAGTCAACATAATCTAAAGGTGATCTACTAATGCTATGTACTGTTAGACATTATCAGGATACCCATTTGTGGTATTGATATGTCTGTAAATGTTACTGGGACCGGTGTTGTATTATCTATTTAATTAGCACTGCCTCCTTCTGATGGAATCTGGCATTGTAGTTCATTAATAAAATTACATTCTGTAAATACTGTATATTCATTAAACCACTTCAATACAGGTCACTTTCACCCCCTTCCTGCCCAGGCCAATTTTCAGCTTTCAGCGCTGTCGCACTTTGAATGTCAATTGCGCAGTCATGCAATGCTCTACCCAAACAAAATTTTTATGTTAAATTTTTTTTTAGACAGATAGAGATTTCTTTTGGTGGTATTTTATCACCACTGAGTTTTTTTTTTGTTGCCAAACAAATGAAAACATTTTGGATAAAAATGTTTGTCTTAGTAATTCTTCTCCTTCACTCATGTGCGCTGATGAGGCTGCACTGACGGTCACTGATGGGCTGCACTGATGGGCACTGATGAGGTGACACTGATGGGCACTGATGGGTGGACTCACACTTGAACTGGTGCATAGGCTTCCAGATTTTATTAAAGATAACAAGACAGTTCTTTTGCAATATTCAGCATAAATCTAGGAATGTCGCGAACAGAGAAGCCTCTATAGGCACAAAGTTCTCCCCCTCCCTAGTGAATTTATATATGGGTTGGTGGCATGAATTTTGTATATTTTAATGCGATAATCTCTGTTTGACCAATTTACGGTGGTTTGGGAGGTTATTGATGATGTGTTGATGGTGTGGGAGGAGGGCACCTGAAATTAGTTTGTTGCCTACCTGAATTTAAATGAATGAAATTTACAATTCACATGTACATGAGATCCAGAGAAGATTGACTTCCTGGACCTAAACTAGAGAGGTGATAAAATGACAGGAAAAATTTCCACCTGCACTTTTCGGAAACAGCATGTGAAAAATACTATTCTACGGGCAACTAGATGTCACCCCTCGCACACACTAAGATTATCCAGATGGGAGAATTCATGAGAACTCTCGAATTATTCCAGCAAGGAACTGTGTTTAAAAGAAACCGGAATAATAGAAGAAAAATTGAGGGAAGAGGTTATTCAGAAGGTTAGATTCAACAAGCCAGGAATAAAGTTAGAGAAAGAGACATGGAAACATTGTTGCAGAATGTAACTGGGTGAGTCAAATGTATAAAAGGGAAAATGAGATTAACTTTGTCACCACTTGCAGTGTGGAATATACACAAAATAAAGATATTATGAAAAAGAATATACCCATCCTTTGTGGTGACAAGGTTGTCATTTTTCACATAGAAGAGCACCAAGTCAGTATAAAAGTGAGAACAAATTGAAACAGACTTTGGTATCAGTAAAGGATTTCTATAAGTGTGGATATAAAATGTGTAGGTATTGCAAAGTTCACCAAAAACTCCACAAGTGTTTTCTCTGAAGCAATATATTAACTGTAATACTTGTAATATAGTATATTAAGCCAAGGTGAGAGCTGTGGGTGGAGCTGTGGTGCAAAGATGAAAACTGTGGATCGGGGACGCAAAGGTAAGCTGTGGGCCGGGACGCATGGATGAGCTGTGGGCGAGGACGCAAAGGGGAGCTGTGGGCAGGGATGCAAAGATGAGCTGTGGACAAGGACACAAAGGTCTGCTGTGGATGGAAATGCAGAGGTGAGCTGTGAGCGGGGACGTAAATGTGAGCTGTTGGCAGGGACGCAAAGGTGATCTGTGGGTGGGGACATAAAGGTGATCTGTGGGCGGGGAGGCAAAGCTGAGCTGTGTGTGGGGATACAAAGGTAATGACCGCGCAATTAGTAGTTAAATTGACACAGTGCCAAATTGTAAAAAGTGCTCTTGTCAGGAAGGGGGTAAATCCTTCCGGGGCTGAAGTGGTTAAAAAATTGTTAACTAAATGGTACTACGTCCCATCAAAACTTCATACGATCAACCCAGAGGTATCATCGTTGTGTTGGAGGGAGTGCGGGCTTGAGGGAACACATGCCCATATATGGTGGCATTGTCCCCTGATTCAACCATTTTGGAGAGAAATATTGAAAATGATTAAGAAGATTAGTGGTGTGGAGATCAGGTACTATCCCTGGCAGTGTTTTTTTTCCATGCTACAGGTGAGACAAGGAAGAAATATAGAGCAGCAGTGGTCCCATTTTTGTTGAATGAAGCGAAAGCCCTAATTCCGAGACAATGGAAACTAAAGAAAATCCTGTTAATAAAGGATTGGTTTAGGGAAAAGATAAAACTAGATTGATGG
Source organism: Lithobates clamitans (assembly GCA_037952925.1). NCBI lineage: Eukaryota > Metazoa > Chordata > Amphibia > Anura > Ranidae > Lithobates > Lithobates clamitans. Next base: position 7,347,258 of record JBBGZY010000911.1, on the reverse strand, counting down.
AAGAACTAATATCTTCCTTGTCAAAAGAAGTTTATTGAGTATACAATATTATAAAGATACATAAAGTAAGTTTACAAGGATCTATAAAGTAAGCTCATTGTTTTACAGTAGGGTTTATATAGGTAAATATCATGAAATTTCAAATATTAAACATTGGGTTCACGTAAACCTAAATTAAAGATATATATCATTTCCTTAGTTACTTTTGTAGGTATTTAAATTATTTATTCCTACTATACATATTGTTTACAAGTAGAGTGTATATAGGTCAAATAAATTCTGATAATGAGCTTTAATCGTAAGGTGGAGAAAAGGAAAGAGAAAGAAGAAAAAGGGTTGAAAGGTAGAGGTATGGTCCACAAGGTTGTCCCGCTCGTCAGTTTATTATTCTTTTTAGTTCTCTTTGAAGCCTTAGAATGGGTGTCTCTGTAAGTCATTCTATCTGTTACCATGGCAACAGGACAGAGTCATTGAAGTTTGGCAGGAACTGTTGTTTTATCCAAGGATGCCAAAGTTTTTCAAATTTTGGAATTTGATTTTGATCGATGGCTACCATCTTAGCATGGGACATTGTATTATTCATTCTGTGAATTGTTTCTGCTAGTACCAATGTAGGAGATTTCCATGCCTTGGCCACTGTTTGTTTTGCAGCCGTTATTAGTTGGATCATAAGTTTGAATTGAGAGAGTGTTAACCATTCCGGTTTTAGATTAAGTTAAATATGGATCTGGTTGTATTATTTTTTAAAATATTTTAGATGCAATCACGAAGACTTCCTTCCAGAAGGTTTGGATTACTGGGCACGTCCACCATATGTCAAAATATGTGCCTATTTCTGGACATCCACAAAAACAAAGAGCTGAGGTATTAGGTGAATATTTTGCCACTCTAGCGGGTACAAGGTACCAGCGAGTTAGGACTTTATAATTTGTCTCCAGTGCTAAGATGTTGGGTGAAGATGACTTAGATGTGAGCCATATGTTAGACCAGTCCGTGTCTTCTAAAGTTCGTCCCAGGTCCTCCTCCCAGTTCTGAACGTAAGAGGGTCTATTAAGATTTGCTACTCCATATAATTGATTATAAAGTGATGAAATTGTACCTTTAGCAAATGGATCTTTTGTACAGATTGATTCAAAAATGGATAATTGGGATAATGGTGTATCCCCCTTTAGAAATGGTGTATAGAAATTTTTGATTTGGAGATATCTAAATATCTCAGAGTTTGGTAGATCATATTTTTCTCTAAGCGATGGGAATGAAAGGAATGATTTAGATGCTATGAAGTCATTTAGTGTCTGAATGCCTGATGTTGTCCAAGCTTTAAAAGAATTTGGGTAGATCCATGCCGGATAAAAGGCCGGATTTCTGATAAAAGAAAGGAGAGGATTGTGTGGAGATTGTAACTGATATTTGGTTTTTAGTTTATCCCAGAGAGATAAGAAGTGTTTAGTTATGGGGTTATGAATTTTAAAGCGGTCTTTAGGATCAAGCCATAATAAATTTGATATTAATAGAGGGTCATTTTCTGAAGCCTCTATAAATACCCATAATGGGATTTCCTGTTTTGCATGGTATTTGGACAGACTGGCCAAATGTGCTGCTCTGTAGTAGTTAGTAAAATTAAGGTATTCCAGGCCTCCTTTATTTTTGGGAAGATGTAGTGTGTGTATAGGTATACGTGGTTTAGAAGAGCCCCATATAAACGAAGTTGCTCTTTTTTGTACTATTCTCAAAAAATAGGAAGGAATTGGAATAGGAAGGACTCTGAATAGATAAAGCAATTTGGGTAGAATAGTCATTTTGATTGCATTAATCTTCCCTATCCAGGATAAAGGAAGTTGCGGCCATTGTTTTATTAGATTTGTGATCTGTCTTAATACAGGAGGATAATTGGTTGAGAATAAGTCAGAATGAGATGCTGTTAAATGAATTCCAAGATATGGGATTGATTTTTCTGCCCATGTGAATGGGAGTGCAGCCCTAGCCGGGATCAATCCCATGTTTGTGAGTGAAATATTAAGCACTAGGCATTTCTTAGGATTAATCATAAGGCCGGATAGGGCTGCAAATCCATCAAGAGCTGGTATTAAGTTAGGACCAGAGACCTGTGGTGATGATAGAAAAAGTAATATATCGTCTGCAAATATACATAATTTGTGTGTAATACCTCCTATTTCAATGCCAGTTATAGTTTGGTTTGTTCTGATGTATTGGGCCATGGGTTCGAGTATAAGGGCAAATAATAAGGAAGATAATGGGCAACCCTGTCGGGTACCTCTTTCGATATTAAAGGCTTCAGATTTGTATCCAGCATATTTCATATAGGCTTTGGGTTTATTATATAATGCTTTGATCCATGTTAAAAAGTGGGGTCCAAAACCCCATTTTTGTAATGAATATTGCATATATTGCCAGGATACTGTGTCAAATGCCCTCTTAATATCGAGAGATAGAAAACATAAAGGGATTTTCCGTTTTTTAGCAATATGTGCCAATAACACTGCCCTGCGTATATTATCGCCTGCCTGTCTATTTGGCATGAAGCCTACTTGATCTCTATGTATTAATTTTCCTATAATGCTATTGAGGCGTTTTGCTATTATTTTTGCTAATAATTTAATATCGAGGTTTAACAGAGAGATAGGCCGATAATTCACACAGGAAGTATCATCAGAAAGGGGTTTTGGGATCATACAAACAATTGTCATTAGTGTTTCTTGCCGAAAAGAATGTCCATCTAGAAGTTTGTTAAAAGTTTCAGTGAGAATGGGAGAGAGTATTTCTGAGAATGTTTTATAGTATAAAGCCGAGTAGCCGTCTGGGCCTGGTCTTTTGTTAAGTTTTAGGTCTTTTATAGCGTTAGCAACTTCATCTATAGTTATAGGCTCATCCAAACTGCTTTTTTGATTCTGAGATAACTCAGGTAAGGTTATTTTTGAGAAGAAGGATTCAGCCTCTGTAGGATTAAATTCATTGTTTGTCTTGTATAAAGTTGCGAGATGTGAGTGAAATTTATGGACTATTTTAACTGGATTACAAGTGTAAACATTTTTTGATAATTTCAAACGTATTGGTTTGAAAGATTTGTTAGTTGAATTTAATGCCCGAGCCAAATATGTACCTGGTTTGTTTGTATTCATGTAGAAATTGTGTTTGGAGCGTTTGAGGGATTTATCAACTGACTCAGTGAGAAATAGATTGTATTCCAATCTAGATTTTTCCAGATGAGATTTTGTACTCTGAGATGGATTATCTTGAAATGATATGTAGGCTGCATTAAAATTGAGTTCTAGTTTTTTTGCTAGATTTTTGCGTTCCCGTTTAAATAGTGCCATTTGTCTTTGTATTGTACCACGCAAGACAGGCTTATGAGCTTCCCACAGTGTTATTGGGGAGATGTCTGTTGTATTATTAATTGATATGTATTCCTTTAAAGCTTGTTCAATGGCCATCTGATGTAGTGGGTGTTTGAGCATTATGTCCGGTAAGTACCACGTTGGGTCATGCGCTTTTGGTATGGCTGAGGCTATAGTAGTGTATACTGCATTATGGTCAGACCACGGAATCGGAATTATATCTGATGCAATAATTTCTGGTATCATTCCTATTGTTAGAAAAATATGATCTATTCTGGTGAAGGTTTGATAAGGGTGCGGGAAATAAGTGAATTTCTTTTTCATTGGGTTACTTTCTCTCCACGAATCTACCAGATTGTATTTGGAAAGAAGTTGAGAAAAAGGTAATCTAGAGGTTATTTTGGATGGTGTAAAGGGTGATTTATCTAGAAATGGGAGGAGGACCTGGTTCGAATCCCCACACATTATCACTGTTCCTATTTTGTGTGTATTAATCACTTGTAATATATGTGAGAGGAATGGTGTAGGTTGTTTGTTAGGAGCGTAGTAGGAAATCACTGTGATTGCTGTATCCATTATATAACCCATGAGTATCAGGTATCTACCTTCTGGGTCTTTAATTTCTGATGATAAGGTGAATGGTGTGGATCGGTGAAATGCAATTAGAGTTCCCCTTTGCTTGGTACAGGCAGAAGCCGTGTAAATTTGTTTATAAAAAGGAGAAATATATTTTGGAGTAGAATCTTTGGTGAAGTGTGTTTCTTGGAGGCATACTATGTGAGCCTTCTTGTTATGAAAAGTACGGAAGGCTTTGGTCCTTTTTTGAGGGACATTTATTCCCTGAACATTCAGGGAAAGTATATTCAGTGGTGCCATGGCAACAGATCAAATAGTTTTGACTTACTTTTTGTTATGCAGAGCTGACTGCGCAGATCAACCTGTGTGGACTGAAGAGATGAATAGATAGAAAAGAAACCAGTGAATTCTGGAGTAAAGAGTAAACAAAAAACATATGAGATTAGATGATACATTGTATAAATTATTTTTTGCAAGTAATCACAATTTACCTGTGAAAGAGAGTAAATATCTCTCTCAGGGGAATAAGTGCCTTCGTCACACTCCCACATAATATGGTTGGGAGAATGAGGAGGGCTAATGGGGGTACACGGATCTTCCGCTTACAGGAGAGAAGTGCTATGTCAAAAGACATCAAAATGATGATTCATTAATTGGAGTGCAGAATATAGTTTTTGTTGAAATTATTTATTCCAGGGTGGTTGTATATGGTTAGTCTTGCCCTAGGCTAAATAATTCAGTTAGAAAGGTACTGTTAATAACTTTGGTATTGATGAAGATGGTTTGAATTATTTGGGGATTTTAACCCTTTTAGAGTAAACAATTACATATTTTATTCATATGTAACTGTTTAGATATGTTAACTCATAAAATATATAATATATTTTTTTTAAGAAAAGAAAGAAAAAGCTTCCATTACTTCTGGATTATTGAACATATTTGTCCTAAAAAGTAATAAATCTATTGTTATTACCTGATAATATATAACTGAACAAGAATTTCCTTATTTCACTTATATATTCTAAGGCTATATGAATCAGAAGTAATAAGAAATATAACTGGAATGTAACATGATCCCACACAGTGTGTGACTATCAGAATGCAGTTACATTCAGTTATAAATACAGGTTTTTTTTATAGAGAACCATCTCTTAGTATAATAAATGAAGAGATATCAGGAATTAAGATGTCAGTCCATTGAATCTTCTTGGTCCATGGATGATGTGGCATAACAGCCTCTTTTGTGAGAATGATGATTCCCATTTTGTTCTGAAATTTTCTGGGTGCTGCCTGAAGGTGAAGATGATGCCATTCTTCTGCGTGTGGGAGAGTTGCTACTTGTGGGTTCTGTCAGATTTAATTTTAAAAGGGTTTGTTGTAGTTCATCTGCTGATCTGCTTCTGTAAATTGTACCTTGGTAGTTAAATCTGACTGAAAAGGGGAAGCCCCATTGATACATAATGTTGTTGCGTTGCAGTTCCATTAGATGGGGTTTCATGGATCGTCTTTTAGTAATAGTAAGTTGGGATAGGTCAGCAAAAATTTGATAATTGTGTCCTTGAAAATTAAGTTCCTTTTTTTCTCTTGCAGCAATTAGTATTTGTTCTTTCGTTCTGTAATAATGAAATTTTGTGATTATATCACGTGGGGGTCCATCTTTCTTTTTGGCTGTGAGGGCTCTGTGTACTCTGTCCAGTTCTAAACGTTCAATAGGGATATCTGGCTTTAGTTCTTGTAATAGAGCAGTAATAGTAGATTGCAGGTCTGTCACAGTTTCAGGTATTCCCCTTATGCGCAAGTTTGAATGTCTGGCTCTATTTTCGTAATCTTCGAGCTTAGTTTGAAGTATTAAATTCTCTTCTTTTAATTGTTCCAATTCTGTTATATTTACTTGGGTTGTAATTTCAATCTCATCCATTTTTATTTCTAAGGCTGCGGTGCGGTTTCCCAGCTCTCTTATTTCTTTGGTTAGACTTTTTGTTATTTGGTCTGAGGTTTGTTTTAAAGCCTTATGAAGCATCTTTTCAAATTGTAATAATATTACTGGGGATACTGAGGAGGCTTGTGGAGAAGTTTGTGAGAGGATTTGTTCTGTATCTGACTCAAATGGAGAGTCTTGCTGTGACATTTTCTGTCTGTGAGAGCGCCCTGATGCTGTATCTTGTGAGGTGACTGGAGCTGCTTTAGTTGCAGTGAGTGCCTGTGAGCTCTTTGTGAGGTGATTTTTATTTCTGCCACGGTTTCCTCCCAGTACCATATTTCCTGCCCAAACTTTCACAGTTTGTTCCCTGGGGCAAAAAGGTTCAAATGGATACCTTTTGAGCCTGCAGGCTCCACTTTGTCCTTCTCTTCTCTCCTCAGCGGTGCAGAGCTCTAACAATGCATGTCTGCTCTGCTAGGCTCCGCCCATCTCCCGTGGAAGAATATCTTTGCAAAATGACTCCAGACAGAGATTCTATGGAACTTGGAGAGGTTGGCTTGAGTTTAAACAATCCGGGACATTCTTAAGCTATATGAGGCATTAAAGTATTGTTTGAGGGGAGAGCGATAGTGTTTTTTTTTTTTTTTTTAAAGGGGGGGAAGGGAACACAAAACTATAAGTGTGAAATAGGGTAGGGGACATATGTAGATGTCCTGCCCCTAGAATCACCCTTAAACAAAGTAATTAACTAAACACACAAGTAGGGGGGGGGGAGAAGGGAGGGAAGGAAGGGAAAAGGTAAAACATTTTTTTTTCTCTGCACTGGGGGAGTGGAGTTAATAGGGGGGAAAGAAGGTGGTATAAATAGAATTGGGGAAGGAAAGAGGGGTGGGAAAGGGTGCACGGAATTAAGGTGGAAATAGGGTGGGGGCCTTTGTGCAGCCATCTCTAGACCCACCCCCTAATTAAATACTTTATAACACTTTAGGTTCACATGGCTAAAAGCATTGGGTTATGGTAGGTGGGATGCATGGGGGGGGGGGGTTTCTCCCCCGAGTGTAGTATACCCCCTCTTGCTCTCAAAAATGGAGTAGACAGAAGTGGAAACCTCAGAATTGTATGTCCGCTTTTGGGAGATGAGAATACTGTATGATTTATATACCTTAGGAATGTCATGTATCATGTTTATTGTGTTTTGTGAATGTTATGTAACTAGTTATATATTTTTGCATATCAAGATTTTTGATTGTTATGTAATAAATGTTTGTCTTTTCTAAAAATTAATAAAAATAAATAAAATAAAAAAAGCTGAGGATAAAGTTGATGGACTGGCCAAGCATGTCTCCAGACCTAAACCCTATTGAGCATCTGTGGGGCATCCTCAAACAGAAGGTGGAGGAGTGCAAGGTCTCTAACATCCACCAGCTCCGTGATGTCATCATGGAGGAGTGGAAGAGGACTCCAGTGGCAACCTGTGAAGCTCTAGTGAACTCCATGCCCAAGAGGGTTAAGGCAGTGCTGGAAAATATGATGGCCACACAAAATATTGACACTTTGGGCTCAATTTGGACATTTTCACTTTGGAGTTGTACTCACTTTTGTTGCCAGCGGTTTAGACATTAATGGCTTTGTGTTGGGTTATTTTGAGGGGACAGAAAATGTACACTGTTATACAAGCTGTACACTCACTACTTTGCATTGTAGCAAAGTGTCATTTTGTTAGTGTTATCACATGAAAAGATATAATAAAATATTTACAAAAATGTGAGCTACTGTATGCAGTGGTCATCTTCAAGTATATTAGCAGGTGGACCTGTTTATTGTAATAGACTTTATATACAGCTCCTGTTAGTTTAGTTAACTCTGTCCCTTCTGGTCTGGGATTCTATAGCTAGTTTAGCGCAGGGCTCAATAACCAGCATAAGCTAAAGCCAGGTTAGGCATTACGACAGCCACTTCTGGTAGTTAGAGGTTCAGTTGCATGTCAGATTAGAAACTCCTAAAGAGGGACTAAAGCACGAGTAGATAGGCTAACTCTGAGTTCCAGTGCCACATCACATTTTCTGTGTGTGAAAGGCTGCATTCCAGTCTGGTTGGACAACAGTTGAAGGATCCCTCCATCACCGCTGGTCATGTCTTCAAGTCTCCGACACAAAGACTGAGTGATCATAGCATAGTCATCATCCTCAATGGCCCCTGCAAATGAACTTTGTTGCAACATTCATCTGGAGGTAACCTTATTAATAACTATATATACCAAGGTATATGTGCACAATTCCACCAGGACTCCTGTTGGGCCCTTTGCTGATAATATCAGTTTGCACATTGGATGTATGTACTGTTATTAATCTTTTCTTATATAAAGCTTACATTATTTTCAAACTGGTGTGCATGTACTGCATATACTTATGGTTTATGTTATTTGCTGGTTGCAGTAATTCTCTAGTTCCTATTACATGGATTAGATTACCAATTAAATGCTTCAGGACCGCCATATAGCAGATTTACATATATATATATGAACAGTATATATACATGATTCGCTGTCAGTGGACCACTTCTGCTGTGATTAATCACAGCAGAAGCTGATCTGCGGGTGCCGGGCACTGGATGTCCGCCGGCACCTGCCGTTCATTGGGCAGAAACTCAGGAGATCTGCTTTTTGTAAACAAGGCAGGTCTCCTTTCTCACATGGGGGAAAGGATGGATTTTGTGTCCCTACAAAGCAGGGAATAAAATCCATCTCTTCCCCCAGTAAAAGCAGCACATACAGTACACAAAAACACTGGCTAGACACACAGTTAACCCTTTGATTGCCCTAGATGTTTAACCGCTTCCCAGGTTGTGTGTCATTAGTGCAGTGTCATTAGTACAGTGACAGTGCATATTTTTAGCACTGATCACTGTATTAGTGTCACTGGTTCCCGCAAAGTGTCAAAAGTGTCAGTTAGTGCTCGATTGTCCGCTGCAATATTGCAGTCCCGCTATAAGTCGCGGTTTGCACCATTACTATTATAAAAAATAAATAAAAATTCCATAAATAAATACCATAGTTTGTAGACACTATTACATTTGCGTAAACCAATCAATATGCACTTATTGGGATTTTTTTTTTACCAAAAACATGTAGCAGAATACATATTGGCCTAAATTTATGAAAAAATTTGATTTTTTTACACTTTTTTATAGGAAAGAGCAAAAAATATTGTTTTCTTTTTTTCTTTTTTAAACTGTCAGCCATTTTTTTGTTTTTTTGCGCAGTGTTGATTAAATACAACCAAACGAAAGCTCTATTTGTGGGGAAATTTTTTTTTATTTGGGTACAGCGTTGCATGACTGCACAATTGTCAGTTAAAATAACGCAGTGCTGTATTGCAAAAAAAGGCCTGGTCATAAAGGGGGATAAATCTTCCGGAGGTCAAGTAGTTAATTTCTCAGGAAGAGAATCACAGCCTTTTACAGAGGCCCTGTTCTGGGGGGTGGAAGAACAGCCAACTTTATTATCAAACCCACACTTCCATTTCGCGAAGGTTCTGGCTTATTTATCTACAGGTTTAGTGCACTATCCAATTTTGGAAAGGCCATTTCTTATAACCCCCCAAGAGAGGAATATACAGTGGGGACAGAAAGTATTCAGTCCCCCTTAAATTTTTCACTCTTTGTTATATTGCAGCCATTTGCTAAAATCATTTAAGTTCATTTTTTTCCTCATTAATGTACACACAGCACCCCATATTGACAGAAAAACACAGAATTGTTGAAATTTTTGCATATTTATTATAAAAGAAAAACTGAAATATTACATGGTCCTAAGTATTCAGACCCTTTGCTCAGTATTTAGTAGAAGCACCCTTTTGATCTAATACAGCCATGAGTCTTTCTGGGAAAGTTTTTCACACCTGGATTTGGGGATCCTCTGCCATTTCTCCTTGCAGATCCTCTCCAGTTCTGTCAGGTTGGATGGTATTCGTTGGTGGACAGCCATTTTTAGGTCTCTCCAGAGATGCTCAATTGGGTTTAAGTCAGGGCTCTGGCTGGGCCATTCAAGAACAGTCACAGAGTTGTTGTGAAGCCACTCCTTCGTTATTTTAGCTGTGTGCTTAGGGTCATTGTCTTGTTGGAAGGTAAACTTTCGGCCCAGTCTGAGGTCCTGAGCACTCCGAAGAAGGTTTTTGTCCAGGATATCCCTGTACTTGGCCGCATTCATCTTTCCCTCGATTGCAACCAGTCATCCTGTCCCTACAGCTGAAAAACACCCCCACAGCATGATGCTGCCACCACCTTGCATTACTGTTAGGACTGTATTGGACAGGTGATGAGTAGTGCCTGGTTTTCTCCACACATACCACTAATGCCGCGTACACACGGTCTGACTTTTCGGCTACAAAATCCCGACAGCCCGTCCGACAGACTTTCGACGGACTTTCGAAGGACTTTTAGTGGACTTTTGACGGACTTTCGAAGAACTTTTGGCGGACTTTCTAATGAACGGACTTGCCTACATACGATCGCACAAAAGTCCGACGGATTCGTACGTGATGACGTATACCGGACTAAAATAAGGAAGTTTATAGCCAGTAGCCAATAGCTGCCCTAGCGTGGGTTTTTGTCCGTCGGACTAGCATACAGACGAGTGGATTTCTGAGTCCGGCGGAGTTACGACGTAAAGATTTGAAGCATGTTCCAAATCTAAAGTCTGTCAGATTTGCGGCTGGAAAAGTCCGCTGAAAGTCCAGGAAAGCCCACACACGATCGAATTGTCTGCCGGATTTGGTCCGTCGGCGTCCGACCGTGTGTATGCGGCATTAGAGTTAAGGCCAAAAAGTTCTATCTTGGTCTCATCAGACCAGAGAATCTTATTTCTCTACATCTTGGAGTCCTTCAGGTGTTTTTTAGCACTCCATGCGGGCTTTCATATGTCTTGCACTGAGAGAGGCTTCCGTCGGGCCACTCTGCATAAAGCCCCAACTGGTGGAGGGCTGCAGTGATGGTTGACTTTCTACAACTTTCTCCCATCTCCCGACTGCATCTCTGGAGCTCAGCCACAGTGATCTTTGGGTTCTTCTTTACCTCTCTCACCAAGGCTCTTCTCCCCGATAGCTCAGTTTGGCTGGACGGCCAGCTCTAGGAAGGGTTCTGGTCGTCCCAAACGTCTTCCATTTAAGGATTATGAAGGCCACTGTGCTCTTAGGAACCTTAAGTGCAGCAGAAATTGTTTTGTGACGTTGGCCAGATCTGTGCCTTGCCACAATTCTGTCTCTGAGCTCTTCAGGCAGTTCCTTTGACCTCATGATTCTCATTTGCTCTGACATGAACTGTGAGCTGTAAGGTCTTATATAGACAGGTGTGTGGCTTTCCTAATCAAGTTCAATCAGTATAGTCAAATACAGCTGGACTCAAATGAAGGTTTAGAACCATCTCAAGGATGATCAGAAGAAATGGACAGCACCTGAGTTAAATATATGAGTGTCAAAGCAAAAGGTCTGAATACTTAGGACCATGTGATATTTCAGTTTTTCTTTTTTAATAAATCTGCAAAATGTCAACAATTCTGTGTTTTTCTGTCAATATGGGGTGCTGTGTGTACATTAATGAGGAAAAAAAATGAACTTATATGATTTTAGCGAATGGCTGCAATATAACAAAGAGTGAAAAATTTAAGGGGGTCTGAATACTTTCCATCCCTACTGTATATATATATATCTATATCTATAGATATATCTAGATATATCTATAGATATAGATATATCTATATCTATAGATATATAGATATAGATATATCTATAGATATATATATATATATATATTCCATTTCTATTGGTTGCAGGAGGTTTGGTATTGAAAGGGCTGATTGCAAACATGTGTGCAATGTACGGGGCATGCCCAGCTATGCAATGATCTACGTTAATCTATCTGAGAATTGTACCACAGTGAGCCTGAGTGGTTGCCCTCACAGCAAGTCCTGATGTAGCTGTGGGCAGCTCTGGTGTAGTAAAGAATTACAGAGAACATAATGTTTACTTAGAGCAGCTGTTAAGCTGAAATGCAGGAGGAAATCGGCAAGGAAAGCTAACTAGCCTAAAACAACTCCTAATGGTGCATCACAACAATACTTTATATCTAAATTATTTTATGGCCCTTGTTTTGTGAAGGCACATTTACCATTGGATGCAGTTCATTTGGAAACTGTTACAGATAATTATGCATAAGTGAATGTAGCTTCTGAAGAGATAGCTGTAAGCACACATTTTATATTTACAGCCTCTTGTGCTGTAATTGGGACTGCTTCCTACACAAAATAATTATAGCCACTCTAGCGCACAGAAACTGTGGTTTTCTGCACAACAAAACCCTCACCTGAGTTCTTAGTAAATTTAGGGCAGCCTTCATGTAGACCAGATGTTACACGAGGGGTGAACAACAGAATCCAATAAGCAGAATTATTTTTGAGAAGTCTGTGGGATTTAAAAAGGACGCAGTGGCTAGTTTAACAGTATATAAAAACATTCTTGCAAGGTTACTAAGGGTTACCATTATTGCCAGAAAAGTGTATTTTATCAATCTTTTTAACTGGCAACACAGCTCTCCCTATCAATTGCTAGGTTCAGCCTCTTGTTAGGCCCGAGGGTGATCTTGGGGCCTGTGTTGACAGGCTTTTTTTTAACTTCAAACAAGCTTTAAATTCCTATACAAATCATAGCATAGCATACTAGCTCATTATCAATTACTTACCTGAGATCGAAGCCCCCGCAACGGTCCTCGTTCACCGCTCCGGCAGCCGACATCTCTCCCGGGGGTTACTTCCGGGTATCGCGACTCCGGTGCTGTGGTTGGCTGGAGCAGCGATGATGTCACTCCCGTGCATGCTCGCGGGAGCCACCGATAACGGCACAGTCTAACTGAAGCAAAAGCACATACGTGCCACTGCTTCAGTTTGCTTAACTGCGCATGTGCCGATATCGTCGGCATATGCAAATACAGGGATATCTCCTTATCGTGCAGGTTTAGACCCCTTTAACACTGGGGTGCTTTGCCGTGCAGGTTTAGACCCCTTTCACGCTGGGATGCTTTGCAGGCACTACAGCACTAAAAATAGCGCCTGCAAAGCGCCCTGAAAGAGCCGCTCCTGTCTCTCCTGTGTGAAAGCCCAAGGGCTTTCACACTGGAGCGGTGCGCTGGCAGGACGCTAAAAAAAGTCCTTCTAGCAGCTACTTTGGAGCAGTGGAGGAGCAGTATACACATCTCCGCTCCTGCTCATTGAAATGAATGGGCAGCGCGACTACACCGCCAGTAAAGCGCTGCTGCAGCAGCGCTTTGTGGGTTGTTTTAACCCTTTCTCGGCTGGTTTTAAACCTTTCTCGGCCACTAGAGGGGGTAAAAGCCCCCGCTAGCGGCCGAATGGTGCAGCGAAATTGACGGTAAAGCACCAATACAAATAGCGGAGCTTTACCGCCGACGCATCCACCCCCCAGTGTGAAAGGGGCCTTAGGAAATATCCAGTATAGCTACAGGTAAGCCTAATCATAGGCTTGCCTGTAGTAAAAAGTGGTTGTAAAGGGTTTACAACCACTTTAAACTGATGTCAAACTGATGCCACTGACATGAGCCCAAAGCCCTTTGACACAAGCCGTAGGGGTCATTACATTCTATGCATAGCTCCCAACTGTCCCTCTTTTTAAAAGACTGTCCTACCAAAAGTGTTATATTACTTTATACCTTTAATTCAACCTCTAAATTATTCCATTTATTAGTTTGAAAAGCCAGTATAAAGGAAAAATAGTGGTTAAAAAAGCACTTTAATTGTCTGAGTTTAGGCAGTCATTTGTGACCTTACAGATTTTGTGCTAAAAGATATAATATGTGTGAACTAAACAATGGTATTGTATGAAAAACATTAATATTGTACAGTGATATTGCTATAAAATTATTTTGTGGGTGATATGTGACTTGGATTATTGTTAGACACTTGGGAAACCCTATATGGAAACCCTGAAGCACACAAGTTATTTGTGTAAGGTTTTTTTTTTTTTCGTAAGTGATGGCTGGTGCATTGAACTGAGATTCCCACCCTGCAACTGCATATACTAATATTGAAACAAGGCAGGGAATCTTGTGTCTGTAGTTCATTGGTCCAGCAATGACAGCTAACTTCAGGGTCCTGACAAATTTGATGTTAAGGAGATCTAAGATGAAGTGCAGCCAAAATGGAGAGAGAGTTGTTTTAATTACCAAAGTAGAGGCTAGGTTGTACTGGAGCATACATCCGACCTACAAATGACTCCTACTTACAGAGGAAGACAACAGGAAGTGAGAGAAGATCTACCCCTAGGAAGGGAAATTCACTCCTGTAAGAGTTGTTATGGGAAAAAGGTGTCTCCACTGAAGCTTTATCATCAATTTTCGTTTCCACAACAACCCAAAATTTTCAAAATCCAATTGTCATAGGGACAGAAAGTAAGGTGAAATCTTCTGAACAGGGGCAAAGACAGCAAAACAAATGTTACAGGGGTGTTAACTCTTCCCTATGCTATCCAAAAACCATAAAAAATATTTTTTTTGGTTGGAGTTACATTTAAAAAAATGTACCTATTCTGACTTACACACAAATTCGATTTAAGAACAAACGTACAGACTCTATCTTGCTTGTAACCCGGGGACCGCCGGCACAAGAAAACTACAGCAAGGAGGTTCATGGTAAATGTAAAAACAAGGCTTTACAGTGCTGAGTTGCTAAAATATTAGAGACTTTTCATATTGGCTGATAAGAGACAGAGGAAATAGATAATATCCTGGATGGAGTGTATAAATAGTAAATAGATCCTAGAATATAAACGGCATATACTGGTCTGCTACATGTACTCCTTCAAGCTGCCACCAAAATATTTAAATATTTAAACTGACCAAGACTCCCTCAAATATTTCTAATACTATCCAATACATTATGGTTTAATTATAATGGCTTTGAGGTCCACAGATTAGGAATATGAGGAAAAGGGGAATAGGAGTTTCAAGGCCCCCCTTTTCCTTATGGGATAACAGCGGCAGGGGGTTTCAAGTCTCCCCTCGGGTCAGGGGCTCGTGGCCTTTGGGGGGAGCCTTGTAACTGCCTGTAAGGGGGAGCCTTGAAATGGAATAGAAGGTTCCAGAACCCCTAGAAGCCCCTATATAAAGGGAGTGGGAACAGGGTCAGATGCCAGTCGCCGGTGGATGGTATAGCTGTAGGAGCTCAGGCAACAGAGCTTCCCTCTGAGCCCACAGCTTTATACCTCCTAAGGCGACATGAAGACTTTGCTTCGGCAGCTTCTCGAGCAGGCCGAGGCTGAAGGCGGAGAAGGCTGGATCCGAAGATGCCTTTCCTTACCTCCGAACAAAGAAGCTCCGGAAGACATCGGCAGGGGCCCCTTCATGGATAAAGCCACGGCCGAAGAAGATGAAGTGGATGCCGACAGCGCAGTGGGGTTTCCCCAGGAAGAAGACGTGGAGGTGCCGGAGTTCCTGGTTCCGGTTCGGCATGTCGGAGCTGCCGGAGGAGGAGCCGTGGAGGTCGCGAGGTGGGAACAAAGAAGGAGGGGCCAGAAGAGGCCGTACAGTCCACCGGCTCCCTCCAGGTGAAGAGGAGGGAGTGAAGATGCGGCTGCTTCCACCCGAAAGAAGAGAGCAGGCGACGTCAGCCGAAAAGGACAGGAGCCTCATCCAAACAGGCTACGTGGATTGGCCGCCCGTCGTCAAGACAGCCTGCAACGCCAGGGCGGCTGTCTGAAGCACCCAGAGCAGCCATGGGTTCTAACCCAGGTTTAGTCACAGCAGTGAGACCCCCAGCTGCAGTCCAAGATGATTCTGTGCAAGGTCCTATAGTATCTAAGGTACAAGCTGCCAATATTACTGGTGAGTCTGATCAACTTAACCTTTTGTCATCTTTGTCTTCTACTCTTTTACAGTTGGTTTCTAGCTTGTATACTTTTGCACCTCATAAACTAGTGTTTGCTGAAAATGAGGCAGCTTCTGTATGGGCAAGTAATACTGGGGTCACTGGGCAGGTGAATTTACAATTGGCACCTTCCCCTCCTTTTCAGACACTGTCTCGGGACAATTCTGCTTCGCATAAAGTGCCTGAGGATTGTGGGAAAGAAGCTATGCCCTACACATTGTCCCCATTGGGTTCTCATCTGTCCACCAGCACAAAAGAAAAGATTTGGCGTGGTGATTTTGTAGATATCTTATCATTACTCCCTGCACAAAAAGAATACTATTCTCGTCTAGAAAAAGATAAAAGTGATAATGACAAGAAAAGACCAGTTGCTAGGACATTTAATAATTGGCTTTAAGCATTCTCTATATATGCCAGCATTACATGCGAGAAATTTCCAGAACGGAGCCCTGGTCTTTTCCAGCATGTAGATGTTATCTTGGAGGCTTATATAAGTTTTGGGGGTTTAGCGTGGTTTTTCTAGGATGAATCTTTTAGACAAAAAAAGGGTTGTACATCCCTCTATTCAGTGGGGTAATAAGATATAGGCCTTTGGCTAAATTTGTTTGTCCCTCAGAAACCTATGGTGCCTTGTTTAAATAACACATTGCCTTCTACTTCAACAGGCTCCTATTAAAAAGGCATTTGCCTTTCTTTCAATGATTTGCAGTGCAAATGGCCGAATTCCTGTAGATGTCGGCATGAGTGTGCCTTTTGTTCAGGCCCTCATCCGGTCAGTAAATGTTTTAAGAAATCCTCCATGAATCAGCATCAGCTGGGGAAGGATTCCTTTCTTAAAAGCTACCACCCCGGTGGTTCTGGCAAACATGGAACAAGGGTTACTTCTATACCCAGACTGAGCGACGGCTCAATTACTCATTAATGGTTTTCGAATGGGTTTTCAATTACCTAAATTTAGTGGTTCTGGTTGTACTTTTTAAAAAAATTTTAAATCAATTGTTACGTACAAAATTGATAAGGAACTTCAAGAAGGAAGGATATCTGGTCCTTTTCATACTCCTCCATTTGATGATTTTCATTCATCCCCTTTAGGGATTGTCCCGAAGAAGGATCCTGGAAGTTATAGGCTTATTCATCATTTATCATACCCTCGTGATTATTCTCTTAATGATCAGATTGGAGAGGATTTATGTTCAGTCTCTTATACATCATTTGAGGAATCAATTAGTAAATTGCAAAAGCTTGGGCATGCAGCTTTAATTGCAAAAGCAGATATAAAATCTGCTTTCCGGCTCCTTCCCATTCACCCGTATAGCTTTAGCTTGTTAGGTTTTCAGTTTGGCGGTCAATATTTTTTCAATAGGTGTTTACCGAAGGGATGCTCTCTTTCTTGCTTATATTTTGAGAGTTTCTCATCCTCTATTGAATGGGTGGTAGCTACAGTAGCACACACTGACAATCTTTTACACTATCTTGACGATTTTTTATTTTTAGGTCCAGCTCAGTCGGGTCAGTGTTCATCATTGCTAAATACATTTTTTGAAATATGTCGCCATTTTGGAGTCCCCTTGGCACATGATAAAACAGTTTATCCTACCACATGCCTGGAATTTTTAGGTATAACTATCGACACCATAGCTATGGAATTCAGGCTGCCTCTAGAAAAAAATTCATAAAATATGAATATTAATTTCTAAGATTCTTCGAGCAAAAAAATTGTATTTGAAAAGTCTGCAGAATGTATTGGGCCTCCTTGCTTTCGCTAGTAGGGTACTTCCAATGGGATGTATCTTTTTTAGAAGACTTTACATGGCCATTTCAGGTTTTAAAAATCCTTACTTTCATATTAGGGTGTCGCAGCACATGAAGGAAGACTTACTAGTCTGGAAATTTTTTTTATTGAACTTTAATGGGAGATCTGTTTGGCAAGAAGAATTTATTTTAGATCAAGATTTTCAGTTATTTACAGTTTCTGCAGGGTCTTTGGGTTTTGCCGCAATTTGGCAAACACATTGGTGTGCAGAATTATGGCCATCGGATTGGAAGTTAAAAGGTTTAGTAAAAAACATTGTTTTATTGGAATTATTTCCCATAATTGTTGCTATTGAGATCTGGGGAGTCCATTTGCAGAATAAAAGACTTTTACGTAGTACGGATAATAAAGGTGATTTATATGCCATTAATTGCCTTTCTTTAAAGTCTAAACCAGTTATAATTTTGTTGCGTTATTTAGTGTATAAGTGCCTGTGCTTAAACCTGTGGGTTAAAGCAAAATATGTTCCTGGCAAGGAAAATGGGGTAGCTGATGCTCTCACTAGATTTCAAATGAATCGTTTTTTCCAGCTATTTCCGGAAGCAGACGGGAGTGGACCTGCATGCCCCCAGCAGCTTTGGAAAATAATTTAGTCATGGACAACATTATCCATTCCTTGGCGCCATCTACGTGGTCTGGTTACAAGACTGCATGGTGGCTATGGCTGTCTTTTCTTAATTCTCGGAACCAAAGTTTACTAGATCTATCTGAAAGTTTAATGTTATCTTTTTTGGATAATTTAATGTCTAGGAAATATTCCTGGTCTCATACAAACAAAATCTTATCTGGAGTATCATTTTTTCTTAAAATTCACTCGTTACCATCTTGTTTTAGTTTCTTCTCTGTGCGTCAAGCACTAAAGGGTTATAAGAAATCAAATTATTCCTTGGACAAGAGAAGGCCCATTACTCCAGAGATTTTGATGGAGTTATGTAAAATCTCTGAGTTGGTCTGTTTCTCTTCCTATGAGGCATGCCTATTCAGAGCTGCATTTTCTATTTGTTTCTTTGCTGCTCTGAGGGTATCGGAGTTGGTCCCTAGAAATCTTAGAAGTAAAACAGGCCTTAGGCTTCATGACGTCATAGCTAACCCTAAAAATATTCAGTTATGTATAAGTCAATCCACAATTGATCAACTAGGTATGGGCTCTTGGATCACACTGGCAGCATGCTCCAATAAGCTCATCTGCCCATTTTTCTTATTGAATTACTATCTATCTGTTAAACCGGCTGATGAAGAATTTTTATTTCTGCATCAGAATGGTTTTCCTCTGACTGTTTTTCAGTTTCAGGCTGTTCTCCTCAAGTCTTTGTGCCGCCTCAATTTAGGTGATGCCAACATATCATCTTATTCGTTTAACATTGGAGCTGCCACTGAGGTGGCTAGGATGGGTCTGGATCCTCTCCCAGACATTTTGATCATTCATTTAGAGGGGAAATGACATAGGTAAGCAGAACACTTTGAATATGATCTTTAAAATCAAACATTACATCGGTTTATCAAGGCGATGTATCCTGGGTCCGTCGTGATTTTCTCCTAAATCATTCCTAGATTAAAATAGTTGAGTTCTGCGGTTTTTCGAGAGAAAATAAGGAAACGTATAAATAGGGTTAATGAAAAGTTTATGGCCCTCGGCTATGGTTTTTCTTATCGTCACTTAGAATTAGAAGGGGGTATCCCAGGCCTTAATCGGAAGGACGGTGTTCACTTGTCTGATATAGGTTTTTTTTTTTTTTTCTTTTGCCACATCAGCGAGAAGGTTTTCCGTGGGAATAAGTCTTTTCAAATAAATATTCAAAAACACTTCCCATTAATCATCACATCATTATGGCTTTAAATCTGTTTTCTTAATTAGAATATTTCATATCACAAAAGGAAAGACAATAGTACGCCCCCCATCTGTTTCTACCTTTTATTATGCTTTTTCTTGCTCCCTATCCCTCCTCCCCCCTCCCCACCCACCCACCCCGAGACCGTACCTCCTCCCTACCTGCGTCTTTCTTTTAACTTCCCATCTAATTTTTCATTTTCTCCCCTGGATCGGGATCCGCCTTCTCTGTTACTTAGGTTGTCCACATCTCAGCTGCTCTCATAGATTTTTTAAATTTTTCCCATACTCCCCATTTTCTTCTGTATGCCTCCATTTTTACCCCTTCACTGAACCTCAAGTACTCCAAATCCTGTATCTCATTTATTTTATTCATCCATTCCCTCATGGTTGGTCTTTCTTTTCTTTTCCAGTTTTTAGAAATTAGGCTTTTAGCTGCATCTACAAAATGGGGGAGAAGAGTCCCGAGATAGGCTTTCGTAGACATCTCGCTCAAATGAAATAGAAAAACCCTGGGATCCTTTGGGAGATCAAATTTTGTGATCTCTTTGGTGTATTTTTTAATTTCCTCCCAGAAATCTCCTATCTCAGGACACGACCACCACATATGAGCCATCGTCCCTATTTCATTGCATCCCCTCCAACAAAGCCGCGATTTCTCCCCATCAATTTTGTCTGATATAGGTTTGGATATACTGAATAATAATCTCCAGACATGTTTGGAGCAGGCTGCGGTTTGGGTGTAGCCAGAAGGGCTTGCAGCCCTTCTGTCTATGTGGGGACAGTTTAATAAATACTGATGTGGTTTTGTAATACAGCTTGAGCTGTAATAGCTGAGCTGGGTAAATGGTTATTATATATTTAAGTTGTTTTAAATTCTTATGGTGAAATTTATGTGAGTTGTTATACAATTATATTAAAACAAATAATAAAGGCTGTGGCCAATTTTGTTCCAAATAATCTTGAGTGGTCTAATTATTAAAACATGTCTGGTGATTAATATATATATTTGCCACTTGTTTTCCCATAAATGTGTGCTTTTTGTTTTCATATTTTAAAAATATAACATGCAAGGATTTATCTAGAACCCTTTTGCAAGGTCAAGTGCTCTTTCCAACAGTGGCCTGGAAAGATGTATGGTATACCTACATTCTTTATATATTATACCCGCATCTATATATTTTTTTTTTACAGAATACAACAAAATATTCACATCTGCTCTCATTTAATCAACAATATGGCAAAACAACACAATCTTGTTTGCATGTTTGAACATAAGGCAGGTAGAATGTTCATGTACTTCCTTAATAAATAATGTGGTAGTCCTTGAGAAAGATGATTCCTTGGTGTAACCAGTCGGTATCTAGCCAGCATGTATGCAGGACCTCAATCTGATCAACCACATTTAATGAAAGAACTTTGGCAATATATTGTGAGAAGATAATACTACAACAATGAAGAAGATCCTCGATATACAAGGATTTGAGGGTTCAATTGTATACCAGGAAACTAGAGATGAGTTAGTGCAGGAGTACTGAATTTAAATTCATGGAGGTCTGATCAGTAACATTTCCTTCCAGCAGAAGTCCGAATCACATTTTTATGGGAGGACTCAGATCCTTCACATCACAGCCCTCTCCTCCGATATCACAATCACGCTCCAAAATCAGTGTCCTTAGTCGGTTCTCAGGTCTCCTTCACATCAACCCCCCCAAGCACTGCTCCTCTTCACATCACCCTCCACAGCACTGCCCCTCTTTACATCACCCCCACAGCACTGCCCCCCTTTTATATCACCCCTCACCCACAGTAGTGTGCTTTGTACCCTTTACATCACCCTCCACAGCACTGCCTCTTCACATCCCCCCACAGCACTGCCCCCCATTCACATCACCCCCTCACACACATAGAACTGCCCCCCTTTACCCCCCCCCACAGCACTGCCCTTCTTTCACATCACCCTCCCCCACACACACACACACACACACACACACACACACACACACAAGCACTGCCCCTTTCACATCTCCCCTCCCCACAGCACTGCCCCCCTTTCACACCACCACCCCCCCCCTGCACACAGTAGTGTGCCTCTGCTCCCTTCACATCAAACCGCCCTCCACAGCACTGCACCACTTTATATCTCCCCCACAGCACTGTTCCCCTTCACATCACCCCTCTCACACACACACAGACCTGCCCCCTTCATATCACCCCCCCCACACACACACGCACCGCTGCCACCCTTCACCCTTCATAAGACCTCCCACCACAAACAGTAATGTCCTCTGTCCCCTAGCACCCTCCTACCTTACACAGAGCAGAGAGTGAGAGGCAGGACTGAGGGCGGGAGGCACAGCAGCAACCAATCACCTGCTGGCTAACTTGAAAAGTCAACTCAGGCAGCTCCCGCTCCTGCCTTCCATTTAATGCTGCTGTGTCTCCTTCCCTCGGTCATGAATTGCCCTGCCTCTTGCGTTGCACTCTGCTATGATAATGACAGTAACAGAGGTTGGGAGAAAGAAGTGGCTCCTAATTGGCTCGACTGAGGCGGTCCGGATGAGACAGTGGCTCTGGATCTGGACTGCAGTCTGTCATTTATTGATGCATCAGTTAGTGTAACATGAATAGTATGTAATGGTATAGTAAAGGACTATATTCAAGAATTTGTCTGGGGTTATGTCATCATAAGTAACAACCAACATGTCAGACCAACCTATTAATATTCTATGAAGAAGAAAGTTGTAATTTAGATAGAGAAAGCTGAGCTGGGTAAAGTTTATCTGGATTTTTTTAAAGCATTTATTACAGTAACCCATAAATGCCTAGTTTACAATATAAGATCTATTGGTGCTATGATATGTACATGGATAGAGAACTGGTTATAGTAACGGGTTCAGAGAGTGGTAATAAATCTAAATGGTCCAAGGTTGTGAGTGGTGTGCCCCAGGGTACTTTTGTAGGGCCAGTGCTGTTTACATTGTTCATTAATAGTTTAATAGTTAATAGTTCAATTTCAGTATTTGCTGATGATAACAGACTATGTAGGCTAATGAACTTGGCACAGGATACAATGGGCCTTGATAAATTAGAGAGGTGGCCATCTACAGATGAGATTCAACATTGAAAAATGTAATATGATGCACTTGATGCCACAAATATGCATGCATGCTACTTTTTAGGAGAAGCTCCTCTGGAGAGATCGTAATGGAAAAAGATTTATGGGTCCTTGTAGACCAGAAACTTGGCAATAGCTTGCAATGCCAGGCTGCAACTAACAAAGCTAGCAGAGTTTTCTCTTGCATTAATAAGTGTATTTTTATATGTAGATGTATTCAAAAGATAAATCTATAATTCTACCACTTTTTTTAAAACACTGGTTTGGTTTGATCTTGAGTATGCAGTTCAATTTCGTCACCAACTCACAAGAAGGTTGTCCTTGAACTCAGAGAGAGTACAGTGAAGGGCAATAAAAATAAAGCGGAACTAAACCCTCCTATCGTTTTCAGCCAAAGAAGCTGCCACCTTGGCCTCTGTTTGATCTTCAGCTGCCATGATGCTGCACATATGATCAGTTATGACACCAGCCATTTGATGGGTTGACAGTTTGGTTTAAAGCACAACCAATGTGACAGTTACATTCCTGGCATGTTCCATGAATGTAAATGTTTTTTAAACTGTTCAATCAATAGGTTTAGTTCTGCTTTAATAAAGAGGCTGGAGAACCTCAGCTATGAGAATTGATTACAAAAAAAGAATTGATTACAAAAAATTAAACGTATGCACTCTAGAGAAGAGGCACTTAAGAAGGGATATGAACACAACTTACAAATGTATTAATGGTGTAGTATCAGCAATAACCAAACCACTTTAGGACCAGGCCTTTTCTGGCAATTTTCGTTTACATGTAAAAATCAGTCTATTTGGGTAGAAAATTACTTAGAACATTACTTAGAAAATTACTTAGAACCCCCAAACATTATATATATATAATTTAGCAGAGGCCTTAAAGAATAAAATGGTGGGTTTTTTATGTCACATTGTGTTTGCGTAGAGGTTTTTTGAACGCAAACCTTTTGCAAAAATTACACTTTGATGAACTTTAATGCACACAAACAAAAGACAGTGAGGGAAAAAAAGTATTTAATTTCCTGCTGATTTTGTAGGTTTGCCTACTGACAAAAAATGATCAGTCTATAATTTTAATGGTAGGTTTATTTTAACAGTGAGAGACAAAATAACAAGAAAAATATCCAGAAAAACGTTCAAAAAGTTATAAATCGATTTGCATTTTTAATGATTAAAATAAGTATTTGATCCATATTAGTTATGTCCGGCTAATGGGTAAACACCCAAAAAAGATTGGCAACTCATCCCAGAAGATAAAATGGATCAGATGGGAAGAAAGAAAGGATTTTGACGGTGCATTAGTAAATAATGATGAAAAGGATAAATCTTGAATAAATTTTAATGAGTATAAAATTAAAAAACATGAGCAGGGACATGCTATCCGTAAGTATACAGCGTTTCACAAAATAAGTGGTCATACAAACAAGTGTCCCGACATGTTTCGTCTGGTAGCTTCATTAGGGGATATACGAATTGATCGTAAAATTCATGAAACTGTACAGAAACAGAAAAATAAATAAAATAAGTAACAAAATACAGATATCAAAAAATAGTAATAATGGGTATCAACATTAGGAATGAGTGTAAATCACATTAATATCAGGTAGGTCTTAAGGTAAGCTTACCATGCCGTATAGTCCACCAAATTTAACCACTGTCACAACTTGGAACAGACAAAGTCCCACAGGAAGTCCTGCGTGGTCACAGAGGGCACACAGTGACCAGGCTAAATCAACAAAAAATGATGTGTGAGTAAAGCAACTAGAATATGGGAAGGATGATTTCTGTAAAAAACAGCTATAAGGAGATTACTTACATAAAAACTATGTATTCAGAGCATGGGGTGGAGGGCAACTTAGGTTACAAAATGAGTGATGAGCTGTTAAGACGTCACTCTGGAAAAAAGGATGAGGGGTACAAAATCACATGGACAAAGGACAATAAAAATAAAAATAAAATTAAAAATAAAAATAAAGACAAAAAAGGTAATAAGGGGATAAAAAATTATGCTATCTGAATTTAAATGAGAAAGTAATAATAGGTATTACAGACAAAAATTTAGTTAAAATGTAATTAACAATATTAAACATGTCACCTATATAGAGGTGCATGGGGCTATGTCTCAAAATAATAAGTAAAGTTAGAAGCACAGGGGATTTATATTGTCAGTTGTAAAGGTAAAAGAAATGGACCTAAGTAGTGGCAAGGATAATTAGTGATAATATAACTTGGAGAAGCAAACTGAACAATACATGGAAATATGGGTCATTGAGATAGATATATGAAAGCAGGGAGGTAGAATAAACCTTACCGTCAGTATTTTTGCACAGTATACAAGTAACCCTCCGGCTCTGGCGATGTTGTAGCCAAAGTGGCCGGCTTTTATGTCTCCTCCAACAAGTCGGCGTCCGACAACACCGACTCGATGCGGATGTGAGGGCGCATGCCCAGGAGTCCTGCCTGTCCTACCTACTACAAGACCTACAGCGCTGCGCTGTGACAGAGGGGAGGGGTCCACACATGGTTGCGAACATCGGTGGAGACGTCGTGGCCAGTGAGGGACCCTCCCATTGCAGCCCACGGCAAATGAGCTGGCAGGGGAGGAGAGTATGGTAAGCACAGAGAGATCGAAACCAGTGATAATAGGAATACGCTCATGGCGTAACTAAGAGGGAGAAGAACCTGGGACATGGATATGGCGCTAGACGGGCATTGACTGGGATTGAATCCCTCGATGCCCTGGGTGTCAATATAACCACAATGGATCCGGCTCTGGCGATGTTGTAGCCAAAGTGGCCGGCTTTTATGTCTCCTCCAACAAGTCGGCGTCTGACGTCACCGACTCGATGCGGATGTGAGGGCGCATGCCCAGGAGTCCTGCCTGTCCTACCTACTACAAGACCTACAGTGCTGCGCTGTGACAGAGGGGAGGGGTCCACACATGGTTGCGAACATCGGTGGAGACGTCGTGGCCAGTGAGGGACCCTCCCATTGCAGCCCACGGCAAATGAGCTGGCAGGGGAGGAGAGTATGGTAAACACAGAGAGATCGAAACCAGTGATAATAGGAATACGCTCATGGCGTAACTAAGAGGGAGAAGAACCTGGGACATGGATATGGCGCTAGACGGGCATTGACTGGGATTGAATCCCTCGATGCCCTGGGTATCAATATAACCACAATGGATCCATCCAAAAGGGGAATGTAGTCCGAGACGGCAGTGGCCAAAGAGGGGACCTGGTGAGGCAGAAACCCCAGGTAGATGCGTGGCGCTAAGGAGAAGTATTTGATCCCCTATCAATCAGCACGATTTCTGCCTCCCAGGTGTCTTCTATACAGGTAACGAGCTGAGATTAGGAGCACTCTGTTAAAGAGAGTGCTCCTAATCTCAGCTTGTTACCTGTATAAAAGACACCTGTCCACAGAAGCAATCAGTCAATCAGACTCCAATCTCTCCACCATGGCCAAGACCAAAGAGCTACCCAAGGATGTCAGGAATAAGATTGTAGACCTACACAAGGCTGGAATAGGCTACAAGACCATCCCCAAGCAGCTTGGTGAGAGGGTGACAACAGTTGGTGTGATTATTTGCAAATGGAAGAAACACAAAATAACTGTCTCCCTCGGTCTGAGGCTCCATGCAAGAGCTCATCTGGTGGAGTTTCAATGATCATGAGAACGGTGAGGAATAAGCCCAGACCTACACAGGAGAATCTTGTCAATGATCTCAAGGCAGCTGGGACCATAGTCACCAAGAAAACAATTGGTAACACACTACGCCGTGAAGGACTGAAATCCTGAAGTGCCCGCAAGGTCCCCCTTCTCATGAAAGCACATGTACGGGTCCGTCTGAAGTTTGAACATCTGAATGATTCAGAGGAGAACTGGGTGAAAGTATTGGGGTCAGATGAGACCAAAATCAAGCTCTTTGGCATAAATTCAACTCGCCGTGTTTGGAGGAGGAGGAATGCTGCCTATGACCCCAAGAACACCATCCCCACCGTCAAACATGGAGGTGAAAACATTATGCTTTGGGGGTGTTTTTCTGCTAAGGGGACAGGACAACTTCAGCGCATCAAAGAGACGATGGACAGGGCCATGTACCATCAAATATTGGGTGAGAACCTCCTTCCTTCAGCCAGTGCATTGAAAATGGGTCATAGATGGGTATTCCAGCATGACAATGACCCAAAACACACAGCTAAAGCAACAAAGGAGTGTCTCAAAAAGACCTATCATTAAAATTTAGACTGATCGTTTCTTTGTCAGTGGGCAAACGTACAAAATCAGCAGGGAATTAAATACTTTTTTCCTCACTGTAATACTCACTTTTTTGGTAAAATATAAAAAGATGGTGTTACACTGAGTAAATAGATACCTAACATGTCATGGTTTAAAATTGTGCATGCTCCTAAAATTGCACGGCATTTAAACATCTACATAGCTGACACTTTAAAAGCCTTTCAGGTTACCAGTTTAGAGTTACACAGAAGGTCTGGTGCTAAAATTATTGCTTTGAAGTGACATTCGCAGCAATACCTCACATGTGGTGCGATCACCGTCTACATATGCATGCAAAGACAATGTGTGTATGCGCGAGCACGGTGGGACAGGGGCACTTTAAAAAAAAAAATTGTATCTTACTTTCTTTAATTTTTTAATGTAAACATCCCTTGTGACAGCAATAGGCAGTGACATGTATTCTTTATAGAGAGATCTTGGGTCTGTTAGACCCCTGATGTCTCCTCTGCCCTTAACTCCAGAGATAAAACGATAATTCTCCCACTCTACAAGACTCTGGTCCGGCTGCACCCAGAGTATGCTGTCCAGTTCTGGGCACCAGTCCTCAGGAAGGATGTGCTGGAACTGGAGAGAGTGCAGAGAAGGGCAATAAACTGAATAAAGGGACTGGAGGACCTTAGTTATGAAGAAAGGTTACGAGCCCTGAACTTGTTCTCTCTGGAGAAGAGACACTTGAGAGGGGATATGATTTCAATGTACAAATACCGTACTGGTGACCTCACAATAGGGATAAAACATTTCCGCAAAAGGGAATTTAATAAGACACACGGCCATTCACTAAATATAGAAGAAAAGTGGTTTAACTTTAAACTGCGTAGAGGGTTCTTTACTGTAAGAGCGGTAAGGATGTGGAGATCACTTCCACAGGCAAGGGTTTCAGTGGGGAGCATCGATAATTTCAAAAAACTATTAGATAAGTACCTGAACGACCACAACATACAGGGATATACAATGTAATACTGACATAAAATCACACACATAGGTTGGACTATGTAACTATGTAACTATGTAAAAGCATATAAAAAGAGCATGTGTGCAAATGCTACCTGTCTGTACACTCTGCCTTTGATGTACTGTATGAAATGTTCCTGATTTTAAAATAAAGAAGTTTGGATTATCATTTCCTGGAGTGCGGCTGTCCGGATTTTCCCATTTGCACACAGCCTTTACTAGCATTAGCCAGCACCTGGGGCTCTTTGTTCCTGGAGACCAACAGCCAGTTCATACCTGGACAGATTCACCCTAGTGTGGGGACAACATCCGCATCGCCTTTTTATTCCGGACTATTGCATATAAAAAGAGAAGTTTACATCCAGTGAAACTGAAGGTGACAAATTACTCGTCGCTTCCAGTTTCCTATACATAGAGATGATCTGGGAACTTCCGGTCCTCCATCAGCTCTATGGTAAGCCAGCGGAACCACTATCTTCATTTCAGGCTTGCTGGTGGGACGGTAGACCCCAGAGAGGCACCAGTGGGTGGCGGGGGAGAAATGACCTCTCCCGCCGCCTGTAAAAGCAATCCAGCGGCTAATTAGCCACTAGGATGGCTTTTTAAAAAAAGTCGAAATTTTGCCCTTGATAAAGCATTGCACTAATATGGTATAAGATAAAAATGCATGATAATGCGCCCCTTTCATACTCCTCCTCCTCTTTATTTCCTCTATAGCAACAAATAAATAAAAAATGTGCCTGCCCTTCCACAGTGCATGGGGAAGGGCAGGCAGAAGTAAACTGAGAAGGGGGATTGTATGGCCAGTGAGAAAGGCAGACAGCAGCACAAACAAGCATATAACCTATAGTCCATATACCGGTAATCCATAGGCTGCCTGCCAATGCTTTACTAAAACCTTCCTATAAAACAGATTATAGAGGCAGTTTGTATAGGCTGTTATAGGCTGGGGGTTGTATACGTATGTGTGTTTATGGCTGTTATGTAAAATTATTTTACACATGTTGTTATTTACATTTTTACAAAATGTTTTAAACATTTATTTAAACTTATATACTGTATATTTTTTTACTTGTAGACTGTCCCTATCCTGGTAAAGCAAACACAGGCAGGGACAACAATGCAATCTGGGTACTAGATAAAAAAGAAAAAAAAAAGAAAAGAAAGGTCCTATGCCTATATAAAACCTTGCCTTGCAGGCAGCAGCAAGTAGAGAGAGGAACTTCTAAGGCTAGAGGGAAGGGCAGGCTGCAGCAACTGTCAAGTGTTGAATCCTACTACCATAGAATGCTTTCTTTCTGTTTTGATTACCTTGCCAACAGTGTATGGTGCAGGAGGTAGTGAAGTGGCTGCCAAACCATTTCTCTTTTTAATCCTCAAGTGCTGCTAATGATCCCTTTCCCTTCTCCATTTCCTCAAGAGCACAAATCAGCCATCTTTTTTTAGCAATCCTAATGTGCTCTTTGCCTTCTCCTTGGCCTTCTCAAGGTTGCATATTAGCCATTTCTTTTGGCTCCTAATGCAGCCTCTTTTCCCTCATCCTCAAGCTAGGAGGAGGGGGAGTGATGGGGTGCAGGCTGGGAGGAGGACATTTTTTGGGGAGGCTTTAAAGGGGACCTTTTACCTTAGTTTACACTCTCCTGGTGTAATCTGTAGGGCTGTGTCCCTGGGAGAGGTTGGAGCAGAAAAGGCTCCCATCTTGACTCCAACACAGCACTTGAGCATCTTCTGCTCCTGAGAGTGTTAAGTGCTACAATTTAATAGAAACTTGGACCAAAGGACATCTATAAGACGTCACTGCTGACCTTTATTACTGAAAATTCTAGCTCCCTGGCTGTTAAACTGGGACTGGTCCAGTGAGCTGTCAGCCCATTTCAACACATAAAAAAATATATCCAGCACAAGGCAACACACTTGGGGGAATTCATAAAAGTTGTACGTTGTGTCTGATTCATATTCCTGGAAAATCCTTTCTCAGTGTGCTCCCTCCCCAGGCACGTGACCGAGGAGTTCTGTAGTGTGGCCGGTAGGGCTTGATGGGGACTACGAGGCTAGTTCCCCATCAGGTCCATCTTACTGTTGATCGAGAGCACCTGACAGTGGGCAGATCTATAGCTGATATTCAGTTCAGTCCACTATTGTTTATTTTAATCTTGAAAATAACAATAGGTAAAGGTGTTGGTGCTCACAATGTGGGATATTATTCAAACATGCGCAAGGCATATCTTTTGCGCAATAGTGAAAATCATAGATATTTTACACATGGTGTATAAAAAAATGTAATTAAATAATAATGCAAAAATATGTGACAATACCCAACACCAAATTATAAAAAATTGCTTCTGGACAGATGTGTCTTCAAAAAGCTTCACCACGAGTGCTCATGTGGTAGATGGCAACTCACCTCTTTTTACAGAAAGTCAAAATACACTTTTGGAAAACCCGATTGGTTCCTGGGCTTGCACCCCTCCACTTTGATACTCTTTCCAGAGACACAAAGAAGGACTTATTGGGGAGTAAGTTTTTATTAAATGTTTAAAAGTAGATGGATAAAAGTAGCACTCACATGTATCCGTGCCTAACCTGACACTAGATGTCTACAGCATGTGCGGAAGCAATCTGTCAAGCTGCGAATGGCGTCTGATCCATTCCTCGCTCTCGATAATAGACCTGGGTGCATAGTCACAAAAAGGGCCCCGAAATTACACATCCCTGCTCCGACATACATTTCACTGTACTTGGCATCTTCAGGAAGTCAGGAAGTTTTTTATTCTGCCTACTGCCATCCACTATCAATCAAAAATAAAGCAGACCTGATCAGAAACTTGTCCCTCAGTTCCCTATCAGACCTCATCTACCAAGTCACTCAAGTAATTTCCCATATATAGGCATTGCCATATTTGGGCAATGACATTACTACTATCCCAGCTTCTTTGTTTACTTTTGGTTGGGTAATCTTCAGGCCAACAGCTGAATGGGGCTGGGGATAGATCCTTATGAGGGAAGCTGTCACATTCATGTGCAAATAAGGCCCACCCTGAGGACTAAGCTCAGAATTGGTCTTAATTACCGCTGGTTTCCTAAACTGCAAACTGGTTGTATTTCTTAAAGAATCGAACGCTGCCAAAGCAACAGGGTTTTAAAGTGCCAGCAGTTAGGCCTACTTAAATTAGATGCATGTGTCGGTAATGTTTCCAAAACTGACACAAATATTTGCCTGAATTAAACACAGATAGTTGTAAAGGAAATTACCACCATAATAGTGTTTGTTATTGCTTTATTGAAATCCCCATACTGAGTATATATCTGTCTTTTGCTGTGTGTTTTAATGCAGGTGCACTGCAGAGTAATGCAAACCCCTTCTGCAGTTTGTTTCCGTATGTTGCAGTAACATGCATAACAATGCTGGTAATGACATGTGTTCTAGCACACAGTATTTTGTAAGCAGGCTCTAAAACTTACTGAGTTTAGACTCTCAGTCTCCCCATTTGTTGGTCATTATTCAGCACTGCAGCAAAGTAATGCTGCAGCTGCAAACCTAGCCTCAAACTGCAGAGCTCAAGCATTCAATTAGTATCTGTTTAATGGTCATACCAAAGAACTTGACAAATTTCATCTGGCAATATCAGAATATAGCTTTAGTCGATGGGTCATTACCATAACGGTTACATCTCTGAAATCTCTATTTTGGAATCGGACATGTAAACAAAGCATAGTGTTTGTGCTGTAATTTTCCCGAACCCTGCTGATAAATGCCAGTAAATACCAGCTGTCAGGAGATGAGAATGGAGGGAGTGAGAGGAGGATCTGTGCCTGTATAGGAGCAAAGTAGCCCAAGTGAGAGTGAGCTGACCCAAGGTGGAATCAAATGTTCCTAAATAGCAGGAACAGGGAACTGAAGATGCCACCAGAGAGATGTTTGTGTATGCAGAAGTATGTATGTTGCATGTGTGAGCATGCAGTGTTAATGTACATTGCATGTATGTGTATACAGTGTATGTATGTATAAGCGGTTATTATGTATGTTGCATGTATGCACTGTGTATGTTGGTATGTTGGTATGTTTTATGTGTATATGTTGCAAGTATGTGTATGCAATGTGTACTGTATGTGTGTTGTATGTCTGTGTGTGCAGTATGTATGTATCATGTATGTATGTATGTTAAATATATGTGCATGCTGTAACTATGTATGGTTCATTTATCTATATGCATGTGAATGTATGTTGTATGCATCTGTATTCTGCATGTTACATATACTGTATGTGTATGTATGTTGAATGTATGTGTATTCAGTGTATATGTATGTTATATGCATGCATTTGTATGCAGTGTGTATGTATGTTGCATGCAAGTGTATACAATGTGTATGTTTGTTGCATGGATGTGTATGCATGTTGTATAAATATGTATGTATGTTGTATACATGTCTATGCAGTGTGTGTGTATGTGTACTGGCAGTGCTGCTTTGCTATTTATAAGAGGGCAGTGATGAAAAGTATCACAGTATTACCCACTCCTGACCCCCACACTCTGTACATTTTACACCTGATCCCTGTACTATGTATGTTCTCATTCCAGAACACTGCACTTTGTACATTACATTACTTCTGACTCCTGCACTTTGTACATGGGTTCATGTTTAAGCCTCTCCCACTGCACAATTTTGACACCCATCATTCACTACAGCATGCCACTATTCGTCCCACCTACCACTTCACCCTCTACTCTGCTCCCAGTCTCAGAAATTTTGATTTTACAACAGTTCCTTATCATGTGCGTTTCTTGACTTTCCAGGCTGCTTTTTTGAGTACTCAGATCTGTTTAACATTTTGGCTGGTCTTTGGACAACAGTTGCTGCTGATTGTTCTCTTCCCTGAACTCCTGCCTATCCTGACCTTGTCTTATCTCAAATTTTGTCCTGTGGTCCTGCACACTGTCTAGCAAGTCAGCTGTCAAGGCAATTCCAAGGTCACACTCTATTGTTGTTTGTAGCTCAACATCTACACCTTCAGGGGCTTTGAGAAAGTGCAGAAATGCTAGAATTGCATCTCGGTAAGAGTACTTTGTCACCTGCCATTGACTGGTTTTTAAACATTTTTTGTGGAAAACAAAACTGGCTTAAGGAAAAGGGAGATAAGTTGCTGCTAAATGAATCATAAATATTTTATAAAGTAAGTATTCCCCTTAAATGGAAAATTCAGTTGTAATGGTTGCAGCAGATGGTTTAGTATATGTAGGATGAGCGCTTCCAACTGAGTGAGTGTAAAGCAATTTTTTAAAATTTGTTAGCATTAACTGCATAGCTTCTGCTTCAAGTGGCTGTAATTAAATGTGATTTTAAATAAAAACAACTTCTGGGCTTTACATAAGTCATTTGGTCCATTCCTTTTTTGCACACCAATTGATCCGTGACACATACCGACTTACAGCTGTTACTTCCTAGAGAGCTGCCTAAAAGAAAACTTTTTTCCCATACCAGACTTAAAGTGGTACTAAACCCACAACAGTAAAATCAGTCTGTATATGCAGTAATGCATGCTTGTTATACTCGCTGTGAAACCTAATGGGTTAATCCTCCACATTGTGTAAAAGGGCTGTTTGATACTGTCGCCTCTGATCCTCCCCTTCTTCCACAGTCCCCAATCCATCTACTGATAGTACAGAGCCTTGGGGGCACTCTGCACATGCTCAGTTTGTGTGTAGTGCTAAAAAAAATTTTTTTTTTTGGTGGGTGCATGTGATCGGCACAGGGCCAATCAGCACTGTCCAGACAGAGGGTCAGGAGTCATGCAGATTTATAGGACAGTCAGAGGAGAATGAAGACTCCTCCTACAAGCTTTAACCAGACACACCGGTCACAAGACTGCTATATACTGCTGATGAGAAAAGGTATTTAGCAGTTTATATTTACTAAAATAATTGCAGTTCCATGTTCTGTGTACTGTGGGAGTCCGGATATAGTGAATTCAGGGTCATGGGTAAAATAACACTTTAAGCTGAAATTGGAACAAAAGTATGTTCTTGCACCCTATACTTTTTTCTATATCTTTTTTCTTTTTTTTTTTTTTCAATTAGTTTTTATTGAAAAAAAATTCAAATTAGTTTTTATCAACAGTAAAAATCAAATAAAACAGTAAGAGAGTGTACATTCAATTAAGTTTGTTGGAGATATAATCTCAAGCCACAAATATTCAATCGTACAACATTGAGTGGTTTGAACCTCTCCATCCCAGATAATTTGTCTATTTGTCTTAACCATAACATATATTGTCGCTGACGTAGAGAGACCTTATGGGGAGGTATTTTGTCTGTATCATCAGTTATTGTTTACAATACGGTGATGAATATATACACAGAATAATAAAATAAAAGAAAGAAATATATAATGTAGAAGGGGGAGTGTGGGTGAAGGGAATTGGGAAATTATGGTCTGATCTACATATGAACAGAATGGGGGGGGGGGGGGGGGTTGGAGGGTGAGGCAAGACTCACCAGTCAAAGGGAGGATCATTTATGCACTTTAAACTAATTTATGCATATTTTCCATTTATTATCAAACTGTTTCTTATTACCACTTCTACTAGCTAGTAATGATTCGTGCACAAAGTGGGTTTGAGTGGTTATGAATACTTCAGATGCATTTGGTGCTCTGTCCACCTTCCAATGTCTTGCTATTAGTGATCTAGCAACCAAGAGAATATGTGTAATCACTACTCTTTTCAATCCCTATATTTAATATTGCTAGATTTGGGTTGGGGTGTGTTATAGCCCCGGTAATGCTGGAGATTGAGCGGAAGATGGAGTTCCAAAAAGCTGGTTAGGTGTTTGCAGCCCCAAAACATACGGAGCAGGTTGCCAATCACACCACAGTTTCTCCAGCACATCGGGGAATTGTTTTGCCCAAACTTGGAAATTCTGTAGGGTGTGAGGTACCATCTTAGGGCTATTTTTTGGGATAGTTCCCAGTGGTTAGCGCTGCTAGAGGCCTTGTAGAGCGATCGAAGTGCATCTTTCCACTGGGAGTTTGTGAAGGTTGTGCCTAGATCAGATTCCCACTTCTTGTATGGGTGGGATTTAGCGAAATCTAATTTTTGTTGGAATAGGTTGTAGAATAGGAAAATACCCTTACAGGGAGAGGGGAGAGGGGAGAGTGGTGTAGAACTGCCATGCCTCCTTTGAGAGATTTATATGATGTGATTTAATAGATCTAAGGAGGTGGGAAATTTGGTTGTATTTGTAGTTGTTAGTAGGCAATAAATTGAATTGCTTCTGGAGTGTAGCGAAGGGTATGAGGGCTTCCTTATGGTATAGGTCTGCAATGAGCTGAAGTCAGTCAGTGATGGAAAGGTTCAGGATTGCATGTGCAAGAGTCGCTATGGGTATAGGAACGTCCGCTAGGCTAGTAGTTGGAAATGGTAGTTTGCGGAGGTCTCTCCAGGCAACCAGCGAGGCTTGGATAGTGGGTGGTAAATTATGTATGGAAATTGGTCTCCAAGCATCAAGGAGTAAGAGTGTCTTTAGATTTTTAGTTGGTCTTAAAGCCTGCTCAATGCTGCACCAGAGAGTGTCCGGAGTTGGGTTGAGCCAGCTCTTAAGTTGTGTGAGGATGGATGCTCTGTAGTAATCGTGAATGTCGACTAAACCCATACCGCCTGATAATCTATGCTTGACCAGGAGGACTTTAGAGCATCATGGTCTTTTGGAGCTCCAAATGAACTGTCTAAGCAAGGAGTTAAAATGAGTGCTGTTCAGTGGAATTGGGAGTGTCCGAAAAATGTATAGAATTTGAGGCAGGAGTAGCATTTTGAATGTGGCTAGATGGCCAGACCAGGACAGTTCAGTTTTAGCTAGTCTCTTAGCTTCTTTAGAAAGTTTGTCTAACAAAGGTGTATAGTTGGCTTCTGCTAGGTGTTGTATTTTTGCTAAGGTATGATATACTGGACTTGCTCCAGGAGTAAGGGAGGTCACTCTGTAATTTATTTCTAAGAGGAAGTGGGATTCCTAGTTCCAGGATAAGTGATTTTGTAAAGTTGACCTTATAATAGGATATTCTACTGAATTCATTAAGAGTATTAGGTGCGCGTGGTAGGGATATTTCTGGTGATGTCAGGAACAAGATAATGTCATCTGCGAATAAGTTTATGTCATGGGGTCTGCCCTGCAGGGAGAAGCCAGTGATGTTGGGGTGGGTTCTAATTCTCTCAGCCAGTGGTTCAATAAGTAGGTTAAAAATTGAGGGGGGCAGAGGGCATCCCTGCCTTGTACCATTGGATATGGTGAAAGTAGTTGATAGCATGTTGGACGTGTAGACTTGTGCACAAGGGGATGAATAAAGGGCCAATATGGCAGAAAAAATAGGACCAGTAAATCGAAATTTTTGTACTGTGTCTCATATAGCCCCAATGGATCCTGTCGAATGCCTTCCCCGCATCCAAAGACAGGAAGAGAGAAGGCACCCGACAGGACCCAGCATATTGCATAACATTGATAACTCTTCTTGTAGCATCAGAGGCTTGTCTACCGGGTTTGAAGCGCAATTGGTCAGGTTTGATAAGGGAGGGAAGTATCGGGAGCAGCCTGTGTGCTAGGATCTTGGCGTATAGTTTAACGTCAGTATTAAGTAGTGAACTTGGTCTGAAGTTGGCCGGGGATGTGGGTTCTTTATCTGGCTTTGGAATAGTGACGACATAAGCCTTTAGCATCTTGGAGGGAAACGAGGCAGAGGACATCACAGCTGTATAAACCGATTCTAAGGTTTGAGTTAAGTTGTCTTGAAAGATTTTGTAGTAGCCATTTGGTAGTTCATCAGGGCCTGGGGATTTTCCCGTGGTGAGAGAATTTAGAGGTGAGTTGTTCTGGTGTCAGGGAAGGGTGTTGTATGTTGTAAATGTTTGTATGCTTTCCTCAGTTGGTTGGGGGGTGTCAGGGTCTTTCTATAGATTATATAGTGAGGAATAGTAATTAGCAAAAGAGTCAGCTATTTCCCTGGAGTTGTATATATTTTTTTGTTTTCTGGTGGGTGGATCAGGTATGGAATTTTGAATTTAATCCTAGCTACTCTGAGTCTCTGGACAAGGAATTTGCCAGCCCGGTTTCCAGAGAAATAGTGGGACAATTTAAGTGATCAAATGTGTTTATCATATTGTTCGATGAGTAGGAGCCTGAGATCAGAGCGGCATTGGGAGAGTTTTTGAGCTAGCACATTGGCGTTGTTTTTGTTAAGGGCCTCAAGCGTTTTAATATTAATGAGGAGTTGGTTCAGTTTTTGTGTCCTCTGCCTTTTTTCCCGTGCACATATTTGTAACATTAACCCTCTAATGTATGCATTGTGCACACACCACAGCACTGCAGGATCAGATACCGAGTGGTTGTTTAAAGAGAAGAAATCTGATAAGTTGTTTGCTATGCTGGTGGTGTGTGCAGGCATTTGAAAGATCCGAGAATTGGCCCTCCAAACATAGGCAGGGCTTGGTTTGTGCCACTCCACCACAAGTGCGTGGTCAGACCACGTGATGTCTTGTATGGTGGGGGAGGACACTGCCTTTAGAAGAAGTTTATCAACAAGTATCAAGTCAATTCTGGAATAGGAATTATGCCTGGAGGAGTGGAAGGTATAATCACGGTCGTTTGTGTGTTGGCACCTCCACACATCATATACATCTTCTGAGTTCAGAAAGGGTTGTAGAATAAGTGGAGGGCATTTAGCCTTGGCGGTAGTATCAATTGTGTAGTCTGGTGTTAGATTGTGGTCACCACAGATCATCAGAGAACCCCCCTGGATGGTGGTGATTTTGCGGTATAGTCTTTTCAAGACGCGGATTTGGTGGGAGTTAGGCGCGTATAAGTTCACAATGGTGAAACGTTTATTGTTGAGTTCGCCTACAGGGTCGATGTGGGCTTCTTTCAGGGTAAAGGTCACAGATTCCCTGATGGCAATAAGTACTCCCGTCTGTTTCGTGGGGGCGGAGACAGGAAAATATGTGGGAATTTTTTGTGCTGAAAGTGGGGAGTATTGTTGGCTGAGAAGTGAGTCTCTTGAATACAGAGGACATCAGCCTGGAGTTTGAGCGCTTCTCTCCAGACCGAGGCTCTTTTAGTCGGGTGATTGAGGTCGTTAACATTAGAAGATATTAAGAGCCATGTGTGCGAGGTAGGTGAAAATATTGACAGTACTTTAGACATAGTGTAACAGAGTCTTTTGTAGCAGGTCTCTGGTCGTAGGCTGGGTACAGTAGATCTTCCATTCTGATCATGGCGGAAATGAGGCATTGGTTGTGTAGATCAGACCAAGGGTGATGGAGGAAAAAGAGAGAAGGAAGAGAAAACCAAGTCAAATCACAAAATAACAAATAGTTTGGTAAAAAAGTGGATGCAAACTTGAACCTGAGGGCAGAACATAACTTCGGAGGGGAAAAGTGTGCACTGGGAGCTCCACAGTGCATCAGGAACCTTGTTGGGAGTAGATATTTCTAAATTCTAGAAATGGTGGTTATGAGTTGCGTTTCTTGCTGTTTTTCTTTCTCGACACCAATTGCCGGTCATGCTAGAAGTGTACGTTTGCTGAGGCAGAGGGTCCTTCAGTTGTTTGTGCAGGAAGGATGTCTAGGGAACCTAAGAATGCAAGTCCGTCCTCCACACAATTAATTACAGCGGTATTTCCCTTGTGTGTGGCTGTCAGCTTCACGGGGTATCCCCAGCGATATGGGATGTTGTGGTTGCGTAGAGCTTTGTCATGGGTAGGAGGGATTTGCGCTTCTGCATTGTGAATTGTGAGAGATCCGCAAAGATTTGGATATGTGCATATTTTTCTGGGGATTGCTGGTGTTTGTGGAAGGCAGACATAAGTTGCTCTTTAGTTTGGTAGAAATGTACTTGCATCAGGACATCGAGGGGTATATTATTTGGGAGGTGGGATGGTTTTGGCAACCTGTGAATGCGATCGACTTGCATCTCAGATTCAGGTATGGAGGGTAGGAACACTTTCATGAGGTCCTGGGCATATTGTTGAAGTTGTGCAGGGAGGATAACTTCAGGGACCCCCCTAATCTTTATATTGTTCCTCCTGGACCTGTCCTTGAGGTCCGCCACCTTGGCTTTGAGCCAAGTGATTTCATCAGATTGATCGTTATGGAGATCAATCAGAGTGTTGTGAGAAGCTGCAAGTTCCCCCATTTTCTTTTGAATATGATCCACTCTCTTGCCCAGATCTCCCACTTCTGCTTTAAAGGTATTTATACACTTTATCATGTCAGCATGCATAGAGCTGCGGAGGGAGGCAAGCATGTCCTTTAGCATGGTGTCTGATACTGGCTTATCAGTGGTGGGGAATGCAGTGAGGGGATCTATCAGTTCCCTAGTGTCCTCCAGGGAGTCCTGACATGTTCTCACCTGTCTGTTTTCTTCAGCCATGCGTGGCTTAGATTTAGCAGGGCTGTGGGAGAGAGGTGTGGAGGCATCAGGAGAGCGGTGGGCAGCATCCTCCTGTGATCCTGGGCTCGATGCTGCTGAACAAGAGCTGCCAGAGGAAGAAGGAGAGAGAGCTCCGGCGCCAGCGCCATTTTGGCGAGGATCACGGCCCGTCGGCTTGAAGAAATCTTTTAGTTTCTTCGGCTTGACTGCTTCTTTGCGCTTGCAGGTTATTCTGTGGATGTGGCAGCACCTTTAGGCAGTCGGTGGTGGATGATGTGGCTCACGGTGTCACTCTAGAATCGCTCGGTTCCCATTGCTGGAGCGGAGCTGTGCTTTTAAGCTTCCATTCAGCAGTGCGGTAGCCATGCCCCCCCCCCCCTTTTTCTATATCTTATTGACATCACCTAGAAAACAAAGCCATGTGGGTTTTGTTCTTCAAGCAAATTTCATCTAAGATGCCCACTAAGTGAAAATTCAGGTTAACTACAATGGAAATCACTTGGTCTTCCTTATTCAATCAGTTATTCTTTTCCAAACAGAAGACCAAAAACCACTTGCCGTGGGTTATGAGATCAGTTTTTAAGGTATTTAATCTTGTTCATACAAGCACTGTAAAAACAACTATGTAAAACAGTGTAAGAAATGTCACATTATCAGGATCATCTAATAAAAGGCAAAAAGTGACATGTAAAATGCACAAAAATAATAATAAAACAAACAAACAAAAAAAAACCAGACTGGTAGATCAACTTTTGTGTGTGAATGTACAAACAAGCCAGATCCTGGTCTCAGGTCAAGACTCTTTGTCCAAACTCTCCAGTGCTCAGTCAAAGGAACTTTACATAAATCTTGGCAAATAATGTTTTACCATAACCATTTATTAGATGTCACCAACAATGTAATACCCACAAACATGAATATAAAACAAGCATATCGAACAACAACTTGATTTGCAGCACACTGGTTATTGGCTATTTTTAGCCCTTTCCATTTGCTTGTTTGATGGAAAGGGTGTCCTCTGATGTAGGAACATTTAAGCTGTGGTCCAGCATGTGGTTGACTTAACTCTGAGGAAGGGGATCTGTCCCGTGAAACATGTAAGCTTCCAAACCGAGTAGCATTGGAGCAGCCTGTGGCTAGAGTTGTTGTTTTATATTCCTGTTTTATATTCTTGTTTGTGAGCGTAATTTTTTTTTGTGATATTTAATAAATTGTTATGGTGGTAATGCGTTAGGCGTTTGCTCCCTCCTGCGTGTGTTTTTTGCAAGACCATCATTGAAAAAGATCCTTTCTCAGCCTCTTTTAATCACCAGAATCCTACACTCCAACAGATTGGTGCTTCACATTCAGTTCTTTACACAGTCATCATAGACAATTTCAAACACCACAGCAAATAATCATTTCTCAATCGATCTATATCATGAAAGACATTTTACAAAAAACAGATCAATCACAGGGCATGTAAGCAATGAAAAAGGACTTTTTAATCTGAAATTAGATATTGGCTTCATAACAAAAGAAACAATGTCTGGTTGTAGCACAGGACAATATGAAAAACTTTCATTTGACAAGACTATGTTGCTCAGACAAACTGGCAGTGGAATGATGAAGTACTACTATTAAAGTACTTGAATCTAATCCACCATAGAATGTAAGTGAACTGTGTAATTTACACCTAACTCTGTGGAGTCCTTAAATAGATAACCCACTGAGAGAACTCAGCTGTGCTGTCCGTAGATTTAATACCCTGCTCTCTGCTCTGTATTACTTGAACAGAAGAAGCTGGTGATGTCACTTGGACCATCTTTCCTAAATTTTACTACATACAATAATCTGTAGGCAACAGTAGCAGTACAGCTGCTGGCAGACATGTTTTGCTTTGCACTATGTGAATTAAATACTTCAGCTCCAGAAAGTTTTACCCCCTTCCTGACCAGGCCATTTTTTGCGATATGGCACAGTGTTACTGACAATTGCACAGTCATGTGATGTTGTACCCAATAAAATTTATGTCCTTTTTTTTCCCACAAATACAGCTTTCTTTTGGTGGTATTTGACCACCTCTGTGGTTTTAATTTTTTGCGCTATACACAAAGACTGAAAAAAGAACAATATTTTTTACTTTCTGCTATAAAACATTCCCAATAAAAAAATTTTAAAAATGTAATTTCGTTATCAGTTTAGGTCAATATGTATTCTGCTACATATGTTTGGTAAAAAAAAAAATCCCAATAAGTGTATATTGATTGGTTTGCGCAAAAGTTATAGCGTCTACAAACTATGTGATAGATTTATGGACTTTTTATTTAATTGTTATTGTTTTTACTAGTAATGGCAACAATAAGCGATTTTTAGTGGGACAATTTGACACTAAGTGACACTTTTTGGGGACCGTTGACACCAATACAGTGATCAGTGCTAAATAGAATGCATTGTCACTGCATAAATGACACTGGCATGGAAGGGGTTAACACCAGGGGCGATCAAGGGGTTAAGTGTGCTCTTAGGGAGTGATTTCTAACTGTGGGGGGGTGGATGCACTCCAGGAAAAGAGAGATCGGTGTTTCAGCTTAGCCTCGGCAGGTTCCAGCGGCCATTGCGGCCCCACCGTTTGGCTCCCGCTGTGTCCAATCACTGTGCTCCGGCAGTGCACACACGCCCCCTAGATTGCATGCAGAAAATCATGTACCTTTACTTGATTTTGCTCAGCCAGGCCGCCCTGCCGAAATTTATATGCGGTGGACAGTCCAGAACTTGTTAAAGATGGGCCTAAGCAAAAAAAAAACAAAAGTGGCGAAGAGCAGACTGGACTAGGTAAACCGGGATTAGTGGAAATAAATCTTTAGGAGGAACTTCAAGTGTGTCAAGGAGGGGATTGT
Organism: Lithobates clamitans; assembly: GCA_037952925.1. Classification (NCBI taxonomy): domain Eukaryota; kingdom Metazoa; phylum Chordata; class Amphibia; order Anura; family Ranidae; genus Lithobates; species Lithobates clamitans. Next base: position 7,305,164 of record JBBGZY010000911.1, on the reverse strand, counting down.
GCAAATTCAAGCAATGTGAAGGCAGAAGACGAAGAAGAATCCCCCCCCCTGCCCAATGGTATGGCTTGGTGTTTTACGGTGACCCTAGTAGCTGGGCAGTTGAGATCTTTGGAGGTGTTCAAAATGATCAGGGATATCACAGAATTAGGATGGTGGGTTAATTGGGTAGATGGGACATGGACATATCTGCGGAGAGTTGGGATTTTCCCTGAGCCGGTGTGTTGTGGCTGGGGACCTTTAGGTGGTTCCACAGATACAAAACCAGGGTTGGTTCTGTAGTGCCTTTAAAGACCAGCAACCTTGATTATTATTGGTATTAATACGTTTCTGTTTAAAGGAATGTTTTATTATGGTTATTTGTTAATAAATGGCTGCTAAGACCAATTTTGACTCAAAAATGGTGTTGGTCTGATTATTTTGGGTTTTTTTGGTAAAGAAGTGTATGGTGGCATAACGGTCTAGTGCCCCATACACACGGTCAGATTTTCCGACGGAAAATGTGTGATAGGACCTTGTTGTCGGAAATTCCGACCGTGTGTAGGCTCCATCACACATTTTCCATCGGATTTTCCGACACACAAAGTTTGAGAGCAGGATATAAAATTTTCCGACAACAAAATCCGTTGTCGGAAATTCCGAACGTGTGTACACAAATCCGACGGACAAAGTGCCACGCATGCTCAGAATAAATAAAGAGATGAAAGCTATTGGCCACTGCCCCATTTATAGTCCCGACGTACGTGTTTTACGTCACCGCGTTTAGAACAATCGGATTTTCCGACAACTTTGTGTGACCATGTGTATGCAAGACAAGTTTGAGCCAACATCCGTCGGAAAAAATCCTAGGATTTTGTTGTCGGAATGTCCGAACAAAGTCCGACCGTGTGTACGGGGCATTAGAGTTAGTGATTGGTGACATTTGTTTTTCCTTAGGAATAATTTTATTTTATGCTATGTGTGACACATTAGCTTGATTTATTTTCACTTGATGCAACGGTAAGCGAGAGGAAATCTCTATAGCATGAACATTAAGAACCCGGTGCAGAGGATCACTCCATTAGGTATATCAAACAAATGCTAAAGGTCTCTAAGTGGATCATTCACAGTTAGCAGGGAGTTCTGGAATCAAGTCCTTATGGCTCTGTATATATAGAAAGTTGGTTCATCGTAGCCGGCAGCAAAGCCAGGTGTGTGAGCAGGTAAAAGCTGTCAGATGACAGGCAGGGAGGGATCAAAGCACTGAATGGCAAAAGTGCAGAGCAGCAATATTCAGTGTGTACGCTGTGCTGGATATAGAGAGGTTCTTTTTGTTAGGCAATGCGTTTCAGAGATTAGCTTCTTTCTCAAGCCTGATAGGAAGCAGCCCAGCTATCAGGCTTGAGAAAGGAGCTGGTCTCTAAAATGCATTGTCTAGCAACCCCCCACTCCACCCATCTACCAGAAAGAACCTCTCTGTATCCAGCACAATGTTCACGCAGAGGATCACCACTCTGCGCTACTTCCCACCAGTGCTTTGATCCAACCCTGTCATCTGACAGCTTTAACCCGCTCATACATCTGGCTTTGCTGCTGGCCATAATTAATGGACTTTCTCTATTTGGACCAAAAGGACTCCTGAACTCCCTGGAATGTGAAATAAAACAGGAAAATGCATCAAACCGAATGGTAAAAGACCAAAAAGCTTTAATGATTCATGATATGATCACATGGAACAGCCAACCTATTTTAAAAGACCAATGGACATCAGGGCTACAAAATAAAATTAAAAGGTTATAAATTCATATACATACTATATTGTATACATACACACATGAATATAAGAAAAAGAAATTAAAAAATACATCTTTTTAAAAGTGTGATGATAGAATGGTTTAAATTCAAAAATCATACTGCATAGAAAAACATATAATGACTAAAATGATATAGCACATAAAATAAAACTTGATGGGGGTTCCAACCCTCCACCATCTATTTAAAAACTAGAAAAGAAAAAGAGCTCTTGTTATTTCAGTCTCAACTCTAGGCAATACTTGTAATCATTTTCAATAGAATGTATAAGAGTCAGATCCTCTGTCTAGTTTTTATTGCTGTCTGTGCCCTCATTGGGGAGACAGACCCCCACTTACTATCAAGGTCAAGAAATGAAAAGGTGAGGTTGTCATTAGTACTCTATCCCATCAAAGTTGTTCCATCTGTGCCCCATTAACGAGATTTCCATTCACTTTTCATACAGAAGACATAACAGGATGTGAAAGGAAATATCTCCAAAGTGAGGGAAATCTCCTTTATTTCAGTTAGTGGACCAGTTGTAGCCTCTGCATTTTTAAGGCCCTGTTTACACATTGTGCGGTGACCTGTGTTTTACCACAATGGATGAATGCAGGTCGCTGCAGGACACAAAGAAAACAATTGTTTTCTATGTGTCTTGTTCTCGCTGCACTACAGCCTGGAGGTGTGGTAGAGTGAGCTGTGATAAAATGAAGACATGCAGCTACCGGAATGCAACGCACCATGCTGAGATGAATGGAGTGTCACTTTGGGCACTTCTGATAAAGTTGACACAAAAAAAAGGGAACTGTGTGAAGCACTAAAACACGCACCATACCGCCCCCTACCGCTGGCTCATTGCAGCCAGGAGTAAGATAAGTAAAGGTCCTTTTTCTATGTATCCTATACAAAAACAAGCATTTAAGTGAGGGCTAGTTTTTTAGTTCCCCAAGTTCAACTTTAATGGTTTATTATTGAATAGAAAGCTAAATTTATTTGAGCTCTGCAGTTCAGCTTTAAAAAGGAAAAAAGCAGAATCAGAAATAGCGCACAGTACACGTAGTGCTGGGTACACTCATGATTTGTGAGCAATCTGACTGTTTTCAAATAAACAGAGTTACACAGTTGCAATTTTCTTCTTCTCCTTTGAGTATCTATTCTGGAAGTCTAAAACAAAATACAGCCTTTTGAAGAGGATCATGTGAAGGATTTCTTATAAATGCAATAAACCTTCTCAGAAAACATGGCAAAGCAAGAGGACGTAGAGAGAAAGAGTGTAGTGTATCAACTGCACTTCACAATTTTGCACATTTTTATATATATTTTGTGATACTATGAATTTCGATCACCAACCAGCGGACTTTGTAAAAGCCAAGTGTTCTTTATTTTTCAAAATAACCAAACAAAAATAGCTTTCCTTTAGCATATAAAACCCAAACACTTCATAACTCCGGATCAAAATAAAACTTTGGCTTACTGCCTGTGAAACTTGTCCCTTTACTGGGCTATTACGTCCTAGCCTGTTTCTGGGTGTACATAGAAAAAGGTTACTACAACCAGCAGTGTCTCAGCAATGAACAGCCTTCCACCTCTTCACTCTTTACAAACACCTACTGACTGCTTTCCGCCCTCTTCAGTCCTCTCTCACATGCGGGTTAACTTCTTCAAGACCACAGTACCTGTAGTCAGGGATGGAGTCTCTTTACCACCCAAAATCTCACCAATCCACCAAATGTCTTGGTCCCATATAAGGACTTAACAATCCCGGGGTAACGGTAACTGAGTTTTCCCCTTTTTCTGAATCACCCTGGATCCCTCACCCTGCATAGGTGAGAAACCTTGTGTATGCCATTCTGTTTTTTGTCATCCCCGTAAAGGGAGCACAACCTAAACAAAGGGGACACATACTTCCCAAAACCTATCCCTAGCATCCTGCAGACTAGATGTGTATATATATATATATATATATATATATATATATATTGCACTATATTGTCAAAAGTATTGGGATGCCTGCCTTTACATGAACACAAACTTTAATGGCATCCCAGTCTTAGTCCGTAAGGTTCAATATTAAGTTGGCCCACCCTTTGCAGCTATAACAGCTTCAACTCTTCTGGGATGACTGTCCACAAGATGTACGAGTGTGTTCATTGGAATGTTTGACTACTTTTCCCAAAGGTGTTCTATCTGGTTGAGGTCAGGACTCTGTGCAGGCCAGTCAAGTTCCTCCACCCCAGAATCGCTCATCCACGTCTTTATGGGCCTTGCTCTGTGCACTGGTGCGCAGTCATGTTGGAGCAGGAAGGGGCCATCCCCAAACTGTTCCCACAAAGTTGGGAGTATGAAATTGTCCAAAATGTCTTGGTATGCTGACGCCTCAAGAGTTCTCTTCACTAGAACTAAGGGGCCAAGCCTAACCCCTGAATAAGAACCCCATACATTAACCCCCCGTCCACCAAATGATTTGGACCAGTGCACAAATTAAAGCGGAGGTCCACCCTTAAAAAGAAATTACACAAAAATGCTCCTAAAAATATGAAAAAAAAACTGAAAAAAAATATTTTTTTTACTTACCAGAAATGGCTGTTGCTAGGCAGATCGTCCTAATCTTCTACTTCCTACACCGCGGTGATCTTCATTCGTCTCCTCCTCGTTTTGTCTTCTGGGAAATGGGGTGCGCTGTGTTCTGGGAACTGTGTGTGTCCCAGAATAGAGCCGGCCATTCACAAAGCCTTGTGCGACTCAGGCATGCGCAGTAGGAAACCGGCAGTGAAGCTGTAAGGCTCCACTGCCTGTTTCCCTTAGTTTGAATGGCGGCGCTGGGAGCCGATCCGAAAAGACAGATCGGCCTCGGGCGGCCGACATCACGGGCACCCTGGACAGGTAATTGTGCTTATTACAAGTCAGAAGCTACAGTGTTTGTAGCTGCTGACTTTTAAAAAAATTTTTTTCAGCTAGCCCTCCGCTTTAAGGTCTATAAAGACATGGATGAGCAAGTCTGGGGTGGAGGAACACGACTGGCCTGCACAGAGTCCTGACCTCAACTCGATTGAACACCTTTGGGGAGAATTAAAGTGGAGACTGTGAGCCAGGCCTACTCGTCCAACATCAGTGCCTGACCTCACAAATGCACTTCTGGGAGAATGGTCAAACATTCCCATAGATATGGACAAGTAAAAGGTGCAATGCACTAGTACCTCTGGAGTACCCTATAAAGTCAAAATAAGTCTGAAATAATATGGAGTAGGTAGTGGATCCAAATACTTAGGGCTGCCATCATAGGAGACCAGAAGCCAAAATTTCAGCAAGCTGAGAGAGAAACAAGGAGAGGGGTGCCTCGGAGTGTAGAAATTAAAACACTTTAATAGTAAAACAATAGCAACTCACATGGGAGAAGGTAAAGAAGAGCACATCTGTAGGCTGAGAAGTCCAGGAGCAAGATGGATGACAAAGTCATGGTTGTTTCACTTATCACTGGTGTAGTGGAAGATATGGCAGGCACATCAGATATCCAAGGAAGGTGGGACTGCACTGCAGGTCCTCGAGTCCTCGCTGGGACCCGTATGAATGGAAGATGGCTGAGTGGTGAAATGTCCAAAGCAAAGCTTGGAGTGCATGGGGCAGCGTGGCACAAGGCGATGTCATCACAATCGTGCAACGTATTTCTGAGCATGCGCGCTGCGTGTGTAGTGGCAGCTGCGTTCTTTTGTCAAGCATTCTCGTAGACATACTCCTAAACCTTGTGGACAGCCTTCCTAGAAGAAATGAAGCTGTTATAGCTGCAAAGGGTGGACCAACTCAATATTGAACCTTACGGACTAAGACTTGGATGCCATTAAAGTTCGTGTGCGTATAAAGGCAGGCTATATATTTGCCATTTGCTAAAATCATTTAAGTTCATTTTCCTGATTAATGTACACACAGCACCCCATATTGACAGAAAAACACAGACTTGTTGACATTTTTGCAGATTTATTAAAAAAGAATAACTGAAATATCACATGGTCCTAAGTATTCAGACCCTTTGCTGTGACACTCATATATTTAACTCATGTGCTGTCCATTTCTTCTGATCATCCTTGAGATGGTTCTACATCTTCATTTGAGTCCAGCTGTGTTTGATTATACTAATTGGACTTGATTAGGAAAGCCACACACCTGTCTATATAAGACCTTACAGCTCAGAGTGCATGTCAGAGCAAATGAGAATCATGAGGTCAAAGGAACTGCCTGAAGAGCCTAAGGGTCCTAAGAGCACAGTGGCCTCCATAATCCTTAAATGGAAGACGTTTGTCACGACCAGAACCCTTCCTAGAGCTGGCCGTCTGTCCAAACTGAGCTATCGGGGGAGAAGAGCCTTGATAAGAGAGGTAAAGAAGAACCCAAAGATCACTGTGGCTGAGCTCCAGAGATGCAGTTGGGAGATGGGAGAAAGTTGTAGAAAGTCAACTATCACTGCAGCCCTCCACCAGTCTGGGCTTTATGGCAGAGTGGCCCGACGGAAGCCTCTCCTCAGTGCAAGACACATGAAAGCCCGCATGGATTTTGCTAAAAAACACCTGAAGGACTCCAAGATGGTGAGAAATAAGATTCTTTGGTCTGATGAGGCCAAGATAGAACTTTTTGGCCATAATTCTAAGCGGTATGTGTGGAGAAAACCAGGCACTGCTCATCACCTGTCCAATACAGTCCCAACAGTGAAGCATGGTGGTGGCAGCATCATGCTGTGGGGGTGTTTTTCAGCTGCAGGGACAGGAAGACTGGTTGCAATCAAGGGAAAGATGAATGCGGCCAAGTACAGGGATATCCTGGATGAAAACCTTTTCCAGAGTGCTCAGGACCTCAGACTGGGCCGAAGGTTTACCTTCCAACAAGACAATGACCCTAAGCACACAGCTAAAATAACGAAGGAGTGGCTTCACAACAACTCCGTGACTGTTCTTGAATGGCCCAGCCAGAGCCCCTGACTTAAACTCAATTGAGCATCCAACCTGACAGAACTGGAGAGGATCTGCAAGGAGGAATGGTAGAGGATCCCCAAATCCAGGTGTGAAAAACTTGTTGCATCTTTCCCAAAAAGACTCAGGGCTGTATTACATCAAAAGGGTGCTTCTACAAAATACTGAGCAAAGGGTCTGAATACTTAGGACCATGTGATATTTCAGTTTTTCTTTTTTAATAAATCTGCAAAAATGTCAACAATTCTGTGTTTTTCTGTCAATATGGGGTGATGTGTGTACATTAATGAGGAAAAAAAAATGAACCTAAATGATTTTAGCAAATGGCTGCAATATAACAAAGAGTAAAAAAATTAAGGGGGTCTGAATACTTTCCATCCCAACTGTATATATATGTGAAGCTCTGGTGAACTCCATGCCCAAGAGGGTTAAGGCAGTGCTGGAAAATAATGGTGGACACACAAAATATTGACACTTTGGGCCCAATTTGGACATTTTCACTCAGGGTATACTCACTTTTGTTGCCAGTGGTTTAGACATTAATGGCTGTGTGTTGAGTTATTTTGAGGGGACAGAAAATTTACACTAAGTTAAGGGTTAGTGTGTGGGTGTGGTGCTGTCCTAGTGGAGAAAAAAGTGGAGAAAATAGAAAAAAATGGAAACAATGGAAGAAATCGCATAAAGGACTGCTGCCTCCACAGATGTGATTTCCACCAAGGTGGAAAAAACAGAAAGTAAGTGAAGGGTTAGTGTGTGGGTGTGGCGCTGTCCTAATTCATAGAAATACTTGGTAAATCGTGTGTAGCCAAATCCCATATATAAAGTCGCATATAAAGTATAGACCAAAATTGCAAATAAAAAATTCAACGAAGATAAAACTAAACATAAAACAGCAAAGTCACCCCCTTTGGAGTGTGTAGGTGTAACGTTGTCCTAGTTTAAAAAATACTTTGTAAATCGTGTGTAGCCAAATCCCACATGTAAAGTCGCATGTAAATTATAAACAAAATATAAACAAAATCGCATATAGCAAATTTAACGGATAGGTTGGCCCTTTGAATTGGGGGGAGGGGGAAGGGGAACAGGGGATGAAATCAAAAAATGACTTTAGCCAAAACAATTCCATCCGCATAAAAACCCCATATAGTGATTGATTTAAAAGTCTTTGACCAACATAACATTGCTGAATAATTATATAGGTTAATCGTGACTAGTACTCAGTGCAACTTAAGTGAAAAACTTGACATCTTTGTAAAACAAGGCAGGTATTTGTATTAATCTTGGTGACCAGGTGCTCGTGTCTTGTGATCATGCGGACACTCACCAGCTTCTTTAACCCCTGCAGGGGTAATGCGCAGTCACAGTGTATGCCACTGTGCGGCAATCCATAGCATGTTTCTAGGTCACGGTGACGTTTTAGGCAGCTTCTTTAACCCCTGCAGGGGTAATGCGCAGTCACAGTGTATGCCACTGTGCGGCAATCCACAGGCTGTTTCTGGGTCACGGTGACCTTTTAGTCAGCTTCTTTAACCCCTGCGGGGGTAATGCGCAGTCACAGTGTATGCCACTGTGCGGCAATCCACAGGCTGTTTCTGGGTCACGGTGAAATTTTAGGCATAAGAGAAGAAAGAGGAGATTCCATAGCGTAAAACCATAAAACACTCTTTATTGAACGCAGATGACAGAATGGTACTCACATTTAAGCAGTTTATAATAGGCAACCAAATGTCATCAAAACAGGAGAGCGTCAGATTTAAGTTGGTGATCCTCTGGGAGATGATGCAAAAGCGTCAAAATAGGCCACGCCCTACGCGTTTCGTCATAGGGACGTCAACTGGAGCGTGCCCCCTACTTGGGCCCTTAGAGTACCAAGTAGTCATCTGCTGCAATTGATATTTTTAAATATCTAAACAATAGGAATATCAATCTCACTGAAGTCTTTAAAGAGGAACATGTAGTCAATAAAAAAGATATGGATAGCCTTTTTAAACAGCTCAGACATACCATAGAAAAACAGACCAGAGTTTGGTGGGACATAGCCACGATAGAAATGTATATTACAGAGAAAATCACCCCTAGGAGGCTCAGGTGGGATGTCTCACTTAACGATGCGATTAATGAAAAAGGGCTAATGGAGGAATGGTATAAGTTCTTCAATGATAGCGAAATCGCATTACTACGCAAAATAGTGGTGCGAAGACAACACAAACTGAAGAACATCGAATCAGAAATATTACAAATAAGAGACCAATTATTACCAGTTCATGAAACCAGAGAATATAAAGACAAAGAAAACAACTTACAAGAAGCAGCAAAGAAATATGATAAGGAAATACAATTAAAAAAACAAAAGAAATTTAAAAGGGACGTACTAGTTTACAAAAATCAACAGGTATATAAGTGGCAGACTGATGAAACGTATATGGAAGAAGACCTGAATATCTCAATGGTAGATGACACTAATGAGAGCATAACGGAAGAAGACGCAACTATATGGCAAGAAACAGAACCTGTACCAGTAAGAAGTATGAGAGAACCACTAGGGCAGACACCGACATCTGAGTATAGAAGAGGAGGATACAGTCCAGAAAGAAGAAACCATAGACAACAAGATATACATGGAAATAGAACACATGCAAATGCTCCAACACCAAGAATGCCTAGGTATAGGAATAGGTATTCACCTTTAAGGCGTGAACAAGATTACACACCATATAGAGAACCCCAATACAGGAGGTTTTTTTTTCCCAGGGAATACAGAGGGAGACCCCCGGCCCCCAGAAGAAGACCATTTCTACACAGGGAAGACAGAGACCCTCAAGGTTGGAAACCCTTCAGATTCCCAGAAAGGAACCGAAACAACAGATACCCCTACAGGGGGTGGAACCCAAGAAGTACCCGAGACACAGAAGCGGGAATGAGGAACAGAGCACCAGAAGAAATGCAATGGGGAGAGAGAATGGACCAAGAATACAGAATGCAGAGAGGAGGAAGAGAAAACGGACCAGAGGAAAGAGAGGAGGGGCAAAGAAAAAGAAGGCGAGAATATTAGGTGGTGGTATCTTCAACTTAAGCGAAGCGACCTTCAACGAAGAAGAAATGAAGACACTTGACCTGGGACTTAAGTATGCTCCAGAAAATGCCTGGGCCCTTTTGAGGCATATATCGACCTGCAAAAATTCATTAGAAAATTAAACATAAGGAAATTTTTTGCAATGAAAGGAGAAAATAAATTACTCACGGAAAAAGAAGCCCCAATTTGTAAGCACTCGCAGTTTAAGAACAACTCCGTATTCAATCCCAATACTCAACAGAATGAAAGCCTTACAACTTTTAAAAAGATGGTGGAACAAGATATAAGAAAGCTAAAACCAAAGAAGGTAAAAGCAAAAATCTGGAAGACCATCAAAGAAATAGAAAAAAAGAAAAATATCGTCATACGTCCGACGGACAAGGGCGGTGGACTTGTTATCCTAAACAAAAAGGATTATGAATCAGAAATGGAGAAACTGCTAGCTATTCCTAACACATACAAAAAGCTAAGGGGCAACCCGAAGGCAGAATATAAGAAGAAGCTCAAAGCTTATATACAGAAAGGAGAGAAAAAAGGAATCCTGAATAAAAAAGAAGCAAAATTTCTATTACCTGAAGCAGCCAAGACCCCCCGTAATATATTATGTCCCAAAAATCCATAAGAACCAATTTAACCCCCCCGGTAGACCCATAATAAGTGGGATTGATGGCCTATTCTCTAGACTGGGGGCATATTTAGACAGCTATTTGCAACCGTTGGTGACCGGAGGGAAATCCTACCTGAAAGACAGTAAACCGCTGATTAAGGAGTTAAAAAATTTCAACATAAAGGAGGAAGACATACTTGTGACTATTGACATCAACTCCCTATACACTAACATCATACAATCAGATGGCCTTAGCGGAGCAGAATGGGCATTACACCAACAAACCAATATGAAAGAAGAACAAATAAAATACATATTAGAAGGTTTAAAGTTAGCCAGGAGCCATAACTACTTCTGGCATAAGGGAGACTTCTACACGCAAGAGAAGGGAGTGGCCATGGGGGCTAAGTATGCCCCCAGTGTAGCCAACCTGCTCCTTAACAAATGGGAAGAAGAACAAATCTATAGTACCAATAGGCCAAATATGAAGCTATATAGACGATATATAGATGACATCATTGTAGTATGGGGAGGCACAGAAGAAGAACTACAAGTATTTCTCGAAGAAATTAACCATAACATCTACGGTTTAACTTTCTCTGGTAACTGGAGTAAACAAGACATAAGTTACCTCGACCTCCAGATATACAAAGAAAACGGGCAGCTTAATACAAAAACGTTCTTCAAGAATACAGACAGAAACGGCTACATACCAACAAGTAGCTGCCATCACCCGAAGTGGACAGGTAACATCCCAAAGGGGCAATTGATGCGAATACGCAGAAATTGCAGTAGCATCACTGATTTTGAGGAACAAGCAGACATCTTAATCAACAGGTTCACCGATAAAGGATATAAAAGAAGGGACCTATTATTATTGAAACAAAAAGTGAAAAGTATGGATAGAAACGGGCTGATAGAAGGAACACAAAATTCACGTAAACAAGAAAAGAATAGAAATATAGGCTTTGCTTTCCTGACAGGATACAACAGGCAATATAAAACTATGGAATCAATCATTAAAAAATATTGGCCAATTCTCCAATCAGATCAGATTCTTAAACCAATATTACCAAACAAACCTATTTTTATTTACAGGAAGGCCCCAACCCTTAGGAACAAACTAGTGCACAATGCCCTTGACCCCCCAAAACAAATTAAAATAGGGAATAACCTTAGAGGCTTTTACAAATGTGGTAAATGTTTACCATGTAGAGTAAGTAAGAAAACAAGTAAAAAGATAACTAAATTTAGGTCGACATCTAATGGAAATGAATATACCATCAGGGACCTGATCACGTGCAATAATACACACGTCACTTATGTATTAGAATGCCCATGTCAGAAACAGTACGTGGGGCGTAAAACTAGAGGATTGCACATAAGGATCAGAGAACACATTACAAATATAAAAAACAGGTTTAAAAAGCACAGTGTATCCAGACACTATAGAGACCACCACAACAGGGACCCCTCAGGCCTTGTCTTTTATGCTATTGATAAAATCAAAGGGCACTGGAGGGGCGACAACAAGAAAATTAAAGTGTCGCAAAACGAAACTAGATGGATTTTCCAACTAGACACACTACAACCATCAGGAATGAATATAAATGTCGACCTAAATTGCTTTCTCACATACTATTAGTACTACCAGTAAACTATCACTATTAGTAAGCTTAATCTTTTTTGACGTGAAAAATAAAAAAGGTTCCTGACGTTTGACATTCATTTTAGTCTCCATGATGACACAAACACCATTTTACCTCGGTCTCCTTCCCACCACTCTTATTTTATCCCCCTTTTTATCATTTTTATTTTAATTTTATTAATAAATCTTTATAAATTTTTTTCATATTTAGTTAACTTTTATTTTACAATATTGCATGTACATAGTGACATGCAATTTATTTTTAGTACTTTGGAGCAATAAATATTAAACATTTCTATGTATATGTATTTTAAATTTTATATTTAATATTTTTATGTATAATTCGTCAGGTATACTTAATTATACTGTGCGAATAATTAATACTGCCCCTGCCTATGATGATTCTTTACGGGTTTATTTTCCATCTTGATAGAATAAATCTGTGGCTCAGAGTGACACATACTTGAACGGAGAAGTTTTTTCGTATGGGGTCACCGTATAATCCAAATATACCCTGCACATTCTACAAGAAAATGGCCGCGGACTCAGGCATGTTAAATAACCTATAGCCTACATAGATCTTGCAGAACCTACAAGAAAATGGCAGCGGATTTCGGCCTGAAAAATAGCATATACCTATCAATTGCTCTATTGGGCTTCGGTCTGCAAAATCTCTCACAAAATGGCCACGAATTTCCCTTTGTTCTATTTCCTGTTTTTACAACACTAAGGATATTCCACTAAAGGTTTATACACATGGCTCCGGTCTGCAATAGCCACATGCAAGATGGCCGCACAAAAACCTAAGGGAAAATGGCCACCGGAGGTTTCCGGTGTGCAGGCATGCAGCACATCGCACAGTATAAAAGGAGGGGAGGTGACGCAAAGGGGGCACGCTCCAGTTGACGTCCCTATGACGAAACGCGTAGGTCGTGGCCTGTTTTGACGCTTTTGCATCATCTCCCAGAGGATCACCAACTTAAATCTGACGCTCTCCTGTTTTGATGACATTTGGTTGCCTATTATAAACTGCTTAAATGTGAGTACTATTCTGTCATCTGCGTTCAATAAAGAGTGTTTTATGGTTTTACGCTATGGAATCTCCTCTTTCTTCTCTTATGCCTAAAACGTCACCGTGACCCAGAAACAGCCTGTGGATTGCAGCACAGTGGCATACACTGTGACTGCGCATTACCCCTGCAGGGGTTAAAGAAGCTGCCTAAAACGTCACCGTGACCCAGAAACAGCCTGTGGATTGCCGCACAGTGGCATACACTGTGACTGCGCATTACCCCCGCAGGGGTTAAAGAAGCTGGTGAGTGTCCGCATGATCACAAGACACGAGCACCTGGTCACCAAGATTAATACAAATACCTGCCTTGTTTTACAAAGATGTCAAGTTTTTCACTTAAAGCGGTTGTATACCCGCGTTATTTTTTTTTTTCCTATACCTGCAAGGGAAAATGCATAATGAGCTAGTATGCACCGCATACTAGCTCATTGTGAGATACTTACCTTAGAACGAGGCACCGACATCTCATCCTGTCCATGCCGAGGGAGCTGACATCTCCCCTCGGTGTGTCTTCCGGGTATCGCGGCTCCGGCGCTGTGAGTGGCCGGAGCCGCGATGATGTCACTCCCACGCGTGCGCGCGGGAGACTTCAGTCCGGCAAGCTCCGGAGTTTGCCGGGCTGTCAGCTGAGAATCCCCTGTGCGCATGCGCCGCTGCATTCAGCGGCTCATTGCGAGGGGAATATCTCGTACAGGTTTAGGAGATATTTTTTTTACCTACAGGTAAGCCTTATTATAGGTAAAAGTTAACAAAAAAGGTATACAACCACTTTAAGTTGCACTGAGCACTAGTCACGATTTAACCTATGTAATTATTCAGCAATGTTATGTTTGTCAAAGACTTTTAAATCAATCAGTCAATTATGTGGATGGAATTGTTTTGGCTAAAGTCATTTTTTGATTTCATCCCCTTCCCCCTCCCCCAATTCAAAGGGGGCCAACCTAGCCGTTAAATTTGCTATATGCGATTTTGTTTATATTTTGTTGATAATTTACATGCGACTTTACATGTGGGATTTGGCTGCACACGATTTACAAAGTATTTTTTAAACTAGGACAACGTTACACCTACACACTCCAAAGGGGGTCACTTTGCTGTTTTGTTTAGTTTTACTTTCGTTAATTTTTTTATTTGCAATTTTGGTCTATACTTTATATGCGACTTTATATATGGGATTTGGCTACACACGATTTACCAAGTATTTCTAATAATTAGGACAGCGCCACACCCACACACTAACCCTTCACTTACCTTTTGTTTTTTCACCTTGGTGGAAATCACATCTGTGGAGGCAGCAGTCCTTTATGCGATTTCTTCCATTGTTTCCATTTTTTTCCATTTTCTCCACTTTTTTCTCCACTAGGACAACGTTACACCTACACACTCCAAAGGGGGTCACTTTGCTGTTTTATGTTTGGTTTTATTTTCGTTGAATTTTTTATTTGCAATTTTGGTTTATACTTTATATGCGACTTTACATATGGGATTTGGCTACACACGATTCACCAAGTATTTCTATGAATTAGGACAGACCCACACACTAACCCTTCACTTACCTTCTGTTTTTTCCACCTTGGTGGAAATCACATCTGTGGAGGCAGCAGTCCTTTATGCGATTTCTTCCATTGTTTCCATTTTTTTCCATTTTCTCCACTTTTTTAATTTTCTGTTCTGCGCAGATACACCACTCATATTTCATTACTAGAAAATTTACACTGTTATACAAACTGTACACTCACTACTTTACATTGTAGCAAAGTGTCATTTCTTCAGTGTTGTCACATGAAAAGAATAATAAAATATTTACAAAAATGTGAGGGGTGTACTCACTTTTGTGAGATACTGTGAATATATATATATATATATATATATATATATATATATATATATAACATTTCTGACAAGAAATACCTTTTTATTAAGTTTCTTTCTTTCAAGTGGTCATATAACTGCTTTCTTTCGCCTTCACCTTATGGCAGATGTCATTTGACACATAAGAGGGGCAGAGCTAGCAGTAGTGAATGCTGTAGGCAGTGCCAGTGCTTTCAGGGTGCCAAGTGCAGTGGCATTAGAATAAGTGCTAGCATGCTCACACAGCTTTGTAATCTGTGGAGGACTCGCCGGAGGAGAAGGTGACAATGCTGTAGGAATTTATGAAGCATTGTCAGCCCTCGGGACAATCAACAATCAACAGGTGAGCTAAGCAACAACAAAAAAAAAATGTTAGATGCTAGAACTGAAGTTTTATTGCGATACATGTAAATATTAAGCAGTCAGAGTGATAAAGAGACTTTCTCTTTTTGAGTGTAGAGGTGGGATTTATAGATTCCTGATCCATAGGGTATAGAAAATGATATAATCTTCTTCACACATGCACACTTTAGTTGGTACTGTAATTTATTTGATTTATTCAGTTAATTTGTCATTATTATTATTATACAGGATTTGTCATACTAGTTTTATGGTATATTTATGTGTTCTAAATTCAGCATAAACCGAGATACTGCAAGATTGCCACGTCATGCAATACTGCAGCTTTAGGGACCTTTCATACGGGCATTCAGTCTGGATTTCTAGACCCATCTGTCGGTTTTTCAAATGGGTCCAGACTGAACCACAATGTATGTCTATAGGCAGGCAGATCTAAACGGTCATATGGACATACGTCTGTTCATATCCGCTTATATCTGAGTCAGTTTATGTCTGCAGAAAAAAAAAACAGAAAAGGTCTGCTTCCTTTTCTGTTTTTGTGGACATAAACAGATGTAAAGTGATGTGAACTGAAGTAAACTGAACTGAATACAGATGTTGCAAACTGATGTAAGCTGAACTAAAGTGAAGACATACAGTACATACAAACTGATTAAGACCAATGTAACCTGAATCATTTAAAAAAAAAAATTCCTAGCTGAACTAATGAAGCCGATGTAGCACCCTGATGTTTAGGCAGGGTTGATCCTAAATTTACCTGCCAGGTATAGTTACCTTGGCTCATTGTTAGGGATCATTTGCGTTCACCCTAATGCCCTGTATACACGATAGGATTTTCCGATGGAAAATGTGTGATAGGACCTTGTGGGCTCCATCACACATTTTCCATAGGAATTTCTGACACACAAAGTTTGAGAGCTTGCTATAAAATTTTCCGACAACAAAATCAGTGGTCGGAAATTCCAATCGTGTGTACACAAATCCGACGCACAAAGTGCAACGCATGCTCAGAATAAATTAAGAAATGAAAGCTACTGGCTACTGCGCCGTTTATAGTTCCGACGTACGTGTTTTACGTCACCGCGTTCAGAACGGTCAGATTTTCCGACAACTTTGTGTGACCGTGTGTATGCAAGACAAGTTTGAGCCAACATCCGTTGGAAAAAATCCATGGATTTTGTTGTCGGAATGTCCGATCAATGCCCGACCGTGTGTACAGGGCATAAGTCTGGAATTGCTGCACTTCTCTTTTCTGCCGCTAGGTGGCCGGGTACCTGGCGACATTAGATAAGATAAGGGCAAAGCAAAGTATCTTCTATCAAATAAACACAGAATAAACCCATGAGATCCTTGGTTACTTTGATGTCTTTTACTTTTCATAATGTAGCACTTCTCGAGAGGAAAAAAGGGGGCGAGAGAGAGAAGATAAAAAAAAAGACACAACCCCAAAAACACCCCCACCACCCACAACCCCCCAACAACCCCCACACTTCCCCTAGCCCTCCCACCCCACCCCTCATACAACCTGTACCTGGAAACGATCCAAACCAGCTGAAAATTCTCCCCAAAAAGAAAAAAAGGGGAGGCTTGTGTCCCTGAACTCACACAGTGTGTGTTCAGAGACTTGTACCCGCAACTGCACAGATTAGAATTGGAAGCAGCGGCTGTGTCCGTGCAGCCTCTGCATCCCAATTGACATCAGTGGGACTGCCTGCATGGTAATGCATGGAAAATCTGTGCATAGCTGTGTGGGTAAACACAGCCCTCCAAGGACATATGCTTTAATACATCCCATGTGAACGAGGCCTTAAGTTTGACTCTCACCTGAGATACTAACTTTTTTACAATATTTATGTTCTTCACAGGTTTCCTCCCACACTCCAAAAATGTACTGATTGATTAATTGGCTTTCTCCAAATTAAGACATTTGATTGTAAGCTCCTTCAGGACATGCTGGCATAAATGGATTTATGCTGTAAAGTGTTTGCATAGCAAGTCAGTGCTATATAAGTACTTGAAATAAGTAGATTATAATAACATTGCAGAAAGCATATGAAGTGGGAGGTTTAGGTAGTTATTATACTTTGTAGAGTTGGTAAAGGAAATATATGGTGACATTATACACTTTCAATTTATAACATCATCATTGTAACAGCAATGCAAACAATTGTTATATTTGATGATCCAATATAAACTTACTTGAAAAAACTCCTTTCATAGTGCTGCCTGTCTGCTGGCCATCTCTTTCCATACCTTCCTGGATTCCCTGCATGCTTCTGCTATTTACTTTCAATTTCTAAAGACTACATATCCCATGGTGCCTTGCTGGCAGCAAGCCGTGATTCCTGTACTGACTCCGCCTCCTGAGAATCCTCACAGCAGTGCCTACTCACAGGGCATAGTGAATACGTGTCACCAAATTCAAGGAGGTTCCATTAAATGTGTCGGGGGTCTTCACAAAGTAAGTTTACAAACGTTAAGATTGATCAGATGAATCACTTTGAGACCGCTCAAGGTAGATATACTGCAGCAGTGCAGAAGCTCTATACTGGATCACATATATATATACTGTAAATGATCCAGCATTTGCGGGTAGGGGGTACGCACGCTCGCTGCCCCATCTGTGCTGTCATTCAGTACAGCACAAGTCGGGTCAGCAGGTTCTGGACAATGATTTATGGCTGGGACCTGTTGATTGACTTAGCTAATGACAGTACAGAGCCCTGTGTTTACTAACAACACAGGGCTCCGTACATGGAGCTGTGATGTGACTGCTTTTTTCTTCCTGCAAAGCAGGAAGATAAAACAATCACATCTCTTAGTAAAATAATCACACATTACACTGGAAGGCACACAGTTAATCTTTTGCTTGCCCCTAGATGTTAACCCCTTCTCAGCCAGTGTTATTATTACAGTGACAGTGTCAGATTTCCACCGCACTATCACAGTCCCAATATAAGTCATTGATCACACCACTATTAGTATAAAAAAACCTCAATATTGGTAAACACAATATATTTTTGCCCCTGAATTCCTAAGCGGTGACGATGGAAAATGTGTGATGGAGCCCACACACGGTCAGAATTTCCGACAACAAGGTCCTCTCACACATTTTCCGTCGGAAAATCCGACCGTGTGTACAGGGCATTAGAGTGACAATGCTACTCCTCCATAGATACAGTAGAGTAAGTGAGCATTGTTAACTGGAAACACATGTAATCACCACATCTAAGGACTGGTGCTCAGTCATTTTGGAACAGGAAGGGGCAATCCCAAAACTGTTACCACAAAGTTGGGAGCATGATGTAATTGTGCAAAATGTATTGGTATGCTGACACCTTAAAAGCTCCCTTCACTGGAACTAAGGGGCCAAGCCCAACCCCTGAAAAACAACCCCACACCATAATCCCCCCTCCACCGAATGATTTGGATCAGTGCACAAAGCAAGGTCCATAAAGACATGGATGAGCAAGTTTGGGGTGGAGGAACTTGACTGGCCTGCACAGAGTTCTGACCTCAACCCGATAGATCACCTTTGGGTGGGCCAACTCAATATTATACCCTACGGACTAAAGGCCCGTACACACGATCAGACTTTTTGACAACAAACATGCAAATTAGCTGTTTTAAGGCAACATCTGACCGTGTGTACGCTGTATCGGACAAACTTTTTCAGTTTTCATCTGACTTTTGTTGGCTGTGCGAACGGACAATTTTTGCGGCAAAAAAGTCAGATGGAGCAAAGTCTGATCGTGTGTACACAAAACCATCTGACTTTTGTAAACTACAGTACCTGCCAGCGACAATGTTTCCAGTGTGATGGGTCGCGCTGGTTCTCGGCGACAGGGTACTATACATCTCATGCTGGCTGCAATAGGAAAAACACATTTTCCTATTGCAGCGAGCGCAAGAGGGAATTCCCGTCCTAGGGAATACCAGGCCCTTAGGTCTGGTATGAATTTTAAGCCGAACCCCCTACTACAAAAAAACGGTGTTGGGGTCCCCCCAAAATCCATACCAGACCCTTATTCGAGCACGCAGCCCGGCCGGTCAGGAAAGGGGGTGGGACGAGCAAGCGCCCCCCCCTCCCGAACCGTACCAGGCCGCATGCCCTCAACATGGGGGGTGGGCGCTTTGAGGCAGGGGGGCGCCCTGCGCCCCCCCACCCAAAAGCACCTTGTCCCCATGTTGATGAGGACAAGGGCCTCTTCCCGACAACGGTTGGTTGTCAGGGTCTGCGGGTGGAGGGCTTATCGGAATCCGGGAGCCCCCTTTAATTAGGGGGCCCCCAGATCCCGGACCCCCACCCTATGTGAATGAGTATGGGGTACATCGTACCCCTACTCATTCACCTGGGGAAAAAAGTGTCAATAAAAAAACACACTAGACAGATTTTTGAAGTAATTTATTAGGCAGCTCTGGGGGTCTTCCTCCAACTTCAGGGGGTCTCTTCCGCCTTCTCTGGCCTTTTCTCCAGGTGTCCGGTTCTTCTCCCGCTCCCTGGCCTCTTCTCCCGCTCTCCCCGGCCTCTTCTCCAGGTGTCTGGTTCTTCTCCTGTTCTCCGGTTCTTCTGCCGGCTCCTCCGCTATCTTCTGCTATTTTGCCGCTCTTTTGCCGCTCCTTTGCTAGCGGTGGCTCGGTCTTCTCCGCCGTCTTTTTCCCTCTTCTCTTCTTCCGATGTTGACACGACGTTCTCTCCCACTGTAATGCCGTGTGCGAGATGCGCAACGATTTATATAGGCATGGGGCGTGGTCACTGGGTGATGTCACCCGTTGACCCCACCCCTTATGACCTCACAGTCCCATCATGCCCCAGGACTGTGACGTCATAAGGGGCGGGGTCGGAAGAAGACCCCTGGAGCTGCCTAATAAATTACTTTAAAAACCTGTCTAATGTGTTTTTTTATTGACACTTTTTTCCCCAGGTGAATGAGTAGGAGTACGATGTACCCCATACTCATTCACATAGGGTGGGGGGGCGGTATCTGGGGGCCCCCTTATTAAAGTGGGCTGCCGGATTCCGATAAGCCCTCCGCCTGCAGACCCCGACAACCAACGGCCAGGGTTGTCGGGAAGAGGCCCTTGTCCTCATCAACATGGGGACAAGGTGCTTTGGAGTGGGGGGCCACAGGGTGCCCCCCTGCCTCAAAGCGCCCACCCCCCATGTTGAAGGCATGTGCCTGTTACGGTTCGGGAGGGGGGGCGCTCGCTCGTCCCCACCCCCTTTCCTGACTGGCCGGGCTGCATGCTCAGATAAGGGTCTGGTATGGACTTTGGGGGGGACCTCCACACCCTTCCCCTTAAAATCTATACCAGACCTAAGGGCCTGGTATGCTCCTGGAGGGAAACCCATGCCGGTTTTTTATTTAAAATTTGGCATGGAGTTACCCCCTCATGATTCATACCAAACACCTGTCGGCAATGCTTGTCGCTCATCACATCAAACACATTTTTCCTTTCCAGCGACGAGATTGACACAATATCGCGGTCACCTACTGTACAAACCAATGCAAAAGATCAGACAACAGTACAGAAGTTGACCAAAGGGTGGCAGTAAAGAGCTGAAAAACCATGTGATTTGGTGAAAGTTGGCTGAAAAAGTCCTGCCATGTGTATGCTTAATTAGTTTACGGCCGACGCCCTTTGTACAAAAATCCACGGGAAAGTTTGCACAAAGTCCTATTGTGTGTATGGGCCTTAAGACTGGGATGCCATTAAAGTTCATGTGCATGTAAAGGCAGGCATCCCAATACTTTTGGTAATATAGTGTATGTGTTATGTAGGAAGCAAGAGCTTAGGTGGCCGGGGCCTCAAATAGGGTCAATATTACCATTTTTTTGTATCATTGCCATATAATTTAGTGTCACCCTGTGTATCCAGTAATGTTACAGTAAAGTCAAAATACTTTTAAGGAAGCACAAATAAACTTGATAAAAATATGGATTAAATTATACACTTCCAGTTTTCAGATGTTTCCGGGAATAATCGTGCATATTTTTACTATTGCCATACGTTTGCTAATTACAATTAAAACAAAATGCTTATTTTTCCATACTGGTCTCATCCATAACACAGTAAAGTACGCATTTTCAGTGAGAAAAGAATCATCTTGCAACAGTTAGCAAACACATGTACTGTAAAGTCACTCAATACAGCTCGGCATAGCTTTATAACAGGAATATAGACAAGGTTATTCATTAAAGCCAAACTAGAGTGGGGTTGCATCCGCACTGCAAGGGTTAATAGCTTGTTTTGTCTAGGGGAGAAGAAAACAGTTATACTTACCTGATCCTCTGCTCCTCTGGCACATGGAGCTCCCTGTACTCCGGCGATGAACTCTGCTTTGGTCTTGATGATGTCAGGACCCTAGACTGCTGAATCATGGAAGATGAGAAGCTGCAAGGAGCAGCAGAGGATTGGGCAAGTAAATTTTACTTTGCTACTTTAAACCTAAAAAAATAAATAACCTGCAAGGGATAGTTTTTTAGTTGACCAGAATTGGGATTTAAAGTAAATGTTAGACTGAAAGGAGCAGTTGGGACTTTATATGAAACATGCAACTGGAAAAGATTTATATCAGCATCTTCTCCTGATGAGTGGAGATTTTCACGAAACGCATTGAACCATTCTGATGCTATTATCATGTTTACTATATAGGATCATTCTATAAGTTCTACTATGTTTTACTGTTTTATGCTGTAACAATCATGATTTTTTTATATACCTACCATGTGATATATGGATTAACGTGCCTGATGTTTTACAATGTTACTACCATTTATTACTATGCTATTATGCTATGATGTATTATGTATTATTTATGAAATAAATGTTATTCCTATGTACAGTATCTCACAAAAGTGAGTGCACCCCTCACATTTTTGTAAATATTTTATTCTATCTTTTCATGTGACAACACTGAAGAAATGAAACTTTGCTACAATGTAAAGTAGTGAGTGTACGGCTTGTATAACAGTGTAAATTTGCTGTCCCCTCAAAATAACTCAAAACACAGCCAATAATGTCTAAACCGCTGGCAACAAAAAGTGAATACACCCCTAAGTGAAAATGTCCAAATTGGGCCCAATTAGTCATTTTCCCTCCCTGGTGTCATGTGACTCATTAGTGTTACAAGGTCTCAGGTGTGAATAGGGAACAGATGTGTTAAATTTGGTGTTATCGCTCTCGCTGGTTACTGGAAGTTCAGTATGGCACCTCATGGCAAAGAACTCTCTGAGGATCTGAAAAAAAGAATTGTTGCTCTACATAAAGATGGTCTAGGCCAGTGATGGCGAACCTTGGCACCCCAGATGTTTTGGAACTACATTCCCATGATGCTCTGGCACTCTGCAGTGTAGTGGAGCATCATGGGAAATGTAGTTCCAAAACATCTGGGGTGCCAAGGTTCGACATCACTGGTCTAGGCTATAAGAAGTTCGCCAAAACCCTGAAATTGAGCTGCAGCACAGTGGCCAAGACCATACAGTGGTTTAACAGGACAGGTTCCACTCAGAACAGGCCTTGCCATGGTCGACCAAAGAAGTTGAGTGCACGTGCTCAGCGTCATATCGAGAGTTTGTCTTTGGGAAATAGACATATGAGTGCTGCCAGCATTGCTACAAAGGTTGAAGGGGTGGGGGGTCAACCTGTCAGTGCTCAGACCATACGCCGCACACTGCATCAAATTGGGCTGCATGGCTGTCTACCCAGAAAGAAGCCTCTTCTAAAGATGATGCACAAGAAAGCCCACAAACAGTTTGCTGAAGACAATCAGACTAAAGACATGGACTACTGGAACCATGTCCTGTGGTCTGATGAGACCAAGATAAACTTATTTGGTTCAGATGGTGTCAAGCGTGTGTGGCGGCAACCAGATGAGTACAAAGACAAGTGTGTCTTGCCTACAGTCAAGTATGGTGGTGATAGTGTCATGGTCTGGGGCTGCATGAGTGCTGCCAGCACTGGGGAGCTACAGTTCATTGAGGGAACCATGAATGCCAACATGTACTGTGACATAGTGAAGCAGAGCATGATCCCCTCCCTTCGGAGACTGGGCCGCAGGGCAGTATTTCAACATGATAACAACCCCAAACACACCTCCAAGACGACTACTGCCTTGCTAAAGAAGCTGAGGGTAAAGGTGATGGACTTGCCAAGCATGTCTCCAGACCTAAACCTATTGAGCATCTGTGGGGCATCCTCAAACGGAAGGTGGAGGAGTGCAAGGTCTCAAACATCCACCAGCTCCATGATGTCATCATGGAGGAGTGGAAGAGGTCTCCAGTGGCAAGCTGTGAAGCTCTGGTGAACTCCATGCCCAAGAGGGTTAAGGCAGTGCTGGAAAATAATGGTGGCCACACAAAATATTGACACTTTGGTCCCAATTGGGACTTTTTCACTTAGGGGTGTACTTACTGTTGTTGCCAGCGGTTTAGACATTAACCACTTGAACCCCGGACCATTATGCTGCCTAAGGACCAGAGGTCTTTTTCCAATTTGGCACTGCGTCGCTTTAACTGCTAATTGCGCGGTCATGCAATGCTGTACCCAAACTAAATTTGCGTCCTTTTCTTCCCACAAATAGAGCTTTCTTTTGATGGTATTTGATCACCTCTGCGGTTTTTATTTTTTGCGCTATAAACGGAAAAAGACGGAAAATTTTGAAAAAAAATGATATTTTCTACTTTTTGTTATAAAAAAAATCCAATAAACTCAATTTTAGTCATACATTTAGGCCAAAATGTATTCGGCCACATGTCTTTGGTAAAAAAATGTCAATAAGCGTATATTTATTGGTTTGCGCAAAAGTTATAGCGTCTACAAACTAGGGTACATTTTCTGGAATTTACACAGCTTTTAGTTTATGACTGCCTATGTCATTTCTTGAGGTGCTAAAATGGCAGGGCAGTACAAACCCCCCCCAAATGACCCCATTTTGGAAAGTAGACACCCCAAGGAAATTGCTGAGAGGCATGTTGAACCCATTGAATATTTTTTTTTTGTCCCAAGTGATTGAATAATGACAAAAAAAAAAAAAAATATTTACAAAAAGTTGTCACTAAATTATATATTGCTCACACAGGCCATGGGCCTATGTGGAATTGCACCCCAAAATACATTCAGCTGCTTCTCCTGAGTACGGGGATACCACATGTGTGGGACTTTTTGGGAGCCTAGCCGCGTATGGGGCCCCGAAAACCAATCACCGCCTTCAGGATTTCTAAGGGTGTAAATATTTGATTTCACTCTTCACTGCCTATCACAGTTTCGGAGGCCATGAAATGCCCAGGTGGCACAAAACCCCCCAAATGACCCCATTTTGGAAAGTAGACACCCCAAGCTATTTGCTGAGAGGCATGGTGAGTATTTTGCAGCTCTCATTTGTTTTTGAAAATGAAGAAAGACAAGAAAAAACATTTTTTTTTCTTTTTTCAATTTTCAAAACTTTGTGACAAAAAGTGAGCTCTGCAAAATACTCACTATATCTCTCAGCAAATAGCTTTGGGTGTCTACTTTCCAAAATGGGGTCATTTGGGGGGTTTTGTGCCACCTGGGCATTCCATGGCCTCCGAAACTGTGATAGGCAGTGAAGAGTGAAATCAAAAATTCACGCCCTTAGAAAGCCTGAAGGCGGTGCTTGGATTTCGGGGTCCCGTACGCGGCTAGGCTCCCAAAAAGTCTCACACATGTGGTATTCCCGTACTCAGGAGAAGCAGCAGAATGTATTTTGGGGTGTAATTTCACATATTCCCATGGCATGTTTGAGCAATATATCATTTAGTGACAACTTTGTGCAAAAAAAAATAAAATTTGTCTCTTTCCCGCAACTTGTGTCGCAATATAAAATATTCCATGGACTCGACATGCCTCTCAGCAAATAGCTTGGGGTGTCTACTTTCCAAAATGGGGTCATTTGGGGGGTTTTGAACTGTCCTGGCATTTTATGCACAACATTTAGAAGCTTATGTCACACATCACCCACTCTTCTAACCACTTGAAGACAAAGCCCTTTCTGACACTTTTTGTTTACATGAAAAAGTTATTTTTTTTGCAAGAAAATTACTTTGAACCCCCAAACATTATATATTTTTTTAAAGCAAATGCCCTACAGAATAAAATGGTGGGTGTTTCATTTTTTTTTTTCACGCAGTATTTGCGAAGCGATTTTTCAAACGCATTTTTTTGGGAAAAAACACACTTTTTTAAATTTTAATGCACTAAAACACACTATATTGCCCAAATGTTTGATGAAATAAAAAAGATGATCTTAGGCCGAGTACATGGATACCAAACATATACTATTTTAGTTTCCCACCTTTTTCTGGTCCTAAACAGGGGTGGTTATTTTTATGTATTGGAATTTTAGAATTAATGTAAAGAGCAGGCTATGTTATTGATTTCACAACAGGCATTAACAGGCTTCAGTTCCTTTTTCCTTAATATATCAAACAATTTTTTTCTCTTTTCTTTTCATATATATATTTTATTTAATTTTATTTAATGGTGTGAACTAAGGCTAACATTAATTCTGGTGCAATTTTCTAATACCTCACTAGATGGCACTAGAAGTGACGTCCTATGTTGCTGCCTCTATCACATGAGGTTTGCCGCTTTGTTAGTTTTATAATTAATTAAAATAGTTTTATAATTCTATAAATGTCTACAGACATTAAAATAACAACCATGATGTGTTAATAGTCTTATATTTATTTTTTTATTTTTCATGCCACCCCTAAATTCACTATTTTTCACACAGCAGCCTGTATATTAGCTACTGTTAAGCTTTGGTGTAATATCTTAAAAAGTCACTAGGTGGCACTGGTGGAATGCTCGTAGGCTGTTGTCTTCATGGGGTGAAGTTTAACAGCCTGACGATCCCTCTTCTTAATTGATTTATTAGTCTCCATGTTTATGGTAATTATCCCCTTTAGTTAATTTTCCAGCACTTGTCCAAATGAAGCACAGCCTTGTGTGAACCAATCATAGCGTCCTCTGTTTTGACGCTTGTGTATTTAATGCGCATGCGCGTGCGTCGGTGCGTACCCCTGATGACGTCAGTTGTGACGAAATGGCCGTAGGGTCACAACATTGCACGCACCGCGCATGCGCGATTTTAAAATAAACGGCGGTAGTGTCGTTTTTTTATCTTGTTCGGTTTTACTTTATTTCTCTTGGTTTTTAATGCTATATACCGCAACTTGCCAATAAAAGAAACCCAAGTTATCTGCACCAGTGGAGCATTTTTTCTTTGTTTCTTTTTGGCATTTCAAACCACATCTTTTTGCACCGGATCCGTGGAAATTTCAAGTTTGCCCCATGAGAGGATAGGATCTGAGAGAACATCTATAGCGGTTGTCGGCTGGTTCGCTATCTGGCAAGGAGCCCTAACGCATCGGTCTGTCAGTGTCCCCTGGAGTATTCCTGTGGCGGTTCCCCCATATCTGCTAAGCTTGTTTTGACCCCCCTGAATAAGGGCGGTCACAGGCTTTCTGGTAAGCTTTTTATTCATCTATTCGGTGGTGGGCAACATTGAATATTGAAGATGTATCCCTGAAATCTACATCGCATTATATACACTGTTTTGGACTTTTATGTGTTGTCATAAGTTTTATTTACAGGAGTTTTTTTTCACTCATTTTAATTCATATGTCTACGTTCTAAAAATATTTACAATATATATATATATATATATGTCACTATTTTGATATATTGACTCTGAATCACCCTTTTTACCATTTAAATAATTGGTTTATCAAATTTCACTATTCACTTCACATGTCCAGCGCTGCACTCTCTATATTTTATTATGGATACCAAACATGACATGCTTTACAATTGCGCACAAACGTGCAGTGGCAACAAAATAAATACATTTTTAAAAGACTTTAAAAGCCTTTACAGGTTACCACTTTAGATTTACAGAGGAGGTCTACTGCAAAAATTACTGCCCTCGATCTGACCTTCGCGGTGATACCTCACATGCATGGTGCAATTGCTGTTTACGTTTGACGACAGACCGCCGCTTGCATTCGCCTAGAGCTTCCCCAATTTCCCAATGGCGCTATTTACATCTGGCGAAATCTAAGTCATAAAATGCTTGTAGCTTCCGGTTTCTTAGGCCATAGAGATGTTTGGAGCCACTCTGGTCTCTGATCAGCTCTATGGTCAGCTGGCTGAATCACCGGCTGCATTCTCAGGTTCCCTGTTGAGACAGGAGAGCCAGAGAAAAACACGGAAGACAGTGGGGGGGGGGGGGCATTCCCTCCCACCACTTGTAAAAGCAGTCTAGAGGCTAATTAGCCGCTAGGATTGCTTTTACATGAAATCCGACCGCTGGCTGAAAAGAATGATACCAAGATGATACCTAAACCTGCAGGCATCATTCTGGTATAACCACTCAAAGTCGTGAATGGCGTACCTGAAGACAAAAAAATGGTTAACAATAAAGCACAGTAAACAGTAAAGTATAAAAAATTGCATACCTGAAAAACAAACATGATAAAACATAATAACAATAACACATTGCAGAATAGAATACAGTAAAAAAGAGCAGAACAATAGAGAGAGAGAATAGAGAGAGAGAGAGAACAATAAAACGACAACTGTTTTTTTTAATTTTATATATATATATATTTTTTTTTTACACTTTTTTTGT
The DNA here is from genome assembly GCA_037952925.1 of Lithobates clamitans. Taxonomy (NCBI): domain Eukaryota; kingdom Metazoa; phylum Chordata; class Amphibia; order Anura; family Ranidae; genus Lithobates; species Lithobates clamitans. Next base: position 7,277,170 of record JBBGZY010000911.1, on the reverse strand, counting down.
AACTAACTTTTATAACTGTAACCGGTTCCAGGTTCGGGTCTCTCAAAATGCGATGGCATCTTGGGAGACCCTGTGAAAGTGTGCCTAGTCTGTGGAATGCTGTACCCTATGCTAATACTCAACTAGTGTATGGTAGCGTTCAAAACATTTACCAATGCAAAGACCAGGATTGTCAGGACAGGAGGGACAATAATAGCGGGTGTCACGCCTATATCCGCGCTTGCTGCAGACACGACATCTTTTTTGGGGGGGTTCGTTGGGTAGGGGTACTCGGGAGGACATAAAGAAAATGCCTCTCATGCAGCCGACTGCATTTGGTTGGGGATGTGAATGGGGGAAGTACGGGTGCTGCAGAAGTGGTGGGTTCCCAATTAGGATTGGCGAATGCAGCAGGAAGGGCACTATGGGCACGACAGGCCTGTGTTTGTCTTTTTGGTGGCAGCGGGACACTACTTGTGCTTGCCACCTCACCAGCTTGAACTGCACTTATGGGACTCACCACGTCACCAAGTGTTACTGCAGTGCGGGTTTGACTACGACTAGGGTGTACTAGGCCACTGGTGCTTGCCAGTTCAATAAAAAGCTCCCAAAAAAACTGTTAGCGATCGCAGGAATCAGGCCTGACTCTGCGAATGCTGCAGTTATGCGTTTAGTGTTTTGTAAGTGACAGTGATCGATCGATATTGCACTTGGGTGGGCTGGGCTGGGCCGGGCGGAGGGGCAAAACGCAGGTGCTAGCAGGTATCTGGGCTGATCCCACTAACACTGCGTTTTTGGGAACCCTAAACTGCTGGGGACGCTAGTATGGATCTGATCGGATCAGATATTGATCCGTTCAGATACTATACCACTAAGGGAGGTGTATGCTGCGTGCGTGGGTGTTAGTGGTACTAGCGCTAACCTGACGCTGCTTGGGGCTGGTGCTTGCCAGTTCATCAAAATGCTACCAAAAAAACTGTTAGCGATCGCAGGGATCAGGCCTGACTCTGCGAATGCTGCAGTTATGCATTTAGTGTTCTGTAAGTGACAGTGATCGATCGATACTGCACTTGGGTGGGCTGGGCTGGGCTGGGCCGGGCGGAGGGGCAAAACGCAGGTGCTAGCAGGTGTCTGGGCTGATCCCGCTAACACTGCGTTTTTGGGAACCCTAAACTGCTGGGGATGCTAGTATAGATCTGATCGGATCAGATATTGATCCGTTCAGATACTACACCACTATGGGAAGCGTACGGTGCGTGCGTGGGTGTTAGCGGTACTGGCACTAACCTGATGCTGCCTGGGGATGGTGCTTGCCAGTTCACCAAAATGCTACCAAAAAAACTGTTAGCGATCGCAGGGATCAGGCCTGACTCTGCGAACGCTGCAGTTATGCGTTTAGTGTTTTGTAAGTGACAGTGATCGATCGATACTGCACTTGGGTGGGCTAGGCGGAGGGGCAAAACGCAGGTCCTAGCAGGTATCTGGGCTGATCCCGCTAACACTGCATTATTGGGAACCCTAAACTGCTGGGGACGCTAGTATAGATCTGATCGGATCAGATATCGATCCGTTCAGATACTATACCACTAAGGGAGGCGTATGCTGCGTGCGTGGGTGTTAGCAATACTGGCGCTAATCTGACGCTGCCTGGGGCGACGCATATCACCGCCGGGCGATCAGGGGGCTAAACCTTTATTCGGTAATAAACGGCGGGTGCCCTGACACTATAAAAAAATAAACAAACTAACCAGCGTCAACCGTAACGGTTATACGGTGATCAGTGGTGAAAGGGTTAACTAGGGGGCAATCAAGGGGTTAAAACCTTTATTAGGTAGTATATGGGGGTCCCTGACACTATAAAACGCTGACGGCGAACCTAAATATTTACCTCCCTAACTAGCGTCACCAGCGACACTAATACAGCGATCAGAAAAATGATCGCTTAGCGACACTGGTGACGGGGGGTGATCAAGGGGTTAAAAGTTTATTAGGGGGGGGGGTTAGGGGGGTACCCTAGACCTAAAGGGGGCTAACCCTAACTGTCCTAACACTGTAACTGTCACAAACTGACACCATGCAGTAATCCGAAAAAAAAAAAAAACTGCTTGGTGTCAGTTTGTGACGGGGGGAGGGGGGGGGAATTGGGTGATCGGGGTGTTTTGTGTGCCTGGCATGTTCTACTGTGTGTGTGTGTGTGTTGTTTGTGCACTCACATTACAGTCTTCTCTCCTCGGCGCCGGAACGGAAAATACAGAGCCGAGGAGAGATGATATAATTTCCCTTGCTGCTGTTTAGCATACAGCAGGAAAGGAATGTTCCCATTGGCCGGCGGCGATCGCGAGGGGGGGGCCACGAACGGATGGCCTCCCCCTCCCCTCCGATCGCCGGGGAACAAAACAGGACCACCTCGGGCACCGGGGGGGGTCCGATCGGACCCCTCACCCGCGGGAGGCAAATCACGTATATGTACGTGATTTTGCCTGCCCGCGCCGTCTTGCCGACGTACATCGGCGTGAGGCGGACCTTAAGTGGTTAATGGCTGTGTTTTGAGTTATTTTGAGGGGACAGCAAATTTACACTGTTATACAAACTGTACACTCACTACTTTACATTGTAGCAAAGTGTCATTTCTTCAGTGTTGTCACATGAAAAGATATAATAAAATATCTACAAGAATGTGAGGGGTGTAATCACTTTTGTGAGATACTGTATATATTGTCCTGTGTGCTGGATACTGAGATTCAGTGTGTACAGTTACAATATACAATAATTGGTCAGTCACCCATTGCCCAGTATCACTTTTCCAGTTGCATGTTTCATATAAAGTCCCAACTTTCAGTCTAACTGCTAAACAGGGATGGAGGCATTGGACCTATAATCCTTTGCCTCATATAAAGTCTCAATCTCCCTATTCCCCCCCTTCCCTTCTATTCCAAATTAAAGTAAATGTTTGCATTTTCTATAAAACCCCTGTCTGGCTTCCCTCGTTTCCATCCTTATTCCCCCAAACAGACCTCTGATGAAGTGTGGACCCCCTACCTACTGCCCAGTGGGAGACCAATGTGGTATGGCAAAACAATGGGGATGTATACTAACCTAACCCTGGGTAGATAAACAAAAAATGAAATAGGATTACATTCTGCCATCTGTGTTGTCTTAGATCTGGCAACACAGGGAAGACATATGGAGATCACTTCCTGGAAGCCTCCACACAGGCATACAGTGATACGTGCAGGGAGCACACAATGATGGCACCTCGAGAGACACTTCTTACTCCAAAATAAATAGGAATAGGTCTGGCAGACTGAAACAGATTGAGGTGTGGGTATAAAACTTAACAAGACTTTATTAAAATAATCATATGGTACAGTTCATGGTTCGGCTCACTTGCATTTCTTAGGGAAGTGACCAAAAGTGCAGCATAGTTTTATCAGTTGTGTGAAAGCGCTGGAACGATGTGGGTAGGGGACTTGCCAACCGCCCTATAACAGTTTTACTGCTACAGGGCGGCCCCGCAGGATCACATATATATATACAGTGCCTTGAAAAAGTATTCATACCCCAAACATTTTCCACATTTTGTCATGTTACAAGCAAAAGCGTAAATGTATTTTATTGGGATTTTATGTGATAGACCAACACAAAGTGGCACATAATTGTGAAGTGGAAGGACAATGATAAATAGTTTTCAATTTTTTTTTTTACAAATAAATACTTGAAAAATGTAACGTGCATTTGTATTTAGCCCCTTTTACTCTGATACCCCTAACTAAAATCTAGTGGAACCAATTGCCTTCAGAAGTTACCTAGTTAGTAAACAGAGTCCACCTGTGTGTAATTTCAACTTAGTATAAATACAGCTGTTCTGTGAAGCCCTCAGAGCTTTATTAGAGAACCATAGTGAACAAACAGCACCATGAAGTCCAAGGAACACACCAGACAGGTAAGGGATAAAGTTGCGTAGAAGTTTAAACACATAGGTTGGACTTGATAGACTTGTGTTGTTTTTCAACCTCATCTACTATGTAACTATGTAACTATGTAAAGCTGGGTTAGGTTATAAAAAAAATATCCCAAGCTTTGAACATCTCACGGAGCACTGTTCAATCCATCATCCGAAAATGGAAAGAGTATGGCACAACTGCAAACCTAAAAATAACTAACAAACTGTCACGCTCAATATTAACAAAGTACTAAATACTGTATGAAACAAATGTTCAATCAGAATGCAACAATAAAGTGCAAATGCTTATATACAATATGCATAATTTTGCTAAAAAAATGTGTATGTAATGGTGCAATCATAAATCAATCAAGAATGACATAACATGATATCAATAAAGTGCCCTAGTGCTCAAACATAACTGTGTCATGTATATATATCATGCACAATAGTGAAAGTCCATGAAGATTGAATGTGATAAGCTCCCCTATGGGGTTCGTGCAGGTAACAATCCTTGTGAAAAAAGTGCTCCAAAATTTAAATAGGGTGATGATACTCCTGTGCTCCCCTTATGTGGTTGCGCTTACCTTAGAGCAGTGTTTCTCAACTCCAGTCCTCAAGGCGCACCAACAGGTCATGTTTTCAGGATTTACCTCAGATGAAACAGCTGTGGTAATTACTAAGGCAGTGAACCTGATCAAATCACCTGTGCAAAATAGTGGAAATCCCGAAAACATGACCTGTTGGTGTGCCTTGAGGACTGGAGTTGAGAAACACTGCCTTAGAGCGTGTGACCGCACAGTTAAGTTTGGTCTGAACACGCTTATGAGACACACCTGGGCTCTTATGGGAACATCAGCTGAAATCCCGGGTCCTTTAAATAGATGTCCTCATGGTAATGGAAACATAAAAAATAGACTGGATAGTGTGATATCGCTCAAATGGCTTTTTTTAAAAAAAAAAGCCCCAAAGTGGGGTACTCACATGTATCAGTTGCTTAAGCGCACCAATCTCCAAAAAACAGGCCTGCGTATGCCCATGGGTTGCCGCTCCGCTTCCTGGTCTCCGCAGACAGCGTGGAAGCTGCTGCTGCCAACAACACTATCCTATCCCCTCTCCAACACATGTCGACACAAGGAATCATGTGTCTTTCTCAGGGGGAAGACACAGCATCCCCCTGAGGAAGGCACTGTACGTAATATGGCACTTCCGGGTAGTGGGCGCAAGAGCATGCCGCCACCGGCTCGCTCTGCTGTTATCCTACACAGCAGAAGTTGGTCAGCCGTTCCCGTGGACTCGATGTCCGCCGACACTCTCTGATCGTTTGGTACACAGGCAGAACAGTAGCCTGTGTATATGTAAACAAGGCATATTGCCATTCTGTCAGTAGGGAAGGCATGGATCCTATGTTCCTGCAAAGCAGGGACATGGATCCATGCCTTTCCCTAGTAAAAGCACCTCCCACTGTCCCACACTACACTAAAACACTGGCTAGGCACACAGTTAACCCTTTGATCTCCCCTGATGTTAAAACCTTCCCTGCCAGTGTCATTAGTACAGTAACAGTGCATATTTTTAGCACTGATCAATGTATTAGTCTCACTGGTTCCCAAAAAAGTGTCAAAAGTGTCAGATAGTGTCCGATTTGTATATCGCAGTCCTGCTATAAGTCGCTGATTGCTGCCATTACTGGTAAAAAAATAAATTAAAAAAAATCCATAAATACACTATATTGCCAAAAGTATTGGGGCACCTGCCTTTACATGCACATGAACTTTAATGGCATCCCAGTCTTAGTTCGTAGAGTTTAATATTGAGTTGGTCCACGCTTTGCAGTTGTAACAGCTTCAACTCTTCTGGGAAGGCTGTCCACAAGGTTTAGGAATGTGTCTATGGGAATAAAAGATTCGAAAAACGGGCTGGTCCTGCAGGATGAAATAGGTCATTATAGTTGCTTTTTAGGTTCCCTTGATAGGAATTTAACTCAAGTAGTAGAAGCCCCACTGCAAGGGTAATTTTGTTTTACTTTTCCCGGGGGTTCAGCTTTAAATTATATTTAAAGACAATTTGTTTTGTTTTAAACAAAGTAACTAATAGGGATGAGCCAGATGTTTGAGTCAAACATAAGTTCGACTCAAACATCGGGTGTTCGCCAAATTTAGAACATTATGGGGCGTTCGTGACCTGCATGCTTTGGCCAATCACAGCACGCTCTGCTGAGAGAGCCATAATTGGCCAAAGGCAATCATGGCTCAGGGGGCTAAGTCCACGCCCCACACTATATAAGACTGCTGCTTACACGGCGGCCGTATAGTGTAATCAATGAAGAGAAATTAGGCAGCTTAGTTAGTGGTGTGCGGGCAGTGTATTTGATATATATATATATATATATATATACATATATATATACAGTCTAATATATATATATATATATATATATATATATATATATATACTTTGTATTTAGCGTAGATTAGACATTCGGTGTAGAATCTATATTCGGTCAGTACAGCAGGCAGTGTATTTGATATATATAGGCTGTGTGTATATATATATATATATATATATATATATATATATATATATATATATATATATATATATATACACACAGCCTAGTATATACTCTGCATTTAGTGTAGATTAGATATTCAGTTTAGAATCTATATTCAGGCAGTGTAGTATATATAATATAGTGTATTGAAGTGGTTAAGGGGAACCCTGCGCCGAAATTTTTTAAAAAATGGTGTAGGGGTTCCCCCAAAATCCATACCAGGCCCTTCAGGTCTGGTATGGCTTTTAAAGGGAACCCCGCACCAACATGTTAAAAAAAATGGTGTAGGGGGCCCCCCAAAAATCCATACTAGGCCCTTTAGGTCTGGTATGGATTTTAGGGGGAACCCCGTGCCAAAATAAAAAAAATGGCATGGGTCCCCCCCAAAATCCATACCAGACCCTTATCCGAGCACGCAACCTTGCAGGCCACAGGAAAAGGGGGGGGCAAGAGAACACTCCCTCCTTCTGAACCGTACCAGGCCACATGCCCCCAACATGGGGAGGGTGCTTTGGGGTCTGACCCCAAAGCACCTTGTCCCCATGTTGATGGGACAAGGGCGGGGGCTTATCGGAATCTGGAAGCCCCTTTTAACAGGGGGCCCCCAGATTCCGGCCCCCCCTATGTGAATGGGTATGGGGTACATTGTACCCCATACCCTTTTACCAAAAAAAGTGTCAAAAAAGTAAAAATGACAGGAGACACTTTTGGACAATTTCTTTATTAAAAAAAAAAAATTATTATTTTTTTATAATAATAATTTTTATTATTATTATTTTTTATTATTATTATTTATTATTATTATTTTTAATAAAGAAATTGTCCAAAACTGTCTCCTTCCATTTTTGTCATTTTTTTAACACTTTTTTGGTGAATAGGTACCCCATACCCATTCACAGAGGGGGGGGGGCTGGGATCTGGGGGCCCCCTTGTTAAAGGGGGCTTCCAGATTCCTGATAAGCCTCCCACCCGCAGACCCTCACAACCACTGAGCAAGTAATGATTAAGTGCACTTGGAGTGTGTGAAATGCATTTACCAGCTTTCTGTCTTTTGTCAAAACTTGGGATGTTCTGAACAAAAAAGAATTTTGATCCAGTACAGAGTGTGGCCATTTCTTCTATTAATGACTGCATGTGGAGGCGAGCCAAGGCGGGCACATGTCTAGATCATCAGGCATCCAATCTCACCTGGAGCAGCGAGTTTTTCTTGTTGGACAACCACTGGGCAAGGTTTGTGGGGATGAGGCCCTTGTCCCCAACAACATGGGGACAAGGTGCTTTGGGGGGGACCCAAAGCACCTTGGGGGCATGTGGCCTGGTACGGTTCAGGAGGGGGACGCTCTCTCGCCCCCCTTTTCCTGCGGCCTGCCAGGTTGCGTGCTCGGATAAGGGTCTGGTATGGATTTTGGGGGGGACCCCCCATGCCACTTTTTTTAAAATTTTGGTGCTGCCTTCCCCAGAAGGGCCTGGTAATGGACGGGGGGGACCCACGCCATTTTTTTCAATGATTTTTTATGTATATGGCATGGATCCGACAATACATTACAGCTGCAAGCAATTTTAAATGACATTTTTTACTTTAGAAATGTCACTTTGCTTCGGGACTGTTATGAACATGGGAAAAATGCACTACTTTACAGGCAGACAAAGGGGACCCACCAGGCATGATATTTAAAGGAATATTTAATTTTTATTGTTTCACTTTAAGCATTATTAAAATCACTGCTCCCAAAAAAACGTCCATTTTTAAAACTTTTTTTGCATAGATACATGTCCCCTGGGGCAGGACCCAGGTCCCCATACAATTTTTATGGCAATAACTTGTGTTCAGCTCATTCCTAATAACTAATAGTTAAAACCCTTGTCATTTTTTTTTTGTCTGTGCCCACGCATTTTCAACACTTCCTCGGACTTTTAAAAAATAAGAAAAAGTTTTGGCTTTGAATACACTTAAAAAATGGGGTTAAGACTGGGGGATCCTTCAATGTGACCTCATGAAAGAATCAAGAGGAAGACTAACTAAACTAACTAAAATAACTAACTTCCTAAAGAGGAAGACTAACTGAGGCAGGCGGAGTCCTCAACATGGTACTGCTAAAGATATCAGTGGAGTGAATTGGTTGCATCATATTAAATGTTTATGAAATAGTTAAAGCGTAACTCCACTTTTGTTGAGAAAAAAACATCCCCCCCCTGGGATATCTATGTACATTGCAAGGATTATAACAACCTTTGAGGCAGGTTCCTACCTTTTGTTATTCTGAAGAAATCCATGTGTGTTTGTCTGTGCCTCTGGGCTGAGTAGGTCTAATGGGAGTGGTTTCATAATTATCAATCAGCTGTGGCAACTGCAGGGCACTAATGAGGAAAGCTGCTGGGCCTGCATCCCTTTAGAGGTGTCCCTATTGGAAATATCTCACCAAAAATTATATTTTTGTTGCAGGGAATGCCTGAAATCTGACTTGTGTCTTATACCGCGTACACACGATCGGTTTTCTCATCGGAAAAAGATATGACGGCTTTTCCGACGGGATTCCGCTCAAGTTTGCCTTGCATACACACAGTCACGCAAAATTTCGCTTACGACCGTCAATGACGAGCCGAGAAAATGACGTTCAATGCTTCCGAGCATGCGTCGAATTGTTTCCGAGCATGCGTAGGGATTTTGCGCGTCGGAATTGCAACAGACGATCGCATTTTCGGATAGGAACTTTTCCGCTCAAATTGCGCTCAATCTTTTGCTGGCTGGAATTCCGCCAGCAAAAGACTGATGGAGCATACACATGGTCGCATTTTCCAACGAAAAACTCTCATCGGTCTTTTGCGGGCCGAAATTCCGACCGTGTGTACGCGGCATTAGGCAGACTTCTGGGAAAAGTGGTGAGCCAATCACACAAGTAAGAAATTATGTTTCTGGGGAGTCGTCAGTACACATTCTGTGTACAGAACAACTCCATGTAGCCATATTGCTTTGCAGTTATAGAAAATTACATTGGCTGTAGATTGAAAAGGAAAGCTAATCTTTATTAACATTCGATTACAATATGACTTGTATCACAATTGTATATGTTATATTATTTTTCTTTATTTGCTATTTTTTTCCCTCACGGATTTGGAGTTACCCTTTAATAATATAATAAAACTAACAGTAAAAGGTATAACTTATGAATATATACTTTTATTCAAAGACCAATCCACATTTGACCCATATAATTTACCATCAGTACAGACAATGCCCAAAAAAGCTTTAACAAAATCAGATGTAGCACCTAAAATTATGTTTTTTTTGGCTTTCATCACTTTTTGGGTATTTACCATATATAGGAAATATTTACATCTTACACATTATATTTATTCCAAATCAAAAGATAATATTTATTGTAACCTAAGAGCGAAAGCGTATTTGTTCCCCTTCTGCAACACAGTTTGCTGCCTAGTAACGACACTTGATTGACAGTTACATGCTCATTACAAGTGTGAGAGGGTGGACATTGTTACAGATGGGAAATAGGGAAAAACGAGGATAATTTCAGCTGTCAGATTGCTGTATAGGGATAATAAAGTATGACTGGCACCATCAGTACTGATAAAATAAATAGCACAGAAAAAAAGCACCCTATATGACTGACTTCCTATTAAATACATGCAATCATTTCATCCAATAATAAAACACAAGTGATAACTGTGAATTCCGCAGTGTTAAGTAGCTTCTTTTAACTATAAGACGTACAGTAAACCAGTATAAATGATTTTGGTTTAGTGCATGCAGATCATGTAGGAGATGATTTATAACTGGTCGCTATGGTTATCTAAACTCATTCTTGTGTTTTTTTTTTACTCATCATTTTGTATTGCTTTATTGAATCAAATCTTATGATTAAAAGGTTGGCGAGATTCAATTCACAGAGACAGTTTGGGGTTACTATAATAAGCTGGACAACTATCAGTACCTAAGAACCAGTGGCAACAGGTATCCCACCATCCACAATTCCTGAGCAAGGTCACCATGGATGGTTCTGCAGGTGGTCCTGCTGTGTAAAGCTTAATGAACTGTTACAGTGGATGCTGTACTGTGAGGATATTGGCTGTAATGCTTGCTAGTACTACCCAGCCAGTGAAAATACATGGTCATCTTATACAGGTGTCTGCTATCATTTCCCTACCTTTAGCAGGTCTGGGCTTGCAGCTCTCTCGCTCTCGGAGCACAAAGGCTGGTGAAAATGCTAGTGAGATGCTAAGATGCTGATCCGTTACTCTGCTTAGCACTGGTTCCTTTCAATCAGCTTCAGCAGCCTGTGTTGAGTCGAGTGTCTCATTCCTTATCTTACTGCAGGGGGAGAATGTGCATGAGCAAGGGAGACAGGGAGGGAGCGATGTAGTCAACTGGAGGAGAGCTGTAAGACAAGAAAAAGAAATAAAATCAGCTGAGACAAATGTAACGCTAAAGCAAAGCATAAAAGCAAAAGGGATGAATACAAGGACAGTACTCAAATGGAGAATACACATTGAAATACCTCTACCAGAGAGCATGATCACAAAGAATGGTCAGAAGTAAAAGCCTAAATAAGAACACATTTGTCACTGATTTTCCTCGATTTCAGTAGTGTGCACAAAGCACCTATAGCGACTTGCAACGAATGTACTGCCAAAGTGTCTGGTCAAGATGTATATTGTATATAATATACTCTTAAAGTGTTAGTTTGCCTTTTGAGAAAATAAATTCAAAGGTGAACTAACACCTACACCATGGGTGCTCAACCTGTTGCCCTCCAGCTATTGCAGAATTACAAGTCACATGAGGCATTGCAAGACTGACAGCTACAAGCATGATTCTCAAGGGCCAGGGCTACAGGTTGAGCACCCATGCTGTACACCCCCGCCACCCTCTGGTCTCTGCTGTACTTACCTCTGTGATTGCTGAATTGTCAGTGATCATGCAGCTGGTGCAGCGGCCCAGGGATTTGAAATCCTTGTTCTTCTCTCCCTCTTCTCTGTACAGTGCTTCTGGGAAGGATCAGTGATTCCGATTGATCAGAACTGGCACAAAAGAGTGGGGATTTCAAATACTTGGACCACTGCACCAGCTGCACCAGCTGGGCACTGACAGCTCAACATCCATGCAAATAAGTACCGAGGGGACAGGGGGGTGTTTGGGGATGGTGCATGTTCATCCAAAATTTCCTTTTCTAGTTTTGGATAGTGCAGGGATACATTAAAACTTCACAATCAAGTTTTTATGGCTATCCTGCTGACAATGGCTTTACTAGATAGGATCAAAAAAAATCTTCAACAGCAACGCAGACAGAAATAAAAATCCTAATTATGGTACCAAAAACAGAAAGGCTTACACAGTATGCCTTGACCAAAAAGCTAAATTGGGGCCTTTAGGTAGAATATTATAATCAAATCAAAAGAGCCCCGAATTTTCCACTTCTTAATTAAACAGTACTGACTGGCATATTCAAGGCTTTGAATATCTTTTTATATCCCTTTCCATCTTTGTAAAGTTTCATTACCTTGTTACGCAGGTCTTTTGACTGTTCTTTTCTGCTCTCCATGGCTTAGTATCTAACCTGTTTAGTGCATCCATGTGAGAGCTAACAAACTCATTGACTATTTATACACAGACACTAATTGTGATTTAAAAAGCCACAAATGTGGGAAATTAACCTTTAATAGCCATTTTAACCTGGGTGTGCCACCTTGTGTGTCTGTACCAAGACCAAACCTTCTAGGGTATGTAAACTTTTGATCAGGGTAATTTGGGTGATTTCTGTTATCATTATATTATGATTTTAAAAGGATCCACAAAACCATGTGATAATAAATGGCTTCATGTGATCACTATCCTTGAATAAAAGACAGAATTTTTGGCATGATTAGTCATAATTTCACAATTTCTGCCAGGGTATGCAAACTTTTGAGCACAACTGTATATATATATATATATATATATATATATATATATATATATATATATATATATATATATATATACACACACACTATATTATTACCAAAAGTATGGGGGCACCTGCCTTTACACGCACATGAACTTTATTGGCATCCCAGTCTAGGGTTCAATATTGAGTTGGCCCACCCTTTGCAGCTATAGCAGCTTCAACTCTTCTGGGAAGGCTGTCTACAAGATTTAGGAGTGTGTTTATGGGAATGTTTGACCATTCTTCCAGAAGTGCATTTGTAAAGTTAGGCACTGATGTTAAAGAGAAGGCCTGGTCTGCACTCTTATTCGTCCCAAAGGTGTTCTATTGGGTTGAGGTGCAGGCCAGTCAAGTTCCTCCACCCCAAACTCCCTCTTTCATGTCTTTATGGACCTTGCTATATAAATAAATATATATCTATCCCCAGTGGAGCCGCTGATTGACAGGTGTCTACTTTGAGGTGCACACACTCATGCTTCTAACTTGCACTATTTTTTTTATTAAAGTATGTTAGTACATCCAGCCACATTGTCTTCCGTGCCAAGGTGGAGAATCTTGAGAAAGGTGAAAAGTGTAATTCTTTCTTTTTCAGGAAACTTCACTCATGACACACACCCTTGTCAGAGCTGCGTGACAAGACCGGATCACTCCAGAAGGGGAAGAAGGCTGTGATGCAAGTGGTCAGCGACTACTACACCAACCTCTACTCCCCGAAAGAAACAAACACACAGGCGGCCGACAGGTTCCTGTCAGGTATCTCTAACCAAATTGATCCTGCAGGTTCATCAACCTTCAATGCCCCTTTGGTGTTGGAGGAGCTGCACTCTGCCGCTAAATCCTTTAGGCGAGGCAGGAACCCGGGCTGCGATGGTCTCCCAGTTTAGCTCTATGTAGCTCTGTGGGATCTCGTGGGCCCAGACCTGCTCGAGCTGTACGAGGAGATGGTGGTGGAGGGCAGAATGCCTCTGTCACTGAGGGAGGGGATGATCACGATTTTGTATAAGCAGAAGGGGGAGAGATAGGATCTTAAAAATTGGCGTTCGATCTCTCTTCTGAAAGTGGACTACAAAATCCTCACCAAGGTCCTGGCCAACAGGCTGAAGTCTGTCATCGGACAGATCATCCTCCCGGATCAGACTTGTGGCATTCCTGGTCGCAGGATTGCGGACAGGCTTGCGCTTGTCCGGGACACGGTCCAGTACATTCATGGCCGCCGTGTGCATGCGGCCCTGGTCAGTTTTGACCAGGAGAAGGCCTTTGACCGTGTCTCCAACGAGTTTATGTGCAGAGCTCTGCGCAGGTTTGGTCTTGGGGAAATGTTTTGTTCGTATGTGAATGTAATGTACAATGACATTTCTAGTTTGGTGTTGGTAAATGGCTGGAAAACCGACCCCTTTCCAATTTTGTCTGGGGTCAGACAAGGCTGCCCTCTCTCACCTCTGCTTTTTGTTTGTTGTATAGAGCTCTTCGCCCGAAGCATCAGACGGAACCCAGAGATCAGAGGGATCACCGCACCAGGACCGGACAGACAGGAGGTCACTCTACATGGACGACGTGACGGTGTTCTGTGCTGATCGGCGCTCCATCGACACACTCACCCAGACCTGTGAGGACTGTGACATACGGGCTAGATAAATAGGGGCTCAATGCTGCAGTATCAGTCCCGTGTATGTACATTCACTTAGTCCCAGTGGAGGCTATATAGAAAACATGGGATAAAACACCACTCGTTGTGATCCACCACCACAAAGATTTTGCGCTTACCAGAAGGCAAGCTAAGAAAGCCTGTGTGTAAACTGAAGGTCCGGATGCCAAACCGATGGCGCTACTTCTGCATGCTTAAGGTGGACTTGGAAGTACAGCAGATGACGGCCCATACACCAACCCAGGCTCAGGATCATGGAGGTAAAAGAAAACTGGCCATAATGTAAATCCGCTTATAAAGTTTTATTAATAAAAAAATTTTTATCCCATGTTTTCTATATAGCCTTCACTTATTTGGACTTCCTCTGTCTTCATGGATGATTTTCATGGTCACTCACTCACTGACCCTTCTTCGTTTTTATACACCTATTGATTTTTATGTATTCACATAATGTTTTCTCTCATTATTATAGCGCAGTTTTTTCCTGTTTTAATGAATTTATGAGCTGCTCCTTGGCTGTCTCTTTTACCTGGAGTCTCTCAGGTGTCCTTGTCCGCTTCTGGCCTGAATGTATGGAGCTTCTACTGAAATCGGTTTCGTATGCACCTTTCGGCAATAAGGCTCATACATTCACACCACAGTCATGGGCTTCTGGTGGACAGAAGTAACATCATCTGTTCTGAAAAGGCATGCCAAATATTCTTCCTGTTTGCTTTGTAACAAGTGTAGGTGATCGTCCGATATCACAAGATTGAGTCAGAGGGGATTTGTCTTAAGGTCTTGTTTGACCCTTATATACAGGCCTTTATTTCCAGTCATGAGAGTGAATGGCAATATGGTCTGATGAGTTTTTCCCCAATGGGGGAGGTGTCTCAGGAACACAAACAATGTTTTTTGTTTGCCTTTATCCACTTCAGCACTGGAAGAATTTACCCCTTTCCTGACCGGGCCATTTTTTGCAATACTGCACTGTGTCGCTTTAACTGACAATTGCACGTTCGTGCAACGCTGCACCCAATAAAATTGATGTCCTTTTTTTCCCACAAATAGAGCTTTCTTTTGGTGGTATTTGATCACCTCTGCGGTTTAAATTTTTTGCGCTATAAACAAAAAAAGAGCAATAATTTTGAAAAAAAAACATTTTTTACTTTTTGCTATAATAAATATCCCAAATTTAACAAAAAAAATAAAAAAAATTTTCCTCAGTTTAGGCCCATATGTATTCTTCTATGTATTTTTGGTAAACAAAAAATCGCAATAAGCGTATATTGATTGGTTTGCGCAAAAGTTATAGTGCCTACAAAATAGGGTATTGATTTATGGCATTTTTATTATTATTTTTTTTTTACTAGTAATGGCGGCGATCGGCAATTTTTATCGGGATTGCGACATTGCAGCGGACAGATCGAGTAGATCGGACACTTTTGACACTTTTTGAAACCATTGACATTTATACAGTGATCAGTGCTATAAATAGCCACTGATTGCTGTATAAATGTCACTGGCAAGGAAGGGGTTAACACTAGGGGGCGATCAAGGGGTTAAATGTGTTCCCTCACTGTGTGTTCTAACTGTGGGGGGATGGGACTGACTGGGGGAGGAGACCGATTGGTGTTTTATATACTAGGGAGTAGAACACACGATCTGTCTCCTCTCCCCTGACAGAACGTGGATTTGTGTGTTTACACACACACATCTATGTTTCTGCTCTGTTAGGAGAGATCTCGGGTGCCTGGTGGACATCGCGGCCCGCGGGCACGCGCATCGGATCCTCAGTGGTCCCGATAACGGCGGGAAGCAGAGGACGTCATATGACGCCCGCCAAGGATAGGAGATCCCATCTGAGGATATCATTTGACAATACGCCGGGAAGGAAGTGGTTAAATAATTTTGTCCCTTCTCCCGACCCTAGCTAGGAGATGCTCTGTGTAGCTAGTCCTGCCCTCTTTTCAATTTCTGTTCTGAGCACATGTAATTGCTGGAGCTTGACGTACTATGATTTTTTTGAGCTATCAAGTGTTCATCATGCCCCAGATGATGTTCTCTTGAATGAAATCGGTCGGGTAGACTGAACTAGCTCCATATTACTGCACTTCTTGGATGTATTTGTGATCAGATACCTTATTTCACCTGTTTATATCATCATTGATGTAAGTGTTCTACCTTTTACAATAAAACCCTTAGTTGATGGTTTTACACGATGTGGTGGCCTTTTTCTTTTATGAATGGTGGAATCCATGATTGGGTCCGGTGATAAGGGGTTGAACAGGAGCTGACCTCACAGTTTTTTCCTGAGAGTGACCACGTTCCCAGTTCTATGCCTGTTTGACTCCGTGCCACTGGCATTGGGTCCACTGAGTCCGGTAAGAGTATGCAATTTTTTTAATCGGTGGTGGATTCACAATCTATGGTGATTTCCTTACTGGGTGGTGGCCTATCCATCAGAGGTTGAATATATCTTCAATTTCAACATTGATTTCTACCTAAACACTTGTGATTTCATTTCACCTGTTTGGACTGTTTTTTTGTGTGTTCCCTCATGGATTATTTATTCACAATGCCATTTAACCTATATGGACTTTTTAGTGATTTCAATTTATGAATTGTATTTATACTCATTTATTGCTGTTTGCACGTATCACTTTATATTATTTTGCACAGTCAATGTGTTATACCTACTGTTTGCATACTTGCACAATTTTTTTGAAATAGACACACAATATGGATTAGCGCTGCACTTAATATTCCCACTCAGTTTGTCTGATTGCAGTGCTTGCAGCTTTTCCTAAATATGTTGAGTAGTGCAGTGCACATTTTGAAAATTAGGCATCTGTGAAGATCTGCACAAGTTTTGGATTAAAGCTTTCTACGATCTGCAAGATGTCATTTGGATCAAGTCACTGGGGTTGATTTACTAAAGGCAATTAGACTGTGCACTTTGCAAAGTGCAGTTGCTCCAGAGCTTAGTAAATGAGCAGAAACTCTGCTGACTTTCATCATCCAATCATGTGCAAGCAAAAATGCTGTTTTTTTTTTCAGTTTCCTTGTATGTGATTGGGTATTCTTTGCAAAGTGAAGCTTTACATCATTTACTAAGCTCTGGAGCAAACTGTCCTTGCAGAGTGCAATTGCACTTTGTAAAGTGCACAGTCTATTTGCCTTTAGTAAATCAACCCCATTGTCTTCTAATTCTACTGAGACTGTAAGTTGCAGCTGTCTTGCCAGTTGGATAAGCTATAGACACTTCAGTCCTTATATTGGAGAGATAGAACAATATACTGTGCATATGAGTTTCAGCTTTGATGATGGGAATATCCCTGTTCACAATCTGGTTCTTTATACCTGAGTTCCAGCTTTAACATTGGGAGCATCCCTGTTCACATTCTGGTCCTTGGATTCAGGGTGCTCCCCAGGTATAGGGACTGAGTAGTTAGGAATTCATTAACATTTGGGCCCAATCCATTACCTTGCCCACACATATCTTACTCAGTCATTCAGGTTTGCAAGTTCAGCAGGGTGACAGTTTTCATTTTGCGTGCAAGTATGCTTCACACCAACTAGACCTTTTCTGAATTTGTATACATTTACTATTTCATCTTTATTCCCGTCATCTTTTTTGCCATCATAGTCTCCCCTATTTACAACCATATAATAAGTATGTACAAGCTTATTAAGACTGCACAGGGTTTCATGACAATGTTTAGAGACGTATGTTAGTTTCAGCTTTTGACAATTAGCTTGCCTGTTTTTGGAGCAAGAATTACTATAATTACATGTATTGCTTTATTAAATACCCCTGATTGTGAACTTTCTACTTTACAATAATAGAGACTGTTGCTACCAATTCAATTTGAAAAAATACTGAAATGCACAGCCACTGTTCTTTTCTTTCCTTTATACTTTCCTACACCCCTCTTTTCCTTAATGTTATCATTCTAAATATATAAAATTTAATTCCTAGTATACAAGAGGTAAAAAGGAGGGCCAGAAGGTGTCCAATCATACAGGTCCTTAATTAGGTTATAACAGTGCTAATGGCTAAAAAAAGCCCAAAAGCATATCGCTGTATAACCAGGATTTCATCAAAAAGATATGCCCCAGGGAGAAAGCAAACCACTGCACAGTTTGGGGCATATCTTTTTGATGAAATCCTGGTTATACAGCGATATGCTTTTGGGCTTTATTTAGGCATTAGCACCAGGGGCGGACTGACCATTCTGGCACTCGGGCACTGACCGAGGGCCCCATGCCACTAGGGGGCCCCATCAGGGTTGCCAGCCTCAGTAAAACCAGGGACAGATTGTAAAAATCTGTGTATTTTTACATCTGTCCCTGAAATGTCTGACACCGACATCATTTTGATGTAAAATTTTGGAGGCTATAGCTGCTCCGCCCCTCCACTACCTCCTCAGCCAATGGGAACACAGTGTACACGCCCCCTTTCCCCGCGCGGCTTCTTTGAATACAGAGCAGGATATGCATTGCCGACATCTGGAGGAGAGGAGAGGGAGGCGGGGACACAGCTTGCAGTGTGGGATGGACTTCAGGCTGATGCAAGGTAAGTTGACTAACTTGGCTAAGTTAAATGTCGTTTTATTAGTGCTTTCTCTGGTGAGCAGAAGGAGGAGGCTGTGTTTCCTCTAGCAGAGCTCCTGTTACTGAGCCTGTTAGATCGTTGTTCTGTGTGTGAGAAGTGCACTTCTCCTGGGGGAAGGATGTTCTGAACTTCTCCCCCAATCTCTGCTACACCTCCCTACTGATTACCTGCCCTCCAATACACAGACACATCATCCTCCTGTATTACCACTGAATGTGTCTGTGAGCTGCTGGGGCACTACAAGTCCCATCATGTCAGGAGATGGGGCAGCAGCAGAGTGTTAGACTGATTTCTAAATGAAATGTGCTGGTGTGTATATACTGTGTGTGTATGTATATGCCTAATGTGTATGTGTATGTGTATGTAGTCTGTGTGTATACTGTGTCTGTATAATGTGCGTGTGTATACTGTGTGTATACTTTGTGTGTGTATACTGTGTGTCTGTGTGTATACTGTGTATGTGTCTGTGTGTATACTGTGTCTGTATACTGTGTGTGTCTGTGTGTATACTGTATATACTGTGTCTGTATACTGTGTCTGTATACTCTGTGTGTGTGTCTGTGTGTATACTGTGTCTGTATACTGTGTGTGTCTGTGTGTATACTGTGTCTGTATACTGTGTGTGTCTGTGTGTATACTGTGTATACTGTGTGTGTGTGTGTATACTGTGTCTGTATACTGTGTGTGTCTGTGTGTATACTGTGTATACTGTGTGTGTGTGTGTATACTGTGTCTGTATACTCTGTGTGTGTGTCTGTGTGTATACTGTGTGTGTGTGTGTGTGTATACTGTGTCTGTATACTCTGTGTGTGTGTGTGTGTGTGTGTCTGTGTGTATACTGTTTGTGTCTGTGTGTATACTGTGTCTGTATACTGTGTGTATACTGTGTGTCTTTGTGTATACTGTGTATACTGTGTCTGTATACTGTGTATGTGTCTGTGTGTATACTGTGTCTGTATACTGTGTGTGTCTGTGTGTATACTGTATATACTGTGTGTGTATACTGTGTCTGTATACTCTGTGTGTGTGTCTGTGTGTATACTGTGTCTGTATACTGTGTGTGTCTGTGTGTATACTGTGTCTGTATACTGTGTGTGTCTGTGTGTATACTGTGTCTGTATACTGTGTGTGTCTGTGTGTATACTGTGTCTGTGTGTATACTGTGTATACTGTGTGTGTGTGTCTGTGTGTATACTGTGTATACTGTGTGTGTGTGTATACTGTGTCTGTATACTCTGTGTGTGTGTCTGTGTGTATACTGTGTGTGTGTGTGTGTGTGTGTCTGTCTGTATACTGTGTGTATACTGTGTGTATACTGTGTGTCTTTGTGTATACTGTGTCTGTATACTGTGTATGTGTCTGTGTGTATACTGTGTCTGTATACTGTGTGTGTGCGTGTGTGTGTCTGTGTGTATACTGTGTGTGTGTATACTGTGTGTGTATACCGTATGATCCATGTGTGCCCACTGCCGCTCAACAGAAATCGCTCTAACAATCCCGTACCCATGAAAAATGCACTTAATGCCATTTGGAGCCTTCTGATTGGTGAACTGCTGAGCTCGGCCTCGGAACCGGCAGCAGGTCTGTGTACACACCTGTGCAGTGACAACTTGCGCAGTTCAGAGGCTGCAACAAGTGGATTTTTTTTAAAGCCTTTTCCCGCCAGCTGCCCACCACACCAAGCACTAAGGTGCAAAGGTGTGTGTAAAGAGACACCGATAAAAGGCAACACTCTGGGGGCTCTGCCATAGGGTGCCACTGTGGGGGCTCTGTCGTAAGGGGAGATTCTGATGTAAGGGGGGACTGACTCTGCGGACTGTCATGTATAGGGAGAATGTTGGGACTTTGGTGTAAGGGAGGACTCTGATTTGAGCGTGGCGCTCATCCCGACTGTTGTACTCTATATGTTGTTTTGTTTGTTACTTACTCCTGACCCCCCGCACTCTGTACATTATACTGTACATAGACCTGACCCAGGTGTTGTCTCAACAGTTGCTGGTTTTAATTAAAGGGATTGTTATTTTATTTATTTTTAAATAACAAGAATTTCATACTTACCTCCTCTGTGCAGTTGGATTTGCACAGAGCAGCCCAGATCCTCCTCTTCTCAGGTCCCTCTTCGCTGCTCCTCGCCCCTCCCGCCTATGGAGTGCCCCCCACAGCATGCAGCTTGCTGGGGGGCCCCAAAATCTCCTATTGCCCGGGGGCCCCATGAGTTGTCAGTCCGCCCCTGATTAGCACTGTTGTAACCTAATTAAGGACCTGTATGATTGGGCGCCTTCTGGCCCTCCTTTTTACCTCTTGTATACCAGGAATTTAATTTTTCATCTGCCCCGGCTTATGTATTCAGCTATATTATATTTATTCCTAGCCTCTGAACATACTGCTCATCTTATCGTGGCTATATATAACTTTATATCCTAAACTAAGATAGAGAAACATATTCTCTTATCTGCTTTGTCTTTGAACCTTGGCTGGGTCCTGAAGAAGCCTAGCGGCGAAACACGTAGACATACAAGGTCTCGCTGCACTTAAGCATAGATGCATATTTTTCATACTTTTATTCTATTTGATTGTTTTTGTATTGTTAACCTTAATAAATTTGATTGTTTATAATATGTCTCTTTTCCATTGTTTCTTAGCCTAAAAAGTCTGCCTTGTTGGTAATACTAAGTATTGCCCCCCCTTCCGAGTGGAAGAGGACTCCATTGGCAACCTGTGAAGTTCTGGTGAACTCCATGCCCAAGCGGGTTAAGGCAGTGCTGTAAAATATTAACACTTTGGGCCCAATTTGGACATTTTCACTTAGAGGTGTACTCACTTTTGTTGCCAGCGGTTTAGACATTAATGGTTGTGTGTTGAGTTATTTTCAGGGGACAATTTACACTGTTATACAAGCTGTACACTCACTACTTTACATTGTAGCAAAGTGTCATTTGTTCATTGTTGTCACATGAAAAGATATAATAAAATATTTACAAAAATGTGAGGGGTGTACACACTTTTGTGAGATACTATATATATATATACACTATATTACCAAAAGTATTGGGATGCCTGCCTTTACACACACATGAACCTTTATGGCATCCCACTCTTAGGCCGGGTTCACAATGGTATGACAAATGCTCCGACATTGAGAGCTCATGTCATATGACATGTGAAAATCAATGTTTCCCTAAGGAAGCCGTCTTAACTGGTCTGGCACAAGTCAGTCCAACTTTGAAAATGCTCCCTGCACTACTTTGGTCTGACTTTGATCCTACTTCAGCCCATTGAATATCACTGAAGTCGGATCGTCCGTCTTAACTGATTCGACTTTGGCATGCAACTTGTGCTCTGATGATCTTGAAGGGGAACTCCACACCAAATTTAAAAAAAAAACGGCATGGGTTCCCCCTCCAAGAGCATACCAGGCTCTTCGGTCTGGTATGGATTTTAAGGGGAACCCAACATGCCGAAAAAACGTGGGGATCCCCTCAAAATCCATACCAGACCCTTATCCGAGCACACAGCCTGACAGGTCAGAAAAGGGGGTGGTGACGAGCGAGCGCCCCCCCCCCCCCTGAACCGCACCAGGCCACATTTACTCAACATGGGGGGTGGGTGCTTTGGGGCAGGGGGGCACTTATCCCATCTAACAATACTGCCAAATGTTACTTTAGCCCTCTTTAGTCTAAGATTGAAGCATACAACCATGAACTGTACAGCAAAGTTTTATAAATGTCAAATGTCTTATTTTCTGTAGAAATAAGGAGGTTGAGAGCCTGGTCCCCAGCCAGGTGCTCACCAAAAAACTATGGACTAGCAAATGGACTATCTCGAATTTTCTTATTTTCTGTACCTGAATGATTACCTTTAAAAACTATTTGAAAACTTTTAATGACCTCTTTACATAAAATCATTGCTGTTTTCGCTTTACAAATCATGCAAGAGTGCTGTCTAATATGTGGTTTTTTTTTTTTGTTTTTTTTTTTGCATTTACCTTTAAAATGTAACATTTTAGAAATTATAGCTGTGAGTAACAACATTGCTACCTGAGACTGAAAGTGTTCTGGTTGCAGCATCTAAGAGAAGCTTGAGAAAAACTGGATAAAGGAATTTTTCATCATCTCTTATCACTGCAGCAGTTAATGTTCTGTGCTACTGAGCATTTTGTTGACTCAGAAAATAATCCACAGCAGGACAGTCTTACAGAAATTCTAGAAATGCAGCATGAGCATTTGTCAAAAGCTGCACATTATTTTTAGAAGCCACTTGTGAATAAAATTCTAATTATATAATGGCTGTGCGTATTGACGGTTTATGATAATGAGATGCTATTGGCACATTCATAATAAGTAATTGCTGTTTATAAGAAGCAGATATTTTTTGTTCAGAAGCATGCTAAATTCTGTAATCCAGCTCCGACCAGCCTCCTTAGGGGAAGTCTGCAATGGAAGGCGATTTTAGGAAAGGGTAGTTTAAAGCGCTCAGGTTCCCTTTGCTTCCTCTAGTAAGTCAAAGCTTACATTTTAGTGATTAGTTGCTAGGTAACACTTGGTTGGGTATAAACCGAGAACGGCTTTGTAGGAACTTAAGGATGCGGCTTATATACAATGTTTTACATAACAAAACAAGCTTCTCATCGAGCAGAGAGATAGATAAATCGATAAATGGATAGAAACTGCAAAAACTCTTCAATATCTGCTGGAATAGATTGATATTTGTGGCCTGCCAAGCTAATTAAAACAAACATCTAATTGGCTTGGCCCACATTTCAAATAAGTATAATTTTTTTCACATTTAGGCTGGAGCATGGAGCAGCTCACAGCAGGGGTCCGGTGCATCCCTGTTCACCGTTTCAGGTCTGATTTCAGCCCGAATTTTCGGCTGAATTTATGACCTGAAACAAACCAGAAGATGCACAGGACTCCTGTGCAATTTGTTCCAAAGCAGCTCCAAAGATGTGTGAACTGGCTCCATAGAGAGTCGGCCACAATCTCCTGACATGCAAATTGGATGCGGAGAAAACCCACATCCAATTCACAATAGTGTGACTGTGAACCCAGCCTTAAACTTTGCGTTGGTTTTATAATGTTACATTTTTTAGAAAATTCTTGATTAAGAAAAAGTGTATGCCTTAAGTGATAGCAGCCAGTGACTTCCAGTGCAAGAAATGGTGATCCTTTGGGTCAGTGGTCATCAACCCCCGGGCTGTGGCCTGTTGCAGCCTGGCCGCCAAGGCTGCATTGTCCGACGTGTGGAGGCGGAGCGAGCAGAGAGATGACATAATCTCTTACCGCCCACCCGCATCACCGCTGTTCCGCCCTCACAGCGGGGCTGCTACACTGTTAGAGATGAGGCAAGTGAGCAGAGAAATGAGATCATCTCTCACTGCCTGCCTGCATCACCGCTCTTCCATGCTCACAACGGGGCTGCTACACTGTTAGAGGTGAGGCGGAGGAGCAGAGAGATGTGATCATCTCTCAGAGCCCGCCTGCATCACTGCTCTTCCGCCCACACAGCGCAGCAGAACACTGCTACACCGCTGGAGGTGAGGCAGGTAAACAGAGAGATGAGATCATCTCTCACCGCTGTTCTCTCTCACTACCTACTAGAACAGGCTTGCCTCTGAACTAATGTGCATGCCTATGCTGCCACCATTGCAGTGACAATCTTCATGTGGTGGCAGGTGACAAACCACATCTGGTGGCAGGTGACAATCCACATCTGGTGGCAGGCGACGTGGCAAATGACAAGCTGCATCTGATGGCAGGTGACGTGGCAAGTGACAAACCGCATCTGGTGGCAGGCGATGTGGCAAGTGACAATCTGCATCTTGTGGCAGGCGATGAGACAAGTGACACTCTGCATCTGGTGGCATGCGATGTGGTAAGGAACAAAACACATCTGGTGGCAGGCGATGTGGCAAGGGACAAAATGCATCTGGTGGCAGGCGACATGGCAAGAAACAAAACGCATCTCGTGGCAGACGACGTGGCAAGTGACAATCTGCATCTGGTGGCAGGCAATGTGGCAAGTGATAATCCGCATCTGGTGGCAGGCGACGTGCAAGTGATGCTATGCATCTGATGGCACATTCTGCATTATGGTGAGTATTCTTATTATTTCATGCTATATTACAATGTAATAATAGAAATAATGCGCTTCAATCATCTTGACACCATATCAACCATGATGCCGTGATGATTGAAGCGCTAACACCAGCCATTGTCCCGAATAATTGCCCACGAAAAGCAGCATAACCCCTTGGGCCTTGGCACAATTTTCTTCCACAACGCCGGTCCCCGGTGCCAAAAAGGTTGGGGACCGCTTCTATAGGTAGAAGACCAAAACTATATGTGATAAATCTGCCATGATGTTAAGAGTCCAAGTAGCAGTCATAACTGGGCTTATGCCCTTTATAGACCCTGTTTTCTGGCCATGTATTTCAATAATTATCTTCCCAAAAGCTTAGTATGTGCATTTGACATACTCAAGTTTATTTACTAAAACTGGAGAGTGCAAATTATGGTGTAGCTGTGCATGGTAGCCAATCAGCTTTTAAGTTCAGCTTGTTCAATTAAGCTCTGAAAAAAAAAACTGAAAGCTGATTGGTTTCTATGCAGAGCTGCACCAGATTTTGCACTGAACAATTTTAGTAAATCAACACCATTGCATTCATTAGGGATGCACGGATACCTGTTTTTTAAGAACGACTATGAGTACTGATACTTATGCTCAAGTACTCGCCGATAACAATTACTGATACCGTGCGGTGCGATTTAAGCCCATACAAAATTAATGGGCTCAAATCACACTGCAAAGAATCACATGTGATTTAAACAGGAATGCAGTGCAATTCCGGTCCGAATCACATGTGGTTTCCCGCTCTGCTCCTCTGTGAAGCCAGGCAGAAGTCACTTTGACAAGCCTGGGTTCACACTGGAGCGGTGCAGAAAACCACATGATTTGGACAGGAATTGTAAAACTTTGGGCTCAAATTGCACTGCAAAGGTATCCATTTTAGGTGTTGGAGCATTTGCACAAGTACAAGTACACGTTCAAATGGTCAGTATCGGGACCGACAGCAAGCCTAGTATTCATAGTATTAACCTGTAAAGTCTTCCTTGTGTAGATATCTATAAGCCAAAAGACTGCTGTTGAGAAGTAGGAGAAGAAGTCAAGATGGAAGAGAGTGCAGTCCTCTAAGGAACAGCGCATGATGTGAGACCTATGGCCTGGGAAGAACCAAAACCATGATTTTGGGGAATAATGGAACACAGCAGCCTCCTCTGTCACTAACCTTTGGTAGAACCAGTTACGTGAGTTACTGTGAGTTTCTTTTTCGTAGCAGTTGACTCTATCCATTTGTTTTAGACTAAGACTGCCATAATTTTGGGACAGGACTGTATTGCACCAGTATACCTTGTTCCTACCCTGTGAATCAATTGGAAAAAGCCACTTTACCTCTGTATAGCCCTGGGTGTAAAAAACTGCATTTGGAGTGGGTGCAATTACTTAACCACTTCAATACCAGGCACTTAGACACCTTCCCGCCCAGCCCTATTTTCACCTTTCAGCGCTGTTGCAATTTGAATGACAATTGCGCGGTCATGCTACACTGTACCCAAACAATTTTTTTATCATTTTGTTCCCACAAATAGAGCTTTCTTTTGGTGGTATTTGATCACCTCTGCGGTTTTTATTTTTTGCGCAACAAATAAAAAAAGATCGATAATTTCGAAAAAAAACAAGTTTTTCTTTGTTTCTGTTAAATTTTTTTGTAAATAAGTACGCTTTCTCCTTCAATAATGGGCACTGATATAGCTGCACTGATGGGCACTGATACGGCGGCACTGATGGGCACCGATGAGGTGGCACCAATGAGGTGGCACTGATGAGGTGGCACTAACGGGCACTGATGATGGGCACTGATAGGCGGCACTGATGGGCACTGATAGGTGGCACTGATGGGCACTGATAGGTGGCACTGGTATGCGGCACTGATGGGCACTCATAGGTGGCACCGATGGGAACACATAGGCGGCACTGATAGGTACTCGTAGGTGGCATTGATTGGTATATATGGGTGGCACTGATGGGTACTTATGTGTGGCACTGATGTGTGGCACTGATGGGCACTGATAGGTGGGCACTGATGGGCATAGATGGGCACAGATGGGCACTGACAGGTGGCACCGATGGGCAGTGACAGGTGGCACAGATGGGCAATGACAGGTGGCACTGATATAGCATTGCTGGGCATTGCTGGGCATATCATTGGCATAATAGTGCCAATCAGTGCCCATTTGTGGGCACTGATTGGCACAGATTGGGCACATGTGGATGGCCATGGGGTACATACCTGGCCATCCACGTTGCCCCTTCCCTGGTGGTCCTAGTGGCATCCCTGGTAGTCCAGTGGGGTGATCTGCGGGGGGGGGCTGCGCTGATAAACAATCAGCGCAGACCCCCCCTGCCAGGAGAGCCGCCGATCGGCTCTCCTCTACTTGTGTCTGTCAGATGCGAGTGAGGAAGGGCCGATCAACGGCTCTTCCTATTGACAGCATGATCAGCCGTGATTGGACACGGCTGATCACGTGGTAAAGAGCCTCCGCCGGAGGCTTTTTACCAAGATCAGTGTAGCGGTGTGTCAGTGTAGCGGTGTGTCAGACACCGATCGCCGCGATGCGCGCCCCCGGGGGCGCGCTGCGGCATGTTATCCTGAAGGACGTCATATGACGCCCAGTCAGGATAACAGAACCACTTCCCGGACGTCAATCCGCTATAGGCAGTCAAGCATAGCAGTAAAGCCCTATGATGATTCAAGTACAGACAATAGAATTTTCACTGTAATGCAAATAGGTTGCACTATCTCTTAGACAATTACAAAAATTGTGTAAACACATACAGTAAGTGACAGTGTATATTAAATAATGTTACTTTTCGTGAATATTCAATAATCAAAAACAAGAAATATAGTCCAAAAAACATGAAAACTCTATGGAGAAATTCCTCAAAGTGAACCATATAAACTTCAGTGCTCCACCACCTAATAACACACCACCTCCCTACCGGATGGTATGACTTTTAGAGAGTAAGGTCAAAAGCATTTGTGTATAAGAATATACTCCTGGAATGCAAAACGACAGTTAAAGTGTCATCAATCTTTCCACAGCGATCTCAGCAGCAGTAGCCAGCATAGGACTCTTAACACTTTTCAGATATCATGCCACCAGACCTCTGCACCATTTCTTCTTTTTCTTATTTAAAAGTATAGATTCACAGCCTATGGGCACACCTCTCCACCCTCCTCTTCTGCCCACTGGAGCACGGAGCTCTAAAGAGAGAAAAAAAAAAACACTTTTTGAAGACTCTGACGATGATATCCCAGGAGTCATTGGGAGCAAACATTGTCATACGCCTAGGCGTTAGGAGCAGGAAGTACAGCAAGAGAATATTAAAAAAAAAAAAAAAGTATGTAGAAAGCCCCATTTTTTTTTTTTACTATCCAATAGTATTACAGGAGTGGCACATGATTGCACCAAGAAGAACTTTAAAAATAGGCTGAAGGTCCACTTTAACCACTTCAATACAGGACATTTATACACCCTTCCTTCCCAGACCAATTTTTAGCTTTCAGCGCTCTCACACTTTGAATGCCAATTACTTAGTCATGCAACACTGTATTAAAACAACATTTTTTATCATTTTTTTCAAACAAATAGATCTTTCCTTTGGTGGTATTTAATCACCACTGGATTTTTTATTTTTTGCGGCATAAGTGAAAAAAGAGCGAAAATTAAAAAAAAACACTTTTTTTTTAGTTTCTATGATAAAATTTTGCCAATAAGTCATTTTTGTTCATAAATTTGGGCCAAAATTTATGCTGCTACATCTCTTTGGTAATAATAACCCAAATTAGTGGATATTAATTGGTCTCTGTGAAAGTAATTGAGTCTACAAACTATGGTGCAAATAATTGAAAATTGATCACACCTGATCACACCTGATGCACTGACGGCCTATCTCATTTCTTGAGGCCCTGAAATGTCAGGAAAGTACAAATGACCCCTTTTTAAAAAGTAGACAGTCAAAGGTAATTAGTATGAGGCATGGTGAGTTGTTTGAAGTTGTAATTTTTTTCCCACAATTCTTGGGAAAATTAAGAATTTTTTTTTTCACAAAATTGTCATAATAACAAGTTATTTCTCACACAAAGCATATACATACTTCCAATTACACCCCAAAATACATTCTGCTACTCCTCCCAAGTATGGTGATATCACATGTGTGTGACTTTTACACAGTCTGGCCACACAGAGAGGTCCAACATGCATTACACCTCTAATTTGCTAACGATCTATTACATTTGTGAAGGCCCTGGAGCACCAGGACAGTGGAATTGCCCACAAAATTACCCCATTTTGGAAAGCAAACACCCCAATGTCTATTCTATGAGGCATAATGAGTCTTTTGAATAGTTCATTTTTTTCCACAAGTCTTCGGAAAACGTGGAAATAAAATTAAAACATATTTTTTTTACACAAAGTGGTCAGTTTATATGATATTTCTAACTCAAAGCATGTATATAGCAAAAATTACACCTCAAAACACATTCTGCTACTCATCCTGAGTATGACAATACCACATGTATGAGACTTTTACACAGCCTGGCCACATACAGAGGCCCAACATGCAGGGAGCACCATCGGGTGTTCTAGGAGCATAAATTACACCTCTAATTTCCTAACGACCTATTACACTTTTGAAGGGCCTGGAGTACCAGGACAATGGAATTACCCACAAAATGACCCCATTTTGGAACACAAACACCCCAATGTATATTCTATGAGCTATTATGATTCTTTTGAAAGTTTATTTTTTTTACACAAGTATTCAGAAAATGTGGAAAGAAAATAAAAATCTTTTTTTTTTTTTTTTACACAAAGTTGTCAATTTATAAGATATTTCTAACACATAGCATGTAGCAAAAATTACACCCCAAAACACATTCTGCTACTCTTCCCCAGTATGGCGCTCCCACATGTATGAGACTTTTTGTCAGAAACCATGAACCAGACCAAGACAGAAAATCCCACTTGTTTATTAATAAAAATAAAAAGGTAAATAAAGTAAGCGTAGTCAAAGCATAGCCAGAGTCCAGTAACCAGATCGGGTAGTCAGCCAAGCCAGAGTTCAGTAACCAGATAGGGTAATCGGCCAAGCCAGAGTTCAGTAACCAGATCGGGTAATCAGCCAGACCAGAAGTCAGGGATCCAAGTAGAGCAACAGCAAGCAGGATAAGGAGCCAGAAGGGATGTCAGCAAAGCCACTCTTTAAACAGGAATGCAGGAGATGGTTTCTTGTGATGTGACCAAGGCAAAGGCACAGAGGAAGTGAGCTGAACAGCTTTAAGTAGGCAGGTCAGACGAGCAGGATCAGGAACAACTGGGTAACTGTGGAGAGAGATGAGAGCTGGCAATTAGCTGACAGCTGAGCGGCCAGCTCAGAGAAGGAAGGCCTGAGCCAGCCCTGACACTTTTACACAGCTTAGCCACATAAAGAGGCCCAACATTGAAGTAGCACCTTCAGGCATTCTAGGAGCATAAATTACAAATCTCATTTCATTCCTACCCATCACACTTTTGAAGGTCCTTGAGCACTAGGACAGTGGAATTATCCACAAAATAACCCAATTTTGGAAAGCAAACACCCCAACGTATATTCTTTGAGGCATGGGCTTGACATAGGTACTCTGATGGGCTGCAGATAGGTACTCGGGTACTCTGATGGGCTAGTGACAGGTCCTTGGGTACTCTGATGGGCTGGTGACAGGTACTCGTGTACTCTGATGGGCTGGAGATAGATGCTCGGGTACTCTGATGGCCTGGTGACAGGTACTCGGGTACTCTGATGGCCTAGTGACCGGTACTCGGGTACTCTGATTATCTGGTGACAGGTACTTGGGTACTCTGATGGCCTGGTGACAGGTACTCGGGTACTCTGATGGGCTACAGATAGGTACTCGTGTATTCTGATGGGCTGGTGACTGGTACTCAGGTACTCTGATGGGTGCTGACAGGTACTTAGATGGGCAGTGACAGGTACTCTGATGGGCTGTGACAGGTACTCAGGTACTCAGATGGGCTGTGACAGGTACTCAGATGGGCTGTGACAGGTACTCATGTACTCAGATGAACTGTGAAAGGTACTCGGAAACTCAGACTGTGACAGGTACTCAGGTACTTGGGTACTCAGATGAACTCTGACAGTTACTCTGGTACTCAGATGGACTGTGACAGGTACTCAGGTACTCAGATGAACTGTGACAGGTACTCAGGTACTCGGGTACTCAGATGGGCTGTAACAGGTTCTCGGGTACTCAAATAGACTGTGACAGGTACTCAGGTACTCGGGTACTCAGATGAACTGTGACAGGTACTCGGGTACACAGATATACTGTGACAGGTACTCAGGTACTCAGATGGGCTGTGACAGGTACTCAGGTACTCAGATATACTGTGACAGGTACTCAGGTACTTGGGTACTCAGATGGGCTGTGACAGGTACTCAGGTACTCAGGAATACTGTGCCAGGTACTCAGGTACTCAGATGGGCTGTGACAGGTACTTAAGTACTCGGGTACTCAGATGGGCTGTGACAGGTACTCAGGTACTCAGATATACTGTGACAGGTACTCGGGTACTCAGATGGGCTGTGACAGGTACTCAGGTACTTGGGTACTCAGATGGGCTGTGACAGGTACTCAGGTACTCGGGTACTCAGATATGTTGTGACAAGTACTTGGGTACTCAGATACACTGTGACAGGTACTCAGGTACTCGGGTACTCAGATGGGCTGTGACAGGTACCCGGGTACTCAGATGGGCTGTGACAGGTACTCGGGTACTAAGATGTGCTGTGACAGGTACTTTGATGGGTGGCGACAGGTACTTTGATGGCTGGTGACAGGTACTCTGATGGCTGGTAACAGGTACTTTGATGGGTGGTGACAGGTACTCTGATGGCTGGTGAGGGGTACTCTGATGACTGGTGACAGGTACTCTGATGAGTGATGACAGGACCTCTTTATTAGGGGGGGCAGTCAGTGTGGTTGGTGTGTACTGTAAGCGGTAACGAGATGTTACCGCAATCTCCTTCTCACACACGATCAGTGTGTGAGGAGGAGAACCCGGTAACATCTCGTTACCGCGGTTTGTTGACATTCTGTGACCGGCTGTGATTGGACATAGCTCTTAGCTCTTTACTTTGGCTCTTTACTGCGAATGGGGTTGGGCTGTGTCAGGGTGACAAGCCTCGTCCCCGATCGCTGTTCCTGTAAATTTCAAGAAAACTCAAAGTTTGAAAGATAAAATCTCTCCTAAATCCTAACCAAGAGGGTCTTCCTATTTGGGGGACTGTCTGGGTTCTTCCCGTATAAGAGATATGCTGTCTGCAAATGTGGGGGTTTAAATACCACACATATGAAATCCATTCTATCTAATACTACTACACATTGTAGGTACGACATTAAAGAATTCATCACCTGTTCCACAAAGAATGTCATTTATCTCCTATGGCCTCCAGGGCACTGCAAGTGAGAATTGGGGAACACACAACCAACAATAAAGTGATATTAAAGGCAAGTTTTTTGTAAACTGCAGTAAGCGGTTTACACAGGGCTGCATATATGCGGCAGCTTAGCTTCAAGGGGTTAAAAGCAAGAGTAGTGTCCTTCTTCAACAAGGAATACGTTGTCTAACATAGTCAGTTTTGTTCAACAAAACAGTACTGCCCCCCTTATCAGTGGGGCGCATTACCAAATCATTCCTCTTGCATAAAGCTTGTATACCTTCATATATATTTATATCCCTTTTTTATTTGATCTTTAATTCCTCCTGATCTTTCGCTACCAGATCTTGAAAAACAGATAAACTTGCCGGTAAATTACCTGGTAAATTAAATGTTGAGGCATTAGTCAGGCCAGAATGTTTGATACCAGAGTTACTATTGTTAGCCTCTCTAGTAATGGGATCTTTTAAAAAATACCTTTTGATATGTAATTTCCTCACAAATGTCTGCAAGACAATAAAGGTCTCAAATGTATTAAGTCTGCATGATAGGACAAGTTTCAATCCTTTATTGGGTCTAATTTTCTCAGCCCTTGTTAACGCAACCCCACTTAGGTTTAAAATCACTTGATCTGTCACCACCTCTTTCTCTTTGGATTGTTTCCACCTTCCTTCTTGCTCCTCTCTTGGTCTTCCCCTTCTACCATTTTGACTTCCCGTTAAAAAATGTCCTGGTTTCCCAGAATTCCAACCTGGTCTAGGAAAACTCTTTTTATGAAAAGGGGATGCTGAATCTTTGAGAACTGTTCTGGAAGGATTGAACAGAAACAGATGTGGCATTCGGTTAACTTTTGAATTTAGTAGAGAGCTAATCGGCTTTTTATATTTGACCATCCATAGAGAATAGTACCATTCTGTGATGTGTACTTTTTTAACCACCTCAATACAGTGCACTTACACCCCCTTCCTGCCCAGACCAATTTTCAGCTTTCAGCGCTCTCACACTTTGAATGACAATTACTCAGTCGTGCAACACTGTACCCATATGAAATTTGCGTCCTTTTTTTCACACAAATAGAGCTTTCTTTTGGTGGTATTTAATCACTAGTGGGTTTTTTATTTTTTGTGCTATAAATAAAAAAGTCCGTAAATTTCGTGAAAAAAATGTCTTTTTCTTTATTCTGTCATAAAATTTTGCAAATTAGTAATTTTTCTTCATAAATTTTGGCCAAAATTTATACTGCTACATATCTTTGGTAAAAATAACCCAAATTAGTGTAAATTATTTGATCTTTGTGAAAGTTATAGAGTCTACAAACTATGGTGCCAATCACTGAAAATTTATCACATCTGATCACACAGATGTACTGATGGTCTATCTCATTTCTTGGGACACTAAGACCCCATTCACACAGGGGCAACACGACTTGCAGGTCGCCTCACCGAGGCGACCTGCACACGACTGCCTGGGCGACTTGCAAAACGACTTCTGTATAGAAGTCTATGCAAGTCGCCCCAAGTCGCCCCCGAAGTCGTACAGGAACCTTTTTCTAAGTCGGAGCGACTTGCATCGCTCCCCTTAGAACGGTTCCATAGCACAGAACGGGAGGCGACTTGTCAGGCGACTTGGGGCGACTTGTCAGGCGACTTGGGGCGACTAGGTCGCCTGACAAGTCG
This sequence comes from Lithobates clamitans, assembly GCA_037952925.1. Classification (NCBI taxonomy): domain Eukaryota; kingdom Metazoa; phylum Chordata; class Amphibia; order Anura; family Ranidae; genus Lithobates; species Lithobates clamitans. Next base: position 7,243,274 of record JBBGZY010000911.1, on the reverse strand, counting down.
TCCCTGTGTGAATGGGGTCTAACAAGTCAGAAAAGTACAAATACCCCCTAAATGATCCCTTTTTAGAAAGTAGACATTCCAAGGTATTAAGTAAGTAGCATGGTGAATTTTTTTAAGTTGTAATTTTTTCCCACAATTCTTTGCAAAATGAAGATTTTTTTTTTTTTTTTTTACAAAATTGTCATATTAACAGGTTATTTCTCTCTCAGAGCATATGCATACAACAAATTACACCCCAAAATACATTTTGCTACTCTTCCTGAGTATGGCGATACTACATGTGTGAGACTTTTACACAGCCTGGCCACATACAAAGGCCGAACATTGAAGTAGCATCTTCATGCATTCTACGAGCCTAAATGACACATCTCATTTCTCAACCACCATTTACACTTTTGAAGGCCCTGGAGCACCAGGACAATAGAATTGCCCCCAAACTGACCCCATTTTGGAAAGCAAACACCCCAACGTATAATCTATGAGGCATAATGAGTCTTTTGAACGGTTCATTTTTTTTGCAGAAGTTTTTGGAAAATGTGGAAAAAAATGAAAACGCATTTTTTTTTACACAAAGTTGTCCATTTATCAGATATTTCCAACACATAACATGTACGTAGCAAAGATGACACCCCAAAATACATTCTGCTACTCCTCCTGAGTATGGCGATACCACATTTGTGAGACTTTTACACAGCCTGGCCACATACAAAGGCCCAACATTGAAGTAGCATCTCCATGCGTTCTACGAGCATAAATGGCACATCTCAGTTCTCAACCACCTATTACACTTTTGAAGGCCCTGGAGCACCAGGACAATGGAATTGCCCCCAAAATGACCCCATTTTAGAAAGCAAACACCCCAACGTATAATCTATGAGGCACGATGAGTCTTTTGAACGGTTCATTTTTTTCCAGAAGTTTTTGGAAAATGTGGAAAAAAATGAAAACGCATTTTTTTTTACACAAAGTTGTCCATTTATCAGATATTTCCAACACATAGCATGTACGTAGCAAAGATGACACCCCAAAATACATTCTGCTACTCCTCCTGAGTATGGCGATACCACATGTGTGAGACTTTTACACAGCCTGGCCACATACAAAGGCCCAAAATTGAAGTAGCATCTCCATGCGTTCTACGAGCATAAATGACACATCTCAGTTCTCAACTACCTATTACAATTTTGAAGGCCCTGGAGCACTAGGACAATGGAATTGCCCCCAAAATGACCCCATTTTGGAAAGAAAACACCCCAACGTATAATCTATGAGGCATAATGAGTCTTTTGAACGGTTCATTTTTTTCCAGAAGTTTTTGGAAAGTGTGCAAAAAAATGAAAACGCATTTTTTTTTACACAAAGTTGTCCATTTATCAGATATTTCCAACACATAGCATGTACGTAGCAAAGATGACACCCCAAAATACATTCCGCTACTCCTCCTGAGTATAGCGATACCACATGTGTGAGACTTTTACACAGCGTGGCCACATACAAAGGCCCAACATTGAAGTAGCACCATCAGGCGATCTACGAGCATAAATGACACATCTCATTTCTCAACCACCTATTGCATTTTTGAAGGCCCTGGAGCACCAGGACAATGGAATTGTCTCCAAAATGACCCCATTTTGGAAAGCACACACCCCAACGTATAATCTATGAGGCATAATGAGTCTTTTGAACGGTTCATTTTTTTCCAAAAGTTTTTGGAAAATGTGGAAAAAAATAAAAAACGCATTTTTTTTTTACACAAAGTTGTCCATTTATCAGATATTTCCAACACATAGCATGTACGTAGCAAAAATGACATCCCAAAATACATTCTTCTGCTCCTCCTGAGTATGGCGATACCACATGTGTGAGACTTTTACACAGCCTGGCCACATACAGAGGCCCAACATCCAAGTAGCACCATCAGGCGTTCTAGGAGCATAAATGACATATATAATTTCCTGGCAACCTATCATTTTTGAAAACCCTTGATATTTCTAACACATAGCATGCACATACCAAGAATTACAATCCAAAATAAATTCCATTGCAGAAAGGGTAAAAAAAAACATTACCTGTGCTTTTAGTAGTATCCACAGAGGAGAGCACTGGTCCAGGCAGCAGGCAGGGAGGTGCTTAGCGACAGCAATATTAACTATCCAGGCAGCAGGCAGGATTATTGTCTATAGTTGGCACAGCACAGTCCATAGAAATTGTCCAGGCAGAGACAGCCAGCACAGCCAGCACAGCCATAATATTGGTCCTGGTACACTGTTAAAGGTAGACACTCATTATTGTACCGCTCTCCAGCCCTTCATAAACATACTGCCTCCTGCTACAGCTAATTATTTGCATAGTTCAGGTAGCGGTGTGGTCCATTCATGCGACAGGCATGGGCATGGTGGCAGTAAGTCAGCAGCAGGCTGAGGGCCACAATCAGGTAAGACCTGTGCACAGGGGCACAGGGGTAGAGGCTTCAACCCATCCAAATCTCTATTAAGCCTCCGGACTCCAGACCTTAATTCCGAAACCCGGAGAAAACAAAAATAATTGTTTTCTCCAACCGGAAAAACAATTCTGGAGCCCCTCACATATGTGAGACCCCTGTGTACTACAGTAGCAGGGCAACGCAATGCAAAGGCCAGGTTGGGAGGGACACTGGGTACAATGGTAGCTGGTATCTTTTCTAAATCCTCTTTTGGTGCACACGCGTCATTTTTTTTGCCGTCTTCGGCCTGCTTCAGATGGTGGAATGCTGAAGGGGAAGTGGCGCTCATGGAGTCGGCAAACAGCCTCAGAGCAAAGGTCTTCTGGGGGGGGTCTTTGGTGATAGATGAGGGACGTGACAACTTCTTCTATGAATTTTAGGAAGGGGGCGGGGCTTTCAATGGATTTGGTGTAGACTACGTAGGAATTGTAAATGGCCAAATGGATGAGATAAATTGCTACCTTCTTATACCAGAATCGGGACCTCCTTATTGACAAATAGGGCTGAATCATTTGATCGTTAAAATCTACCCCCCCCATGTAGAGATTATAATCTTGGACACATGTTGGCTTTTCAATGGGACCTTGTCTTCTTTGTACCACAATTGCAGTATCTTCATGGATGGTGGACATCATGTGCACGTCCCTCTTATCCTTCCAACCTCAAGGCCAGCACTTCTTTGCATCTCAATGATGCTCTTTCCCCACTTCGCAGCTTTTTGTTCGCTAAAGATTGTGGGAAGCCCTTTCTATTTTTTCTGGAGGTTCCACAGGCCAGGGTTTTTGCAGTGTATAAGTGTTTGAAAAGGGGCAGGCTGGTGTAAAAGTTGTCAACGTAAATGTGATATCCTTTGTTTAGAAGTGGGTATGCCGGGTCCCATACAATCTTTGCAGTTGTGCCCATGTAGGCCGGGCACTCAGGGGGCTGGAGCTGGGAATCTTTTCCTTCATATATGCGGAACGCATACAAATATCCCGTGGCTCTCTCACATAGCTTGTATAACTTTACTCCGTATCTGGCCCTTTTGTTAGGAATATACTGCTTTATTCCTAGCCGGCCTGAAAAGGGTACCAGGGACCAGGGAAATATTCTGATTGGGGACATAGTGTTCTGCAAATTGTTGAGAAAAGAAATTTATCAGTGGGCGAATCTTGTATAACTTGTCGTAATTTGGATGATTGTGGGGAGGGCACTGGGTATTGTCGCTGAAGTGAAGAAAGCGCATTATCATCTTGACAGGATCCGTCGCGCTCATGCAGCAGAACGAGTCCGCATAGGGTTTAATCAGAAAAAAATACAAAGACCATAGTGTGATACTGACATAATAATAGGTAAAATCAAAAAAAAGGGGAGAAAATAGTGTTCACACAAATAATCATAAGAATCATAAATGCACCCCGAATGCACAGCATATACAGGGACGTGAAAATGGTGACATGCAACATGCATTGAGCAGTGCCCTTGGAAGTGAAGATTAAAACACCAGGTGTATCGGTTTATCAGAAGAACCGAAAAAAACGCCAAATAGGTCAAACACACTAGGTGCACAGACACAAGAGGCCGCTTACCAAATGGCAAACTGGTGAAGATATAATCAGCTGTAAGCTTAACAACTGGAACACTTGCTCCTACACTTAAAGTGTTCAGAGATGTAATGTTAAGGGATCTCGAGGAGTTAGAGGTGAAAAATGCAAAAAATTCTAGAGCCATACAAGAGGGGCTGGATTCTTTATGCAAGAATAAGGATCTAGTCATCCGCCCAGCGGATAAGGGGGGAGGGATAGTGGTGCTCGATCGGAAGGATTACCTGGCCGAAATGTCCAGGATCCTTAGCGATACAGAGACTTACACCCCCCTCCCCTCTGATCCTAAAAATGGCTGCCTTAGGGAGTTACGTAAGATCATTTCTAAGGGTACTTCTTTGGGTATTCTGGGGGGCAAGGAAAGTTTATTTTTAGTTCCCAGGACCCCTAGAACCCCTATTATTTATTATCTTCCGAAGGTTCATAAGAATCCTATCTGCCCCCCGGGACCCCCATTGTGAGTGGTGATGACAGCAGGAGCAGGTCAGCACGGCACATCTAGGAGATCTCTTGAGAGTCGATCGAGTGGGCTGGTGAGTGTCAGTCTGGAGGACTGTGGGGAGAAGTTAGCCTGTAGGGCTAGTGAGAGGGGCAGCTGCAGCCAGGTGGGTTGGCAATGCCTGAAGAGGTGGTGCTGGGATCAGTAGCCACAGGAGTGATGCAAGCTGGACACTGAAACTCTGCTACACTGTCAGATATTCACAGTGTTCCAGCTGGGTTTTGCAAGCATGTGCTGGAGGAAGAAGTAAAGCTGTACATAGAGCTGTATATAGAGAGTGTACATAGGAAGAGTTGTCCCTAAGGTTTGTTTTTGAAGTCAAATGGGCATTCCATAACCTCCCATCCCTATCAAAGTTATTACCCTTAATAAAACAAACAAAACAAAGTCACGGACTGTTTTCTGACTCAAGTACGCCTGTGAAGATACGGTGTGCCTGGCTGTGCAGGGTGGGGGATCCAAGATTACTTGCCGCTCCTTAGGGGGAGCGCTACAATAAAATGAAAACATCCCCATGTTGATGTGTGGTTGGGAGATTTTTATTATATGTGCATATCAGGTTCCAGATTTTAAAAAAATGATAATTTTATGCCAGCACTAACAAGATAATGAACATCTCAGCACATAATATGGACTGTAAGTATTTTGCTGAAAAAATAAACACTGTTCCGGTTAAACGCTAAATCAACGTTAGCATTTATTTTGGTAATGTATACACCCATGAGACATTTTCCTCTTACAAAGCATGTTAATTAACATTCATTTTAATTCACATCATTAATTAGGTCTGTTTACAAGAATATCACAACAATTTATCTGTGATTTAACAAGATTTGCAAATCTTTACCAAATCTTCACCTTATAAAAATACTTGAAAGAGTCCTGTTGTGTATTTCCTTCTTTATATCACTCATTTTTTATCATGATCCCTGGTGTGACACCACTGGTTTTTAGAGTTCCTTAGTATATGACCATTTTACTAATACCTTCTACATGCGTTCACACAGAATCTGACTTATCACAGCGCCTTCCTCTTGGCCACTCCCCTTCCCTGGCCTTTTTATGTTAGCACCACTATCCATCCGTAACTTGATGAAGGAGCACGGCTGCCGTGTCATCTATACCACCAACATTTTGGTGGTGTATAGAGCCAAAAAGATTAGAATTGTTTCGATGTCCCAATATTTATGGAGCTGACTGTATATACAGCCTAGTGTATATATTGTAATGTTGGGGGTTTTTTAGCTTCAGTGTAGAGCTTACCAGTGAACTGAGTCTATGCCAGATATGCAACTTAAGGGCTTTTTTGACCCATGTTTAAAAAAAACAGTCCATCCAGGATTCCCACGCAGGGGTTTCAACTTCAAAGCAATAATGAAATAACAAATGGAAAATACCGAGCCACTCTCTGATCAGCGCTGCTGTTCAGGTGTTAACCTCGGTCCTCTTGACCCTGTAACTGTGTGTCCCTGTTTGGTACCCACTCTGTACCTCTGGTGACACTCTCTCTTACAGCTTCCTGGCTGCTACTGCCCACCGGCTTGGGCCCTCCGTCTGCTCTGTCAGACTGTCCTGCGCCAACAGGCACACTTCTCCCTTGCACGCCTGGACTCCTCGGGAGGGTGGAGCCCAGAACTCTGGTCCTGGCTCTGGTATAAGCCCAGGACCAGTAAAATATATTTGGAAAAAAAACAAAAACATGTTCCAAGTGTACAAAACACGTCAACATTTGCCCAGCGCTGGCATGTCCCCGCACTCCTCTATGGTCTCCTTCCCAGGCCAGCAAGGTGTCCTTTCACTATTTGCACAATAAGGCTGGATGCTGGACAATATCTATCACAATATCCACCCACAGGCCACCATAGCCCTGTCTCCTGGGCAATGCACTGAATGTGCTTTCCACACTCTTCCAGGTGAACAGACAGCAAACCTGAATGCAATCCGAACATGGTAAATCACAGACTACTGCAGTGTGACTGCTAAAGATTACAACGGCAACAAACACAAGCTGCAAAAGTTCACTCCGGCCCTGAAAGCAGTGATACAACAGCGGTAAGGACGCCCATATCCGGGCCAATATTATCTTTAAAATTGTCCCTTGACCTGTGTATAATCTGTGGCAGTAGTAGAGACTGATTTATGCAATTTTCATTGAATTGGTTACTTCCCCTGGAGCACCATACATGTTACCATGATCTCTACAGCCCTCCACACTTCCTGAAACGAGTGGTACTCTAAATTAGTGTGTTGCAGGTTATGCTGGGAAACATACTGTAGTGATCTGCTCTTCATATACAAGTGCATGCTCAGCCGGACTGTATTTAACTCTATCGGAATTGCTGCACATTCACTACCAACGAACCATGGTCAACGGGAGCAATAGTTATTAAATAACCACGTTTCTTCACTGCTATATACATCCGAACTTGTTTTTTTTTTCAGTTTTCTATATGGTTTAAAATACCAAATGCCCTGAATCAATAGGAGGTGCTTTTTGCAACAGATTTGAAGACATACTGTGATTATCTATTAAATGATGGCAGATGATTGCAATTCAGTTGCTTGATACAGCCTTCTTATTACCTAGTAGTTCCTTTTGTACTAACTACAGTTTGGCCAATTCTTTGCCATGTTGGACTTCAGAGGGTGACATAAATCTCCACACGTCTGTTCCGGACAATGTTACACTATTGAATTGAACTTAAGCACTTCTAATATTTAAGAAGCCTATGGTGGTCAGAATATTTCACAATCAGATTGTTTGTCTACCATTCTCTCTGGGGTGTGTTTCCTGGTGGGAAGTAGCGGGGTAACATGACTAGCGCTTTTTAAATTTTATCTCTACAGTGTATTTATTATCTTTGAATTGCTGCATTGTAGGAACGTTATTCACCTAGGTTGTATATTTTTTCACCTGGCTGGATTAACCAGTGATTTGTATTTCACCAATAAAGCTTTATATATTTGTCATTAATACCGTGGTTGAACCTCCCATTTATTGCCTTCTGGGGACACATCTTTGTCCCTCCCTTTTTCCCCTTTTTTCCATAAGCCCAGGACCCACCTGCACAATCAACAAGCCAGACTCCTGGCTGTTCCCAAAACCCGGTCCCAGGATTGGAGATTCCATCCCACCCAGATCGCTATGAAATCTCCAGGCTCCAGGTCCCCAATTGGAATTTACCAACCACACAGGAAACTGATAAAACAGTTTTCTCCAAATTAAAATTTCCTCCTGGAGCCTCTCAACCTGCCTATTTAAGAATCCCAGCCGACAATCACTAGGACAGGGATCCATACTGTCACAAAAATATATATACTCTGCATTTAGTGTAGATTAGATATTCACTGTAGACTCTATATTCAGTCAATGCAGGCAGTGTAGTTTATATAACACTGTGTATTGAAGTGGTTAAGAGGAACCCTGCGCCAAAAAAAAAAAAAAAATGGTGTGAGGGTCCCTCCAAAATCCATACCAGACCCTTCAGGTCTGGTATGGATTTTAAGGGGAACCCCACACCAAAATGTAAAAAAAAATGGTGTGGGAGTCCCCCCCAAAATCTGTACCAGGCCCTTAGGGTCTGGTATGGATTTTAAGGGGAACCCCATGCCAAATTTTTTTTAAAAAATGGCGTGGGGTCCCCCCAAAATCAATACCAGTCCCTTATCCAAGCTTACAACCTGGTAGGTCGCAGGAAAAAGGGGGGATGAAAGCGCACCCCCCCCCCTGGACCAGGCCACATGCCCTCAACATGGGGAGGTTGCTTTGGGGTCCCCCCCAAAGCACCTTGTCCCCCATGTTGATGGGGACAAGGGCTTCATCCCTAAAAACCCTTGCCCGGTGGTTGTGGGGGCCTGCGGAGCCTTATTGGGCCTGCAGGGCCTTATCGGAATCTGGAAGCTCCCTTTAACAAGAGGACCCCCAGATCCCGCCCCCCCATTATGTGACGTCAGAGGTGGGGGCAGGGTCACCCGTTTACATCACCGGGTGGCCCCGCCCTTGGCTATATAACAGCTGTCAAAGCAAAAAGACAGCAACCTCCCATGAAGGCGGAGTTTTTCCATTTATTTTTCTTTTTTCTCGGGACCTCGGGATAGCTCGGGATAGCTGTATTTTATTTACAGCTATCAATACAGGTAATTGAAGACTTTCTCCACCCGTCCTCTCCTTCATCCTTTCTCCTACACTGACTTACACACACACACACACATTCACATTTAATCACATACATCTTTAAACAAACAGATCTTAATACAACGCACACACATACATACACTCATACTCAACATACATTCATGTACACATTCACAGGTAAATACATCCACATCTTGTTTATTCATAATTATTCTATTTTTAACTACACATATATATTTTCCATTCATTCCTACAATCACTATTTTTATCAATTTTTATTTATTTCCACTATCATCACCCACACCATTACTTGGATATTCCTAAGAATTACACCTATTCATAGACATATATAAAATTGTATTCAATTACACTTGTACACTCACTTTTTACATCACATACTTATCCAAACTTTTTATTTATTTATTTACTCAATTTACTTATTTACTTATTTATTTAACATATACTTACTTTCATACACTCAGTCTTACTCTTCCATCCTCTCATCTCCCCTTTTTTCTCTCCTGCACCTCCATCCTTTTCTTAAATATCTCCTTTTTTTCCCCCCATTGTCACACAGATCATATCAAATTTTAACCCTGCATCCAGTATGCATCTTATACACATACCTAGTGACCGTCGACCTTCCCCTGTGGCTGTATCCTCTCTGGACTCCACCTGGGTATTCCCCGCCTCAGCCCTGGTTGAGAGCACCTCTGCCAGACACCCGCACAACTCCACCCCCGGAACTGTTTTTTATCTATGGGCTACTCTGTAAGTAACAAAGCAATTATTTCCATCTTTCATCTTCAGGGCCTAATACCTAGTTAACCATTAAAATCATCCCATATTTCATTACTTTATAGTACAACGCATGCATCCAACTCCTGATGATTGGCGCAAGGCCATGAAACGCATACAGTGTTCATCTAGTGATGCCAAGTTATGCTTGTTCTAACCAATCCCAACCAATCATGTTCTTTGTTTGTACTAATTATGCAAATTTTGTAAACATCATTTCTGAATTGTATTCTATTGCTGTCATGAATGTTACTGTTTGTCACAAATCATGTCCTAGTGATTATTCTTTTATTATTAAATGTATTATTATTATTATATTAACTTATGTTGAATTTTTATGATTGTATTTTTACATCATAAATGCTTTATTACTTTATTACTTTGCCTCATTATGCTCTCTCAATATCACTACCATGTACCGCCCCTAGGGGCAATGTGACACTCAGATTTCTTTCATGCAATATACTTATATTATCATTCACATCCACAGGTCTCAATTAAAGTCCCAATCCTATCCCCCTCTTTGGTTTTTAAACATTTTTAAAATTTTGGCGCAGGGTTCCCCTTAAAATCGATATCAGACCTGAAGGGCCTGGTATGGATTTTGGGGGGACCCCCACGCAATTTTTTTTTACATTTTTGGTTCGGAGTTGCCCTAATATTCATACCAGACCCAAAGGGCCTGGTAATGGACTGGGGGGAAACTCATGCCGTTTCTTTCAATGAGTTTTATCCATATTGCCGAGACCCGACAATTCATTACAGCCGCGATCAGTTTTAAATTACTTTTTTTCCTTTAGAAATATCATTTTGCTGTGGTACTATTCTAAACACGGGAAAACTGCGCCACTTTACATGCATACTATAGACACCCCCCCGGCATGATATTTAAAGGAATATTACACTTTTGCTGTTTCACTTTAAGCAGTATTAAAATCACTGCTCCCGAAAAAACATCCGTTTTTAAAACTTTTTTTGCATTGATACATGTCCCCTGGGGCAGGACCCAGGTCCCCTTATGCCACATACACACGACCGATTTTGCCGTCGGAATAAACTCTGAAGGTTTCTCTGACGGAACTCCGACGGAATTCCATTCAAGCGGTCTTGCCTACACACGGCTAAACCAAAGTCCGACTGTCAAGAACGCGGTGACGTACAACACTTACGACAAGGCTAGAAAAAGGAAGTTCAATAGCCAGTAGCCAATAGCTTCCGTCTCGTACATGCTTCAGAACATGCGTCGTTTTTGGTCCGTCGGAACAGCATACAGACGAGCGGTTTTCCCAATAGGAATTGGTTCCTTCGGAAATATTTAGAACATGTTCCTTTTCTAGGTCTGTCAGAATTTTCAGGTCTGTCAGAATCTGTCAGAAGTCATACACACGATCGGAATAGACGATGAAAAGCTTCCGTTGGATTTTTTCTGTCGGAGATTCCGCTTGTGTGTACGTGACTTAACACTTTTTATTGCAATAAATTGCATATGAGCCTTTAGAATGAGCACTTTTGTTTTTTCATGTTAATGTCCCATAGACTTTAACGGTGTTCCGCGGCTTTCAAATTTGCCGCAAACACCGTATAATGTTCGCTGTTCGACGAACACCCGACGTTTGAGTCGAACTTACGTTCGATTCAAACATCATGCTCATCCCTACTGGTGACCCCACAATAGAGATAAAACTTTTCCGCGTAAGGGAATTTAATAAGACACGATGCCATTCACTAAAATTCGAAGAAATACAGTTTAACCTTAAACTGCGTAGAGGGTTCTTTACTGTAATGCCGCGTACACACGAGCGGACTTTTCGGCATCAAAGGTCCAACGGTCTATCCAGCGGACTTTCGACAAACTTTTGATGGACTTCCGAAGGACTTTCGAATTAACGGACTTGCCTACACACGATCACACCAAAGTCCGACCGCCTAGTACGCGGTGACGTACACCAGGTCCGGCGAGCCTATAAAAAGGAAGTGTAAAAGCTTGTGCGCCACCCTTTGGGCCCCTTCTGCTAATTTCGTGTTTATCTCGTGTTAGTAGAAGTTTGGTGAGAGACGATTCGCGCTTTTCAGACTCGTGTTTTTCAGATCGTTTAACTGTTGTTCAGTTTGTGCTTGTGAGGATTGTATCTGCTTTTCAGTGCATGTAGTCAGTTTGCATTAATTTATTCAGTGTGTTATTGTCCGCTCGTTGCTGATTTTCAGCTCGCTCTTCACAGGCCTTGCTGTTCTTCAGTACATTCTGTTAAGTTCGTTCTGACCAGCCGACCGTTTTGAAACTATGTTGCGTGTACGTACTCATTGTAGAATTCGTGCTTTGTATGTGCTTGGTGCTGTAGTTCATTCTTCAGCCCAAGCCCAGTCCATGAACAGGGCGAGGAGGAGTTCATGGACGAACAATTGGTTGCTCCAGCGTGATCAATTCTCTCACATGCCTTTGCTTTGTGAGATCCGTGAGAATAACCCTGAGAATTTCGGGAACTTTCTCAGGATGACGGACTCCGTTTTTCACCATTTGTTGTCTTTGCTGACCCCTTATATCAGCAGGCAGGATACCTGCATGAGGCAAGTCATCACTCCGGAGCAGAGGCTAGTCGCCATGTTGCGGTACTTGGCGACTTGGAGAAGCCTGCAGGACCTTAAGTTCTCGATAGGCATCTCCCCCCAGGCTCTGGGGATCATTATCCCAGAGACCTGTTCTGCCATCATACAGGTCCTGCAGAAGGACTATATTAAGGTAAGATTTATCTTATTTACATTTACATTTTATTGTATTTAATGTTTGCTAATGTATTTCTTTACTCAATCCCTAATTACCATGATTGCTATATGCTGTGAATGTCCCCTTTGTCCTCATGCATGCTGTAATCTTTTAATGCTCCTTTTTTGTCCTGCATGCATATTTGCCTTCACTAACCTCCCCAGCATGCTATGTTATATGCTATGCTATATCCAACTAGTCTAGTCACTTAATGTATTTTGTCAGCTCCAATGTAGTGCTTTACTCTAAAATGTATCTAAATAGTCTGTGTGTACTTAAATTGATTTATAACCCCTCCTCTCTAAAATGTATCAAAATGGTCTGTGTGTCCTTAAATTGATTTATAATCCTCCCTCCCCCTCTAAAATGTATCCAAATGGTCTGTGTGTCCTTAAATTGATTTATATTCCCCTCCCCACCCCCCCTTAAATTTTATCAATGGGCCATCAGAGGGGGTGAGGAATCAGATAAGTGGGCCTTATATTTTTAGTATTTAAATAATAATTAAAATTAATGTTATACTGATGTTGGGCAAGAATGTTTTTTGTGTAATGTGCTTGCAATATTATGTACAAAAGTACTTATATATTTTTTTTCTTGTTTGACTCCCCAGTTTCCTTCAACGCCACAGGAATGGCAGACTGTGGCATCCCATTTTGCCACCCTTTGGGACTTTCTCAATTGTGGAGGGGCTATAGATGGGAAACACATCCACATCGTGCCACCACCCCATCCGGGGTCATACTATTTCAACAATAAGGGGTTTCATAGTATTGTGTTAATGGCGGTGGTGTTGTCACAATATGAATTTCTGTATGTGGACGTGCGGAAGAATGGCCGGATGTCGGATGGAGGAGTCTTCGCCCAGACGAAGTTCTACCAGCGTCTCCAGAGTGGTGGCCTGGGATTGCCACCTGATGCGGATAACATGGAAGGACTCCCCTTTGTCTTCATTGCAGATGAAGCCTTCGGTCTGGGCGAGCAGCTGATGAGGCCATTCCCCCAAAGGACCCTCCCCCTGGAGAGGAGGGCTTTTAACTACTGGCTGACCAGAGCGAGAAGAGTTGTGGAGAATGCCTTTGGGATAATGGCCAGCCGGTTCTGCCTGTTTCAGACAGCAATCCACATGGCGGACTACAAACTTAATCACATTGTCCTAGCATGCTACATCCTGCACAATTTTTTACGCAAAAATTCAAGCAATTATCTTGCATCACTTGGGTCTGAGGCCGGACTTACAGAGAATCTCTGACGGGCCTGGATACTGGCCATACTGGCTTGGCCCCCCAAAGCGCCCGTCAACTTCGGGATAGATATGTTGATTTTTTTACGGGTAGGGGGGCCATTGCAATGCCAGACAATCTATCATTTTTATTAATAAAAATAAAATTCTCTGATAAATTATTCTTTTTTGGCTGTCTACTAGGTTCTCCTAGTGCACTTGTAGTATCAAGTGTATTTTCCTTTAGTAAATAAGCCCCATTGTCACAGTAAACACAAAATTATACTTACAAAACTGGTATTGAGCACTGAAAGAAGATGCCACACATTGTTGATTAGCTTACTTTTTTTAATCTGTGCACATTGATATGTGCGTTTAGATTTTTTTAAAAACAACAATTTTTTTTTTTTTACAATATAAATTTTGAGTTTTTTAACAAATACCGTATTTATCGGCGTATAACACGCGCCGGCGTATAACACGCACCCCAAGTTTAGGAGGGAATTTTAAGGAAAAAAAATTTTAGGAGGGAAGTTTAAGGAAAAAAAACTTACATTTAAATGCCCATCAATGCAGCGTTATCGGTGTCCATCTGCAGCCTTGTCAGTGCATTCTTGCCCCAGTGTGCAGTGCAGCCTTGTCAGTACAGCTTTGCCCCAGTGCAGAATTGTCAGTGCAGCCTTGTCAGTGCAGCTTTGCCCCAGTGCAGAATTGTCAGTGCAGCCTTGTCAGTGCAGCTTTGCCCCAGTGCAGAATTATCAGTGCAGCCTTGTCAGTGCAGCTTTGCCCCAGTGCAGCCATGTCCCCAGTGGTCAGTGCAGCCTTGTCCCCAGTGCAGCCATGTCCCCAGTGGTCAGTGCAGCCTTGTCCCCAGTGCAGCCATGTCCCCAGTGGTCAGTGCAGCCTTGTCCCCAGTGCAGCCATGTCCCCAGTGGTCAGTGCAGCCTTGTCCCCAGTGCAGCCATGACCCCAGTGGTCAGTGCAGCCTTGTCCCCAGTGCAGCCATGTCCCCAGTGGTCAGTGCAGCCTTGTCCCCAACATACACCGCCGCCGACATACACAAGTTACACTGTGTATTTTTAAATATGGCGCCGCGGAGTTCGGAGGGACTCGGGGGCGCTCGTTCAGCTGTACGAGCGCCCCCGAGTCCCTCCGAACTCCGCGGCGCCATATTTAAAAATACACGCTATGTGAATGTCGGCGGCGATCACGGCGATCGCTCCGATAGTTCACAAAATAGCGGGGATCGACGTATAACATGCACCCACGATTTTTCCCTGATTTTAAGGGGAAAAAAGTGCGTTTTATACTCCGAAAAATACGGTATATAATATTTTTTTCTTTAAAATTATTTTTGTTTTGTTATTTTTTATTAGAATTTTTTTTTTTTTTTAATATTAACAAATAGGCATGTTTTAAAACATATAAAACAGATGGGGTGATGTCACCCCTGTAAAAGCCAAATTTTGAAGATGCACACAAATTTGTCTTCCAAATGGGTAATGTCAACATGTGCTATCTCCCATCATGGGGGATCGATGGACGTGTTTTGTGTGTGCAATCCCTTCCTCTCACCTGCTAGCGTTATGAGGAAGGGGTTGCACCCTCAAAACGCGTACATTGAGATCCCCTGATGGCAGATAGCACATGTTGACACACCGTGTGCATCTTCAAAATTTGGATTAGAAAATTGTGCACAATGGTTAAAAAATGTAAGGCCAGAATCTGGTCATATAAAAAGGAAATGAAGAACATGATTGAGAAAGGGATTAAATTCTCCCCAAAACATTGATCATGTTCTTCATTTCCTGTTGCATAATGTCAAGCCGATTGCACATGAAGTCCAACTGATTGCGCGTGACATCAAGATCCCCATTCCAGGCCATGAGCTGGCCAATCAGCCTTTGTGTGCTGTCTGTTGAAAAGGGTTCCGCGGCTTCCCTTTCCACAACCAGCACATCACTTAAAATTGATGAAAAAAGATGTACTTAGAAATATGCAGACATACATAGATTATCCGAAGCTGGGGTGTCAGACACTCACCTGGTGGGGTGCCGATGTCGCCCACTTCCTCCACCTCTCCTTCCTCCACATCCTCGGGGGGGACTCGGGCTTATTTCCCAATCCAGCAGGTGAGGTGGGGGGTCCCTGGGATCCAGTTGTCTGAGTCTTTTCTCCCCTATGAGATTGAAACAAAAGGTATACTTAGCATACAGATATTAGAGTCCATAAATAGGAATATGAAACATTGTATTGAAGTGGTGTACAATTGTCTGTTTGGGCAGAGATCCAAGTTGAAGACATAATTAAAATGCCCTTTTAAATAAGCTGGAATACTTACTTTTTTTGGCCAAGTTTCACAGATAGAGACACCCCAACAATTATCCACTGGAGCACCTGTGTGGGTTACCGTAAATGTATTCTGGTGTCCCACACTAGTGCTCCTGAGTCCATATGTGTAAACAGCTGCCGAGTGTCCTCTCCTTACATTCCACTGAATAAAGTTTGCTATTCATTCTAGTTTCAAAATAAAATCTAGACAACAATGTCCTAAACCTCTTTTAATAAGACAAATTAGCAAGACCAGATGTAGTTAACCCTGTATCTAGCAAAAACATTGTATATCTTTTCCTACGAACGATGTGTGTGTCCAAGAACATAAAAGTAGCCATTTAAAACTGTACAACCGTAAAGAAAAGCACATGGAGCAGCATGCAAATTAATAATCAGAATAGGAACACACGACAAGTACTTACTTTTTTTAAGCACTTTTTTTATTCTTATGTACTGATCCGGCTCCCTGAGTTTTAGATCGGACCAGCGTTTCCTCAATTGGTCTTTTGAGTGATGTAATCCAAAATTATGCTGCAGAGTCTTCACAACTTTGGACATGATTTTGGCCTTGTGTAAATTAGGCTGGGTGTACAGTCCATGCTTGCCATCATAATCTTTCCTCTGCAAAATTTTAACCATCTCCACCATCTCTTCAAAGGCCATATTGGAGGCCTTAAATCTTTTTTTCCAGAATTGGGACATTTTGGGCTCCAGGCTTTCCTCCTCGCTTGTGGTAAAATTATGAACCACCTGTGTCTCCGCCATGTTGCTCCTACTGTGCGCCGTAGAGAGAAGGGGCGGGGAATAATTGTGAAAAAGAACGTCAGGGGCGGGCGGAGTTTCACGCAAGCACAGTGTATATAAAGCTAACATGCATGTGCCGTATGTACGTTCTGTGTGCGGAGGAAAGAGAAACTGAAGTTAATAGCATCCGAAAGGAAGGTAAATTTTATTTACTTTGTAGTGGCCTATACTGCTTAAAGATTGAGGCCTATGTTGGGATAAGATTATGAGAGTTTAACATTAGTGTTTTTGTCTTGTGTATTGTCTTTTACAACAAAAATGAATAATAAGTTTATGGACCCTGAATTTCTGACATCATTTATTGAGAAGTACAGGGAGATGAGGAATCTGTGGGAGGTCAAACACCCTCAATATTACATTAAACTAATAAGGTTGGCAACGCTGGAGAAACTTCTGGCATTTGTGCAGACTTTCATCCCAGAAGCAACCGTGGAGATTTTGGAAAGGAAAATTGGGATCTTGAGGAATATGTATAAGAGGGAACATAACAAGATCCAGGCTTCCATGAGATCAGGAGCATCAGCAGATGATGTGTATGTACCCAGGCTGTGGTACTTACAAAACCTGTGTTTTCTTGATGACCAGACTGAAGCCAGGGAATCTCTTTCAACCCTTCCCTCCATCCGTTCCTCCACCCCAGCAGAGGCTGATGAGGACCAACCTGGGTCTATCATCCTGGAAGAACCGGATGCAAACAACTGGAGCCAGGTATATTATTTTTAGACATATTTAGTGTCCTAATATTAATGATGTTAACTAGATGTTCTAATTGATTACCTATTAAGGATTTTATACAAAAAATGATGTATACATATCAATTGACAGTAGTGGCCAAAAATGTTTTGTCACCAGCTTGAAAAAATGCTGGGGTCAGAATAATACTCTTTTATATGTATTAACATAGAATTTACAAGTCATGAGCTGAAAATTGTGTGTGATTGATGAAAAAATAAAACTATGTCCCTTTTTTTTGACACAGGATGAGCTCAGCCAGGACGAGGGTCTGGAAAGTGTCAGCCAGGAGGAGGCCGGGACCAGTATCAGCCAGGAGGAGGCCGGGACCAGTGTCAGCCAGGAGGAGGCCGGGACCAGTGTCAGCCAGGAGGAGGCCGGCCCCAGTGTCAGACAGGAGGTGGCCAGGCCCAGTAGGAGCCTCACCCAATCGCAGGTGCCTCCCCTCTGCCTTCAGACAAAAAGGCCCAGGAAGGTTACGGTGACAGAGGATGCATCACTGCGCCTCATGAGAGAAGCTACAAATTTCCTCAAGAGCCCCCCCGAACCAGAAGAGGCCTATGGCTCCTATATAGGCAGCCAGCAGGTTGCTCGAAGTGAAGAAGGGCCAACGCCTCCTCTGTGAAAAACTTTTTTCTGATGTCCTTCACAAGGCCAAATAAATTAGCAACCCCTCCTCCTCCTACTGCCACAAGTCCACCACCAGAGCCATAGCCTCCAAGGAAGGCTGCAGGGCAGCGTGGAGGGAAGACTGCAGGGAGGGGTGCAGGGCAGTGTGGAGGGAAGGATGCAGCGAAGAGAAGAACGTGATGACCTGGGTTCAGTATGGTCTTACAGAAGACGCAGGCTGGTGTAGTACCACAGCCTGGGGACATATATGTCATCTACTGCTGGTCTCTGGGATTCCTGGACCAGATTGTGCTCCCTATTATATTGACTGTTCAAGATCCCAATTTTCTTTTTCACAGACTTGATGTGTACCCTGGGGCCAAAAGGCTTCACAAATTAAAAAAGTGTGTACATACATTTTTAAAAGACAATATCAAATTAACAAGGGACGCCAACCTCCTTGAGGTTCCAAAAAATGAATAATATCTAATGTTATTGTGGTAACTTTACACCAAAAAAAACAAAAAACAAACAAACAAAAAAACTTTATTGTGGTAACTTGACACACACAAAAAAAAAAAAAAAATATATATATATATATATATATATATATATATATATATATATATATATATATATATATATGGAGGTCACTAGAAAATTAATTCCTAAAAAAAAGATCTTGATGAAATAAAAAATAAGATGTCTCAAAATAAAAAATGTGTAAACATTAGTATGGGGATCGGGCTTTTAAAAAATACAATATCATTCATGAGATCAAGAGAAATAATAGATACTGTAAATCTGTTTGTGAGAACTCTGTGTGAATATGAGCAGCAAAACAACTTCGTTCTTCTAGCATTATAAAGAAGACAATACTGCGCTGCATTCAACGATCACAGAATTTGCAGTGTGAGCAATGTGCTAGCTACAATACAAACACTAGTTTTACAAGAACGAGCGCTTCCGTCTCGTACTTACTTCTGAACATGCGTAATTTTTTGTCCGTCGGACCAGCATACAGATGAGCGGATTTATCGACAGGAAATGGTCCAGCGGTGGTCCGGCGGAGTTCCGGCGGAAAGATTTGAAACATGCTCCAAATCTAAAGTCCGTCAGATTTTCGGCAGAAAAAGTCAGCTGAAGGTCTGATGAAGCCCACACACGGTCGGATTGTCAGCCGGATTCATTCCGTCGGACCAGTCCGGTCCAAAAATCCGCTTGTGTGTACACGGCATAAGAGCGGTTAGGATGTGGAATTCCCTTCCACAGGCGGTGGTTTCAGCGGAGAGCATAGATAATTTCAAAAAACTATTAGATAAGCACCTGAACAACTACAAAACACAGGGATATACAATGTAATACTGACATATAGGGATGCACCGATATCGGTGCCGATACTCGCCGTTTCGGGGGTATCGATACTCGTGAAAATGCACTGATACTAGGAACCAATACCAGAAACCGATACCGGAAGTGACGTCAGCTTGGGCGGAGCTCAGGAACCGGATAAGGTTGCGGCCTCTCCACGCGGCGGTGAGTGCTGTTTCCCTCATGACATGTGTTTTGCTGCTGCGTCTGCTACATGGCTGCCCCACATGGCGAGCGTCCTCCTTACACCATGTCCCCTCATGGCGGCCGGTGAGTGCTCTTCTCTATTTCTAACTGTTGCTTGCTTTCTTCTTATGTGTCCCATGGCCGCTGATTGCTGTACAGTACTACTAGCTTACTTAATCATTTGCCTAACATGGCGGCCGGCCTGTGTTATACTTAAGTTAGTTTTGTCCCACGTTGTCTCTCTCTCTCTTGCCTAACATGGCGGCCGGCCTGTGTTATACTTATTAGTTAGTTTTGTCCCACATTGTCTCTCTCTCTTGCCTAACATGGCGGCCGGCCTGTGTTATACTTAAGTTAGTTTTGTCCCACATTGTCTCTCTCTTGCCTAACATGGTGGCCGGCCTGTGTTATACTTAACCACTTCAATACCAGGCACTTAGACACCTTCCCGCCCAGGCCAATTTTCAGCTTTTAGCGCTGTCGCAATTTGAATGGCAATTGTGCGGTCATGCTACACTGTACCCAAACAAATTTTTTATCATTTTGTTCCCACAAATAGAGCTTTCTTTTGGTGGTATTTGATCACCTCTGCGGTTTTTATTTTTTGCGCAACAAATAAAAAAAGACCGAAAATTTTGAAAAAAAACACGTTTTTCTTTGTTTCTGTTAAAATCTTTTGAAAATAAGTATGTTTTCTTCTTCAATGACGGGCACTGATATGACTGCACTGATGGGCACTGATACGGTGGCACTGATGGGCACCGATGAGGTGGCACTGATGAGGTGGCACTGATGGGCACTGATAATGGGCACTGATAGGCGGCACTGATGGGCACTCATAGGTGGCACTGATGGGCACTGATGGGTGGCACTGGTATGCGGCACTGATGGGCACTCATAGGTGGCACCGATGGGCACTCATAGGTGGCACTGATGGGCACTCGTAGGTGGCATTGATTGGTACATATGGGTGGCACTGATGGGTACTTATTGGTGGCACTGATAAGTGGGCACAGATGGGCACTGATAGGTGGGCACAGATGGGCACTGACAGGTGGCACCAATGGGAAATGACAGGTGGCACTGATGACACTGATTGGTGGCACTGATAAAACTTATTGGTGGCATTGCTGGGCATAACTGAAACATAATGGTGCCAATCAGTACCCATTTGTGGGCACTGATTGGCACAGATTGGGCACATTGGGCACATGTGGATGGCCATAGGGTACATACCTGGCCATCCACATGTTGCCCCTTCCCTGGTGGTCCTAGAGGCGATCCCTGGTGGTCCAGTGTGGTGATCTGAGGGGGGGCTGCGCTGATAAACAATCAGCGCAGACCCCCCATCAGGAGAGCCGCCGATCGGCTCTCCTCTACTCGCGTCTGTCAGACGCGAGTGAGGAAGAGCCGATCAATGGCTCTTCCTATTGACATCGTGATCAGCCGTGATTGGACACGGCTGATCACGTGGTAAAGGCGGAGGCTCTTTACAAGATCAGTGGAGCGGTGTGTCAGGCTGACACACCGCTCCACCGATCGCCGCGATGCGCGTCCCCGCGGGCGCGCGGCGGCATGTTATCCTGCTGGACATCATATGACGCCCAGTCAGGATAACGGAACTACTTCCCAGACGTCAATCCGCTATAGGCCGGGCGGGAAGTGGTTAAGTTAGTTTTGTCCCACATTGTCTCTGTTGCCTAACATGTCCATCATGGCGGCAAATGAGTGCTGCTGTTACATAAATCATCATTGTCTGTTGCCTAACATTTTCCTGCATGTGCCTTTCTGAGACCATCCTCTGCTTTTTGTATTGTAGAGATACCGACCGTTATACCCGACGGATGGATGTCATTATCCCCGCTGGTTTACTTGGCCATACCAAGATGCTGGATGCAGCAGGAACAAACAGCTGAGAGCAGCTTCATTATTCTAAAAAATAGTAGGTATCATCATGTGTGAAAAAATCAGAAAACAAAACATTTGGCCTCAAAATTTTTTCCCCATTTTCCTCATTTTTTTCCCCCTCAAGGTGGAGAGACTTACTTATTTCTGGCTTTAAGTGCAATGCAAACGGTTGCCACTGCCGGCAAAATGTCAGCTGTCTGGAAGTTTTTTAAATTGATGAAACCAACAAACGCATTGCAGACTGCAAACTCTGTTCTGCCAAAATATCCAGAGGAGGTTCAAAAGTTAGTTCTTATAATATAAAAAAACACAAGACTGAGCATGGCGAATTTACAGCTTTCACTAGCTCTTGCACTCAGCAGCTGACACTGCAGCAAACCCTTTGCAAACATGAAAAATTTTCCATGGATAACCCAAGGGCTAAAAAAATTTCAGAAGTAGTTACCCAATTCATCGTTCTTGATGATCAACCACTATCCATAGTTGACAATGTGGTTTTTCGGAGACTTATGAACTTTTTGGAGCCAAAGTACGAAATTTCCAGCCGCCGTCATGTCACAGATGTCACGTTGCCACAATTACACAACACAGTGCAAAAACACATTACCAACATGCTACAGGAGGACATAAAGGCTATCAGTTTCACCACGGACATTTGGAGCAGTAGTGTGAGTTCCGTGTCTGTAATTAGCTTAACTGCACAGTGGATTGATGCCAATTTCACTCTGCACCAAGTCATGCTGCACGCAAAGAAACTTCAAGGCTCTCACACAGGCCAAGCTATAAGAAGCATACTAGAAGAAATGCTTGACACTTGGGCGATTCCCAAAAGTTCTGTCCATGTGGTAGTCCGTGATAATAGCAGAAATATGATAAAAGGTGTACAAGATGCTGGTCTTCAGAGTCTTTCATGTGTGGCACATACACTGCAGCTGGCTGTCTCAGAGGGGCTTTTATCACAGCACAGCATTACAGAGGCTGTGGGAGTTGGGGGCAAAATAGTTGGGCACTTTAAACATTCAAACCTGGCATATTCTGGGCTGCAAGATATTCAGATCCAGCTTGGTCAACCCATTAAAAGACTTCAACAAGATGTTCAGACTCGCTGGAACAGAACTTTTTACATGCTTCAGTCTCTGATGGAGCAAAAACGGGCCATTAGAGTATATGTGTCAGAACATGAGCTGCCTGCAACGATCACTGCAAATCAGTGGAATCTCATGGAGAAGATGATCAACATCTCGGCTCCCTTTGAAGAGTTGACTCGGCATGTGAGTTGTTCAGATTCTTTTGCCTCGGATGTAATTCCTGCAGTGACTGTGCTACAGTGATTATTATCTAAAGAAGTGGATGAGGACCACGGTGTTAAAACGATGAAGAACACATTGCTTGGTGCTTTGCAGAAACAGTTCTCTGACATGGAGCAAAATCCACTTTACTGCATTGCTACCTTACTCGATCCAAGGTAATCAATTATTCATTGCTGGCTGCTATTTTGCATTGTTTTTATTTGAATATTGATGACATGATTTTGTTTTTTGGGTGAAGGTGATATTTTACAGTGTTATTATCACTTGCTTGCATTAAAAAAAATTTTGTAATGCAAGTGATAACACTGTAAATCTCACCTTCATAAAAAACACAAAACAAAATCGATAATGACAAAAAAACTTACCTACTCTGCCTCTGTGTAATGGTTTTGCACAGAGCAGGACAGAGCAGGACAACTGTTTTTGATGTGTCCCCCGCCGTCACCTTTCCTTCTAGCAGTGCCCCCACAGCAAGCTTCCACAGTTGTTGCTTTGCTTGCACGGCAACAAATATCTTCTGTACAGGCATAGGCAGCTACACCTGAGGTGCTTGAGAAACCAGCTACCAAAAGGCGTTGCACTGAGCAACAGCCAGGTACCGGTGTGACTGTGGACAGTGTTTTTCAAGAAATTGCTTTTTCATCTACATTTGAGAACAGTGCTCCTACAGCTGCTACCATACAACTAGAAGCATATCTTGGAGAGGTCACTGTGCCTTGTTCGGACAAACCTCTTGAGTATTGGGCAGTCAATAAACTGCGATTTCCCTCTCTAGCCCAAATGGCACAAAAATATCTTTCAGCACATTGCACACTATAGGTGATTCAAAGTGCAATGCATGAGGGACACATAGCCTAATATGGAACGTCATAGAGTTAACACTACAGACAAACGAAAGGCTCAAAAACAGGGGGCTCAAATGCCTGTAGGAGCAGCTACTTTGAGCTTTATTGTGCATGTGGCCTTACTGCTGCTAAGTCCTTGGCTCCTTGGCCTTGCCATCCTGGAATGACCCTAATTGTGGTCTGTGAAAAATGTTTTTTCACGAGTTTTATAAGAAGTTGAACTAGAAGCTAGCACTTTTTTTATTATTTAAAAAATGTTTACAAAATAATGTTAGTTTTAAGGCACTGTTCAGTTGCTCCTCCTCAGGCCTAACATTATTTAACTGTATTGCACTTGGGTTGGTTGATGTGATGACAAGAACTTGTGATGTTTGCTTTATACGTGGTGTCATCAACAATGATGATATTTTGTGTTCTGTGTGACATTTGAGCTTTTCATTTTCAAGGCATAATGCCTGTACAATGCAGCTAAAAGCATCTGCTCCTCAAGGAGTTTGAGCTCTTTTCCTACCTGTTAACGCCTCCCCTCCATGTCAGCCCATTGCACACTAGTTTCAGGAGTTTAGCGGCAAGAAAGTTTACAGGCAGAAAAAAAATCCAAAGATTTCCATTTCCAATTTCTTTGGATTTTTTTTCCTGCCTGTTGCCTGTAAGCTGCCCTGCCACTAAACTTCAGAAACCGCATAGTGTTCCTTGGCCAATGGCCATGAATGAACACATAGGCTAACATGGAGGAGAAGAGGACCTGGAGAAGCAGCTGATTTGAGCTGTGCATGAGGCCTTACTGCAGCCTACATGCCAACCTAACGCATCTTTGCCATTTGGAATGTTCTGTCTGTGAAATGAGTTTAACTTACACATGTGTAAGTTGAACTGGAAACAAACACATGTTGTGTTTTTTTTTGGTTTTTGAAATGTTATAAATAATGTCTTATGTTGTGAGTTGACTGAGGTACTGTACTGTTCTTGCTTCTCCTCATGTCTAAACATTGTGAACTTGCAATGTACATGTCATTGATGACATTGACATTATTTTTTATAATGTACATACATGTTCTGTGCAATTTGCACTTTAACAGCTTTGTGACCAGCAAATAAACATGTTTTCTTTCATAATGTCTTTTATCTGTGTTTCAATTCCTCATATTATGGCTAAAATGTGTAATTTCCATTATTTTTTTTAAAAAATGGTCACATGACCGAAATCAGGTATCGGTAATTGGTATCGGCGAGTACATGATGTCAAGTATCGGTACTCATACTCGGTGTCAAAAAAGTGGCATCGGTGCATCCCTACTGACATTTAATCACACACATAGGTTGGACTTGATGGACTTGTGTCTTTTTTCAACCACACCTACTATGTAACTATGTACACTGACACTGCACTATCACTATATTCACACTACACTAACACTCTAAACTCACAACATTACACTGCAAATGGCTCCTCTGGGAGGGAACTTTTTATAGTGTGAGGTGGCTCTATGAGCCATGATTGGGCACACTCATCATTATTTTCTCCAATCATAGCTCTGACACTGTTTTGTGCCCTGATAGAGCAAACCCTTCATGGCTTCATCCATTCAGGGCCTAGAATGCACTGTGTGGCACGCAGTGCATTGTGGGGCATTCGGCAGATCGAACAAACAATCAAATGCCCTGACAATTTTGGTGTTCGCCATATGGGCAAACAGCCAATGTTTGCGCCAAACTTTTGTTTAGCTTGAACTGTTTTCTTGACATCAATAGTGATGAGGATTAAAGTATAAGTAAAGGCAAAACTTTTTTCTTACTTTTAGATAGAGTGGAGAGGGAGTAGAACATTGGCCAGGTTTTTATTGCTGTCTGTGCCCTCATTAGGGAGATTCACCCTCTCTATTTTTCCAGTTTACAGTTTCCAAATTTTGGGTTGTCATCATAACATTATAGAGGGGAAATCTCCCATTGGGGGCACTTGTTCTAGTGATTTTGGTGACACTCGGAGATCCCCTCACTTTGGTTAGATTCCCTCTCACTTCCTGTTTTGGGACACGAAGTGAAGGGAAATCTCCCTAATGGGACACAGATGGCAAAAAAGAAACCAACAGGAGTTATAACCCTCCTTTTACTCCATCCAAAATGAAGTTTTAGTTTCATTTTAAGACAATATAAGAAAGGACAAGTAAAATGCAGATATACCCCAAAAATATTCAACCTCCTCCCCCCTCCCCTTGTACTTTCCACTTATCTACGTTCTATTTCTCCATGGTGTCTGTCACTTTCCACCTTTCTTGTTCTTACTTGGTGGGCACCTCTGCTGTCTTTCTTTAGGCTGTGGGGTGGCTCGCACTGTCCCATGGAGGAGTAGCTGAAACCGATGATTCCTAATAATGTTCATGTTAGGTTTTCCTTTGACATTAATAACTGCTTGCTTTATAGATACATTCTGGTGCATTTACTGTATGGAACCTGATTATACCCTGCAAATCCCTGAAGGGTGCTTGCTCTCTTTATCTCTTTGAAATCGTATGTTATTTCACATTTTTATCTATGCACTCTGGATAACGTCTCTTTAATTCATGGAAAACGTCAAAAGAGTGTATGTGATAAAAAAAAGTGGATATACTGTAGATATTTGTTAATCTAGGATGTATAACATTCCTGTAAAATGAAGTATTACAGTAACTGATAAAATGGGCTCGTCAGTGAAAATTCATTTTTAGCAGACTGGTCCATGAGCTGTGAGTTCACGTCTTACCTACAAGACTCTATTTATATTCAGCTAATTCAAACATAATAAAATGTGTCAGGATACCAGTTTGGAGGCTGTTCCCATTTTTTTTTTTTTTTTTCATACCGCTTTTTGTCTTAAATTTTGTTCTGGCAGCAGTGTTTGACTGATAGTAACCATAGCAATATCTACACAAAGAGAAAAGGTAGCTTGACAGTGCCATGGAGGTAATCCTTAGAGCGCTGTCAGTTTTTGCTGCTTTCTATGCATTTACTGATCTTTAAAACCTTTTGCTGAGATGTGTCTTTGTTTCCAGATATCCTGCACAAAGTGTGTATTATTTACTAAATCTCCCTGGGAACAGATAATAACAGAGAATTGTCAAGGTTAATAAAATATAACAAATAAATTAGCATATCCATTTATAACATACTCCCTCATAAAATGTACACTCAAGAGAACTGCACCATGTTCATAGAAACTGTACATTACTGTACATGTTTGCAAATACGCCTAGCTGCTGGTGACTCCAATAAGGCTTCATGCAAAAACTTAGCGTTTGCCCAGCTCTTCTGTATGCCTTTTCTTCTGGCAGGAGAAAAGCTGCGCTAAAAATGCACCTAAAGCCGTGTTTTGCAAATGCACTTTGGCACGTTCAGGTGTGTCACGCGTTTGGGCATTTATTCATTTTATTGGCCAGAATATTAATTTATTCTGGCCTTTGAAATGCGCCTAGGCCTTAGACTAGGGTTGCCACTTGTCCAGGATTCACCCGGACAGTTTGGGTTTTAAATCATGTGTTCAGGTTTCAGTCCCCCTGAAACCCAGACACATTATTCAGACAAGAATGTAGCTCAAAGCAGGGCCTGACAGGAGGTGAGGGGGCACTATAGGCATTGCATTACTATTATCTTTGGAGCGCCCAAAGGTGTCCAAGGTCTGTTTATCCTATATGTGTATATACTAAAAAAAAAAAATTGCTGTGCACCGCAAAAGTGTTCGGGTTTGGCTTGAAGAAAAAGTGGCAACCCTACTACTTACACATGTTCAGTTTTTTTTCCACCAGAATGCTCCTCTCCTGAACACTCATGTTTTTTCTTTGCCTCTAAATGCCTGTAAATACCTATGTGTGCAAGGACACTGGGGGCTAACATGGAGGGTGTTTAGAGGCAGAAAAAAAAAGTCAAACTTCCTCAAAAGTGTCAATTTTTACACACTGTGTGCATGAGGCCTAAATGTCTAATTTCTTGCTCTTTAAATGCCTATCGCTAACCATCTAAATTGTGTAAGAAATGTCCACCTGGTCCTGGATAAACCCTTATACCCTCAGTACACTATTCCACCACAAATATCTGAGTGATATTACACACAAAGGGCCATTGTTTAGAAAACACTGTGTATGAGGTAAGTAGTAGGTAAGTACCTCCTTACCCCACCTGGCTGTGCTTGCAGAATTGGTGACTAACTACCCTAGGAAAGTGAGCTTTGTAGTGAACTTGTAAGAAAGCCTTAGACATATGTTTATTTCCACTATTATCCCCATTTGCTCTACCTCCATTTTTTGCCCACCCCACTTACCACCCCTTACACCCCCACATTGCATTTTAACCCAGATGCTCTTTCTCCACAGTCGTTATTATATTAGAACACAGACTGCAGTGACAATGGCAAACAGAAAAACTGGAATAAAAAGTACAGATCATTTTACAAATTTGTAATACCTACATTCACACTGTATATACTTTTATGAGGTGCATATTGTAAATTCCTATGTATAGCTATTGTTTTTTTTGTTTGTTTTGTTTTTTCTAAATAATATAAGAGATTTGCAACACCAGCTATTATTGTTTTTTAATTCTGACTCGGTTTGCAAGGGTTGTCTCGCAAAACGAGCAGGATTCAAGCCTCTGTCGTGTGCAGTACTGTATTTGGCCAGAGGTGCGAGGTCGCTGGTGACACTTGGAGTCATTCGGAGCTGCTTGGACATACTCGGAAACACTTGGAAATACTCAGAAACACTCGGAAATACTCAGTTCCTGAGTGTTTCTGCACCTCTGGCCACATGCGGTATTGCATGCAATAGAAGTCAATGTGGAATGATCTTTGTTTCCATTGACTTCTATGGGGAAACTCGCTTTGATATGCGAGTGCTTTGGATTACAAACATTCTCCCGGAACAAATTATGCTCATAATCCAAGGTTCCACTGTGTTGTTTCACCTAACTAGTCAGCTCCACCTTGAAGTCCATTTTGATCAGGTAATTCCGTTCAAATGTACCTTTATTGTATATGCATACACCTAAATAGTTTTATTTGTTCTTTCCCCAATGTTAACCCTGTACAGAAAAAACAAAATAACTTTGCGCTTACTCAATTGTGCAAAAATCTGACACTGCAAATAGAAATTTTGCTGTAGACAATAAATATAAAAAAGTGTAGCGCTAAAAATTATACACAAAGTGAATAACAAAATAATTTTCTAATATGTATAAACGTCAATCATATACATTAGTGAATCATAGTCCATTATTCTGTGAAACCGTTGTGGTCACCATGTGTATAAACAACTTAACAGTGAGAATACCATCACCAAAAATGAATGGAGGCGTACCAGAAAGTTTGAACCCAAAATAGCATATGCTATATGGGTCAAACAAGCCTATATTGCCCACCGGCAATAGTGGGAAGGCTGTGATGATCGGCCGAAAATATAGTCCTGGGGGCCTTCACAAGAGTGTCATATATATGAATCAAGGATTGTGCAGATACCACCACCCATATGAATGGAGGCTTACCGGAAGGTTGGGACCCAAAACAGCGTATGCTGTATAGGTCAGACAAGCTTATACTGCCCACCGGCAATAGAGGGGAAGCCCTGATAGCCAACAGGGGATGAGGTCCTAGGGGTCTTCACAGGAGTGTCTTCTCCATATAGATGTTTAAACATCCCCGAACATAGCCCATATAGGATAAAGAAGGGGCCATATAGTGTAATTCCGTAAACAACATACATTTTATTAAAAGAGAAACACTTACATTTGAGTAGTAAAAAAGCGCTTGTGTGTAAAATAATGGCGGCAGTGGAGTCCTCCCGACGCGTTTCGTCACACAGGACTTCGTCTGGGGTGCTTATCCACTGCAGCCAAGCTCCTTAATAAAGGCACTGTGACCCCTGTGATAAGAATCCAGATCCTTGAATTTCTGATCTGGCACTTCCGGGTCGGCCAAAATGGCGGACCCGCGTGCATTCCAAGCCTCTCTATCTTGCGTTCCAGCCCCCCGGGGTAAATCGTACTAGTCCACGTATATGAGAAATATAATTGGCATCCCCCTGATGGTTGATATCCGGGATGTACATTTCTCACCCAAGAAAAGCATATATTCATGGTTGTATCCTATGTCGGACTTCTTCCTGTTAGCAAGGTGGTGTACTTCCGCCACCAAACCTTGCGACCTTACGTCATGACATATGGGATGTGTTGGCAAACTTCCTACTGAATGACGGCGTGCATTCCACGTCTCTACGTGTTGTGCATGCGTACGTCATGACGTCTTCACCACGCTAGTAACCCAGCACCCTGAAGGAATCACGTGATGTTTAGAATATACGTGGGAGGACGGAGGGGCGGACTTCTAAAGGAATACCATACCATAAACTGGAAATGACAAGAAAAGTGCACGCAGTGTATGGGTGTTTGGAACTGTTGAATAATATACCACTATTACGCCCGTAAAAAGTTAAAATTAAAGGCGTAGTGGATATACTATGACATACCTAAATCAGTTCCTATTTAATGTGTAACTTCTTCAGTCAGTCTACATATTATAGACAAAACACAAAAGAATAAGAATAAATTAAAAAATATAAATGTGAGAAAAAGTTAGGAGATGGATTCTCCACAGGTCACCGTGACTGACAGCCAAACATTTTATATATATATATATATATATATATATAAAATCACATACCATATAAACATAAGACTGATGAAATTCAAAAGAAATTGAAAAAAATTAAAAAATAGAAAAAAATGTAATGGAAAATAGGAATACAGAATCAAGATGTAAATAATGCCCCGCAATTTCCAATTATGACTCATCGATGAAGGCATTAATATCTACCTCTATGTTCATACATTGCGGAAAAAAAGGTCTGCAATTCATGTATCCAGAACATTTCTAGACAGGAAACCCCTCTAATTCTGGCTCCCCCCCTCCAAGGTGGAACATATTTATCTATGATGATAAATTGAGACCCTGCAGGATTACTGTTGTGAAATTCCTTGTAAAGCCTAGGCACTGTATGTTTAGAATCCCTGCTTTTGATTAAAGCGATGTGTTCCCCTACTCTCGTAGAGAATGTCCTAGTAGTGCGGCCTATGTATTGTTTATGACATGGGCAAGTAATGAGATACACTATGTATCTTGTGCTGCATGTGCAGAATGGTTTCACAGTGTACCTCTTCCCAGTGATCGTAGATGAAAACTCTGTCACTTGACGTCTATCCAGTGCGTTATGTTGGCACACAACGCACTTTGTGCACGGATAAAAGCCTGTCATATCATGAAAAAAGGAGGGGCGAGCAGGTGGATTAATCACATTAGGAGCTACCCGACCTTGTAAGGATGGTGCTCCTCTGAAGACAACTTTAGCCTCTTCCGGCAATAATGTACCCAGAATGTTGTCTTGTCTCAGAACATCCCAATGTTTCCTCATAATGTTTTAATTTGTTTATGCTGTATTGAAAAAGATGTCAGCATGGCCCAATTGAGTTTTTCGTCAGGTTCTTTTTTTGGTTTTATCTCAAGCAAAGACTTCCTGTCAGTGTTAATAGCCCTTTGGATCTCAAAATCTAAACTGGCATTAGCATATCCTTTAACGATAAGTTTTTAAGGACACCTGCCTGTATGATGAAAACATCTGTATCAGTGCAGTTCCTACGAAGCCTAAGAAATTGGCTTTGCGGAACTGCACCAAGCCAGGACCTGTGGTGACAACTGTCTACAGGGATGAAGCCATTACGATCCGTGGGCTTAAAATATGTATTAAATCTGAACTATTTCTCCACTATTTCTATTTGTAAATCTAGAAAGTGAATTTTGGTTTCACTGGCTTCATATGATAGAGAAATACCTCTATCATTAGAATTTAGATATTCAAAAAATTGTTTAAGTGTATCCAACGTTCCACTCCATAGGAGGAGGATGTCGTCTATATACCTGACCCACAGAACCAACGATGTGGTGCCATGGGCATAGACAACATCCTCCTCCCACTTGGCCATAAACAAGTTCGCAAGGCTAGGTGCGAACTTGGCCCCCATGGCTACTCCCCGTTGTTGGAGGTAGTAGCCATGGTTGAACCAAAAATAATTGTGTTTGGTTACGAACTCGAGTAATTCAATCACATAGTCACATTGAAATGATGCTAAGGACTGTTCACGATTCAGAAAGTGCTTAACCGCTTCTATACCTTTTTCGTGTGGTATGCAGGTGTATAATGATGCCACATCGGCGGTGGCCATAATATAACCTCTTGTATACTGATATTTTCAAGAAGTCTAGTGGTGGAACTGGTGTCTTTCAGATAGGAAGGTGTTTTTTTCACCAAGGGTTGTAGGTAAAAATCTATGTATTTACCTATTCTTGACGTAATGGAATTAATACCACTTACAATAGGTCTACCGGGGGACACACAGGATTCTTGTGGATTTTAGGCAGATAATATATTGTTGGAATTCTAGGTGCCGTGGGAATCAGGAAAGCTTTTTCTTTTTTGCTCAGAATTTTTAGATCATAACCTTTAGAAATAAGTTTCTGGAGTTATTTTTTATATCTATTAGTGGGGTTATTAGGGAGTGTCTGATATGTGCCTGGTTCGCTTAAGATTCTATGCATCTCCTCCTCATATTGACTCTTATCAAGAACAACTATCCCCCCCCCCTTTGTCTGCAGGACGGACCACCACATTTTTGCGTGCATATAGAGATTCCAATTCATCTTTCGATAATGGAGAATGACGGATGTGTTTCACAGATAGTTTGGCAAGGTCACTAAGGGCAAGATGCATACACCTAATTAGTTTTATTTGTTCTTTCCCCAATGTTAACCCGGAAGGAGGGGAAGCTCCAATTTGTTGAAACATGTTGGCTATGTTTTATGTCATATGCCAGTATTTCTCAGCCATTTTTCAGTTAAGGCACTCTTTAAAATTATGCACAGTCTCAATGCACCCCATTCTAAAATGTAAAAGACGAAACTAATAGTTTTACACAGAAGTATCCACACACATTGGACACAAAATATTAGAGACAATTTATTTTCACAAATCAAATATATCTTTACACAGTGGTACTGGCTAAAATTCCAGCGTTTATCTTCTCCTTCACTTTCTCTTCCTCACATAGCTAACATGATCCCAGTGTTGATTTAGATGGGCTAACATCATCGGTTGTTAGGACATTGGGGGCTAGCCCGCATGGCGCCCAAGGTTGTAATGCTCCACAATTAAAACCCATGGCTTTGGTTAACTAAAAAGGAAGTCTTGATCCATCCATTGGCTTGTTGACAATGTTTGGGCAATGCAATTTGTAAACATTTTGTCATGGCATGCCTAAAGAACCCAGATGACACCCCAGGATGCCACAGCACCATGCTTGAGAAAGGCTGTTGTTCTCCAACCGTTTCCAAGAATTTGTATTCATGCAGAGATCTCCTCACTTTCAATCTTCACACCCTAAGAAAGTTACCTTGGCCTTGATTAGAACTATCATTCAGGCTGGGTTCACACTATGTGGGGCTGCGGGGCACAGCAGGGGGTCCGATGCGTCCCTGCTCACCTTTTCAGGTCAGAATTAGGTCCGAAATTAGCCTGAAGTCAGACCTGAAACTGAGCCAAAGATGCACAGCTTTTGCTGTGTGCTCCACGGCCACCCCAGAGATGTGTGAACTGGCTCCATTGAGTGCCGGTCATACTCTCCTATAATGCGAATTGTATGCGAGGAAACCAGTAAGTGTTTAACCAAGCCTTAAGGAATTAACACATCAGTTCTTTTCAAGTGGGCATAACCATCTTCCACAGTGAATATGGACATGTTTTTAAATCAATTTAAATTTGGAAAGGGACACATTTGGCAACAACTAAATCTAATTTACTAATTTACAATTATTTCTATTAATATTATTGTCATCAAATATATGTACAGCCTGTTCATACCCAAAGAAAAGGGACTTGCTGAATAAGCCATCTGGTATATGAATGACATTAAAGTTTACTTATAGCTTTAGAGAAAATTATATGATGCAAAGGAAGAGGTTAGGGATGATAGGCTTTCCACCTCAAGTATTATAGTTGCAGGCAGAGGCGTAGCTTGAAGCTTGTGAGTCCTGATGCAAAAGTTGACCCGCCCCCCCCCACTACCACCCACCACTTCCACCGTGTGTGCAGATACACCCACCACACGTCAAGATACTCAAAGTGGCTTAAGAGTTTAGAGTTCCCAGAGTTCCTCCTTACATTAGAGGACAGTGATCACCCCTGGAGAATCAGAGGACAGGGACCCCTGGCAGCTCATTTGGCAGAGCTCCTTTCCCATTCCAGCACTGCATACAGCTCCCCCTCCCCCACAATACACAGGGCTGAAATCACATTCCCTCACACACAGTCTATCTGCCTCCACAGGGTGTATCTGGCTTTTATGTTGACATTCTGACCTGTAAAATCCCCTGGTCGGAACGGCAGTGTAGTTGCAGTAGGCAAATACACCCTGTGCAGATCATGGCTGACTGGCTGTGTTGTTAAGGAATGTGATTTCAGCCCTGTGGAGGAGGAACATTATAGAGTGCTGTAATGGGAAATAAGCTTAGCAGCGGGCATAACATCCAGGGCAGAAGGGGGGGTCAGGGGGCTTTAGGGGGCAAAACTTAGGTCTGGGAGGGCAAAGCCATGTGACATGAAATCTGGAGCC
Source organism: Lithobates clamitans (assembly GCA_037952925.1). Classification (NCBI taxonomy): domain Eukaryota; kingdom Metazoa; phylum Chordata; class Amphibia; order Anura; family Ranidae; genus Lithobates; species Lithobates clamitans. The sequence goes on along the minus strand of JBBGZY010000911.1, from coordinate 7,209,015 downwards.
TGCAGCCCCTCAGTAGGTTAAGGGATTTGTTTTAGCAATTTCTGAAGATTTCTAAGTCAGTGTTGGCAGGTGTTGGGTGAAGGTCACCTCCCGGAGGTGCGTGTCTTTTGCCCTGTTGTCAGGGAAATGGGGTAAGCAGACATCCCCGGATGGGGGGGAGGTACAGAAAATCCCAGCTAGTGACTAGAAGACAATAAGCAGTGTCTTACCTCACCAGTGACATTGATCCCATCGTGGCTACAGGATGGCACTCTCCTCCTCTTAACTTGCTGAGCTCGGTTACCATTCCATGTTGCCAGCACACAGCACAGACACTTCCCCATCCTGGGCTGTTCTCACCCCATGCTCCTCTCCATTCAGGAAATGGCTCACAGCTTCTCCCAAGCCAATGAGAACAGAGGGGTGTGGACTGTGGAAGGCAAAGTGGAAGCCCAGTACTGGAGCATGGCTGTGGGGCCCTAGGTCAGATCGAAGCTGGACATTGTGAAGGATATGATAATATGACAGGGAGGCTGCAGGGGCCCCCTGGAGCTAGGGGCGGGGTTGCGATTGTGACCCCTGCAACCCCTTATGCTACACCTATGGTTGCAGGGTATTTTGAAAGAGTCATGCTAACACCCTTCTTAACATTATTTCTATACCAGTGAGGCTTTACTCATCCATTCTGTATATGGCTACTGTAAAAAATAATCACAGTGGTAATAATAAATTATATTATTTTGGCCACCTTAAAGTGATTCTAAACATTCTTTTTTTTTTTTAAATGACAAACATGTGATACTTACCGTCTTTTTGCAACGGTTTTGCACAGAGCAGCTCTGATCCTCCTCTTCGCAGGTCCCCTGGCCTCTCCCCCCTCTGCTTGCTATGGGGATACTCGTGTGGCTCGCCCCTGAGCTGCCTCTGTGTGTCCATAAGACACACAGAGCATGGCTCTACCCCGCCCCCCCGACCCCCTTTTCATTGGCTATGATTGAGAGCAGTGAGAGCCAATGGTCAATGGTCTCTAAGCCAATAAGAAATGAGAGAACCAAGAGGGGTTCTGCTCTTTGTGCATATTGCTGGATTGAGATCATGCTCAGGTGAGTATAATGGGGGGTTGGGGGGAAGCTGCACATAAAGTGCATAAAGGTAAAAAACCTTCTGCCTTTACAACCACGTTAACTCTAAACCTTTTACATCTCTGTCTTCCACAGGCTAATCTGCTGGCATTGTCAAAATTGAGAGACAAACAGAATAAAGGAAGGCTAAGTAAGTGTAAAATAAAATTTCCAGTGTTAAGTAAGTCCATAAATTTGGCTGCTGCAAAAGAGAAAAACCTCGAGACAGGCATTTTCTCCCCATAAGTCCCCTGGTCCTGATGGCTTCCCAGCCGAATGGTATAAGACCCACCTTGGGACTCTAGCGCCTAGGCTTCGATCTCTGTTCCCCTACTTCCTAGATAATAGAATCTCTGCTTGAGGCCCATGTCATTCTCCTTCCTAAACCTGGCAAGGATCCCTTGGAATGTTTGTCCTATAGGCCAATTGCCCTTCTTAACCAGGATCTTAAAACTTTGACTGAGGTAATGGCTACTAGACTATCCTAGGATATCTCCACTCTAGTTGATATAGACCAAACCGGGTTCATTCCTCACAAATCTTCATAGATTATTCATAGTTTATTTACACACTTGCAGATTGACCACACCACCGGAATGCATGGATAGTGCAATCATTAAATAATAAAAAATAAGGGGTGTGGTTTGGTGCCGGACCTGAATGGCCGCTTAACTTCTGAGCTCCCGTCCACAGGAGATTTCACAATAGGCCCAGCCGAGCCATCCGCTGCCGAACATGGGGAAAACACTCCAGGGATCCCTCCCCAGCTAGGTCCCGCTTTCCCAGAGGATCCGGAACACAAATCGGCCGCAATATACCGGATATCTTCCGGACCCAGGTATGCAAGGCCCCGGCTTCTAATCGGGCCTACTCCAGCGCCACACGATCCTCCAGCCTCAGCCCCTTAGGCAGGAGCCACACACAACCCTAGCCCACAGCAGCTGAAGCTTGTGCCCCACAGCCCCTGTGCATGCAGGACCTACGTTCTGTGGCAGAAGTCATTAAAGCCACACTACCATCAGCCATCACGGATCTTAGGAGAGACGTCCAGGCAATAGCAGTGCGGATAGACAATCTGGAGGAAGTAACAAACCTCCATGACACTGCCATCCAGCAATTACAGGCCTCCTCCCATTCCCAAAATACACAGCTCAGAGATATCCAGAGACACATGGAAGATCTGGACAACCGTGGCCGTCGCCACAATATCCGGGTAAGAGGCATCCCTGAATCCATTGAAAACCCGCAAATTACAAAGGCCACTATTGTCATCTTTAACGATCTTCTAGACAGACCAACTGAAACGCCCACTGACTTCGAGCGCTTACACAAAGCCTTGAGACCCAGAGGCAGGGATACTGATCCCCCAGAGATGTTGTTTGCTGTCTCGTCAACTTTAAACTAAAGGAGGAAATTCTCCATAGGGCTAGAGATTGTCGCTCCCTACTCTATCGAGGAGCTGACATAAAGTTGTTCCAGGAACTCTCGCCCATTACCCTTCAAAATAGAAGAGATCTACGCCCTCTCCTTGACCTCCTGCACACCAAAGGGTTCAGTGGAAATTTCCCTTCTGCCTCTCTGCTTCCTTTCAAGGCCGCACAGCAAACCTACGCCTGCAGGAAGATCTACCTGCTTTCTGTGAAACACTGAATCTTCCACGCATTGACGTCCCAGAATGGTACAACACCCTTCGCCCGCCACGCATGAGAAGATCAGCTTCCACTGACGCTATTCCAATCTGCGATGACTTCCACAAAAGTCGCTACAGACCCACCCCACCAAGGGAATCCAACATGTCAGACTCCCGGAATGCCGTGCTCAACAGCCCAATGGCCTCCCCGGCTCACAGAAGAGCCCGCCATGAAAGATTCGACTGAACAATCCCACCCCTACCCTCCTACGCATCTCAACGCCGACTGCACCTCATCAAGACAGGAACCTTTCTAGGACACCCATTTGTGGCACTCAGGACAACAAGCTTATAAAAGGGCTACATCAAAGATAACTTTTCTTTTCTTTTCCCAGTGACTGTCAGCCCTAGATGTTCCTGACTGATGTTAACTCTAGCACTCCTTAGAAGTCTGATCCATAACGAGTGGATACAACCCCAGCTGAACTGTAAGGCCCCTTTCATACGGGACGGATCCATGATGAACCGCCCTGTAACATCTGCTGCTCAGTGGAGATCTCTCCATTGATCGTTGATCGCCGCTGAGCCGGCGAATGACAGGGCGGTCCCTGCACACTCACACCCTGTCAGATCTCCCCTATGCAGACGGTCCGTGTTCATCCGATCCGCTCTGCAGACGGATAGAAAAATTGTATTTTCCTCCGTCTGCAGAATGGGATGATAGCGGGGACGGATGATATCGGGTGTCAGCGGATGTTCATCCGCTGACACCCGATATCCCATAGGGATGCATGTATGTCCGTATTTCATCCGAAAATGGATAGATGAAATATGGACATACGGTCCGCACGTATGAAAGAGGCCTAAGTCTGTTGTTCCCCTTGAGAGACCCCTGTGTTTTGACTGAACCTCCTAGAAGAGCCAGAGGTCTCAAAGGTAAAAAACATTCTCATAGGGGTAACCACATGCCCTCCATTAAACCTCCTAAGACTGAACCGAGAGACTAAGTGACTCATATAGATATATATAACTCCTCAAGGGTGGTGCTCTCGCTCCAAATACCTTTCTGCACCCTTCCCTAATCGCTTCCTCCACCCTTCTCTACCCTTCCCCATACCCCACCCCCCTACCCCCCTCAATCCCCCAAACCTTCTCCACCCTATCCTACCCTCCCTCCAATCCGATTTATCCCCAATGGTATTCCACACATAGACCTCCTTGATTTTCTGTTCACAGAATTACCCTGAACCGGGCCTCACTTAAAAAAGGATGTTATAAGAGTGTTTAAAGTGTATTAGAAGGCTCCTTCTCACTTATCCTGTTGTATCTCACTTATCCTGTTGCTGCCCGACCACACACACACAAGAAAAGGTGCTTTCTGATACAGGCTCAAATAAAGTTATATTATAAACATTCACGTAGAATGTTATAAACAATGTTGAATTGCTTCACTGTTGGAGGTCTCTCCATCTCCATTCAATTCAATTGGAGGTACAGCGTAAGATACTTACGGGTAAAGAGGACTCTGTGTTACTGTTGTGGTTTATATAATAATATAATATGTTATGTTTTACAATCTAAAACTGTTAATGTTTGTTCAATACATTTTGCTAAATGACCTTAAGAAAGTGCCTCATGTTTGACTCCCCTGAGTTTAGACCTACAGCTATTCTGTCTAATACCTCCCTAACTCCAGACTGCCACCTATCCCGTTTTTTCCTAACTCCAAGTTCACCTACCCTGTCCTCCTTATCCCCCTCTCCCCACCTGATCCCCCCCCCCACTTTTATTTTTTCTTTTTTGTCCCCTCTCTCCCTTTCTGCCCTTTCTCTCTCCTTCCTCCCCTTTCCCTTCCTCCTCTACCACACAGTCTCCGCCACCACTACATTTCTACCAGAGCGAAACTACATCAGAACCTACTTTTCTTCAGATCTCTCCAGCTCACACATGAGAAGATAACTGCCTAACACCTCGCAGCCTTCTGAAAACCCCAGGACCTAACAATAACACACTATGGCACACACAAGCACCACAAAAAAACCTCCACGCTTAAAGTAGTCTCACTGAAAACAAAGGGTCTCAACATCCCGGAAAAATGTAGCCAAGTCCTTGATATGATGTATAAACTGAAGGCAAACGTAGTATTTCTACAAGAAACGCACTTTCGCACAAACAAAATTCCCAAGCTTATGAACCAAATGTTCCCAATAGTGTACCATGCCACCAACTCAATCGCAAAATCCAAAGGGGTCTCAATTCTAATTTCAAAAAACCTTGACTGGCAACCCATGGATTCACTCATAGACACAGAAGGCAGATACATGTTCCTAAAGGGCCAACTCCAGGGACGACCTGTGACCTTGGCCAACATATACAGCCCCAATACTGCACAAGTAAGTTTCTTTAGATCCATCTCACGACTGCTCTCAGACTTTCACTCTTTACTGACCATCCTAGGAGGAGATTTCAACGTAGCCCTATTCCCAATCTTGGATACCTCCACTGGTACAGCTTATTTACCATACAAAGCCATCTGACAAATCAAGCTACAGATCCAAGATTTTCTTTTACATGACACATGGCGTACCCTTCACCCCGATGAAAAAGACTTTACTTTTTTTTCTGCCCCACATAATAAATACTCTAGAATCGATTATCTATTCCTATCCCAGAAAGATATACCCTTTCTATCCACCGCCACCATTGAACCAATGCTGCTATCAGACCACCACCCAATTACAATGACCCTGACGTTCCCTGATAAACACATTTCCAAAAACATTTGGCGACTGGACTCGGCACTGCTTACTTCAGAAGAAGTTGTCAAAGACATCCGTAGATGCATACACACATTTTTTCTAGAGAACGACACACCTGACACAGCCCCACTTACCCAATGGGAGGCCCATAAATGTGTAGTTCGAGGGAAACTCATCACCCTTAAGTCATCCCTTCCAAAGGCCCAGCAACAAACATTTACAGACCTACTCGACAAGATTAAAAACCTTGAACTTGCCCACAAACAATCACAAGCACAGCAAATTTATCACAAGCTTACCCAAAACAGGAAACTTTTACGTGAAGAATTAAACCGTAAAACACAACGCAAATTTGTCCTACACCAAAAGCTCTTCTATGAATTTGGCAACAAATGCGGAAAATATCTAGCTAAAGCCCTCCAGACCAAGAAAGCACACGCAAACATTCACACCATCAAAGATCCTCAAGGGAAGCCCCATAATCTCACTAAACATACCATGGTTTGTTTATACTAAACAAACCATAGTGGATCTGAAACTTGACACACCTCAATCGAGTCTTTCCTCAACGAATTCTGCCCCAAACCCATAGACAAAGAGGATGCCATTCAGTTAGAAAACGCTATTTCGGAAGAAGAACTCAAATCGGCAATCAAACAGCTTAAAAATGGTAAAAGACCTGGGGCCCGATGGGCTTACAGCTGCCTACTTCAAGGCCTTTACAGACACCTTAGCCCCACATATAATTAAGACTTTTAACTCCTTAACAGCATCCTCTCTCCCCTTCCATAGATTACTGGAAGCTCACATTACAGTGATCCCAAAAGAAGAGAAAGACCATACATCAGTAAGTAATTACAGGTCGATATCCTTATTAAATGTCGATATAAAGCTGTATGCCAAGATTTTAGCTTCCCATATTTTACCTTTCCTGCCTTCACTGATAGGGAGAGACCAAGCTGGCTTCATACCTGGAAGAGAAGCCAGGGATTATACAATCAAAGTCCTGAATATACACCATTGGATTACAACCCACAAACAGGAGGGATTCTTTCTATCACTGGATGCAGAGAAGGCGTTCAACAGGCTTGCATGGGACTACCTGGGAGCACTTCTGAGGCATATTGGTCTCCAAGATCGGATGTTAAATGCTATCTTGTCCCTTTATAAAGCTCCAACCGCCAGAGTTCGTGTAAACCGTCACCTGTCGAACGCCTTCTCCATTAGTAATGGGAAAAGACAGGGATGCCCACTTTCCCCAATTCTATTAATCCCAACCCTTGAACCCTTCCTCCAATGTCTCAGATCCAATGACAATTTCAAAGGCTTTCTCATTGCCGCTCGCACCTATAAGATAGCTGCCTTCACTGATGACATATTACTATTCCTGAAGGAACCACACATATCGATCCCAAATCTTCTAAAGTAATTAAATTTCTTTCATAGTATTTCCAATTTCAAGATTAATTTGCAAAATCCCAGGCCCTGAATATTTCCCTCCCACAGGAAATGGTAACACAATGTAAAAACAACTTCCCCTTTCAATAGAAACATGATCAGATTAAATATCTTGGGATACACCTAACAGCAAACCTTTCAGACATATTCTCCAAAAAGTATCAACCCATTCTCAAAACCATCACAAACGACCTAAGTAAGTGGAACAAACCCCATTTCTCCTGGTTTGGAAGGGCAGCAATTCTAAAGATGAACATACTTCCCCGCATTCTATATATCTTGCAAACTATACCCATTAAGCTCCCCCCTACCTTCTTTCAATTATACAAGTGACTGTGTATTAGGTTCCTATGGAGACGGAAAAGACCTAGGGTAGCATATGAACAACTGAGGAAATCTAAAACAAAGGGGGGCATTTGTCTCCCAGACTTCAAGAAATACTATTGGGCTTGCCACCTCTCTAGAATTGTAGATTGGTCAGTACATGGCCAATGCAAAGACTGGGTCACTCTTGAACACACATTTCCCCCCTACCACTGCGATCTTTGCCTTGGACTTCACCCAAGCACACCCCGAGGAATCTGAATAATCACCCTCTCATTGCCCTGACACTCCGCTGTTTCAAGGAAACCTGCTGAAAGCTACACATCTCCTCTAACCCTGGACCCCTTACATCTGTAAAACTTAATCCAGCATTCCCGTCTGGTATGTACACCAACTTTTTGGCAGACACCTGGCAACACACAGAGGTTCTAGCCCACCACTTCTTCCGATTGGGTATACTTCTGGAGCGTTCTTCCCTACCAGACAACACAGACAATTATGCCTTTCCTCTCTGGACATATTTCCAGATCAGACATTTCCTAAAATAAGCTGACCGTGTATTCTCCGTCTCTCGTTTGCTCACACCATTTGAACAGCTATGCTCTCACTCTGCACCCCAGCAGCATATGATCTTCAACATTTCCAACATACTCTCCTCTGATAGCTCAATGAAAACTAACAAAGCTTATTTAAGCTGGGAAAGAGACCTACAAATAGAAATGACAGAGGCAGAATGGGAACGCATTTCTAATATAACACACAGAGGCTCTCTCAATGTCTCGATCCAGGAAAATAATTATAAAATTCTAATGCGCTGGTACAGAACCCCAGTAATTCTCAACAAATATATTCCTGCCCTTTCTGATAAATGCTGGAGATGTTCCAGGGAAACAGGTACTTTAGAGCACAAATGGTGGTCCTGTCCCCTAATCCAGCCGTTCTGGACCCAAATCCGGGAACTGACATCACAGATCTCTACATACACTCTAGAACACACCCCAACACAGTTCCTCCTTCACCACTCGGATATGCCGACACAACAATACCGCAAAACACTAATACCACCCCTAATAAACTGTGTATCAATCTTCCTTGGGGAACAAACCATGTTTTGACTGTCCATGAATGCCTCAAACGAGTGGAAAAAAATTGCAGAAATGGAGGAACTAATCTCCATAGCCAAAGATAGTCCAACCAAATTTTCACACACATGGGCCTGTTGGACCCACTTCCGCACCACAGCTAAGTACAAACTATTGACAAACCAAACTACTATGAACCACATACCCCAAGATGATTGCAACCCTTAATGACTCTACTACTACATTTCATAAGCTAACCTCATCAAAACATGAGACAACTGGCCTCCATAAATCTTCAAGGGAAGATTGAGGGAGGGCCCTTCTCAATTTATCTAAACAAACACTCAAATATCTCCAGACCAGGCTACTTTACCCACATTACTCCAATCCTTTGGGAATGGTGGCAGAGACTGGGAAGTATCCCAAACCCGACCCACTCCCCCCTCCCTTTTTTTTCTCTCTCCCCTTTTCTTCGTCCCTTTCCCCTCCTCTCTTCTTGGGTTTACACCATAATCCAATCCCTCTATCCAACAGAGCTCCATTTCACCAAACACCGATATTTAACCAACTTCAGCTGCTTGGGTCTTAGAGGGAATTCATTAATCAAAGTTGGTTGTTACCTCATGAACTAGCAAATCTCCAACCCTATCCATGAAACACACCCAAACATACTTTGGTATCAGACAGAAGTAATGTTACTGTGATAAGCATGGTTATTTAGCAGATTAATCATAACCATACCTCATGTCTTCACATGTGTTCACTCTATTGACTTAAACTGAAAAGTCTTTGCAATCATTATTGCCTGCTAGTTCTGATCATCGCTGCTGTTAAACCTTTTGTATTGCCTCAGATACCTTGTTTAAATGCAATGAAAACCTTATTTTATTTACCAATAAAATATTATGGAAAAAAAAAAAAAAGTAATTTGATTCTGTAGATTGGAACTACATGGCCTCAGTACTTTGTTGCATGGGGTTCAGATCTAGGTTCATGTACTGGATTTCTTTATTATACTGTCATTCAAAGGATGCCCTTAAGATGGGCAATGTGGTTTCCCCCTTTTTCTCCTTTGGTAGGGGGACCAGGCAGGGGTGCCCTCACTCTCTCTCCCTGTTTGCGCTCGTGATGGAGCCTGGAGGTGGGGGGCATCCATGAATGCATGGCCCTTTATGCAGACACTCTTCTCTTTTTTTTGAAAGGTCCAGGACCCTCCCTGCGAGCAGTTTTCCAGATTCTGCCACATACTCGAGTCAAAAGGTGAATTGAGTGATATCCAGTGTCCTTCACAATGATCTGGATGCCCGTGCTCAGGCAGATCCTGATATTCCTATTGCCTGGGTTTTCAGAACTACATATTTGGGAGTGGTAGTTTCGGCTAAGGTTGGAGACTACCTAGAACTTAACCTTTTAGCTTTACTTTACTTTATTTTTCTTTACTTTTTGCGTAATTCTCAGGCATGGGTCCCTTGGTCCTACTTTAAGAAAATCGATGATCTTTTTTAGCTCCTTTTTTGGCCCTCGTTCCATCCTAGAACAGGAATATGTGCACTCCAAGAGTCTTTAGGCCAAGGCGGCCTAGCCTCTTAAGGCATGGGACAAGGTGCACAACAATAAGGACATAGTCAAGGCAGGTAGGTTCCTTACCTTTGATGAATTAACATCCAAATGCCTACTCCCGAACTGGTACTTTTTCCATCAACTGCAGTTGCGGCACACTTTTGTGTCACAGTTTGGCAATGTTATCCTAAAGGTTTGGCCCTTCTGTTTTGAGCAGCTACTGTGTTCGGAATCAGACATGAAAACACTGTCTGAGGTATACAAGGAGTTATTCACTGTCAGACTGAAACCACTGAACAAATGTAAAGAACGGTGGCTATCTGTCATATCCAATTTAAAAGGTGATGACTGTGATGGCATGTGGAATTACCCCTTCAAAAATCTGGTGCCAGCAAGGGATTGCCTTATTTATTTAAACTATTACACAGAGTTAATTGCACACCAGTTAGGTTGGCTAGTATGTATAATTCTGGCTCTGCGGAGTGCTGGCACTACAAATCTTCCCCTGCTGATTTCAAGCATATTTTTTGGTGATGCTTGGCTATCAGGAATTTTGGCAGGGGGGTTACTCAGGCTCCTCATTATATAATGGCTCCTCGAATTACATTGACCATTTCAGTCTGTCTACTAGGACTGGTGGAATACCTGGCACCTCTCAGGGAACAAAGGACATTCCTTACTGTTTCATTGTTCTATGCATGTAGGCAGCTCCACTGTACTTCACACTTAATCCACACTTAATTAGGGATTCCCTGCTGACACCCGGTTAGCACATAGTGACTCTTGCTCTCACTTTTTTTGCAATATTGGCTATGCAATTTTTTATGATGCTCCGATCTTCTATCCTTAAGTATCTGCTGTCTGGTTACCGGTACCATTTTTCTATGTACTCTATGTATGGTTTCATAGCTGTGTTGCTTTTTTTTTTCTAAATATACAAATTTTGATTTTGAAATTCCAGGGAAGGTACAGTTCAAATACAGCAGTGACATAAGACCATCATGTGAGCTTATCGCAACAACATCATACAATGCTTCCAACAATTGGTGCAGATATCTGTTGTATCTAAGATGCTTATGTCATTATCATAAAATGCGTGTTCCGATGCAGAACATCAGTCTCATTTGTCATTGGGTAATATATCCCACCTTTATTCCATAATAAGAAATATCTTTGAACTGCCCAGTCCCTGAAAATTTTAAAATTTGAAAACCAAGGAAGAAGAAAAGAAGAAAAAGGTGGAACACCACAGTTCCCTAAAAGATAAGAGGAGAGAAGAGCAGTAGGTGAGTACCAGAGATAGAAGATTGAGGATTAGTGAAGATAGAGAGAGGGGGGCCCAAACCCAGAGGCAATCAATTTGCTCCTACTACATGGAGCAGTAAAGCCAGTATTGATTCTCCATCCATGGTCCAAGTAGAGACACACTTCCATCATACAGAATAAACAGATTCCATAGCCTCCATGCCTTAGAATGTTTTTTTTGTTTATTTTGAGCCGTAAGAACCATTTCTTCTAAATTCTTGATTTCTTCCCCCCTACACAGCCAGGTCCCAATTGAATGTGGGGTATTTTTTTTCCACAGTAGTGGAATGCAATATTTGGCAGCATTCAGTTAGTGTCGTATAATTGATTTTTGGTAGCGTTTGACCGGGATTGTGGTATCGTGGAGTAAAAAGAAATGGAATCTTGTGGTCTGTAAATTTTTGGGTAACTGTCCGAACGGTCGTTCGGAATTGATTCAGCAGAGGGCAGGACCAGAATATGGAGAAGCGTTCCCCTGTCCGCCTGGCATCTCCAGCAGCTGTCTGTGGTATTTGAAAAATATTTATGTAGCAACTGTGGTGTATAGAACCATCTGGTCAAAATCTTATGGTTAGATTCTTGTGTTTTCGTACAGATCGAAGATTTTAGAGAAAACCTAATTATGTTTTGTTTTTGGGTTGCAGTAAAGGAGCGTTGTAAGTCCGTCTCCCACTTCTGTAAGAAAGATAAGTGTGGTTGTTCTGATGGGGTGTTAAGCATAGCGTATGTTTTGGATAATACTTGTGGTAAAATCACCTATATGCCTGAAAAAGGAATAGAAACTTCGGTAGTATATACATTTTAAGAAGATTACACCTTCCAAACAATGAATGGAATCCTGTATTCCAGCCTTCCAGCAGTATTCGGGTCCTGGTTAGAAGGGGTGGGAAATTAAGTTCAAAGGTGCGGGTCAGGTCCCCGGGTATGAAGGTCCCTAAATATTGGAGAGTGCGATCCGACCATTTGAATTTAAACTGTGTTTGTAAGGCGCTTAGGGTAGTCTGGGCCACATTAACACCCATTGCTGCTGATTTATCAAAATTGATTTTTAGATTAGAGAGTATGCCATACATATTAAACTTAAGAAGGTTTGGGAGGGACACCACTGGGTTAGTTAGGGAGAAAAGGAAGTCATCAGCATAGGCCGAAATCTTGTATTGGGAATCGCCTGTACCTTGGGGACTGTATCCTTTATTATCTATTTTTTGTAGGAGTATGGGATGTGTGGGTTCAGCGGGTTGTGGTAGTCATTATTGTGTTAGAGCATTAATAGTTTTATACTGGCTCTGTACCTTTTCTATACACTTTAAGTTGTTTTGTATGGCAAGTGTATGGACTGTTTTGTACTTGTTTCTGTTTTCTTATTCAAAAGCAATAAAAATAATTTCCAAAAAAGTATGCCAAGAAAATAGGAACGATTAAATACAGTATAAATATGCATACATATAATGGTTCATTTTTATTATTAAAGAGCAATTCACTAATTTACATTAATATGAGAGAAATGTCATACGATACATGACATTGTTGCTGCTGTCTGCCCACAGATTCAGCAAAGGAGATTAAGATAGAGAGAGAAGTAGTCATGTGGTATTTTGCACCTTTTAAAATTAAATTACATTCACTTTCAGCTATTGCAGAGCCTGCAATGCATAACAGTATATATTCTTGAAGCCTTGCTATCTGCTTTATTTGATCATGTTTTAGCATCAATTCACTTTTAGGGCTCCTTCACATGGACGTGTCCATGTACAGAGCCCGCTCTGCTCAGCGGGGGATCGCTCTGTCGATCCCCGCTGAGCAGGCAGATGACAGGTCCGTCGCTGCACACTGTGCAGCGACGGACCTGTCAGAGTGCCGCTCTCCCCTATGGGGGATCGAATGACGACAGACCGTAGAATCCGTCATCACCCGATCCGCAGACGGATGGAAAAGTAGGTTTTTCCTCCGTCACACTTTTTCGGATCGGAGCAGGTCGGATGTCAGCGGACATGTCACCGCTGACATCCGACGCTCCATAGACCTCCATGGAGTGTCCGTTCAGGTCCGCCTAAAAAACTGACAGGCGGACCTGAATGGATCGGCCGTGTGAAAGAGGCCTTAATGTATCTGTAGACTTGGAGCCTAACTGCCTTAAAAAAGTAAACTTGATCTTGTTAGAAGTTAAGATTTCATCATTTAAGAGGTTCACAATGCTACATTCGGATTTGCCTGCAGACTTGGAGCATGACTGTAATATAGTGACCTTGATCCTGATTATTGTTAGAGGTTTTAGTAGATTGGTGCTTTACAAAGGGGATGGCCATCCCACCTAGCCAATATAACAACTTCAACAGGGCTGGAAATCTGAACAGAAAATACATATGGAAGCAGTTAAGTCTAATCAAATTCTGCACAGCTTCTTAAGACACACAGAGAAGGGCAGTATTTAACACCATGACTCCCCAAAGGTTTCCAATACAGGGTGCTTTCCTCTCCCGAGGGATGACTCTTTATGAGTCCAGGGGCTTTTTTCAATCTCATCCTCCTATAGGATAACTTTCAGTTAAGTCCCTGTTACAATACACAGACTTAAGAGATATTACCAAATGCAGTTATTTAAACTTTAACCCTTTTACTATTGCATTCATACATATGATGGAGCGGCAGTATCAGGGTGTAAATAAATTTATGACTGCACTAGCAGCCACTGCTTTTCAAATTTTGAAAAGTTGGCTGCCAGTTCTTGAACAGCTGCTGGATCACTTCTACATGACTCCCCCCAGCCATGTGTCCAGGGCTCATCTGTCCTTTATGAGCACCCAGGACTTTCATGTTGGGTGTCAGTATGAAAGGTCTTGACAATGTCAACAGACATAATGTGCACTGTAAAGCTTGAGTGACATCACTGAAGTGAGATGAGTCACGGTACATGTTTAGAAATCTGACATCAGCGCGGCTCAAACTCAGCGTTATGAGCAGTAAATTCACTTATTAATAAAGGCTTAATAAAATTAATTCACTTAATAAAGAAACTGTTAATTTTATTGAAAACATTATGGTTTCTGCTTATATTCTCTCTTTGAGCAGAAGTCTATTTTTAACCTGATTACATTGGGCCATATACACTATATTACCAAAAGTATTGTGATGCCTGCCTTTACACAAACATGAACTTTAATGGCATCCCAGTCTTAGTCCATAGGGTTCAATATTGAGTTGGCCCACCCTTTGCAGCTATAAGAGCTTCAACTCTTCTGGGAAGGCTGTCTACAAGGTTTAGGAGTGTGTCTTTGGGAATGTTTGACCATTGTTGCAGAAGCGCATTTGTGAGGTCAGGCACTGATGTTGGAAAGAAAGCCTGGCTTGCTGTCTTTGCTCTAATTCATCCCAAAGGTGTTCTATCGGGTTGAGGTCAGGACTCAGTGCAAGCCAGTCAAGTTCTTCCACCCCAAACTTGCTTATCCATGTCTTAATGGACCTTGCTTTGTGCGCTGGTCCAAATCATTTGGCTGAGAGGGAATTATGGTGTGGGGTTGTTTTTCAGGGGTTGAGCTTGGCCCCTTAGTTCCAGCGAAGGGAACTCTTAAGGCATCCGAATACCAAGACATTTTGGACAATTTCATGCTCCCAACTTTGTGGGAACAGTTTGGGGATGGCACCTTCCTGTTACAAAATAACTGCGCACCAGTGCACAAAGCAAGGTCCATAAAGACATGGATGAGTGACAATCACAGCCAGTGAAGAGGGAGCAAGGGACACAGAGCCATCTCCGAAACAAGCCTGCACGAGTGCTCCCATAGCAAGAGGCTTGCTATGGTGGCACTTGGCAGGGGGGTGGAGCAAAGTTTGCCATTGAGGAACCCCAGGAAAGGAGGATCTGGGCTGCAAAACTATTGCACAGAGCAGGCAAGTATAACACGCTTGTTATTTAAAAAATAAAATTAACCTTCCCTGATTCTAAAAACAAACATAAGAAGTTTTGGGCTACAAATACATTTTTAAAAAACACTTTCAAACATTCTCAACCACTTTTTATTAATACATTAAATCCTGTGTACACCTATAAACAACTGACTCTTCTGTGAAGGTCTATGTAAAGTTAATGGTTTATACACTCTAATTCAGTGCCACCATTTTGGGATTCCAGTCAGATCTTATTAGGCATTGGGTATTGGTAATGTTACAGTAAAGAATATAAACATTTTCTGTTATATTTGGAAAAAGCCTTTATGGTAACCTCTTAAGGCTTTCCCTTGATTGAGTAACATTGGCATATCAATCAAAATATCAGTTATTGAATGTTCCATTATCTCCTGCAGATTAAATGTACATTGCTAATGTAACTGAGGGCTTTACCAATGCACAGGCAACAAAACTGAACAGAGGGTGGTAACTCACATAACCAATCAGGTTTTAGCTTAATTAAATTAGCTAAGAAATTATTTCTGGTTACTGTAGCTTAATGTCTGCTTTAAATACTGTAAGCTCACCACTTTATAACTTCCTAATTTTTTTATTTTCTTAAGCAGAAAGTGGAAGCCCGGGAAGGATTATGTTATTAAGCAGCCCTGGAAGAGATTAGCCAGGAAAGGGTCATATATCATTTTTTGGACAATGTTATAAGCCATGAGTGGGAAACTGATATTTCCAAGGACACTATTCTGTTGAACCAGAGGTGGGGGAGATTTCCAGGCAACTGGACTATTCCTAGAGAAATGCGTTGCATTAACCAGAAAAGTAATGTTTCCAAGCGTAGTGTGCTACAAAGTCATGGACGAATGAATAATATTGAACCAGGGATAGGAAAATAGTATTTCCAGAGTCATCTTCAGAGCTGGGCATTGAGGAATGCTAGCTGTACTGCTAACTCGGGGGGGGGGGGGGGATTCTTCCACCGACACTGGATTGAGTTTAGAGGTTTAGAGTCCAGGGAGTGTTATTTCAAAGTAGAAACAGTGCTTGCACAGACCTGTTATATCAAATATTTATTTTCTTAAATTTTGCTTTCAAAGTTCATGTGGCTTATATGTCTATTAACAAAACAGAAAGCCTATGAGTATCAAAAGCACAGTGGTGTGCTTTACAAATGTGCATTGCGCTTTGCTGGGTTAAAGTCAGTGGAGCGCAATAAGATAAGAATGAACAGCTGTGTGGGAAAAAAAGACAAAAAAAAATGGGTCATGTGACCTGTCAACTTCACGTGACTGGCTCTCTTCCAATCACAGAGCCCTCTCCACTGTACTAAGTAGAGAGAACTTCAAGGTGTATCACACGCTTCACGTTTCAAAGTACATTTTATGCATGGGATATAAAGTGCAGGCAGCTGGATGCATAGCATAGAGCAGATGGTGATATCCACTCTCATTTATAAAATGGTCCCTGAACCAACAATAATGCATTACATAAATGTATGTGTTATCATTTATATAGATAAAATATAATAAATATTTGTTTTACACTCAGCCTCTTTGAACTGGTTTTCACCTTGAAGGATAATCCATGGCACTGGAAAATAGAAACTAATTTAAAAAAAGGTTTAAAAAAAGGTAAAGGGGGAGGGGGTTGTCTACTTCATTGTCAGGTTTATCCCCCCCATTAATGCAACTCTCCATTTTATCCCAAATGATTATCTAAGGGCATTCCCGCTAGGCTATGGAACCCTACTCATGGGGATGGATCATACCCAACCACTTTTCCATTAATTGTGGGCTATAACCCATGACCCATGAAGAGACCTCTGTGACAAACCTAAACAAGAAATTCTGGACCACTAGTCTCCTCATACCATTCATCATGAAGGTCAGATCTGGATTACATGCTAATTGTACTCTAGCATTTACACAAATTTAGATTATTCTTTACTGTATATTGTTTTGCCCTCCTACTTCTATTGTTTCATTTCATGGTGGAATTACTCAGCATTCTGAATCTCTGTATTGGGATGTAACTTAGGACTATCAAGATGAAGTTTCCTTTTTTTCTATGTCTGTACCTTAATACCTGAAATTGAATAAAACTTTATTCTTAAAAAAGGAAAAGGGGGGGGGGGGGGCGAGGGGGATACTCTGCACAGAATGCTAAATCCAACTGTGCAATAAAAAATGACTAGCTAAACTGTACAGAAACTAGTAAAAATACATGTCATACTATTTCTTTATACAAGAAACTTTTCAAGAGCCTAGAAGAAATCTAAAAGAGGAGAAAAAAACAATAGACAGAAAAAAATAACCATCTCTCATAGCTCATACAATGGATTTCATGATCACAATATGAATTCATTCAATACAAGTTTCCATTGAGAGAACTGTAAGCTGTGGAAAGAAAACATCCCCCTCAGTGTGAACTGTACATTGTATTGTGAGATGAGTAAATACAACCTCATCTGCTTGAGCTGTATTATGAAATGCACAGATTGCATTGCCATGGCAATGGATTTTACAGTGCTATTCTCACATAGGTTATCATTGCAGTAATAAGACACAGACATATAGTACCTGAATGGTCTGTCTTACGCATCTATGGAATCAGCAACATACACTGGGGTTAGTTTACTAAGGCAGATATGCTATTCACTTTGCAAGGGAAATTTCACTTTGCAAGGGAAGTTGTCCCAGAGCTTAGTGAAAGTGGTGAAGTTTCACTTTGCAAATAATACTCGATCACATGGAAATTAAAAGGAAAATAAAAAAACAGCATCTTTTCTTGTACATTATTGGATGATAAAAGTCATTCACTAATCTCTGAGGCAAATTCCCTTACAAAGTATAAAGTGAAAGATGTATGTTTTCCTAGACTATAATTTTATGAATATGCTGCACTATAAGAAAGCTCATAAAAGTTTAATTCATGGTGTTTAACAGTGCCAAAAAAGAGGATAACATTAAAGTGTATAGAAAAATTTACTTTTGAGATGCTTTGGGGAGTTTACAAGGTACACAATGTAAAAGTTTGGGGGAATAAACACACCTCTTACATGTTATTGATACATAAATTTTAAAAGAACATCATCACAAAACTGCACCTAATCAAAAAGCGAATGCTTTGATCCTGTTTATTCAAGAAAGTCCCAATCACCCCAATGCCCCTGTACTGTTACACTAGTTCTGTAAAATGTAATGCTATGCATAGTTATGTTAATGTTTATATAATTGGTTATTATACTGCCATCTCGTTGTTATTTTGGTTGTAGCACTATCCTTTTCTGTTTATTATCTGTGTCCCCTCCCACATTATGATGTACTTCCTTTTCCTGTTCCTTCACTGTCTTGGGAGAACAGAGATGGCCACTTCTGTATAGGCCTCATGCAATCTGCACGCATTCCGGAACACATTACCATGTTTTGACCTGCAGATACCGTCTTTCAATCATGTGCCAGATTTTGTTGTCTGCTATACCTGCTGCTTGCAATAAAACCCACACTTATGGAAGAAACGGTGTCTGGTGAGTTCAAGCTATCTGATAAAGACTGTCCGCTGTGATTACATCTGCTTATACAGGCCAGGCATAGAGGTCTCAGCAAGGGATACGTCACTATTACACCAGTTGGAGTCAGAATAGCCCCGCTCATGGGGGATGCTTGAACAAGCTGGGGTTAGAAGATGCCTGGTTTCTATGCAGAAGTGAGCCTCATTTTGCACTCTCCAGCTTTAGTAAATCTCCCCCAAAATGTACACATGTTATTATCTTGGATTTGTTGTTTTCTTATTTTAGGTGACGCTAAACAGTCTTCTTCCCCTGGATTTTCCTCCTGAGGAAGGTCTAAAATTCCCACAAAACGCACTGAGAAATCTTCACCCTTCAGTGTTTACGTACCGTATTTATCGGCATATAACACACACTTTTTTCCCCTGAAAATCAGGGGAAAATCGTGGGTGCGTGTTATAGGCCGATACCCCCCCAATTGTGTGTGATCGGAGCGATCGCGGCAATTGCCGCGATCGCCGCCGACATACACAGCCGTGTGGAAATTCAAATACGGCGCCGAGACTGCAGTGTCTCGGCGGAGCGGAGCTACACATAGCCGAGAGTCTTCGGGTTTTCTCGGCGCCGCTTACAGTCCCGCCCATAGGGCGGAACTGGGCGGGACTGTAAGCGGCGCCGAGAAAACCCGAAGACTCTCGGCTATGTGTATCAGCGCTCCGCCGAGACACTGCAGTCTCGGCGCCATATTTAAATTTACACAGGGCTGTGTATGACGGCAGGGATCGCGGCGATCCCACAAAGCTAGACGGGGGCAAGGCTGCACGGGGGGGGGCAAGGCTGCATGGAGGCAAAGCTGCACTGGGGCAAGGCTGCACTGGGGCAAAGCTGCACTGGAGCAAGGCTGCACTGGGGCAAGGCTGCACTGGGGCAAGGCTGCACTGGGGCAAAGCTGCACTGGAGCAAGGCTGCACTGGGGCAAGGCTGCACTGGGGCAAGGCTGCACTGGGGCAAGGCTGCACTGGGGCAAAGCTGCACTGGAGCAAGGCTGCACTGGGGCAAAGCTGCACTGGAGAAAAGCTGCACTGACATGGCTGCACTGACATGGCTGCACTGGGGCAAAGCTGCACTGACAAGGCTGCACTGGACACTGGGGCAAGGCTGCACTGACACTGACAAGGCTGCAGATGGACACCGATAACGCTGCATTGATGGGCATTTTAATGTAAGTCTTTCTTCCTTAAACTTTACTCCTAAAAGTTTTTTTCCTTAAAATTCCCTCCTTAACTTGGGTGCGTGTTATACGCCGGCGCATGTTATACGCCGATAAATACGGTATATAGTCATAGGGGATTAGCTTCCCAATATGTTAGAACAGTTTTTAATATATTTGTTACTGTCATATGGTTGAGGGGTATTGATTGTGCAGTGTAAAAATTTTACGATGAGGTGTTTATTATCCCAAACTTTTACATTGTGCATCTTGTGACACCTAATAAGTCCATTCTTCTATTTTCTGTAGTGCGTTTAAGAACCCCCTATAACAAACATTGCTTGACATTAAAGTGTAAATCCAAAAAGTTGGTTCTTAATATAAAAAAGAAGCACAAGAAGCACAGTGGATTAATAAAAAGGCTTTTTATGTGGACTATAAATTTTTCACATGCCAACATTTTGATATACTGCAATTGTGATATGAGGCTTGATTTGAAAAAGATGTAAACTATAACAATATAAAGTAGTTCGCTAAAGCACTGTGTATTATAAACATGTGCAATTTTGTTATCTTTTTGAAAATGTTCTTTTCACTTTTTTTCATCTTTTTTTTTTCTATTGCTCTTTTCAGCCACTTCCTATCCATGATTACTCACTTCAGAAGCAGCATAATTTAATGTGCAGAAGAGCAACTGGGAGACAGGGACAGAGCGTTGTCATACTATAACAGGAAGTGCTTGAATAAGGACCTTTTTAGCAGGATTACCAGGTGTTATTGTATTAAAAATTCTAGATTAAAAAAATCAATACTAAGATGTTAAAGATTATATGAGATATAAAGGGTAACTCCACTTTCATGGGGGAAAAAATAGCATATAAAAAAACAATAATTTAGCATATACAATTGCGATACAAGTCATATTGTAATTTAATGATATTAAAAATTGCCTTTCCTTTTCAATCTGCAGCCGTTGTAATTTTCTGTAAATGCAATATGGATACATGGAGGTGTTCTGTACACAGAATGTGTACAGAATACCCCCCAGAAACATAATTTCCTGCTTGTGTGATTGGCTCACTGATTTTCCCAGAAGACTACACTAAAGCCGCGTACACACAAGCGGAATGTCCGTTAGAAAAAGTCCGATGGAAGCTTTTCATCGTATATTCCGATCGTGTGTGTGCCTCATCTGACTTTTTTTTTTCGAAAATTCTGACGGACCTAGAAATAGAACATGTTCTAAACCAATTCCTATCAGGAAAACCGCTCATCTGTATGCTGTTCCGACGGATTAAAAACGACGCATGCTTTGAAGCAAGTACGAGACGGAAGCTATTGGCTACTGGCCATTGAACATCGTTTTTGTAGTCCCGTCATATGTGCTGTACGTCACCTCGTTCTGGATGGTTGGACTTTGGTCGGACTTTGGTTTGACCATGTATAGGCAAGACCGCTTGAATGGAATTCCGTCGGAGTTCCGTTGGAGAAACCTTCGGAGTTTATTCCGATGGCAAAACCGGTCGTGTGTACGTGGCATAAGATACAAGTCAGATTTTTGGCATCCTCTGCAAAAAAAAAAAAAAAAATTTTGGTGAGATACTCCCAACAGGAAATCATGTCTAAAGGGACACAGGCCCAGCAGTTTTCTCATTAGAGCCCTGCAGGTGCACAGCTGTAATTATGAAACCACTCCCATTAGACTCACTCAGCAAAGGGGCACAGAGGAACAAACAGTGATTTCTTCAGAAAAACAAAAGGTAGGAATCTGCAACACAGTTTGTTAAAATCCCTGCACGTACATACTGTAGATCACCCAGAGGGGAATGTTTTTTTCTCAACAAAAGTGGAGCTACACTTTAAGTGATTGCATTTACAGAAAAAGTCAAGTTTTGCATATTATTTCAGCCTATCCCTTTGACTATGCATTATTTGCTCAGTTGGAAATGCTTAGGCTTAATGTGTATTGTTAGTTGGGTTATCAGAAAAAAAAAATGTAAAATGAGAAGTCAACTCTTTGACATTATATAGACTAGCAATGCAGAAAGATCCCCCGCTGACCAGACCGCTTGCTGAAAATACATTTGCAAACCCATTCCCGACGATTCACCCGGGAACCGAAATATGACTGATTACAGGAGTGATTGAAGAATTTCTTATAGTAAAAGTGCAAGACCTCTATTAAAGCTGTTCCCATGCTGCTATTGCTGTAATATTCTTTTGTACGGGCAAGATAGGAGAATCAGCTGCATTTTGAAATCGCTTTAACCTTCCTGTTGTCAAATGATTTTCATTATCTCACACTGCAGTTAATGGGGAAACTCATTCTAATAGGTGAAGTGGTGGAAAAGATAAAGAATTTGTCCACTTGAACATATTTGGTGATGCATTCAAACACAAAGAGATCACTCCTTTGACCATCATCCTGACATTTCCATCTTTATGCTCGTTTGACTCATTTGAGTCTATACATTCTGGTAAGAGTGTTTATTCTCTCTCCTGGGTGGTGGATGCACATATCATGGTGACTCCTTTAGTGGACATGGATTGGGTTTTATAAACACTATTGGAACAGACTTTGTTTTCTATTTATTATACCTGGACTGTCCCACCACATGGTGGCCACTCTACATTTATAGTCTCTTTCCCCGTAGAAGGTTCCATCTTTGGACTTATTGCACTTATTTACTTATTTGCACATTGCACTTTATTATTTGCATATGGAAGTATCACCATTTACCTTTGTATATATTTGTTTACAATTGGTATTATATTTAGAGATGCACTTTTTATCTATTAACCTGTACACCCCTACAGAGCTATTTACATTTCTGATATGAGTGTAGCAAAATCATGGGCCCATGGTGACCTCCAGAGTCAGGGACAGCTGACACCCTTCTGTGTAGAGTGCCAGACACTTTTTGGATGCAAAGAGATTTATTGTCTCTCAAACAGAACTATGGGAGAAAGGGTTAGGGCCAGGACACCCTTAGGTAGATACAATGTTATTTGGCAGACTCCGAGACTTCTATAGGCAGACAGCTATACAGGTGAAGGCCTCCAGCTGGACAGGTAGGTAGGACGCTGTCTCCTATGGCAACAATCTTGTAGAAGTTACTAACTGTAATTGTATCCAACTATTTGCAACACGAACAGTTCTCAGCTTACCCCACAGTCACTCACTGTGGATCTTCACTCAATGAGCTCCCAGTCTCTCTCACTACACTTCAGATCCACTAGACACTGGATCCCCTGAGCTCTTCCAATGTTAGCACTCAGTATCTTTCTCAAGCATCACCCCCGCTTCCCTGCTGGGTCCCTAGCTTGACACTCACAGATACTCCTCAAGAGTCACCCCAGCGGACACTCCCTGGCTTGGAACTCTCTGATGCTCCACAAGCGTCTCCTCTGCTGTGCCACTGGGTCCCTGGCTTGGCACTTGCTGAAGTTTTCCCACTTCTTCACTGTCCCTGGCTGGTGAGAAGTCTGCTCTTGTATTAGTCTCAGCTTACTCACAGTGGTCTCCAGTAATAAGATGTATGGTCCCTTAGTGGCGACAGTTTCCCTTTTACCTTCGACCACAACGGGTTCCCCGGCTGGCGGAACCGTTACTTCTGCTTGGACTACAAGCCTGCAGTCCCAACCCTACGCTGCCCTCCTGCTTCTGGATAGGCCCTCAGACAGCCTGTCAGCCAGACATCCCTGGGATAGGCCTAAGGCTTACGGCCTAGCAGTCCGAGGCAACATAACACATGTCCACCCAGCAGCCGTCCAGGTGGCACAGAACCCCGATCACCCGACTCCACCCAAATACATAGGCTCTCCCAGCAGGCCAAGGGACCCAAGAAAGTCTCTGCCCATTGGCCTAGACACCCCATTCATTCATAATTATTTATCAATGGATCTGCGCTTCAGGATATTTAAACGACTGCTGCCCCCCCTATGTTAACAGGGACCACCTAAGTGAAACCCCAAAAGGCAAATTAAAACTAAAAAGATAGGGAGTGGCGCTATACTATAAAGAAGGAATATCGATGTATATCGGTATATGGTTATTCTCCTTTATAAAGTGGCAGGTGCATACATGCAATGATTAATCCACTAAAAAGTATAAGTTGGCAGGTGTTGTAGTAGAAAATATATTGAAGGTATATCAATGCAATAGTACTTAGTTATAAATACAAAGTGATAAGTGTAGGGATGAGCTTCGAGTTCGAGTCGAGCTCATGTTCGACTTGAACATTGGCTGTTTGCAAGTTCGCCGAACAGCGAACAATTTGGGGTGTTCGCTGCAAATTCGAATGCCCTTTAAAAGTCTATGGGAGAAATCAAAAGTGCTAATTTTAAAGGCTTATATGCAAGTTATTGTCATAAAAAGTGTTTGGGGACCTGGGTCCTGCCCCAGGGGACATGGATCAATGCAAAAAACAGTTTTAAAAACGGCCGTTTTTTCAGGAGCAGTGATTTTAATAATGCTTAAAGTCAAAAAATAAAAGTGTAATATCCCTTTAAATTTCGTATCTGGGGGGTGTCTATAATATGTCTGTAAAGGGGCGTATGTTTCCCGCGTTTAGAACAGTCTGACATTAGCATTACCATAGACTTTAACGGTGTTCGCGTGTTCGAATGAACTTTTTTCCTGTTCGCATGTTCTGGTGCGAACCGAACAGGGGGGTGTTCGGCTCATCCCTAGATAAGTGCTAATTGGTGCAAAAGAGATTTGTATGCAAAAATATTGGAAATATATTGAAAATATATCAATGCAATAATGTTCGATTATAAATGTGGTTAATGCTATTTAGTGCAAAAGAGAATTGTAAACTATATGCAAATATGTTGGCACAATCACTATACTATATAAGTGAGAAAACAAAACCCCATAAAAAACTGAGTGACATGTGCTTGTAAATCTTCTATAGATTAGTACTTTAGTTTAAAGATCAAAGTGACAAGTGCATAATTATGCTAAATAGATATCTTGGTATTTAAACCACTATGCAATACAATCAATGTGCAAAAAATCAGAAAAAGAAAAAAAAAATATATATATAATAAAATACAATTCAACAACTGACTGCGTATCAGATCAAAACACATATATTGTGCAAAAACAAAATCTTGTAGACGGTAGATGCAGCACGTCAGCACGCCCGACGTACGTTTCGTCACACTCTGACATCGTCTGCCCCAGACGACGTCAGAGTGTGACGAAACGTACGTCGGGCGTGCTGACGTGCTGCATCTACCGTCTGCAGGACGGGCGTTCGCTTTTAGCCGGCCGGCTTTATGTGCTTTTGTTTATTCATCTGAGTGTAAGTGCGATTTTATTATTCCTTTAATAAATGGTGAAAGCAGGATTACGCTATGTTGCTCTTCTTCTTTCTTTGGTGTACCTCCCTCGAGATTTACCCCTAGCCAAGGGTCACACCTCTACAATACAGTGAATACTGCATAATTGGTGAACAGCGTGCTTATTCCAAGCGGAGGTGGTGTGTTTTCTGGTGTTTCCATCCTGAAAGGCCCCGACCGGGTTAAGGTTGCAAGCTCCCCTAAGCTTGCCATTTGGTAAGCGCACATTCCTACCAATACCACAGTGGTGCGGTGAAGGACACACTGATTTATTTGTATTCCCACCTATCTACGTTTCTCACTATATCTACTATCTGAAATTGATTCCGGATAGGACTTTTTTACCTCTATTGGTTATTATGAACTTTAATCAATTAATCCCAATTTTGGGTCCAATATTTATTTTATTTTATTTGGTTTATATCATACAAACCTTTGTTGTCACAGCGCTGCTCCTTATTGATAATTAGTGGCAATAGCCCCCTTGTGTGATTGCACTCACCGGAGCGCTCTCCCCCTGCAGGGGTACGAGCGTAAGATGTTATTCCCCTGGTGCCGATAACCTTCCAGTTCCTGGTAGCCCTTTTTCTAATTTTTACCTGGATAAGAAAGCCAGCTGAAGAGGTTTAAGATGTGTGGGACTCAGTGTATGTTACACAAACAGCAGATTGCAGATGGACAACATTTGATTTGCTGTGCGGGTAAGCATGTGTTTTGAAGAAAACTCATGAATACAGGTAAAAAGAAGAAAAAACATGGGAGGGAGTTGAGCAACACTTTAAAAGTGCCCTTTTTTCTGCACTCCTGTGACCCAGATCCAGCCGACAGCTGGCTAAAATCCACTGTCGGCTGATATCACAAAGCAGACTCTGCAGGCATCTTGAAAATAATGTTGGGATCCACCCAGATGCCTGAGCCAGCTACTCCCACCCCCTCCACAGCTCGGCGTTCCAGTGAGTGCTTCAGTGGCAAAGCAGAGAGCTTGTGTCTGACAGTAACTGCATTCTGCTGAGTGAAGACTGAGAACTGAGCAAGCAGATGTCATGTGATTGCTCAGTTCTCTGGCTTAGAGCTGATGGGGGACAGCTGCAGCATCATATTGATGCTTCAGCCATATAGGTGAGTTTGTGCGTTTATTTATTTTCCTTTAAAATAACAAAGTTATACATATTTATTTAGGACAAACAATCATTTCTTTTGGTGGCATAGTCTCAAAAAAAATGTATTTATTTTATTTTATGTTTTAATAGACAAAAATCTCAAAATTACCAGCAAAGGAGTGAAACAGCATAAAACGGATCCCCAGAGAGGGACAAAAGCACATTTAGACCATTGTTTGGTCTTTTCCCCCAGGTGAGGACACATTGGATGAGGGGATCATCACTAACGTATGGGGTTGATTGGAACACATAGTGGTGGATGTTCTGTCCACCAGATGTCTTGCTGATGTTTTATACTGGTTATTTGTACCTTTGTTGTTAAATTTACATGCAAAATGTGTAATTTACTTAAGACAATCATATGTGGTGTGCAGGCACCATCTAGCTTTCCTTTTTGGTATTGCTGCAGCTCTGTTTATCTGTTTATTTGTATGTGTAGTTGAGGAAGTTGTCAGCAAGCAGGGTATTCTGGGTAGACAGGAAATCAACCATCCACCATTCTTTTCAACACATTGCAATAAGCAAGTCATGTATTTCTCTATCTATCCCCATCACCCCTTAGAGAACTTAAAAAGTAAGTTTTATTATCTCATCTTTTACTGTATATGGTTGTTTATGCAATGTATGCTCTATTGTATGCAATATTGCACTTATTGAAGTCTATTTCTGTTATTTTGTAGTTTCACCTGGCTTGTTCTAATAAAACTGAGATAAAAAAAATAGGGTATCTACAGTTATTGGGATAAGGAAGTTTTGCTTTCTGCTCCTTGAGACAGAACAGTGAACACTAACTAAGGAAGCAGTCGTTTGGATGTGTGAACACAAGCCTGTTTTTAACCACTTAAGGACCGCCTCACGCCGATTTACGTCGGCAAGGCGGCACGGGCAGGCAAAATCACGTACATGTACGTGATTTGCCTCCCGCGGGTGGGGGGTCCGAGCGGACCCCCCCCGCCGCCCGAGGCGGTCCCGTTCTGTCCCCCGGTGATCAGAGACGAGGGGGAGGCCATCCGTTAGTGGCCCCCCCCTCGCGATCGCCGCCGGCCAATGGGAACACTCCTTTGCTGCTGTATGCTAAACAGCAGCAAAGGAAGTGATGTCATCTCCCCTCGGGTCGGTAGTTTCCGTTCCAGCCCGAGGAGAGACGACATGTGAGTGAGTGCACCAACACACACACACACAGTAGAACATGCCAGGCATACAAAACACCCCGATCCCCCCCCCGATCCCCCCCCAATCACCCCCCCCCCCTGTCACAAACTGACACCAGCAGTTTTTTTTTTTCTGATTACTGCTGTGTCAGTTTGTGACAGTTACTGTGTTAGCACAGTTACTGTTACCCCCCTGTAGGTCTAGGGTACCCCCCTAACCCCCCTTAATAAAGTTTTAACCCCTTGATCACCCCCTGTCACCAGTGTCGCTAAGCGATCATTTTTCTGATCGCTGTATTAGTGTCGCTGGTGACGCTAGTTAGTGAGGTAAATATTTAGGTTCGCCGTCAGTGTTTTATAGCGTCAGGGACCCCCATATACTACCTAATAAATGTTTTAACCCCTTGATTGCCCCCTAGTTAACCCTTTCACCACTGATCACCGTATAACCGTTACGGTTGACGCTGGTTAGTTCGTTTATTTTTTATAGTGTCAGGGCACCCGCCGTTTATTACCGAATAAAGGTTTAGCCCCCCGATCGCCCGGCGGTGATATGCGTCGCCCCAGGCAGCGTCAGATTAGCGCCAGTACCGCTAACACCCACGCACACAGCATGCGCCTCCCTTAGTGGTATAGTATCTGATCGGATCAATATCTGATCCGATCAGATCTATACTAGCGTCCCCAGCAGTTTAGGGTTCCCAAAAACGCAGTGTTAGCGGGATCAGCCCAGATACCCGCTAGCACCTGCGTTTTGCCCCTCCGCTCGGCCCAGCCCAGCCCACCCAAGTGCAGTATCGATCGATCACTGTCACTTACAGAACACTAAACGCATAACTGCAGCGTTCGCAGAGTCAGGCCTGATCCCTGCGATTGCTAACAGTTTTTTTGGTAGCATTTTGGGGAACTGGCAAGCACCAGCCCCAGGCGTCAGGTTAGCGCCAGTACCGCTAACACCCACGCACGCACCGTACACCTCCCTTAGTGTTATAGTATCTGATCGCATCAATATCTGATCCGATCAGATCTATACTAGCGTCACCAGCAGTTTAGGGTTCCCAAAAACGCAGTGTTAGCGGGATCAGCCCAGATACCTGCTAGCACCTGCGTTTTGCCCCTCCGCCCGGCCCAGCCCACCCAAGTGCAGTATCGATCGATCACTGTCACTTACAAAACACTAAACGCATAACTGCAGAGTCAGGCCTGATCCCTGCGATCGCTAACAGTTTTTTGGTAGCGTTTTGGGGAACTGGCAAGCGCCAGCGGCCTAGTACACCCCGGTCGTAGTCAAACCAGCACTGCAGTAACACTTGGTGACGTGGCGAGTCCCATAAGTGCAGTTCAAGCTGGTGAGGTGGCAAGCACAAGTAGTGTCCCGCTGCCACCAAAAAGACAAACACAGGCCCGTCGTGCCCATAATGCCCTTCCTGCTGCATTCGCCAATCCTAATTGGGAACCCACCGCTTCTGCAGCGCCCGTACTTCCCCCATTCACATCCCCAACCAAATGCAGTCGGCTGCATGAGAGGCATTTTTATGTCCTCCCGAGTACCCCTACCCAACGAACCCCCCAAAAAAGATGTTGTGTCTGCAGCTAGCGCGGATATAGGCGTGACACCCGCTATTATTGTCCCTCCTGTCCTGACAATCCTGGTCTTTGCATTGGTGAATGTTTTGAACGCTACCATTCACTAGTTGAGTATTAGCGTAGGGTACAGCATTGCACAGACTAGGCACACTTTCACAGGGTCTCCCAAGATGCCATCGCATTTTGAGAGACCCGAACCTGGAACCGGTTACAGTTATAAAAGTTAGTTACAAAAAAAAGTGTAAAAAAAAAACACAAACAAAAATATAAAATAAAAAAAAATAGTTGTCGTTTTATTGTTCTCTCACTCTCTATTCTCTCTCTCTATTGTTCTGCTCTTTTTTACTGTATTCTATTCTGCAATGTTTTATTGTTATTGTTATTATGTTTTATCATGTTTGTTTTTCAGGTGTGTAATTATTTATACTTTACTGTTTACTGTGCTTTATTGTTAACCATTGTTAACCATTTTTTTGTCTTCAGGTACGCCATTCACTACTTTGAGTGGTTATACCAGAATGATGCCTGCAGGTTTAGGTATCATCTTGGTATCATTCTTTTCAGCCAGGGGTCGGCTTTCATGTAAAAGCAATCCTAGCGGCTAATTAGCCTCTAGACTGCTTTTACAAGCCGTGGGAGGGAATGCCCCCCCCCCACCGTCTTCTGTGTTTTTCTCTGGCTCTCCTGTCTCAACAGGAACCTGAGAATGCAGCCGGTGATTCAGCCAGCTGACCATAGAGCTGATCAGAGACCAGAGTGGCTCCAAACATCTCTATGGCCTAAGAAACCGGAAGCTACGAGTATTTCATGACTTAGATTTCGCCGGATGTAAATAGCGCCATTGGGAAATTGGGGAAGCATTTTATCACACCGATCTTGGTGTGGTCAGATGCTTTGAGGGCAGAGGAGAGATCTAGGGTCTAATAGACCACAATTTTTTAAAAAAAGAGTACCTGTCACTACCTATTGCTATCATAGGGGATATTTACATTCCCCGAGATAACAATAAAAATGATTAAAAAAAAAATATGAAAGGAACAGTTTAAAAGTAAGATTAAAAAAGCAAAAAAATAATAAAGAAAAAAAAAAAAAAAAAAAAAAGCACCCCTGTCGCCCCCTGCTCTCGCGCTAAGGCGAACGCAAGCGGCGGTCTGTCGTCAAACGTAAACAGCAATTGCACCATGCATGTGAGGTATCACCGCAAAGGCCAGATCGAGTGCAGTAATTTTTCCAGTAGACCTCCTCTGTAAATCTAAAGTGGTAACCTGTAAAGGCTTTTGAAGGCTTTTAAACATGTATTTATTTTGTTGCCACTGCACGTTTGTGCGCAATTTTAAAGCATGTCATGTTTGGTATCCATGTACTCGGCCTAAGATCATCTTTTTTATTTCATCAAACATTTGGGCAATATAGTGTGTTTTAGTGCATTAAAATTTAAAAAAGTGTGTTTTTTCCCCAAAAAATGCGTTTGAAAAATCGCTGCGCAATTACTGTGTGAAAAAAAAAATGAAACACCCACCATTTTAATCTGTAGGGCATTTGCTTTAAAAAAATATATAATGTTTGGGGGTTCAAAGTTATTTTTTTGCAAAAAAAAAAAAACTTTTTCATGTAAACAATAAGTGTCAGAAAGGGCTTTGTCTTCAAGTGGTTAGAAGAGTGGGTGATGTGTGACATAAGCTTCTAAATGTTGTGCATAAAATGCCAGGACAGTTCAAAACCCCCCCAAATGACCCCATTTTGGAAAGTAGACACCCCAAGCTATTTGCTGAGAGGCATGTCGAGTCCATGGAATATTTTATATTGCGACACAAGTTGCGGGAAAGAGACAAATTTTTTTTTTTTGCACAAAGTTGTCACTAAATGATATATTGCTCAAACATGCCATGGGAATATGTGAAATTACACCCCAAAATACATTCTGCTGCTTCTCCTGAGTACGGGGATACCACATGTGTGAGACTTTTTGGGAGCCTAGCCGCGTACGGGACCCCGAAAACCAAGCACCGCCTTCAGGCTTTCTAAGGGCGTGAATTTTTGATTTCACTCTTCACTGCCTATCACAGTTTCGGAGGCCATGGAATGCCCAGGTGGCACAAAACCCCCCCAAATGACCCCATTTTGGAAAGTAGACACCCCAAGCTATTTGCTGAGAGGTATAGTGAGTATTTTGCAGACCTCACTTTTTGTCACAAAGTTTTGAAAATTGAAAAAAGAAAAAAAAAAATGTTTTTTCTTGTCTTTCTTCATTTTCAAAAACAAATGAGAGCTGCAAAATACTCACCATGCCTCTCAGCAAATAGCTTGGGGTGTCTACTTTCCAAAATGGGGTCATTTGGGGGGGGGGTTTGTGCCACCTGGGCATTCCATGGCCTCCGAAACTGTGATAGGCAGTAAAGAGTGAAATCAAAAATTTTCACCCTTAGAAATCCTGAAGGCAGTGATTGGTTTTCGGGGTCCCGTACGCGGCTAGGCTCCCAAAAAGTCCCACACATGTGGTATCCCCATACTCAGGAGAAGCAGCTAAATGTATTTTGGGGTGCAATTCCACATATGCCCATGGCCTGTGTGAGCAATATATCATTTAGTGACAACTTTATGAAAAAAAAAAAAAGTGTCACTTTCCCGCAACTTGTGTCAAAATATAAAATATTCCATGGACTCAATATGCCTCTCAGCAAATAGCTTGGGGTGTCTACTTTCCAAAATGGGGTCATTTTGGGGGGTTTTGTGCCACCTGGGCATTCCATGGCCTCCGAAACTGTGATAGGCAGTGAAGAGTGAAAGCAAAAATTTACACCCTTAGAAATCCTGAAGGCGGTGCTTGGTTTTCGGGGCCCCGTACGCGGCTAGGCTCCCAAAAAGTCCCACACATGTGGTATCTCCATACTCAGGAGAAGCAGCTGAATGTATTTTGGGGTGCAATTCCACATAGGCCCATGGCCTGTGTGAGCAATATATCATTTAGTGACAACTTTTTGTAAATATTTTTTTTTTTTTGTCATTTTTCAATCACTTGGGACAAAAAAAATAAATATTCAATGGGTTCAACATGCCTCTCAGCAATTTCCTTGGGGTGTCTACTTTCCAAAATGGGGTCATTTGGGGAGGTTTTGTACTGCCCTGCCATTTTAGCACCTCAAGAAATGACATAGGCAGTCATAAACTAAAAGCTGTGTAAATTCCAGAAAATGTACCCTAGTTTGTAGACGCTATAACTTTTGCGCAAACCAATAAATATACGGTTATTGACATTTTTTTTGCCAAAGACATGTGGCCGAATACATTTTGGCCTAAATGTATGACTAAAATTTAGTTTATTGGATTTTTTTTATAACAAAAAGTAGAAAATATCATTTTTTTTCAAAATTTTCAGTCTTTTTCCGTTTATAGCGCAAAAAATAAAAACCGCAGAGGTGATCAAATACCATCAAAAGAAAGCTCTATTTGTGGGAAGAAAAGGACGCAAATTTCGTTTGGGTAGAGCATTGCATGACCGCGCAATTAGCAGTTAAAGCGACGCAGTGCCAAATTGGAAAAAGACCTCTGGTCCTTAGGCAGCATAATGGTCCGGGGCTCAAGTGGTTAATGAAAGATTGAGCATATGCAAGCAAATTCATACCAAAGGACAATTTATGGACTGATGCATTGCTTGTTTTGTTTATGTTATATACAGGTGCATCTAATAAAATTTCAATATCATCAAAAAGTTTATTTATTTCAGTAATTAAATTCAAAAATTGAAAATCATATATTTTATATAGATGTGTTACACACAGAGTGATATAGTTCAAGCATTTCTTTCTTTTAACCACTTCAGCCCCGGAAGGATTTACCCCCTTCCTGACCAAGCCCTTTTTGCGATACGGCACTGCGTTGCTTTAACTGACAATTGTGCAGTCGTGCGTGACTGTCGTATGCAGATGGAAGCTCATCTCTCCATCTACAGATGAATGAAACATCAAATTAGACACAACAATAGTAATGTTACTTTGTAACTATTGCAAGTCTGAGCAGTGTTTATAAACATAGTGTCAGTCTGTTTTTGACAGCAGCAGCTATTACAGCTACTGTATTTACACAGCAACTCCCTGTTGTCATTTACACAAAATTACTTTGCATTAACCGTATAATGGCAATAGCCTAAAGCTCTTACTAAACCCTGCCATAAAACAGCATAGCTATTTGGGAAAAGCACAGTCAGAGTTGTTGGTAGGAATGAAAATTCATATATCTTCTTTGAACTCCTTAATGTTTCTGCTTTCCAGCAGATCCAAGGAGAATCCCTTCCCCATAACCTAAAGCAGCAGCTGCCCTCCTCTGTTTTCCTGGTAATTATATTACTCCTGCAAAAAAGTACTAATTTTTCTTTTGCTATGAGCTAGGTTATCATTTGTCTTATGTCAGTGCTAAATGCTACTGTCAGGTCGTCTATTTATGGGATTACTGGCATCTAGGGTAAAAATTAATCAAAACAACGAGCACATTTACCATTTCAGTATAAGTAAAATCTGTTGTTTTACTTAATGAGCTCCGATGTTATTTTTGTTGTTGCATTAAAAAATCTGTGTAGTGATGTGACAGGTACTTCCTAAATGCATAGCCAGTGTGATGACTAATACATGGGTGTACAGCACAGTCTTTGTCAGGTCTTGGTGGTCTCAAGACAAAATTCAAATAAGCTGTTCCCCTTGCTTGCTTTTCTAGAAATGTTAACATTTTTAAAAAGGAAGTAAACTCTCCCACTCTGATGCTTCTTTTCATTTAGTCCATTATAATAACTAATTATCAAACTATAGCCACTGTAATCCAGCCCAAATCACATATTACTTACTGTTTAAAGAAACTTTAAAAAACTTGTTTCCAGGGGTAAGGCAGCGCCATCTTAAGTATTGTTTTCTGAGTCCACAGTAGAGTGTATTTCTGCCCTTACATTGAGCACTTCCTGTACTGTTAACCAAGCCTCCTTCTCAATCCAAGATTTCTATGGCAACCCTGCTTCCCTGCTCATAGCTGACTTGTTTTATTGCATAGTATTTACTTGTGCCGATTATCTAGCGTTTGCCTATGTCAGTCTTATCAGCTTCAGCAGGGAACTTTGGACTTTTTAGCCACAGTCACACAAAATTATTTACAAAAAATAATTATTGAAAAAACATATAAAAAACACTGATTATAAAAGCCACAAAGGATCTATGTACATAAATGCTCAGTAAAGTTGCTGCTGTACAAAACCATACATATAGATAAAGACTCGGAAGTGTGGATATCCATCCAAGGTATACGAGAATTCAAGAGTATGGCTGGACAGTAGACCAACGATATAATAATTCAAATTGGGAATGTGTTCACACTGCGCATGCCTTCACGTTTCTTCAGGAGCATAGAGTATTGTGGCTAACAGAAAAAAACAGAATCATACAATTAATATGCAGTAATCTAGCAACAGAGAAAATATAGCATCAGTCAGTACAGCTCTAAAACCCGTAATGGTCAGACTAAAACAGTGCAGACTAGGAGGCGATAGGGGTCAATCAAGAGTCACCATGGGTGCTTTAATCTTATATATATTATCATTAACATTGGCTATAATTTTATTGAGCTAACTACCTAAAATTCCCACCTAGTAACCATTTTATTTTTTATGCATTTTTATGCTCCTGAAGAAGCGTGAAGGCACGCGCAACATGTTGAGCACATTCCCAATTTGAATTATTATATCGTTGGTCTACTGTCCAGCCATACTCTCGGATTCTCGTATACCTTGGATGGATATCCACACTTCCGAATCTTTATCTATATGTATGGTTTTGTACAGCAGCAACTTTACTGAGCATTTATGTACATAGATCCTTTGTGGCTTTTATAATCAGTGTTTTTTTATATGTTTTTTCAATAAATATTTTTTGTAACTAATTTTGTGCCACTGTGCCTAAAAAGTCCAAAGTCCCTCTCTTCTTTTTTGATTAACTATTTCTAGGGCACAGCGCTTTTTTTACTGTTTATGTATCCACAGTACCACTCTGTGTAATGATACATCTATTTGCTAATAGCACTCCATGTGATGTCACATGGTCACATGGGGTGTAATAGGAAGCTCTGAGTGATTATGCAATCTCCTGGGATTTCAGTGTTGTCCTGATAATAGACGGACAAGCACACAGAGTGTGCCGTAAATCAGGGGAGATATGGGCATGCTCCAGTGATGTCATTCTAAAGAACTAAAAGGATTACAACAATACTAAGCAAGTAAGGAGATATATACAAGCAGTGTTCATTAGGGTTTTTTATGCTGATTTACATGGGATAAAGTTGTGGGGGAGAGTTTACAACCACTTTAAGCAGCTGTGAAACAAAAGCGCTATCAGTAGCATGATTGACCTACTAAAAAATCTCCAGAGTAGTTCTATCCTAATGTCTTTCTTTATACTATAACAAATGCTATAATATGAACTATAGCTACTTAAAGTGGTTGTAAACCTCTTACATGAAATATGAACAAAGCATATTCTTTTATAGTGTGTTTGCCTCAGTCCAAAGTAGTGCATGTTATTTCTGCTATCTGCATGAGTCATCATCTGACTTTCCATCTCTTTGAGTCAGAACAGGTGTTCTGACTCCAAGAGATGGAGGGGGGCTGTGAAAGGGAGCTCCAGCACACAAGCTGTGATTGACAGCTTCATTTGTGCATGTTTCCCTATGAGATTGTGTAGAGGGGGGTGTCCTTTCTCTCCATTCGGGTCTCAGATTACACTTGGCTCTCATTTCTGAGCTGTGCAGTGTGTGTGAAATATGATCCCTCCCCCCTGTCTCTGGAAGCTCAGAAAGTTGTGTCAATTTTGGACTTTAAACAAATGTAGAGAAGAGAAGACTACAGATAAACAGGTACAACTTATTCAGGAGGATTTGTTTATTCTCTGTGTATCACCTGAGGCTGCTCACTTCAGTGGGTATTTGTAAATCACTTTGACTTCCTACCATAATACTATAAATGTGGTTAAAAATAGAAGTGAAATATCTACACTTATCTGAATCTATGCATATATTAGATACTGACACTATGCCCAGATATATAGGACAACAGATATAGGTATACACCAAGTACACCACTCACAAACCCAAAACTAAAATGATAAGAGTAAATTGTAATCCTAAATCACCAAGATCCTAACCCAAATGTCTCCCAATGAAGTAGTAACCAGGCCCAACCCTGCTTAGCTTTCAAGTTCAGATAAGATTGGGCACATTCACATAGCTCCCAACTGTCTCTGATTTCGAGGGACTGTCCCTGATTTGGAGCAATGTCCCTCTGTCCCTCATTCCTCCTCATTTGTTCCTCATTTTAGTCTGATCCATATAGATGTACCGTATATACTCGAGTATAAGTCGTTCCGAGTATAAGTCGAGGCCCTAATTTACCACAAAAAAATGGGAAAAACTTATTGACCCGAGTATAAGACGAGGGTGAGAAATGCACAGCTACTGTAAGTGGAAAAGAGGGTCAACAATGCCCATTTGCAGCCTCACTGTGCCCATTTGCAGCCTCACTGTGCCCATTTGCAGCCATAGGTCCCCTGAACTTCAAACTTGGTAGTTAAGGGTTCCTAGATGCCTCCTAGCTGCAGCCAAAATTTGGGGTCTCTGAACCCAAAGGGTCCCGAAATGACATTGCAGCAGATGGACACAGTTGACCGAATTTGGGGCCCTGTATCTTAGGGCCACTTAGTGCTAAGAACCCCAAATTTGGTGTGCAAACCAAGTGGAACTAGCACCATTAAATTTCCAAAAGCTGGGGTTTCTAGCACCAAGTGGCCCCGAGATACAGGGCCCCAAAAATCAGTTCAGAAAATGTCAAGCACTTTTCTACAGCAGAGAATGACATTTTCTGAACCGGATTGGGGGCCCTGTATCTCAGGGCCACTTAGTGCTAGGAACTTCAGCTTTGGATATGTTATGGTACCAGGTCCACTGGGTTTGCACACCAAATTTGGGGTTCCTAGCTCTAAGTGGCCCTGAGATATGGGGCCTCAAACTCGGTTCAGAAAATGTCAAGCACTTTTCTGCAGCAGAGAATGACATTTTCCGAACCGATTTTGGGGCCCCGTATCTCGGGGCCACTTAGTGCTAGGAACTTTAGCTTTGGATATGTTGTGGTACCAGGTCCACTGGGTTTGCACACCAAATTTGGAGTTCCTAGCACCAAGTGGCCCTGAGATACGGGGCCCCAAAGTCGGTTCGGAAAATGAAATTTTTTGCTGCAGAAAAGTGCTTGACTCGAGTATAAGTCGAGGGGGGCACTTTCAGCACTAAATAATGTGCTGAAAAATTCGACTTATACTCGAGTATATACGGTATATAAAATGCACTTTTTATCTAGCAAAAAGTGTTTCCCAGTGCTAAACCTTTCATCTGATTTCTAAATTGCTGCATTTGTAAATTCCAGAAGCCAATACAAAGGAATAGTAGTGGTAAAAAAAAAAAGCACAACCAATCTTGTTTTTTGTACAATTCTCCTTTAAGGGGTGTGGCAAGGGGTGTGTCCTATGCCTGCATACTTTTGCTGATAGGTGTCCTTCATTCCCATCTCAAAAAGTAGGACAGGATAAGATTTTTTTAATCTGTCCTAGTGTATTTTTTGTTGTCTATGCCTCTATATAAATTCCTGTATTTAAGCACTTTGTTGATTTATGTTTTTGTATATAACCACAATATCACAGTTTATGCATAGCATTTTTTACACATATTGCTGTTAACAAAAGACATTGAATGTAAGACCTACAACCACACCACCCAGAATGTGCCCAATCTCAAAAGCTAAGCAGGGGTGGGCTTGGATGGTAGACATTTGTGGTAAGATCTTGGTGATTCATAGGAATATTTTTCATTATTATTTATTTTTATGATTTTATTTTTGGGTTTGTGAGTACTGCACGTGTTATATACCTATAAATGTGGTTAGTTAGTGCAGGTAAACTAAATTGCATAAAGCAAAATACTAAGGGCAATGTGAACTATAGTTATAACACTTTGCACAACCTGTAAAGGTGGTCTATTTGTGCTGTCCTGAAGCCCTTCCTTGCTGCTGCGGCAGATTTCTTGAAACTTGTACGCAAATAAATTCTGAAAGTTGGTATTTACTAGGGTTGCACCGATATTGATACTAGTAGTATCAGTATCAGTGCTGATACCGAGTATTTGCAGGCGTACTTGTACTCGTGCAAATGCTCCCGAAAGCATTGTAGAAAAAAAAAAAAAAAAAAAAAAAAAAAAATATATATATATATATATATATATATATATATATATATATATATATATATATATATATATATATATATATATTAGGGCTGAAACAACTAATCGATTAATCGACAACTAATCGATTAGGAAAATAATCGATTACTATTTTCATAATCGATTAATCGGCCAGTAACATAATGGTGTTAAAAAAAATTAAATGGAGCCTTTTATAGTACAAAAAGAGCAAATAATCGCTACTGTAAATGTTACTTTCACAGTTCTACAGTAAAAAAATGAATCCCTTACAATAGAGATTATCTGTTTTTTTTGTACTATAAAAGGCTAATTTTAGTTGTTTTTTTTTTAACCCCATTATGTTACTAAACATCTTAGACCTGATTCACATCTATGTGTTTTTTGGTGCTTTTTGCAGAAAGGCACTGCAGTTCATTTACATGGTTTCCTATGGGACACGTTCACATCTATGCTTTTTTTTTTAGCTGCGCATTTGGAAAGGTTCAGGGACTTTTTTTATGCAAAACTGTGCTTTTTTGGTTCAATACACTTCAATAGAAAAGCTGCAGAAAAGCATGCGTTTTTTGTAGCAATTTGTGTTTTTTAATCTGCCCAACAACAAATTGGCCAAAAAATGCAAAAAAATGCAAACTGCAGCAAAATCACGTGTGTAAAAATCAAAAACGCAGAGCAAAAAGCACTGCAGAAACATATCAAAAGCAAACTGCATAGGTGTGTACCGAGCCTTATGCTGGCCACGCAGATCAATTTTCAGAAGAGAATATTCAGACGAAAAATCTTTGTACATTCGCTGAATGAAAGAATGTTTGAAATTTTCACTTGTTTTTAACATTGTGTTTTTAAAATGAACAAAAACCACATACACTGTCTGAAAATTCATTTGACCAAGAAGTTTTTCTATTATTTCCAAATTATCACTGTGGTTGAAAATGAATGTCAATTTGACCCCACTAACAATTAGAAAATCGAACAAACGTTCTTAAAATGCCATTTTTTTTTTTTTGACGGAAGACATTGTTTTTTAAATTAAAAAAAATGGTCTCTGAGTCTGATGATATTTACCAGATTCACCCTTTTTTAATAGTATATATCCTCTAATAGCATATACAGTATATCTCTCCTCTAATAGTATATACAGTATATCTCTTCCATCTGTTATTCTCAGAGTGGATTAGATGTTGCTCCCTAACCATATAGTTATTTATATTTAGCACTGCATAGAGATATTTAAGAATAAATTGCCTTTTTTAAAAACTTTGCATATTAACTAAATTATACACCACACTTTTTTTTTAAGCTTATCAACCGATTAATCGATTAATCGAAACAATAATCGGCCAACTAATCGATTATGAAAATAATCGTTAGTTGCAGCCCTTATATATATATATATATATTAAAAAAAATAATAAAACAATTAATTGTAAAAAAATGAAATTGTACAAAAAATAAAATAAAAAACTTCTGACACAGTCCACATCTCATCTGTGCCCATCACTGCTGCATATTAGTGCCACTGTCACATGACATTAAAAAAAGTATCAGTAATTTATATCGGCGAGTACGGTACTTAAAAAAGTATTGGTACCTGTCCCCAGTCTTAGGAAAGTGGTATCGGTGCAACCCTAGTATTTACTTAGTGTTTGACATGCCCACTGCCCAACATATGACAATGTTCGGAACTGAAAACTGGTAAGTACTGCATTAAATATGGCAGTAGGGAATGTAGTCAAACTACTTCATTCAGAGAAGGTTTTAATGAGGTTTAGTTGAAGAGGCAGTGGCAGGGGGGCAATTTTCACAAGTTATCAAAATGCAAAAAAAAGTCATTACTTGAGCCAAATTGGCCTGCATTTGTCAACTCATCACAAAGATGGGGAGTCCCTTGGAGAGGACATTGTTTGAGTTAACAAATATAGGTGAGATAGGTCAAAGAGTGCTAAATGAAAAATCCTTGGGAGTCAAGTTCTTATGATTCAACTGGTTACGACAAGAAGGGCAAAAGACATCCAATGTGTTTTGGGGGCCATGTAATCCCCTTTAAGTGTTCAAAATGCCAGGCTTTCTGTCACAGCGATCACATGATCGGAAAGCTCTTGAACGTAAACTGGCATCGGGACCTTTCTGATTCCCGCCAGTAACCGTGTTGAAAGCACGCACAGCCACGCTCTCTCCGCACATAATTGTTTACATTTGGGGTGCATATTTGCGTGTTGTGTTAAAGCTCACCAGCCGAGAGGCCGCATATATGCATATGGCTGGTGGGAACAGGCTAAACGGTCCCTCCAGTCCTGCTGAAGGGGGATTGTGTGGCCCCCCAAAAGACATTGGCTGTCTTTTGCCCTGCTTGTTGTAACCAGTTGACCAATAAAGACTTTGGACTCCTGAAAAGGTTTCATCTGGCGCTCTCTTTGACCTATTACACTAACAGATACCTATTGCAGCGATGGCAGATCAAGGCATCAGGTAGGAGGAAAGGGGGGGGGGGGGGGAGTGATTTCTGTTCATATAGCTGAATAACTCAAGCTGAACTTTTTTGTTAAGCTAATACATGCTTGTATAAATCCATGGTTTTAAAGGGTCTATATAACAATAAATTGTCGAGTACATACAAGAGTAGATTTATTAAAGGCAAATAGACTATGCACTTTACAAGTACAGTTGCACCTCTGAGTCAATGAGGGAAAGCTCTACTTTGAGTATTCTTTGCAGAGTAAAGCTTTACCTAATTTACTAAGCTCTGGAGCAACTGCTCTTTCAGAGGTGCAACTGCACTTGCAAAGTGCATAGTCTATTTGCCTTTA
Organism: Lithobates clamitans; assembly: GCA_037952925.1. Taxonomy (NCBI): domain Eukaryota; kingdom Metazoa; phylum Chordata; class Amphibia; order Anura; family Ranidae; genus Lithobates; species Lithobates clamitans. The sequence continues at coordinate 7,167,855 of JBBGZY010000911.1, read as the reverse complement.
AATTCACCCCTAAAATGTTAAGAGGTAATATAAAAAAAATGTACAGCTACAGCAATAATTTCAACATTGTATTTGACCCATATTATAGTAAATGTATACACTGCCCAGCTTAAAGTAACAAACACAAAAAGAGAATATACTATTACAGACATATACTGTATACTCTGTTATGCTCTGTACACACGGTCGGACTTTGTTCGGACATTCCAACAACAAAATCCTAGGATTTTTTCCGACGGATGTTGGCTCAAACTTGTCTTGCATACACACGGTCACACAAAGTTATCGGAAAATCCGATCGTTCTAAACGCGGTGACGTAAAACACGTACGTCGGGACTATAAACGGGGCAGTGGCCAATAGCTTTCATCTCTTTATTTATTCTGAGCATGCGTGGCACTTTGTCCGTCGGATTTGTATACACACAATCGGAATTTCCGTCAACGGATTTTGTTGTCAGAAAATTTTATATCCTGCTCTCCAACTTTGTGTGTCAGAAAATCCGATGGAAAATGTCCGATGGAGCCCACACACGGTCGGAATTTCCGACAACAAGGTTCTATCACACATTTTCCGTCGGAAAATCCGACCGTGTGTACGGGGCATTAGAGACACTTCCATTTCAGTGGTACTGATAGAGGCTTCTGTGTCAGATGCTCTGCCAACACAAACATAGTTGATTAACATGCAGTGACAAGCCCAAAAGATACTTTAAAAATGCAGTAATGTGGATCCAGTGAAGCCCTGCCAAATGTAGGTTCAAGGCTCTAGGGCCAGATAATGCATATCTGCCATCTTTCTTACTTAATAATGAGGGACACAATTCAGCGCCAACGTTTTCACAGATAATATGCACCTATTCTCAAGACAGAAATTAAATTACACTTTGAAAAAAGAAAACCGCAAATAAGCTTGAGGACATATATCCGTGTTCTTAAAGGCATAGCCCTGGCTGGCAGCCTGCATCTCCTGCCCACCACAATAGGACAGCATACCTCCCAACATTTTGAGATGGGAATGAGGGACACCTACCAACAAATGTATGTAGGCATGGGACACACCCCCTGCCTCACCTCCTTAAAGGAGAATTAACCCAAAAAAAGCTTAATTAAATCCACAAGGTCTTTTTTTTATCACTACTATTCCTTTATATTGGCTTTTAAAATATACAAATGCAGCAATTTAGAATTTGGAACAAAGGTTTAGCACTGGGAACACTTTTTGAAAGATAAAAAGTGCATTTTATATACAGCTATATGGATCAGACCAAAGTGAGGGACGAATAAGGGGGGAAGAGGGACAGAGGGATATTGCTCCAAATAAGGGACATTCCCTCAAAATCAGGGACAGTTGGGAGCTATGGGACAGTGTGGCAGGTAGTAGGAGGACCCTGACTGTCTGCTAGGAAAAATTAGACCTTGTCCACTGAATTCAGAAGAGGGTTGTGAGGGGGAAGTCCAGGAAGAACAGAAGGCAGCACCTGCAGGAGCTGGTGGGAATTGAAGCTAGTAGGAGTGTTGTGTGCAGTGGGGGGATCAAGCAGCAAGGATTGAGGAGAGTCTGCAGACAGATAGAAACAGTAAGAGAAAAGCAGCAGGGAAATCTGAGCACTGCCTTCACCTGCTATCCTGGCACTACATGCTACATAGCCTAACCCTCTTGTGCACTATGTTACCAGTTAAGGATACATAGTCTGGGGCTTTCTACCCACCTTTAGATACCCAGCAGCGAGGAGCCCAGTGCTTGGTAGAGAGTGGGATGTTTTACCAGGAACAGTCCCTTCAACAGACCCTTTCCACTGGGACAAAGAGACTATGAGGTCTAGATCTCATCTGCTGACTTTTGACAGAGGTAGTGCAACCTGCCTCATCCACCGCCATATAGCAGGGTCCATTGGTGGATGGACTGTTGATCGGAGGGCACCTATGTAACATCAGCAGTGAGAGGCCTTTTAACCAACCTTATTTGTTGCTGAACTTTGTTGCTGCCAGTTGATTCTGCCCAGTGAACCCAGGCTGAAGTCACTATTATAAGCCTGGGTTCACACAGGTGAGTATGAGTACCATTACTTTTGGTCAGGTACCCGCTGATACCGAGTACTGATACCTTAGCGGTGTGATTTGAGCCCATACAAAAACAATGGGCTCAAATTGCACTGCAAAGAATTGCATGCAAGTTGAACAGGAATGCGGTGTGTTCCCTGTTTAAATCACATGCGCACGCACCTGTGTGAACCCAAGTTACTATGACAAGCCTGGGTTCACACAGGAGTGGTGCAGGATAGCGCACGTGATTCAGACAGGAATCACATCTCATTCCTGTTTTTATCAATGAACTTCTATGTGTATTGTCGGCAATGCAATAGCCGCGAGTAGTTTTAAATGGGTTTTTTCCTTCGAAATGTCATTTTGCTGTCAGACTGTTCTAAACACAGGAAACATGCGCCCCTTTACAGGCATACTATAGACACCCCCCAGCTATGAAATTTAAAGGGATATTACACTTTTATTGTTTGACTTTAAGCATTATTAAAATCACTGCTCTTGAAAAAACGGCCGTTTTTAAAACTTTTTTTTGCATTGATCCATGTCCCCTGGGGCAGGACCCAGGTCCCTAAACACTTTTTATGACAATAACTTGCATATAAGCCTTTAAAATTAGCACTTTTGATTATTCATGTTCGTGTCCCATAGACTTTAACGGTGTTCGCGTGTTCGAACAAACTTTTTTCCTGTTCGCATGTTCTGGGGGGGTGTTCGGCTCATCTCTAATGCACACTATGCAAAGCGGAATGATGGTCCTCCTCATTACACTTACATTATCCCTAGACTAACACTAAACTAATATTCTACACCGATCTAACTAATAGCACTGAACAGAGCCCTGTTCTATCTCTCTCCATGCCGAAATCACACTGAAAATGGCTGCTGTTGAAAGAATACTTTTATACTGTGGGGCGGAAATGAGCCATGCTTGGATAAAGTCATGATGACAGTGTCCAATCATAATTCTGACATTGCTCTGTGCCTTGATTGGCTGAAGCTTTCACTGCTTCAGCCAATCAGGGCTTGCAATGCACTGTTCAGCGCCGCCATGCATTGTGGTCTGTCCGGGGGGGGGGGGGGGGCGAACAAACAGTCGAAAGACCCAGTGGTTTGGATGTTCGGCGAACGTCTCGAACAATGAAAGTTCGGCCTGAACTGGCTCGGGCCGAACCGTTCGCCCACTCAGAAAAAGGAAAAAATCCCATTTCAAAAATAGAACTATTATGATTAGTCAGGACTCCACATGAGTAACCTTAGGCTTTGTTTACCTTACATTCTTACATAGATATTACATTCTATGCTTGCTGATTTATATTGGATATAATACTTGCCAATGATGGGGTTTTCACTTTTCCATGTTGCTATAACTGCCTTTAACTACTACAAGGTGTTGAACAGAGAGACCAGCAGCCTCACATAGAGAAAAACACAGTGCACTGAACATCAATCTTTGGCTTCATGCTGTGAATGATTCCCTTTCAGTATAATCTGACTGTCAATAGAAACGGGGAAGCAAGGTAGAAATGGCTTACTGCATTGCTTCTGAAGTTAAGCCCACAAAACAGATATACATTAATACCAACAACTTACTACCTATAATAAGGCACACAGCAGTTTTCAAAGTGCTGTGACCTATAGTGACCCATCAGAGTTTACATTACACTTTTAGTTACGTTTAAAACCTTATTAGTTGCTTTAAGTAATCTTACGTTTTATTCGTTGCTATGGGTTAATATTCTTTGGACGTCAACCCAACCCTGACCCCTACTGAATACCTTAGGGATTATTTGGAATACCAATAGCAAGCCAGGTGTTCTGCTCCTCAGTTTATGACCTCACAAATTCTCTTTGGTTTATTGGGCACAAATCTTGTGAAAAGCCTTCCCAGTGTAGTGTAGGGATGTCCCAAGTGACATTACTGCACTTCCTGTCAGTATGAAGCTCAGAAGAAGCTGGGTGCCAAATTGTCACTTAAAGCGGTTGTATACCTATATTTGTAACTTTTACCTACAGGTAAGCCTATAATAAGGCTTACCTGTAGGTAAAAAAAATATCTCCTAAACCTGTAAGGTTTAGGAGATATTCCCCTCGCAATGAGCCGCTAACTGCAGCGGCGCATGCGCACAGGGGACTCTCGGCTGACAGCCCGGCATGCCGGGCAGAAGTCTCCCGCGCGCATGCGCGGGAGTGACGACATCGCGGCTCCGGCCACTCACAGCGCCGGAGCCGCGATACCCGGAAGACACGCCGAGGGGAGATGTCGGCTCCCTCGGCGTGGACCAGGTGAGATGCCGGCGCCTCGTTCTAAGGTAAGTATCTCATAATGAGCTAGTATGCGGTGCATACTAGCTCATTATGCCTTTTCCCTTGCAGGTGTAAAAAAAAAAAAAAAATGACAGCGGGTATACAACCGCTTTAAAAGCAGTATCCAATCAGATGCAGCCACTGTTTGGGTTATTTGACAGCTGGTGGGACCTGTTGATTTTTCGTTTCCTAGGCATAGCGGGACCTGTTGATCCTGCTGTTATTTTTTTAGTTTCCAAGACATAGAGGGACCTGTTGATTCTGCTGCTACTTTTTTCGTTTCCTAGGCATAATGGGACCCTTTTGATCCTGCTGTTTTTTTTTAGTTTCCAAGACATAGCTGGACCTGTTGATCCTGCTGTTATTTTTTCGTTTCCTAGGCATAGCAGGACCTGTTGATCCTGCTGTTATTTTTTCGTTTCCTAGGCATAGCTGGGCCTGTTGATCCTGCTGTTATTTTTTCGTTTCCTAGGCATAGTGGGAACTGTTGATCCTGCTGTTATTTTTCAACTCCTTTTAGCAGACCAAGCTGTGCAGCAAAAGTGGAGATTAGAAGGTTGAGACAAATCATTTAACACTTATGCTGGTTACACGCGATTGGACTTCTTGTCGGAAAAAGATATGCTGGCTTTTCCGACGGGATTCCGCTCAAGTTTGCCTTGCATACACACGGTCACACAAATGTTCACTGAACTTAGGACCATCAAGAACGCGGTGACTTACAACACTACGACGAGTCGAGAAAATGAAGTTCAATGCTTCCGAGCATGCGTCAAATTGTTTCTAAGCATGCGTAGGAATTTTGTGCGTCGGAATTGCCACAGACGATCGCATTTTCGGATAGGAACTTTTTCCGACCGAAAAATTGAGAACCTGCTCTCAATCTTTTGTTGGCTGGAATTCGGCCAGCAAAAGTCTGATGGAGCATACACATGGTCGCATTTTCCGACGAAAAATTCTTATCTGTCTTTTGCAGGCCAAAATTCTGATCGTGTGCACGCGGCATAACAAGTATGCTATTGTAGCACCCTCCTAGATAGGTCCTAGGGTTAGTTAAATTTAGTGCTGGCTCACTGTGTTCAGTGTGTTTTTGTTAGGTAAATATAGCTTGCCTCACTGTACCCACCGTGTCTTCAATTGTTGCGTTAGGTAAATTTAGTTGTGCTCACTGTAACCAGTGCAGCTGATTAATTAGGTCACTTCAGTGTTTTCAGTTGCTGCTAGTCTGACTGCTCCCTCTGCCTTCCAGAGAGCTGTAGAAATCTCTGGAACATAGGTAAGGAGCTATGCAGATGTAGTATGAATATTTATGCACCCTGGCCAATCCCAGAGAGCAGGGTCCTGAAGGCTACCAAGACACTGAGCTTCTGGGTCTTTTCCTGCAGAAAATCAGTCAAGCCTGGAGGGCTGATGCCCTCCAGGGCAACACTTCCATGTGCATGCTGTTTGTGAGGTCTCAGGTGAGGGACCTGAGGGCCTGGATGCTGAAGCTACAGAGAGCTGACTGAGGCAGGGGTGTTTTTTTGAAGCACCCGATTAAAGCCATGGGCTCTAAAAGGCTTTAAAATAGGGTGGCTCATGGCACATGAACCCACCCATGTATTAGAACAGCGAATGAAAATTCGCTGTTGTAAAACTGATCCTCAATTCGGCCAATGAGAAGTGGGTGTGAGACATGTTTTCTGATCGGCCGAGAAGAGAAAACTCCGAGAAGGAGGAAGGAAACTGAAGCCGCTGCTGCCGCGGAGACCCGAGGAGAGCAAGGGAACTGGAGGCCGCCGCTGAGCACAGGAGGCTGCGATGGGGTAAGTGTGACTGACCGTCCCACCGACCGTCTGACTGACCGCCCCCCCCCAAAAACAATTTCCACCTTCCGCCACTGCTGGGGGGGATTCAATGCGAAAGAGCCTGGACAAATTTTCAGCAGCTTCTGCAGGAGTAGAGCTACACTTACAATAGTGCCTAACCACTTGGGCCCCGGACCATTTGGCTGGCCAAAGACCAGAGCACTTTTTGCGATTCGGCATTGCGTCGCTTTAACTGACAAGCCGCGGTCATGCGACGTGGCTCCCAGACAAAATTGGTGTCATTTTTTTCCCACAAATAGCTTTCTTTTGGTGGTATTTGATCACCACTGCGGCTTTTATTTTTTGTGCTATAAACAAAAAAATAGTAACAATTTTGAAAAAAAAGCATTATTTTTTACTTTTTGCTATAATAAATATCCCCAAAAAATATATAACATTTCTTTTCCTCAGTTTAGGCTGATACGTATTCTTCTACATATTTTTGGTAAAAGAAAATCGTAAAAAGCATTTATTGATTGGTTTGTACAAAAGTTATAGCGTCTACAAAATAGGGGAAAGTTTTATGGCATTTTTATTGATTATTTTTTTTTTACTAGTAATGGCGGCGATCAGCGATTTTTTCATCATCATCATGGCGGACACATCGGACAACTTTGGCGCGATTTTGGGACCATTCACATTTATACAGCGATCAGTGCGATTAAAAATGCATTGATTACTGTGAGAGAAAAGAGCGTTTTGAATCAGAAAGATAAATTACCAAGTAAAAGTACCATCATCCCAAATGTCTAGTACAAAAGCAAGGAGGATGAGGTAGAGAGCGGTCGCAGTTAGCTGCCTCTGTCGGCCAGTATCTCAATACCCCATGCAAGGGAACAACAACCCCTAAAGAGGGGGGGGAGGGGGGACTATTGCGGTACTAGGTGTAATCAAAATTACAATGAAAAGGGATAGAGAAAAAAAGCAATAATATAGTATAAAAATTCCATTTCAATAGAAAACATAGTTAAAAGATTGTAACAATGTCACATACAGTTGTAATTTAAAAACGGAAGCAGTAAATACAACCAATTGGATTACAACCCATAGTGATAGTAGACACAAATAGAGCTTGAATTCTCGACCGGTTTCGCGGTTTTACCGCTTCCTCAGGAGAGCAATATCTGTGGTGCAACATACGATAATTATAGGAAGTACAACACACAAAGGTTACATAATAAAATTATCAATGCAGCAAAAACATTTAAACAATACATTACACAATTATATACAATTTAGATAGGAAAAGGATGAGCTCACCCGTTCTATAGTTCCCTGTGGGTGTACACGGCCCCAAGCGATTCCCCCTGCGGCGAACACAGGGGATGACTAAACAGCCTCTGGATAAATAAATTTTGGATGATAAGGTAAGATAGGTCAATAGACTGGGGAATCAATCAAAAAGAAGGGTAAGGTGAGGGGGTGCCATTAGTGTGCCTCTAAAATTAAAACAGTGTACAAGAAAAAAAAATCATCCCCTGTGTTCGACGCCGGGGGAATCGCTTGGGGCCGTGTACACCCACAGGGAACTATAGAACGGGTGAGCTCATCCTTTTCCTATCTAAATTGTATATAATTGTGTAATGTATTGTTTAAATGTTTTTGCTGCATTGATAATTTTATTATGTAACCTTTGTGTGTTGTACTTACTATAATTATCGTATGTTGCACCACAGATATTGCTCTCCTGAGGAAGCGGTAAAACCGCGAAATCGGTCGAGAATTCAAGCTCTATTTGTGTCTACTATCACTATGGGTTGTAATCCAATTGGTTGTATTTACTGCTTCCGTTTTTAAATTACAACTGTATGTGACATTGTTACAATCTTTTAACTATGTTTTCTATTAAAATGGAATTTTTATACTATATTATTGCTTTTTTTCTCTATCCCTTTTCATTGTAATTTTGATTACACCTAGTACCGCAATAGTCCCCCCTCCCCCCCTCTTTAGGGGTTGTTGTTCCCTTGCATGGGGTATTGAGATACTGGCCGACAGAGGCAGCTAACTGCGACCGCTCTCTACCTCATCCTCCTTGCTTTTGTACTAGACATTTGGGATGATGGTACTTTTACTTGGTAATTTATCTTTCTGATTCAAAACGCTCTTTTCTCTCATAGTATACATAGGGTGGATAACACACCCACATTTCTGTGCCCCTGGGTGAACAGCAACACCCATCGACACATTTTTCTAGCAGCGTCTTTATTTATTTATTTGATCTTGTCTAACCTTTACTTTTTGTGATTTCTAGCTTTGACATCCTGTCATCACAACATACGCTAGGGGTCGCCGTTGGTGGTCAGGTACATTATGGATGTTTTAGGCACAGATTGGTCAGGCTTTATGTCCAACATTAAAACTGCATGTTTGAATGAACATAAAATTGATGATGATATTTCAACATTTTTTATGCGAATGTCCAAACTCCTTAAACGTAAGTCACACTTACACTGGCATATTGAATACTTTAAACTATATGTGAGTGAAAAAGTTTGCCCTCTGGGCCTAAGGGGCCAGATCTTTCCCACTCTCAAAGATCCCTCAGTGGACTTTAAAAAAACCTGGGAAGATATCTTAACTAAAAACAGTCTTGAATTAATTGGACTACTTATTACTCAATATACCCTTGATATGACCTTACTTGATAGCGACATCGAACGACTCAACGTCGAATACTCTCATTTGATTGACAATACGGTTTTCAAAACCAAGTGGAAAGAACTTAGAGAACGCTTGGAAATTATGAATAAGGACATTATCATCAAAAAACAGAATAAATTTGGGAAGGACAAAGCTGCCTTCACTGAGGGCCTGGCCTACCACTGGCCGGGGAGAGGCCGGGGTAGACGAGGCCCTCCCCGTACTAATAATAGAAACTTTACCACTGATATTGAATCAGATTCATCTTTATCCTCCACTGTATCCTCCCTAAGCACCACTCAACCCAACACTTCATCTGCACTCAACTCATCACGTAAGAGACTTTGTTTTGGGGGCAACACCCCACCAACGAACCCTAAAAAAGACAAAAAAGGCCCAAAAGGCCCGAGATCCACTCAAACACCCTCTACACAAACCCCACATGACACTAATACCCCCGTAGAAGGGGCCACTGGCCACTCCACATTGCACGGCACAATTCCCAAAATCCTCAACTCTACTCTATTGACAAACAAATACACGAAAATCAATGAGGACGCGATTTTTTTAGATCTGAAAAAACAACAGAGCAATCTAGATGCTTACGTCCTGAAACCCTCACTGTCCCAACAAAACCCTCCTCCCCAGACCACACCGACCGTAACGTTATAAATCTTACCCCCTATACTTTCAGTAGCGAGGAAATCTCGTTGTTACAGTTAGGTCTGGGTTTTTGTCCTCTTGATGCACTCAAGGTCACTGAAACAATTAAAGACTTGTACCTTTTTGCGCGCAATTTAACATTTAGATTTATCTACGATAAGGATCGTGTTAACCTAGGACCGGAGCGTGAGCTCGCCGAGCGCACCAAAGGCTTTTCCATGGATGAGTTCAGGGCGCTTCGCGACCTGATGCTCTTATACGATGAAGGTGACACCGGAGACCCCGGGTCCTCACAAGACTCAGGGGCCCCCGATACTGTCCCCTCAAGTGAATGTATAGCAGGGACAATTCCACCTACCCCCCCTGCATCTAACAGGTCTGGCCTTCCAGTTACCCCTAAACCAACTCCTTTAACCAAGTCCTTCCGTTTACGATCCCGGAGATTCCCCGATCTCAATACCTGCCCTGAGATTTGGGCTTTTTTGCGAGCTACTATCAGTGACCTTAAGAAACAAAAATGGCCCGACTTTCCCTCAAACCTTGATCCCAGTCAGATTCGAGCTCTTCGGTCCTTGCAGCAACGTTCTGATGTTGTTATTAAACAATCGGACAAGGGCGGTAACATTGTTCTGATGACCAATCACCAATACGAATCTATGTGCCTTGCTATCCTCAGTAACAAACAATGGTATAGACCCATCCCTCCCACACACATATCTTCCTTTGTACAGGAACTCCGGGCTCTTTGCACTGAGGCCTACATCATAGGCCTCATTGACAAAGACACCTTGGAGTTCCTGGTCCCCAAATTTCCCTGCACCCCTACCTTTTATTCCCTACCCAAGACCCATAAAGCGGCACGTATTCCACCGGGAAGACCCATTGTGTCTGGGATAGGCTCTCTAACAGATAATGCGAGCAAATTTGTTGACGCTTTTCTAATGCCTCATGTTCGCAGCCTCCCGTCCTATATTAGGGACACTACCGACCTATTGCAGAGCCTTGAGGGAATCCAGATCCCTCCGGACGCCCTGCTCGTGGCTGTTGATATTGAGGCCCTTTACTCCAGTATCCCCCACGAGCAGGGCGTACGGATGGCTGGTTCCTTCTTAGCCGAACAAGACACAACTACTTGGCCTTTGAACCAGTTTATACTGACACTATTGTACTTTATACTGACTAAAAACTATTTTACTTTCAATGACCAATTATTTTTACAAATACAAGGTGTTGCAATGGGGACGTCGTGTGCCCCAGCATATGCAAATTTATACCTAGGCGGCTGGGAGCGACATATTCACGCCCATGACCAATATACAGAATTCCTGGACAATATTCTCCTATGGTATCGTTTTATTGATGATCTGTTTATGGTATGGACGGGTCCCAGAGTTAAACTCTTACAATTTTTACACCTACTGGATAATAATGACCTAAATCTTAAATTCACTTTCAAAATTGAGACTGAGCAAATCCCCTTCCTAGACCTACTGATTATTAAACAACCCGACGGAACGTTGGGCACCGACCTCTACAGGAAACCCACGGCTGGGAACACCTTGTTGTTTGCCACCAGTGCTCACCCAAATTCCCTGGTACGGAGCATTCCTTATGCCCAATACTTGCAGTTACGCAGGAATTGTACACATCATAGTGACTTTATACGTCAGGCCAAAGCACTACGCGAACGCCTTTTACGACGGGGTTATTCTTCCACCAACTTGCGTAAAGCATTTAACAAGTCCCTATCACGTCCACGGACCTCTTTACTATTTAAAAACAATAAACCTTCTCCCCCCTTAGAAACTGTAAAATTGATCACGACCTATTCTGCACACCACAGTATACTCTGTAACATCCTAACGAAACATTGGCACCTATTGGCTGATCACCATGTATTAACCAAATATATTAGACATACACCGGAAGTGGTTTTCCGTAGAGCACGGTCACTACGTGACCAACTAACCGCCAGCCATTATAACCCTACTAGACCTACTAGGAGTGGTTCCAACGGCACCTTCCAGTGTGGAGAATGTCCCAGGTGCCCTTGGATCCTTGAAAGCAGAACTGTGGTTCTACCCAACGGCGAGACCTTGGTCCCACCGATTGCAGTACAAAAGGGGTAGTCTATCTCATGAACTGCGTATGTAAAGCCTTCTACGTGGGCAAAACAATTAGGGAACTTAGGCAGAGAATTGGGGACCACCTGTATGACTCAGAAAATGGCAAACTAACAACTATCGGCCGACACATCGGCCTACATCATAGATTCGACAACTCCGTGGTTAAATTCCTAGTACTGGAGGTTGTCAAACCCAATCCCAGGGGTGGCGATTGGGATCGCTTAATACTCCAGAGAGAATCTCTGTGGATTGAGCGACTCAACGCCACTATTCCCCCTGGCCTAAATGAATCAGTGTCCTATAGGGCCTTCCTATGAGGTCCCTATGTGGTCTTGGTTTCCACCTTTCCCCCTCCCCCTCTTTTCCCTTTTTCCCCCTTCCCCCCCCTCCCCCCTTCCCCCCCCTTCCTCCCCCTCCCCTTTTCTCCTTCCTCCCCCCCTCCCAGTCCCCTTCCCTTCCCCCCTCCCCTTTCAAAACCCCCCCCCTTTCCTCCCCCCCTCCCCCCCTTTTGCCTTTTCCCCCCCTCCCCTTCTTCTCCCCCCAGTCTTTTCCCCTCCCCCCTTCTCCCCTCTTCCCCCCCCCCTTTTTCCCGCCCCCCCTTTTCCTCCCCCCCTTCCCCCCCCTCATCCTCCTTCCCCCCCCCTTCCCTTCCCTTCTCCTTCCCCCTTCTCCTTCCCCCCCTCCCCCCCTCCCCCCTTCCCTTCCCCGCACTACTGGGTCTCAACACGTTCTATGATACCTTTCCACTTTAGGCGAATTCCTCTAGGTTGTTGCTACTGACTGTTTGTTGCTTAGATACAATATTATATATTATCTGTCTTGCTTATATTTATTTTTATTATGCCTTATCATGTTTTTTGCTGTACAAGGATGACCTTCCCCGTCAGGTTCCTGTGGCTTTGCTCCGCCTCGAGTTTTCTCTTTGTGGCGGACACATGCTCGCCCTGGCAGCCTTACAGCTGCTTGCGTCTCCATGTCCGGGAACTTGATTCCCTTTGACTGGAGCGCGCGCTTGCGCAGTAGCATGGTTTACTGCACCTGCGCAGTGCGGGCGAGCAGACCCGGTGACGTCAGGGACCGCCTCTCGTGCCGTCCCTGACTTCCGGGTTGGGGTGCTCTTATAGCGGCCGTTCATGGCCGCTATTTGAGCTTACAGCCCCTGGACGCTGGCTAATCGAGGACCACTGTTGTGGGTAAGTGCTGCCGCCCCCCATCTCCCTTGCTCTCAGGCAGATTTCCCTTCCTGTTGGCACTTTTTGCTGAACCTTATATCCCTGCATACCCCGTTCGTAACCTTATTATCATGCTTGTTACAGCTGTCATTGTAACCTCTCCCAGCGCATACCAATATCTCCAGCCGACCTGGGGGGACCTTTATTACCAACCCAACAGCAGCTGGCGGCCTCATTTCGTTTACCATACGATTTCTTGTATCTGGTCCTCATTCATTCCAGCCTATACGTTTATAATATATCAGTACTCTAGGGGTGAGTACCAGTTCCATACTTTTGTGTGCAATCTCTCTCAACCTGTTTTTTTCCTGCACACTGAATTAGCAGGGATTTTCCCTTCACTGACCTCACTGTTCCCTTCCCCTCTCCTTTCACCCCCCTCCCCCCCCTTCCCTCCCCCCCCCTCTCCCTCCCCCCCCCTCCCCCCTTCCCCCCCTTTACTTTCCCCCCCTTTCCCCCCCCTTTCCCCCCCCTCCCCCCTTTCCCCCCCCTCCCCCCTTCCCCCCCCTTTCTCTCCCTCCCCTCACTGCCCATCTATCCCCATTCTTACACCCCTCTTGGTTCTTCTTTTTTCTTGTACACTGTTTTAATTTTAGAGGCACACTAATGGCACCCCCTCACCTTACCCTTCTTTTTGATTGATTCCCCAGTCTATTGACCTATCTTACCTTATCATCCAAAATTTATTTATCCAGAGGCTGTTTAGTCATCCCCTGTGTTCGCCGCAGGGGGAATCGCTTGGGGCCGTGTACACCCACAGGGAACTATAGAACGGGTGAGCTCATCCTTTTCCTATCTAAATTGTATATAATTGTGTAATGTATTGTTTAAATGTTTTTGCTGCATTGATAATTTTATTATGTAACCTTTGTGTGTTGTACTTCCTATAATTATCGTATGTTGCACCACAGATATTGCTCTCCTGAGGAAGCGGTAAAACCGCGAAACCGGTCGAGAATTCAAGCTCTATTTGTGTCTACTATCACTATGGGTTGTAATCCAATTGGTTGTATTTACTGCTTCCGTTTTTAAATTACAACTGTATGTGACATTGTCACAATCTTTTAACTATGTTTTCTATTAAAATGGAATTTTTATACTATATTATTGCTTTTTTTTCTCTATCCCTTTTCATTGTAATTTTGATTACACCTAGTACCGCAATAGTCCCCCCTCCCCCCCCTCTTTAGGGGTTGTTGTTCCCTTGCATGGGGTATTGAGATACTGGCCGACAGAGGCAGCTAACTGCGACCGCTCTCTACCTCATCCGCATTGATTACTGTGTAAATGTGACTGGCAGTGAGGGGGTTAACCACTAGGTGGCACTGTAGGGGTTAAGTGTGTCCTAGGGAGTGATTCAAACTTTGGGGGAGGGGCTGTGTGTGACACTACACTGATCACCGCTCCCGATTACAGGGAGCGGTGATCAGTGAGAGTGTCATTAGGCAGAATGGGGAGATGCTTGTTAAAGGGCAATGTACTGGTACGTTAATCTGCCTTTACGTACCCTTCTGCCTTTTTTAGTGCCTTATGTAAAGTCCATCTGAATCTACTACTCCATCTAACACTGCCCTCTCCAGAGAATGCTGCTATCCAGGAGTGTCTCCATTGCTCCTCATTAGATAAAGGAGCCACCTGTGGACATAAAGCATGCTACTGAGTCGATCACCAGGTGAAAATAAAGAAGAAAAAAAACCTAAACAGAAAATGCAGTCACCACATTTAAGAATTGGTAGGCTAAAATATTTAACATTTTTTGGGTTTAGATACACTTTAAGTCAGACACAGCCAGACAGCTACCATTTTCAAAAGGAGACCAGCAATGGTAGACTACAAGCTTGTCTCATGAAAGAGTCACATTAGGACAACTTAACAGTTTGAAGTAGAACTCCACAAAAAAGGGGAAGTCCCCCCCCCCCCCTTTTTTCAGAACTAACTGAAGAACCACTTTATTTTCACTTTCAAAATCTTTTATTGGTTTTATACAAAAAAAGAAAAAATAAACAAGAGAAAATAATAAAAAAACAGAGTTTGAAATCACATATTATGTAACATCAGCTGAAATATAAGATACGCCTGCTGGGTCTAGAAAATTAGCATTTATAAGGCACATTTAGAATGTCCGACTGTTGCGTATAGTAACAAATGGTTGAGACCTTATAACAGGTGTAAACATAGGGAGAGACCCCTAAGGGGATTGTTTGTCGACTGGAGAGGCACTAGGGAATCCAACCGGCACCCCTAACGGGATCATGCTGTGCACAGTGTGAGCCCCCCTCCTCTCCTAACCAGCGATTGACCTAGGGCCCTAAGGTCTCGAGGATCTATACAATATAATTCCTGGAAATTATAACCTATCAATTAGAACCATGCAAGAATAATACAACCATTACAAGTTGATCTGTCCTAGTTTCCCCCAGCCGAGGGACACTATCAACGAAAAGTACAATTGCAAGAGCAGAGGAGAAAAAGAGGAAAAGGGAGAAGAGAGAAGGGAAGGTTAGCCGGCCGTCTGGGGGGCCCCCGCCTCCGAATTTGACCCCTTTTAGTTTTGGGGTGGGACTCCTGGTATGAGAGAGATGCCGACGAATTTTGCCCAGGGTTCCCATATGGCTTCAAATTGCTTAGTTTTATCATCTAGGATGCTGGCCAGTTTTTCTTGGGTCATGATCCACGAGATTTTGTGGATTGTCGCTTTCACCGAGACTTTGGGTTGTTTCCAGGCCTTGGCAATGGTGAGTCTTGCACCTAAGAGGATGAAGTGTATCAATTTACGTGAGCTCTTCGGCATCCTGGGAAGGTTATCGTTAATGAAGAACCACTTTAAAGCGTTACTAAACCCAGGACCCTGCATTCACTATATCTGCTCTCCAACAGAACATAGAAATGCAATAGTTTTAGTAAATATAATATATATTGTGACTTCTATCAGTGTCTGGTTAAAACTTGTAGGGGGACTTTTCATTCTCCTCTGACTGTCCTATAAAGTTGCAGGACCCCTAACCCTCTATCTGGACAGTGCTGATTGGCCCTTTGCTGATCACATGCACTCTCCCTAGAAAAAAAAAGGCTCTCTAGCAATACTCTCCAAACTAAGCAGCTTGTCCCCTAGCCTATGTTTTAGAGATGGACTGGGGACTATGGAAGAAGGGGAGGAACAGAGAAGACAGGATCAAGCAGACTTTTTCCAGAATGCAGAGGATTAACCCCTTAGATTCCACAGTGAGTATAACAAGCATGATTTACTGCATATACAGACTTATTTTACTGTTGTGGGTTTAGTAAAACTTTAGGTTCAACCTTGTGACCATTAATGTGTCATCCAATAATAAACAAGTGCAAGCATTACAACTGTGTTTTATTCTTTGAAAAAAAAAAAATATTTCAAAGATGTAGTCCTTTGACCTGTTCATCTGGTCAGCAATAAACCTCTTGTATTAAAGTGCCCCTAAGCTGCACGAAGGAGAAATATTGTGATTCTAAAGGGGGGGGGGGGGTTAAAGTACTAGCAGCGGTTTAACCTTAAATTGCATAGCAGATTCTTCACTGTTAGGGCAATAAGGATGTGGAACTCTCTCCCACAATTGGTGGTGGCTGCGGGGAGTATGGATATTTTTAAAAGACTCTTATGCCCTGTACACACAATCGGACATTGATCGGACATTCTGACAACAAAATCCATGGATTTTTTCCGATGGATGTTGGCTCAAACTTGTTTTGTATACACACGGTTGCACAAAGTTGGTGGAATTTCCGATCACCAAGAACGCGGTCACGTACACCACATACAACGAGACTATAAAAGGGCAGTTCAGAACCAAGTGCGGCACCCTTTGGGCCCCTTTTGCTAATCTCGTGTTAGTAAAAGTTTGGTAAGAGACGATTCGCGCTTTTTCAGACACGTGGCTTTCAGATCGTTTTCTGCTGTTCAGTTTGTGCTTGTGGGTTTGTATCTGGTTTTCAGTGCGTGCAACGAGTTACCCTTGACTTTGTCATTGTGTTCTTGTTCGTTCGTTACTGATTTTCAGGTCGCTCTTCACAGGCCTTGCTGTTCTTCAGTGTGTTCTGTTACTTTGTTCTGAGTAGCCGACCGTTTTCTAGCCATGTTGCGTGTACGTACTCCTCGTAGAGTTTGTGCTGTGCGGGGGCTTGGTGTTGGGGTCCTTACTTTGACACAAGCCCAGTCCATGAACAGGGTGGGGAGGAGTTCATGGACCAAGAATTGGTTGCTCCAGCGTGACCTGGTCTGTTACATGTCTCTGCTCCGTGAGTTCCGTGAGAATAATCCTGATGATTTCAAGAACTTTCTCCAGATGACGGACCCCGTATTTCACTGTTTGTTGGCTTTGCTGACCCCCTATATCAGCAGGCAGGATACCTGCATGAGGCAAGCCATCACTCCGGTGCAGAGGTTAGTCGCCACCCTGCGGTACTTGGCGAAGGGGAGAAGCCTGCAGGACCTCAAGTTCTCGACAGGCATCTCCCCCCAGGCTCTGGGGATCATTATCCCGGAGACCTGTTTTGCCATCATCCAGGTCCTGCAGAAGGACTATATTAGGATTTTTATCCTTTAACATCACATTTTATTGTATTTAATGTTTGATAATATATTGTATTTCTTTCCTCATTCCCAAATTACCATGATTGTAATATGCTGTGAATGTCCCCTTTGTCCTCATGCATGCTGGATTTTTATGTAATTTTATTTTCGCCCTTCATACATATTTGCCTTCACTTACCTCCCCAGCATGCTCTCCTGGGCCTATATTCACCTTGTGTAGTCACTTAACAATGTATTTTGTCAGCTCCATAGTAGTACTTTACCCTAAACACCCCCTAAAATGTGGAAAATTGTGATGTGTGCTTTAAATTCAGGCAGAGTGCCAGAGGCTTTTTTTGGGGGGTCACAAAATCTTTTGGAACCCTCCCCCAACTGCTAACTCGGCTAATACCAATCCTCTATCTGCTGACTTCGCCAAACCCATACACACTATACCCACCTCTTTTGTGGTCAGATTTATGGATGAATTCCCCAAAGCACGTAGTGCAAGTGCCTGCTTGAATACTTTCAAATGGTACTGTTTTAAGTTTTTGTATCCTATTATTATCTTGATAGGTAATAGCAGAATGTAAAAATGTGCTTAAAAGTGTACAGTGTGTATTTATCTCTTTGTATTATGACACTTCTTACCTGTCCAGTGGGCTGCCAATAGTGTAAGTAAGGAGGGGCTGGCCAAAGTAATACACATTATTTAGGCATTCATCTCTCAATGAAGTGGAGAGGGTTACCTGTCCAAAACATCTCCCCCCCATAAAATTTCAAAAATGGCCCATGAGGGGGTGGGGTGGGGGATCTGATAGGTGGACCTTATACCTTGGTCTTTAAATAGTCCCTAAAAAAAAGTTATACTGATGTTGGCCAAGAATGTTTGTGTCTAATCTGCTTTCCATGTTTATGTGCAAAATGAATAATTTTTTATTCTTGTTTGACTCCACAGTTTCCTTTCAACCCACAGGAATGGCAGACTGTGGCCTCCCACTTTGCCCAGCGGTGGGACTTTCCTAACTGTGGAGGGGCAATTGATGGGAAACACATCCACATCGTCCCACCACCCAACTCGGGGTCATACTATTACAACTACAAGGGGTTCAATAGTATTGTGATGTTGGCAGTGGTGTCGGCTACTTACGAGTTCCTGTATGTGGACGTGGGGAAGAATGGCCATATGTCAGATAGTGGAGTTATCGCCCAGACAGAGTTCTACATGCGTCTCCAGAATGGCAGCTTTGACTTGCCACCTCCAGAAGACAATGCGGAAGGACTCCCATTCGTCTTCGTTGTGGATCAAGCGTTTGCGCTGGGGGACCATCTTATGCGGCCATTCCCTATGAGGACCCTCACCCCGGACCAGGGGGTTTTTAATTACCGGCTGGCCAGAGCCAGAAGAGTGGTGGAGAACACGTTTGGAATCATGGCCAGCCGGTTCCGCCTATTTCTTACACTCATACACATGGCGGAGTATAAACTCAATCATATCATCCTGGCTTGCTGTGTTCTCCACAACTTTTTAAGGAGACATTCTGTGAACTATGCTGGCTCAGTTGGGCCTGAATCCGGAATTCATGTAAATGAACCAACCCTGACGGCGCTTGAAGCTGGCCGTCCTGGCTTGCCCCCCCTGAGTGCCCGCGAGGTCCGTCTAAGATACGTGGAATACTTTGCGGGTAGGGAGGCCATCAATATGCCAGAATATATATATTCCAAAATATTTGCTTACATTTACTGCTTGTGTTTCTTTTAGCTGACCATGACTGAAGTTTCAGCAGTCCTGAAAATGGCGTGATTGTGTAAAATTATCAAGCACTGTTGGGGGTTATTTACTAAAGGCAAATACACTTTGCACTACAAGTGCACTTGAGACTGCACCGAAACTGCTCTTGTAGTGCAAAGTGGATTTGCCCTTAGGAAATAACCCCCATTGTCACAGAAAAAAATTGTTGATTCTCAATATTTTTAATCCAAGCACAATCACATGTGCATTTATAAAATCTTTTTAAAACCAACCAACATGTTTGTTGTATACAATATTTATAGGTGACAATAATAAAAGTAGAAGTGTTCTTTTAAGGTAAAACAGGCATGTTTCAAGCCAACAATAAATACACAAATCTGGAACTTACAAAGTTCAACTTTGGAAGAAATTGAAGGCAACATCAGACAGGAGTATTTTCAAACTGTGTTTGATATTACGTTCAGATGGGGTGATGTCACCCCTGGAAAAGGCAAATTTTGAAGATGCACACAAATTGCCGAATGTCAACATGTGCTAGCTGCCATCATGGGGGATCAAGGGACGTGTTTTGGGGGTGCAAACCCTTCCTCTCAGCTACTTTATTATTGAGGAAGGGGTTGCACCCACAAAACGCCTACATTGATCTCCCGTGATGGCAGATAGCACATGTTGACACACTGAGTGCATCTTCAAAATTTGGCTTTTCGAGAATATGTAAAAAAAGGTGCAACCAATTTTTGGGAAACAAAGCAAACTACATTAGGGATTTCGAGGGGTTTTAAACTCTCCCTAAAACATCAATGATGTTCTTCATTTTGTTTTGAACATCATTGATGTTTTGCTTGATGTTTTCCATGTCCCTATTACACCCCGTGATCTCCCTGATCAGGATCTGGGCACTTTCACTGGTGAAATGACCTTCATCCACAACATCACAATCACCTAAAAATATATTTAAAAAAACCACACTGTGTATTATAAATCTGTCATCATCCATCTCTTACCTGAGCCTGTGGTCACAGACACTCACCTATTGTGGTGAAACTTTCCACCACGTCTCCCTCCTCCTCCTCTGCTTGGCTTTGGGGGATTTCACCTTCTTCCTGAGGCGGGGGGGTCTGTTGTCTCCTCTGCTGAGTGGTGTCCTCCAAGTCTTTTCTCCCCTATGTTAAAAATAGGTATACTTAGCACAGAGATATTTGATGGCAGAAATAGGAATATGAAACATTGCTTGGAAGTGGGGTACAATTGTGTGTTTTGGCAGAGTTCCAAGATGACAAAATATTTTTTTTTCGTTGTCAAGCTTGAATACTTACCTGTTTTGTACAAGCTTCACAGATGGAGACACTATAGTATACACTGGAGCACCTGTGTGGGCCCCCTAATAAAAAGGGTGTTCTTGTGTCCCACAATAGTGCTCCATGGTCCAGATGTGTAAACAGCTGCTGAGTGCCCTCTCCTTACACAGAATCTAGTTTGCATTTCATTCTAATTACCAACCCATCTAGACACCAAAATTATTTTAAGAGAAGTAGGCTAGCAAAAATGTATTGAAATTCATATGGCCAAAACATGGTGTTTTCTAGGCCGAACGAACAATGTTTCATACGAACGAATAATGTGCCCATGAACATGAAAGTTGCCATTTTAAACTGTACAACAGTTAGGAAAAGCACATGGAGCAGCACGAACGTTAAAAAATCAAGAATAGAAACACAGGACAACTACTTACTTTTTTGCAGCACTCTCCTGATCCTTCTATACTGATCGTGCTCCCTTAATTTAAGGTCCGACCACCACTTCCTCAGTTGATCCTTGGATCGACGTACCCCAAAATTTCTGTGCAGACTCTTCACAACTTTCGCCATGATCTTGGCCTTTCTGACATTGGGGTTGGGGTACGGTCCATACTTCCCGTCATAGTCGGCCCTTTTCAGTATGTCCACCATCTCCAACATCTCCCCAAAGGACATTTTCGATGCCTTAAATCGTCTCCTCCGGGATCGTGACGTTTCTGACTCCTCATTAGCACGCACCTGCTATGTCTCCGCCATGTGCTCTTCCCCACTACGCCGAACGAGAAGGGGTGGGGAATAGACCAGAAAGAACATCAGGGGCGGTCGGAGTTTCATGCATGCGCAGTGTATATAAAGCGTAACACGCGTGCGTAGTACGTATGATCTGTAAGCGGAGGACGGAGTATCGGAGGCGACGATCGTGATAACGAAGGTAAGATTTAAACTTGGGTCTATACTGCTTCTAGATTGAGGCCTATATTGTGACAAGATTAGGAGACTTTAGCCTGACATTAGGGTTTGTCTTGTGTTGTGTCTTGCAGAGAAAATGGATATCTTGAAGGATCAGGAGTTTATCAGCATATTCATAGATATGTTCAGGGAGCTGCCCTGTTTGTGGCAGGTAAACCACCCCGATTATAAGAACCAAACAAAGAGGAAGGCAGCGCTGCATAATTTGCTGCAATTTGTGAAGCCGGTGATCCCCAGGGCAGACATCACCTATTTGAAGGCCCTAATTGGTGGCATAAGGAACACTTATCTAAGGGAGCTCAAGAAGGTCCAGGATTCCCAGAGATCAGCAGCAGCAGATGACATTTATCTCCCCAGGCTGTGGTACTATGACAGACTGCATTTTCTGGCAGGTCAGACTGAACCCAGGCCAGCACTCTCCACTCTTCCTTCCACACTTCCTTCCCCCCCAGCTGAGGCTTCTGACGTCCAACCTGGGCCTTCCAGGCAGCAACATGTGGAGGAGCCCAGCTTGAGCCAGGTATAGCATTCTTCTAAATATTTCTGGTTGTCAAATTAATGATGTTAAATCTATATTAGTTTGGAGTACTAATTTATGATTGTGATTGATGAACCAAAAACTAAAACGATGTCCCTTTTTCATACACAGGGAAGTCTCAGCCAGCAGGTGGCCGGGCCAAGTAGGCTGACCGATACCCAGGTCCCTCCCCTCCGCCTTCAAAGAAAATGTGGCAGGAAGAGGAGTAACCTGGAGGAGGCTGCAATTGGCCTATTTCGGAAGGCTACTGAGGCCCCCAGAACACCCCACAGTGTTGAAGAGGATTTTGCTGACCTAACAGCATGCAAAATGCTGCAAATGGAGGAGGGCCAACGTCTCTTATGTGAGTTTGTCATTTTAGAAGCTCTACATAAGGGGTTGGGGGGCCAACTCACATGTGAAAGCCACATTTGTGAGCTCATCCATGGTCCTCCTCCTCCTCCTCCAGGTCCTGCTCCTCCTCCTGCCACACCTCCAACACGAGAGCCACAGCGTGGAAGGAAGCGTGTAAGGAAGACCAGAGAGTGATGGCCCTGGGCTCAGTCTGGTCTGACAAAAGATGCAGGCTCTGGTATGACCACAGCCTGGGGACAATACATGTCATCTGCTGCTGTTCATGATCTCTTGGACTTCTGGACCAGACTGCACTCCCTTAGATAAGGACTCCTCAGGCCGTCAATTTTGCAGTAATATAATTGATGTGTGCCCTGGGGGCCAAAGGCTTCGCCAATTTCTGCAGTTTATCCAGCGTTGCCTCCCTCTTTGTTTAGTTATGACCCCTTAATAAAGGATTTTTTGTTTCAATTATACTTGTCTATGTGTGTTTTCCTTATAAAAGGACAGTTTGTTTGTGAGGAGGCAGGTACATTTCAAAAATACAATGTGAAATTAACAAGAGACACCAACAGCAAGCAATCTCCTTGAGATTAAATAAATAATACAAGATAATAATGGTGTTGTGGTAACTTGACACACAAAAAAAAAACAAAAAAAACAAGATCAGGCTTTAAAAAAATACGAACAAAAAAAAATTCAAAAAAATGAAAATTTTTTAGTCAGATGTGACAAATCAAAATATACTGATGAAATCACGATAAATAATAAAGAAAGACGTTTGTGAGAAGTCTGTGTGAATATCACCAGCAAGACAACTTCATTCTTCTAGCATTATAAAGAAGAAGAGAGTGCATCATTAAACATTTTAAAACATTGCAGCCTGACGAAAGTGCTATATCCATTCCAAATGCTAGTTTTACCAGACCGAGCAGTTCCGTCTCAGAATTTATTCTGAGCATGCTTGGCACTTTGTGCGTCGGAATTGTATACACACGATCGGAATTGACGCGATCGGATTTTGTTGTTGGAAAATTTTATAGCCTGCTCTCAAACTTTGTGTGTCAGAAAATCAGATGGAAAAAGTCCGATGGATCCCACACACGGTCGGAATTTCTGACAACAAGCTCCGATCGCACATTTTCCCTCGGAACATCCGATCGTGT
The DNA here is from genome assembly GCA_037952925.1 of Lithobates clamitans. NCBI lineage: Eukaryota > Metazoa > Chordata > Amphibia > Anura > Ranidae > Lithobates > Lithobates clamitans. The sequence continues at coordinate 7,144,399 of JBBGZY010000911.1, read as the reverse complement.
GTACAGGGCATTAGATGTACATCTTAAAGGACACAACATACAGAAATATGGGAAATCATCATAGACACTAAAACATATACATCTTCACAGGTTGAACTGGATGGACTATTGTCTTAAAAAAGAAAACTAATGCAACCATCACATCTAAGAATTGGTAAGCTGCAATATAATAAAGTTTTGAGTTTAATACTGCTTTAAAAGGAAGACTGTAGATGTGTCTTTTTTCAACCTGACTAACTATGTAACTATCTGTTACACATACAGTATTAAACTGACACAAGCTGAATAGCACTTCTGAGTTCATGTATTCCACTTTGCTGTAGATATTTATTGACCTGGTTTATTGTGACAGGGTAAAACATTTGTGTCCACTGTGGCTTGACCCTAAGACTATGAAATGGCAAAATCATTTTCTGAATGGTGTCCTCTAAACTATGTACCATATATACTCGAGTATAAGTCGAATTTTTCAGCACATTTTTTTGTGCTGAAAGTGCCCCCCTCGACTTATACTCGAGTCAAGCACTTTTCTGCAGCAAAAAAAAAATCATTTTCCGAACCGAATTTGGGGCCCCATATCTCAGGGCCACTTAGCGCTAGGAACCCCACATTTGGTGTGCAAACCCAATGGAACTGGTACCATAACATATCCAAAGCTGGGGTTCCTAGCACTAAGTGGCCCTGAGAGGCTGGGCCCCAAAAACCAGTTCGGAAAATGTCATTCTCGGCTGCAGAAAAGTGCTTGACATTTTCTGAACTGAAGTTTGGGGCCCTGTATCTCGGGGCCACTTGGTGCTAGAAACACCAGCTTTGGAAATTTTATGGTGCTAGTTCGACTGGGTTTGCACACCAAATTTGGGGTTCTTAGCACTAAGTGGCCCCGATATACGGGGCCCCAAATTTGGTCAACTATGTCCATCTGCAGCAATGTCATTTCGGGACCCTTTGGGTTCAGAGACCCCAAATTTTGGCTGCAGCTAGGGGGCATCTAGGAACCCTTAACTACCGAGTTTGAAGTTCAGGGGACCTATGGCTGCAAATGGGCACAGTGAGGCATGCAAATGGGCACAGTGATGCTGCAAATGGGCATTGTTGACCCTCTTTTCCACTTACAGTAGCTGTGCATTTCTCACCCTCGTCTTATACTCGGGTCAATAAGTTTTTCCCATTTTTTTGTGGTAAATTAGGGCCTCGACTTATACTCGGAATGACTTATACTCGAGTATATACGGTAAATACTCTGTACAAAAATTCTCCTTGATCCGGTGTGTCAGAACTAAAGTCATTTCTAATGCATTGGCCACACAGTTTAAAGAGCTTAGCGTTGGGATTTGTGTTTTCCAATTAATCCACTTCTTAGCAGTAACCAAAACCCAGCTTTCCTGCTTCTTCATGCTTGAAAACAAATCACAAAAGCCATGGTTCTGTTCATTTTGAGTTTTCTGCCATTCAGTATTACCAGTCACTGTCCTCTATCATTTGGATTATCTCTTTCTTATCACCGTTTCATGCATTGTGATCCTTGATATGCCTTCTAGAAAATCAGCAATTGTAATGCAATTCGTATGCGTTGGTTATGGAAACATTACCATATTGCCACTATCCTGACCAACCCTTTTACAGGCATTGTAAATCCATGATAGGATTGTCACTTGACTGATCACAGACAATCAGCAGGGAACTCCTGTTTTAAAGGCAATGCCTATTTTTACAATGACAGTAAATAAAAACTCCACAAAGAAGTACATGTATGTATACTATTCACTTAAAAAAAAAACTAAATGCAATTTTAGAACAACAATCCTAAGGACTCTTATGCCCCGTACACACGGTCGGATTTTCCGATGGAAAATGTCCGATCGGAGCGTGTTGTCGGAAATTCCGACCGTGTGTGGGCTCCATCGGACATTTTCCATCGGATTTTCCGACACACAAAGTTGGAGAGCAGGAGATAAAATTTTCCGACAACAAAATCCGTTGTCGGAAATTCCGATCGTGTGTACACAAAGCCGACGGACAAAGTGCCACGCATGCTCAGAATAAATAAAGAGATGAAAGCTATTGGCCACTGCCCCGTTTATAGTCCCGACGTACGTGTTTTACGTCACCGCGTTCAGAATGATCGGATTTTCCGACAACTTTGTGTGACCGTGTGTATGCAAGACAAGTTTGAGCCAACATCCGTCGGAAAAAATCCTAGGATTCTGTTGTCGGAATGTCCGAACAAAGTCCGACCGTGTGTACGGGGCATTAGTGGTCAATGTATAAAACAAATTGGTTTGCAAATTTGTCATCATTCGCCAAAAAGTAATGATCAATACCTTTTAATGTTAGCAATATGTCTGTAATGTCAGTCTCTAATTGTTGCTTTTCCGAGCAAATTTAACATTCCCTTATTATTCGATCCTATGAGAAAATAACCATAATAACATTCGACCATAAGAGTTAAAGTGGATGTAAACCCAATGTCATCCTTTCTAAATTACTGCCATAGGGGTTATCTATAAGGATATACATGCCTCCTGCATGTATCTTTACCTGTCAAATGTCTCCCCTCTGTCTGTTATTAGACCCAAAAAACTGCATATTCTGTGGGTGGGTCTGTTGTGTCTGGAGCTCGGTGGGTGGAGTCGTGATGTCAGTAGACTCCCCACCGACCTCTACACTCCTTGTCAATATGCATGTTCTCCTGTGTATTTCTAACACTGAACTTCTGCTGAACTTCTGCTATGATCTCTAACATCCAGTGAAAAGACAGGAAAGTAACCACACGACTTCAGCATGCCAAATCATGCTGAGGTGTGGAACAGCCAATCCTTGCAGAACTGCTGAAGAAAGGAGTGGGGGAGGGAGTTAAAAAATAATGCCTGTGTCTTAGGCTGTCACTCACAGCAAGGGGGAGTATTTGACAAAGTTTTTCTCAGTTTGTCAAGATTTTTCTCACTGAACAATAAAAGAGGATTGCTCAGAGACGGATTAACTCTGTGTGGCAAGACTGGGCTAAAATGATAGGAAATCTTATACTCTACAGCATAATATCAAAAAAAAAAAAAATTCAGGTTTACATCCACTTTAAAGAACATTCCACCAATAGAGAAAAAAGCGTTACACTTTAGGTTAAGAATATTCAACTACAAGGGGCAATATTAGGAAGGAGACCTCTGCACCAGGGCTGCCTTAATGAATGGGTACACCTGAGTAGTGCCCTAGGTGCATAGGGGGCCCATGATCAGAGCCAGGACTAGGGGGGGTGATTGCTGTGTTGGGGTGGATGCACTGACGATTTGGCCACTCCTGCTGCTTCTCTTTGACAGAAGTAACTGCAATGTCACTCCTGTCAGAAGGAGCAGCTCTGGCTTCTGCCAGAGAGAGGATTCAGCTTTCTACTCCCTTTTGCAGGGAGCGGAAGAGCCAGTGCTGAGACTGCGCACTCACCTCAGTATTAGCATGGGAGAGTTAAAAGAAGCTGCTTTTATTATAGGTAGGGACAGCATCTGTGACCTGTGAGTAAAAGGGTGAAGGGGTGGGGGCACAACTCTGATGTATGGGGGTACTATGAAAGGGGAACCTGATGTATATGGGTACTATAATGGGAGAACCTGATGTATGGGGACACTGTTATGGGAGATCCTGATGTTATGGGGGTACTGTGAGGCAGGAACCTGATGTATGGGAACACTTTGATGGGGACACCTGATGTATGGGGACACTGTTATGGGAACACTTGATGTAAATGGGCATTGGGATGGGGGAACCTGATGTAAGGGGGCACTGTGATGGGGAACCTGATGCAAAAGGACGCTGTTATGGGGACACCTGATGTACTGCATATGGAGACTGTGATGGGGACACCTGATGCAGGCTGGTAGGGGCCCCAGTGCGTTACTTTGCCCAGAGGCCCATGATGCTATTAAGATGGCACTGCTCTGCACTATGTAGACAGTCTTAGGAGATGTCCTTGTGAATGGCCGATAGAATAGTTGTCTAGTTGGCTGAGCGGACCTCCAGCTGCAGTGTTAAGTGAAACATTTAACAGTTGTGTTAATATTCTAGCTAAATGTGACAGCATCCTGCAATAGGCTCCTGGTTTTTAGGGAGCCAGAACCCACCAGCTACCCAACAACCAGTGACTCATATTCAGTTGTCAGCTGGGGCTCCCAGCTCCATAACAACCAGGGGCCCTGAGCAGGAAGCTGCAACGTTTAGCAGTGGTAATACTACCATTGCTAAATGTTTCACTTTACACTACAGCTTGAGGTTTGTATGGCCGAACGCCTCTTCTGGTTGAATGTTCTCAGCCTGTTGTGTTAATCTATTTTCTCTATTGGTCATATGTTCTTTAACTCTTTTAGGTCAAATTTTCTAATGGCTATTTTTCTGATGATCAAATGTAGTGAATGGTACATTTGCCTAATGAAAGGCTACAGATAGAAAATGACACTACACACGTTACAAACATTACGTGTGCATAATTCTTGGCAGATCTAAGTCATGCCTGAAAGTCGTCTTACATACATGGTTGTATCTGTTCCCTTCAACCACTAGATGGAAGTGTATGTATAGGAAGTACAGTATATGGTCTGCAGCACCAGTAGAAGAAGACCTTAAAACAGAGATGCTGGGGATACTTTCATTTACAAAACTTCTACCTTTCTCTTCCCAGGGAAGCTGGACTGAAACACATATATATGTATACAGTGGGGATGGGAAGTATTCAGACCCCCTTACATTTTCACTCTTTGTTATATTGCAGCCATTTGCTAAAATCATTTAAGTTAATTTTTTTTCCTCATTGATGTACACACAGCACCCCATATTAACAGAAAAACACAGAATTGTTGACTTTTTGCAGATTTATTAAAAAAGAAAAACTGAAATATCACATGGTCCTATGTATTCAGACCCTTTGCTCAGTATTTAGTAGAAGCACCCTTTTGATCTAATACAGCCATGAGTCTTTTTGGGAAAGATGCAACAAGTTTTTCACACCTGGATTTGGGGATCCTCTGACATTCCTCCTTGCAGATCCTCTCCAGTTCTGTCAGGTTGGATGGTAAAAGTTGGTGGACAGCCATTTTTAGGTCTCTTCAGAGATGCTCAATTGGGTTTAAGTCAGGGCTTTGTCTGGGCCATTCAAGAACAGTCACGGAGTTGTTGTGAAGCCACTCCTTTGTTATTTTAGCTGTGTGCTTAGGGTCATTGTATTGTTGGAAGGTAAACCTTCGGCCCAGTCTGAGGTCCTGAGCACTCTGGAGAAGGTTTTCGTCCCTGTACTTGGCCGCATTCATCTTTCCCTAGGTTGCAACCAGTCGTCCTGTCCCTGCAGCTGAAAAACACCCCCACAACATGATGCTGCCACCACCATGCTTCACTGTTGGGACTGTATTGGACAGGTGATGAGCAGAGCCTGGTTTTCTCCACACATATCGTTTAGAATTAAGGCCAAAAAGTTCTATCTTGGTCTCATCAGACCAGAGAATCTTATTTCTCACCATCTTGGAGTCCTTCAGGTGTTTTCTAGCAAACTCCATGCAGGCTTTCATGTGTCTTGCACTGAGGAGAGGCTTCCGTCAGGCCACTCTGCCATAAAGCCCCGACTGGTGGAGGAATGCAGTGATGGTTGACTTTCTACAACTTTCTCCCATCTCCCGACTGCATCTCTGGAGCTCAGCCACAGTGATCTTTGGGTTCTTCTTTACCTCTGTTACCAAGGTTCTTCTCCCCCGATAGCTCAGTTTGGCCGGACGGAAGGAAGGGTTCTGGTCGTCCCAAACGTCTTCCATTTAAGGATTATGGAGGCCACTGTGCTCTTAAGAACCTTAAGTGCAGCAGAAATTTTTTTGTAACCTTGGCCAGATCTGTGTCTTGCCACAATTCTGTCTTTGAGCTCTTCAGGCAGTTCCTTTGACCTCATGATTCTCATTTGCTCTGACATGCACTGTGAGCTGTAAGGTCTTATATAGACAGGTGTGTGGCTTTCCTAATCAAGTCCAATCAGAATAATCAAACACAGCTGGACTCAAATGAAGGTGTAGAACCATCTCAAGGATGATCAGAAGAAATGGACAGCACCTGAGTTGAATATTTGAGTGTCACAGCAAAGGGTCTGAATACTTAGGATCATGTGATATTTCAGTTTTTCTTTTTTAATAAATCTGCAAAAATGTCAACAATTCTGTGTTTTTCTGTCAATATGGGGTGCTGTGTGTACATTAATGAGGAAAAAAATGATTTTAGCAAATGGCTGCAATAAAACAGAGTGAAAAATTTAAGGGGGTCTGAATACTCTCCATCCCCACTGTATATAATCTATCTATCTATCTATCTATCTATCTATCTATCTATCTATCTATCTATCTATCTATCTATCTATCTATCTATCTATCTAATCAATATATGTATAAAAAAGAATAATGCTTGTTGTTGTTGCTGTTATTCATATCTACTGTTCATGTGAACCTATAAAATGCCTAATATATATCATACATATGGTCTAACTAAATCATTGTGTGCTTCTGATTTTCAGTAAATCATAGACGATAGATTGAAACAAAGAGAAATAATTATGTTTCTGATGAAAGAGGCTTGCCCTACCCCCTCTGAAGCCACGGGGAAGCCATGTTGAGGGCATGTGGCCTGGTATGGCTCAGGAGGGGGCACTCTCTCACCCCCCCTCTTTTCCTGCGGCCTGCCAGGTTGCGTGCTTGGATAAGGGTCTGGTGTGGATTTTGGGGGGGACCTCTACGCCATTTTTTATTCAATTTTGGTGCAGGGTTTCCCTTAAAATCCATACCAGACCTGAAGGGTCTGGTATGGATTTTGGGGAGACCCCCACGCCATTTTCTAAAAAAAAAATTGGCGCAGGGTTCCCCTTAATTTCCATATCAGACCCGAAGGGCCTGGTATGGATTTTAGGGGGACCCCCACTCATTTTTTTTTTTCATTTTGGTTTCGGGATTCCCCTTAATATGCATACCAGACCCAAAGGAACTGGTAATGGACAGGGGGGGTCCCATACTCTTTTTTCAATGAGTTTTAAAAATCACTGCTCCCGAAAAAAACGTTTTAAAAAAAAAAATTACATTGATACATGTCCCCTGGGGCAGGATCCAGATCCCCAAACACTTTTTATGACAATAACATGCATATAAGCCTTTAAAATGAGCACATTTGATTTTTCATGTTAGTGTCCCATAGACTTTAACGGTGTTCCGGTGGCTTTCGAATTTGCCCCGAACACCACATATTGTTTGGTGTTCGCAGAACATCCGAACAACCAAAGTTCGGCCCGAACTTATGCTCGGGCCGAACCGTTCGCCCATCCCTAGTGGTGAAAGTGTCCAGTATTGAAATAGTCAAATCACATAAAACATAATAGGCTTTGCCAAGTGAGGAGAATAACTCTAGGGATATTATTTATGGTAACTCTAAATTGATGAGCTGTGATGGTTTTGAAAGTGTTGCCTATTTGAGTATCTACATTTTTAGCTGTTTTGTGCACAGTTATAAGCCTCAGTTTATTTGAAATCTATTTACTCAATATAGTTTCATCTTTTACATGAAAAAAACAAAACAAAATTATAATGTGTTTGTGTTCTGGAAAACTTTAATAATTTTTTTGTATTTTTTACTTCAGTTCCTACTTAAAACCGTTTAAAAAAGAGTTGTGCGAGTATTGTGTACATTGAAGTAGAACTATAGTAAACACTTTTTTTCCATTTTGAATAGAGTAAGACAGGTTCTTAACCAGCGGTGGCCCATTGTCCCTAATTTACATGCAGGGCACCGGACACATGTATTCCAATGGTTTTTTTTTTGTTTTTTTTTTTTTTTTAGAAGCACGTGATTAGAATCCAAGGCTCCAACTGGCTTCAAAAAGGGCAGGTTTGGGGCGCAGTGCTCATTGTCAACACCCAGTTGTGTGACAATAGCGAATTCATATTCATATTCGCTATTCTCTTGCTTCTTCTCCTCCCAGTCAATCCCAGGTCAGGAAGCGATCGGTCGGGTAACCCACCCCCCACTCGGTCGATTGGTCGCTGCACTTTCCCCGTCTAGGTCTTGGTATGAACTTTAAGGGGGCCCCTTACAAAAACAAATTAAAGTGTGAGTTCCATCTAAAAATTCATACCAGTCTGAGCATGCAGCCTAACTGGTTAGGAATGTTAGGTAAATGTACCACATGCCCTGAACACTATCTGCTTTTGGAGCTGCTCACCTGTTGCTAAGTGAAGCCTAGTCATTCCGCCTCACCTCCTCCATTACAGGAGCAAGCTTTTTCTCTCATTCAAGCCACCTCACATACTCTTTCTCTCCCCTGATTCAGTAGTTCTGAGCTCAGTGTTTGAGAGAAAGAGGTGCATCTTCTCCTCGAAAAGCGTAGTTGGACAGCTGAGAAGCCCAATACAGAAAGGTCCTAAATGTGTGTGCTCAGATTTTACTTCAGATACAACACCTCCCTGGCCAATGAGTGTGTGGTATCACCAGAACTTTACTTTCTCTTACCTTTCATAATTAAATGCACCCAGGGGACCAAGCAACATAAATACTGGATTCAGTGGCGTAGCGTGGGGGGTGCAGGGGGTGCCGTGGCCCCGGGCGCGATATTTAGGGGGGTGCCAGTGTGTGTCACTGGATGCCTCCTCCTAATTTCTAATTTTGTGTCCCCGGGCTCCGGCCGCCATGTTAAGTGTCCGGCGCCCTGTGATTGGGTGTATGGGGGTCATGTGAGGCGCCCCGCCTCCGCACATGACCCCCATACACCCAATCACAGGGCACTGGATACTGAACATGGCAGCAAGCAGAGCGCAGGGGAGAGAAGAAAGTGAGCCGCTGCTGTGTTCTCTTCCTCATCTGGATCGATGCAGCCAGGATAAGAAGGTAAGTGAGAGTCATGTTACTGGGAGGGGGAGGGAGGGAGGGGGGGACAGAGAGAGACTGTAGGCAGGGCAATGTAGTGTAGTATAGTATGGAGGTCAGTGTAGTGTCACTATGGGGGGCAGTGTAGTGGACAGTATAGTGTAGTATAGTGGTCAGTATAGTGGTTAGTGTAGTATAGTATAGTGGTTAGCATAGTGGTCAGTATAGTATAGTGTAGTTTAGTATGGAGGTCAGTCAGTGTAGTGTAGTGGACAGTGTAGTATGGTGGTCAGTATAGTGTAGTATGGTGGTCAGTGTAGTATGGTGGTCAGTGTAGTATGGTGGTTAGTGTAGTGGTTAGTGTAGTGGTCAGTGTAGTATGGTGGTCAGTATAGTGTAGTATAGTGGACAGTGTAGTATAGTGGACAGTGTAGTGGTCAGTGTAGTATAGTGGACAGTGTAGTATGGTGGACAGTGTAGTATGGTGGTCAGTGTAGTATAGTGGTCAGTGTAGTGTAGTATAGTGGTCAGTGTAGTATAGTGGTCAGTGTAGTGTAGTATAGTGGACAGTGTAGTATGGTGGTCAGTGTAGTATAGTGGACAGTGTAGTATAGTGGTCAGTGTAGTATAGTGGTCAGTGTAGTATAGTGGACAGTGTAGTATGGTGGACAGTGTAGTATGGTGGACAGTGTAGTATAGTGGACAGTATAGTGTAGTGGACAGTGTAGTATGGTGGTCAGTGTAGTATGGTGGTCAGTGTAGTATAGTGGACAGTGTAGTATGGTGGTCAGTGTAGTGTAGTATAGTGGTCAGTGTAGTGGTTAGTGTAGTGGTCAGTGCAGTATGGTGGTCAGTATAGTGTAGTATAGTGGACAGTGTAGTGGTTAGTGTAGTGGACAGTGTAGTATGGTGGTCAGTGTGGTATAGTGGTCAGTGAAGTATAGTGGTCAGTGTAGTGTAGTATAGTGAACAGTGTAGTATGGTGGACAGTGTAGTATAGTGGACAGTGTAGTATAGTGGTCAGTGTAGTATAGTGGTCAGTGTAGTGGTTAGTGTAGTGGACAGTGTAGTATGGTGGACAGTGTAGTATGGTGGACAGTGTAGTATGGTGGTCAGTGTAGTATGGTGGACAGTGTAGTGTAGTATAGTGGTCAGTGTAGTGTAGTATAGTGGTCAGTGTAGTGGTTAGTGTAGTGGTCAGTGTAGTATAGTGGTCAGTGTAGTGGACAGTGTAGTATGGTGGTCAGTGTAGTTTGGTGGTCAGTGTAGTTTGGTGGTCAGTGTAGTTTGGTGGACAGTGTAGTTTGGTGGACAGTGTAGTTTGGTGGACAGTGTAGTTTGGTGGACAGTGTAGTATGGTGGACAGTGTAGTATGGTGGACAGTATAGTGTAGTGGTCAGTGTAGTATGGTGGTCAGTGTAGTATGGTGGTCAGTGTAGTATGGTGGTTAGTGTAGTGGTTAGTGTAGTGGTCAGTGTAGTATGGTGGTCAGTATAGTGTAGTATAGTGGACAGTGTAGTATAGTGGACAGTGTAGTGGTCAGTGTAGTATAGTGGACAGTGTAGTATGGTGGACAGTGTAGTATGGTGGTCAGTGTAGTATAGTGGTCAGTGTAGTGTAGTATAGTGGTCAGTGTAGTATAGTGGTCAGTGTAGTGTAGTATAGTGGACAGTGTAGTATGGTGGTCAGTGTAGTATAGTGGACAGTGTAGTATAGTGGTCAGTGTAGTATAGTGGTCAGTGTAGTATAGTGGACAGTGTAGTATGGTGGACAGTGTAGTATGGTGGACAGTGTAGTGTAGTATAGTGGACAGTATAGTGTAGTGGACAGTGTAGTATGGTGGTCAGTGTAGTATGGTGGTCAGTGTAGTATAGTGGACAGTGTAGTATGGTGGTCAGTGTAGTGTAGTATAGTGGTCAGTGTAGTGGTTAGTGTAGTGGTCAGTGCAGTATGGTGGTCAGTATAGTGTAGTATAGTGGACAGTGTAGTGGTTAGTGTAGTGGACAGTGTAGTATGGTGGTCAGTGTGGTATAGTGGTCAGTGAAGTATAGTGGTCAGTGTAGTGTAGTATAGTGAACAGTGTAGTATGGTGGACAGTGTAGTATAGTGGACAGTGTAGTATAGTGGACAGTGTAGTATGGTGGTCAGTGTAGTATAGTGGTCAGTGTAGTGGTTAGTGTAGTGGACAGTGTAGTATGGTGGACAGTGTAGTATGGTGGTCAGTGTAGTATGGTGGACAGTGTAGTGTAGTATAGTGGTCAGTGTAGTGTAGTATAGTGGTCAGTGTAGTGGTTAGTGTAGTGGTCAGTGTAGTATAGTGGTCAGTGTAGTGGACAGTGTAGTATGGTGGTCAGTGTAGTATGGTGGTCAGTGTAGTTTGGTGGTCAGTGTAGTTTGGTGGTCAGTGTAGTTTGGTGGTCAGTGTAGTTTGGTGGACAGTGTAGTTTGGTGGACAGTGTAGTTTGGTGGACAGTGTAGTATGGTGGACAGTGTAGTATGGTGGACAGTGTAGTATGGTGGACAGTGTAGTATGGTGGACAGTGTAGTATGGTGGACAGTGTAGTATGGTGGACAGTGTAGTATGGTGGACAGTGTAGTATGGTGGACAGTGTAGTATGGTGGTCAGTGTAGTATGGTGGACAGTGTAGTATGGTGGTCAGTATAGTGTAGTATAGTGGTCAGTGTAGTATGGTGGTCAGTATAGTGTAGTATAGTGGACAGTGTAGTATAGTGGTCAGTGTAGTGTAGTGGTCAGTGTAGTGTAGTGGTCAGTGTAGTGTAGTGGTCAGTGTAGTATGGTGGTCAGTGTAGTATGGTGGTCAGTGTAGTATGGTAGACAGTGTAGTATGGTGGTCAGTATAGTGTAGTATGGTGGTCAGTGTAGCATGGTGGTCAGTATAGTGTAGTATAGTGGTTAGTGTAGTATGGTGGTCAGTGTAGTATGGTGGTCAGTGTAGTATGGTGGTCAGTATAATGTAGTATAGTGGACAGTGTAGTATGGTGGTCAGTGGTATAGTGGTCAGTGTAGTATGGTGGTCAGTATAGTGTAGTATAGTGGACAGTGTATAATTTATAATTTGGTCTTGTCTTCACACTTCACTGGTGTATTGTAATTATTATATTTTACATGTAATTTTGTAACATATAGCGCACTTTCTGTATTGAGTCACTTTTTATCTAATTTTGAAGTATTTTTTGTTTATTTGCTGGCCATTGAGAGATGGCTCGAGCTTAATTTTCTGTTTTTATATTTTTTATTATTTATACGCATAGCGCTACACTACATATTTTTCAGAGTCCATTTTCTAGAAAGGAAGCAACTTTAGATATTCCATCAGGTAAAATATCTCAGCTTCAGCTGGCATCACTGTGTGGTATCATATATCAACAGTCTGGATGTAAGTGATAGTGGTGTTTAAATAAGTTCTACGTGCATAGCATAAACTTTGATTTTATAGCATCAGCATTGTAATAGCAATACAAACACAAGTTATATTTGATAATCTAATATAAGCTTACATGAAAAATCTCCCTTCATGTTGTTTTGCCTATCTGTTGCCCATCTCTTTCCACAACTTCCTGGATTCCCTACATGCTCTGCAGGTTCTTCTCTGCTGTTTACTTTCAATTTCTAAGGACTACATATCCCATGGTACTTTGCTGCATGTAAACAGTGATTCATTGTACTGACTCCACCTCCTGAGACTCCTCCTATCATATCCTCTGTAGTTTAGAAGGCAGGCTCTGACACAGCAGTGCCCACTCACAGGGCATAATGAATATGTGTCACAGAATTCAAGAGTAAATGTGTGGGGATCTTCACAAAGTAAGTTTACAAACTATACACTGGGGGGAGAACCTCTGGGGCAATCTAGGATGGAAAAGGACATGGGGGTCCTAGTAGATAAGCTCAGCAATGGCATGCAATGCCAAGCTGCTGCTAACAAAGCAAACAGAATATTGGCATGTATTAAAAAGGGGATCAACTCCAGAGATAAAACGATAATTTTCCCACTCTACAGGACTCTGGTCTGGCCACACCTAGAGTATGCTGTCCAGTTCTGGGCACCAGTCCTCAGGAAGGATGTACTGGAAATGGAGCGAGTACAAAGAAGGGCAACAAAGCTAGTAAAGGGTCTGGAGGATATTAGTTATGAGGAAAGGTTGCGAGCACTGAACTTATTCTCTCTGGAGAAGAGACGCTTGAGAGGGGATATGATTTCAATATACAAATACCATACTGGTGAACCCACAATAGGAATAAAACTTTTTTGCAGAAGGGAGATTAACAAGACTCATTAAAATTAGAAGAAAAGAGGTTTAACCTTAAACTACGTAGAGGGTTCTTTACTGTAAGAGCGGCAAGGATGTGGAATTCCCTTCCACAGGCGGTGGTCTCAGCGGGGGGCATTGATAGTTTCAAGAAACTATTAGATAAGCACCTGAATGAACGCAACATACAGGGATATACAATGTAATACTGACATATAATCACACACATAGGTTGGACTTGATGGACTTGTGTCTTTTTTCAACCTCACCTACTATGTAACTACTATGTAACTTCACGATTATTCAGGTTAACAGGTTGTAGGCTTGAAATAATTAGCCACTTCAAGACCAGACACTTTCATCCACTTTCCTGCTCAGGCCATTTGTCAGATTTCAGCACTGTCCCATTTTTAATGACAATTACAAATTACATTTTTTTTATCATTTTTTTGAGGCAGATAGAGCTTTCTTTTGGTGGTATTTCATCTCCACTTTTTTTTGCTATATAAATGAAATTTTTAGGTTTTTTTTACAATTTCTTTTACATATTTTTTACATACTGTCACCAGAGCAGTGCGGTGTCATCATGGTGACATTGTAAAGTTATAGGGGAGTGATTGATCTTTTTTTTACACTGTAATTGCTTATACAGCCACAATAGCTGTATAAGCAATAATTTTTGACACTGTTGACACTGTTATTTACTACTAATAATGTGATCACTGTGATTGGTCACAGCGATCACATGGTACCAGGGCTAATCACAGCGGCCCTGTACTCCAATCTGATATGCTGTTCCTTTGTGGTTTACCAAGTAACCACAAAGGCAAAGACCTGTTAGTTTAACTTCTATAGTTGGGAAGATACTGGAGAGTTTAATAAAAGACCACATAGATGAGTTTTTGCTAGAAAAAACATTTTAAGCAAAAGTCAGCATGGATTCATGAAAGACAGAAGTTGTCAGACAAATCTGATTTTTTTTTTTTTATGAGGAGGTAAGTAAAACCTTTGATAGAGGGGTGGCTGTGGATGTGGTATACTTGGATTTTACAAAAGCATTTGACACAGTTCCCCACACACCGGGACGTGCGGTGAGGTCAGTGGCAGATGAGGCACTGGCTAGTATTAGAGCTAGACACACACAGGTTACATATTCACAAGTTACGTATTAGATTCTCATTATATAGGCGATTGCAGTTCTACTAGTTATACTCATTTAACAAAAATATTTACAAACGCTGTCCATTTAAGATTTTTTTCAGTCACCCTTTTAGTTGATGCTGGAAACAATATATATATATATATGTTTATTCATGAAACTGATTCCCCCCCCCAAAAAAAAAGTTTGAAAAATTGCAGCGCAAATACCACGTGACGTAAAAAGTTGCAATGACCACCATTTTATACCCTAGGGTGTCTGCTAAAATATATATATATATATATATATATATATATATATATATATATATATATATATATATATATATATATATATATATGTAGTTAAGAGGGCTGGGCTGGAAGGGAGCATGTGTCTTTTAGTCTTTTAGACACATGCCCCCTTCTATGACAAGAAGTGAGAGGGACTGTGAGCTCATCCTCTCAGTCTGCTGCAAACAGAGTGTGCCAGCTTTTATTTAAACTGGCTGCGCTGTATGTAGCTTCTGACAGGCTGCACAAGGAGCCCCATATCTCCGGAACCATAGGTGCCAGGGGCCCCACATTTTGACCAGTGGTGGGGTGGGACTTCGGCTACCTAGCATCCCATTTGGGGTCTCTGTGACCCTAGGTCTCCGAGCTATGACCCTCAAAGCTCAATTGTTTTTTTTTTTTTTTTTTTATGTTCATGGCTCTGCCTCACCATCCTCCCCTGACTGCACGTCCCTGCCACACAAAGCTAATGTGTAAGGTAAAATCTACAAGCTTGGAAAAATCAGTTTGTAAATAGATAGAAAACTGGCTAAAGGACAGAATTCAGAGAGTAGTGGTTAATGATTCCCACTCTGAATGGTCTAAGGTTATTAGTGGTGTACCCCAAGATTTAGTGTTGGGACCCTTACTTTTTAATATCTTTATTAATATATATAGGGTCTGGGATTAAAAGCACCATGTCAGTCTTTGCAGATGACACCAAACAATGCAGTGAAATAAAGTCCTTACAGGATGTCTCCAACTTACAAGCCAACCTCAATGCACTCTTTAATTAGGCAACTATGTGGCAAATGAGGTTTAATGTTGATAAATGTAAAGTTATGCACTTGGGGGGCTAAATGCATGATAAATACTAGGAGGAGTACAACTGGGGGACTCAATGGAGGTGAAGGATCTGGGGGTTTTGGAGGTTACAAGTCATTTCTTGTATTAAGAGAGGTATGGTAGTAGCAGCCCGTGCTCTATGGGCGCACAGACGGACGCATGGATTCCTATGGTAGGGGTGGGAGGGGGTGGTATTTTTTGAAGCATGTGATTAGAGCCAAAGGCTCTAATAGGCTTCAAAATAGGGTGGGCTCGGAGCCCAGAGAGTGCGCCCTGATCCCACCCAAGTGTGTGACCATAGCGAATACATTTTCGCTATTTTCACACTAACCTTCCTCCCCACCAATCAGGAGGCATGACATCTGACTTCAGCTGGAGCCGCGATACGCGGGAGGGTGCCGGAGCCACAGCCGCAGTGAGCATGCATTTGATGGGCAAGTGACTGCATTTGATGGGCACAAGTGGCTGCATTTGATGGGCACAAGTGGCTGAATTTGATGGGCAAGTGGCTACATTTCATGGGCACAAGTGGCTGCGTTTGATGGGCACAAGTGACTGCATTTGATGGGCACAGGTGGCTGCATTTGATGGGCACAGGTGGCTGCGTTTGATGGGCACAAGTGGCTGCATTTGATGGGCACAGGTGGCTGCATTTGATGGGCAAAGGTGGCTGCATTTGAGGTTTAAGTGCAAAACTAAGCGCTATACTATTAGAAAATACTATCAAAAATATGTATAAATATATAAATAGATTGCTGCTACTCTCAAAGAGTGATGTGCTCCTAATGGTATGTAAAAAATTAAGTATAGGGGGCGCTATATATAAATAGTGCTGGTAAGCTAGTTAATAATTTTTGTACCAAACAATTAAAAAGTGTAAATTTGTAACTGTCTTCTAGAATATATATGAGTAATGAATACAATCCCAAAAAAATGACAAGTGTAAACACATAAATATGTGAATGAGGAATCCACAATAAAGTCCACAACAAAACATAAATATGAAGAAGCTTCAATATTTCGAACGTAGCAATGTCTTCCAGCAAAGATTTATAATCCTCCACCAAACTTTTAGAGAGATACAAACACCAATATGTGAAGTAGATAAGTGATCTGCTTACCAGACCAATTTGACTTCTTTCCTAGGAAAGATAGTCAAGCTGCGATTGTGCAGGATAGTGCCTGCTCACATAAATGGGATGGATAAGATAGGTACCTTCTTCCTCAATGGCAAAGGCAGGATATACAGAGATAGCAAGAGAACATCCATAGCATAATTCAGTTTTTTTTATTATTAAAATCAAAGTATAAAAAAGTGCCTATCCCGGCACTGGGGCTGCTGGCTTCTCAGGGGAATGCTGTGTGGAGTCACCTCCGTCTCGCCTCCGTGGATAGCGTGCGTTCCACCGGCTTACACCGACAACCAGCCAGACCGGATATTACGTAAGTAAAAAACGTGACCAGGTACCGCCTCAACCTACGTTTCATTGTTTACGTCTTCAGGAAGCGTACCTGGTCACTGATGGGCACGTCTGGTAAGCAGATCACTTATCTACTTCACATATTGGTGTTCGTATCTCTCTAAAAGTTTGGTAGAGGATTATAAATCTTTGTTGGAAGACACTGCTACATTCAGAATATTGAAGCTTCTTCATATTTATGTTTTGTTATGGACTTTATTGTGGATTCCTCATTCACATATTCATGTGTTTACACTTGTCATTTTTTTGGGATTGGATTCATTACTCATATATATTCTAGAAGACAGTTACAAGTTTACACTTTTTAATTGTTTGGTACAAAAATTATTAACTAGCTTACCAGCACTATTTATATATAGTGCCCCTATACTTAATTTTTTACATACCAAGTGGCTGCATTTGATGGGCACAATGGCTGCGTTTGATGGGCATAAGCGGCTGAATTTGATGGGCACAAGTGGCTGCATTTGGGCACAAGTGGCTGCGTTTGATGGGCACAAGTGGCTATATTTGATGGGCAAGTGGCTGCATATGATTGGCACAGGTGGCTGCATATAATTGGCACAGGTGGCTGCATATGATGGGCAAAGGTGGCTGCATTTGATGGGCAAGTGGCTGCATTTGATGGGCAAGTGGCTGCATTTGATGGGCACAATGGCTGCATTTGATGGACACAAGTGGCTGCATTTGATGGGCAAAGTGGCTGCATTTGATGGGCACAGTGGCTGCATTTGATGGACACAAGTGGCTTCATTTGATGGGCACAGGTGGCTGCATTTGATGGGCACAGGTGGCTGCATATGATGGGCACAAGTGGCTGCATTTGATGGGCACAAGTGGTTGCGTTTGATGGGCACAGTGGCTGATTTTGATAGGCACAATGGATGCGTTTAATGGGCACAATGGCTGCGTTTGATGGCCACAAGTGGCTGCATTTAATGGGCACAGGTGGCTACATTTAATGGACACAAGTAGCTGCGTTTGATGGGCATAAGTGGCTGCGTTTGATGGGCATAAGTGGCTGCATATGATGGGCACAAGTGGCTGCATATGATGGGCACAAGTGGCTGCATATGATGGGCACACGTGGCTGCATTTGATGGGCATGGCTGGATTTGATGGGCAAGTAGCTGCATATGATGGGCACAGGTGGCTGCATATGATGGGCACAGGTGGCTGCATATGATGGGCACAGGTGACTGCATATGATGGGCACAGGTGGCTGCATATGATGGGCACAGGTGACTGCATATGATGGGCACAGGTGGCTGCATTTGAAGGGCAAGTGGCTGCATTTGATGGGCACAATGGCTGCATTTGATGGGCACAAGTGGCTTCATGTGATGGGCACAAGTGGCTTCATTTGATGGGCACAAGTGGCTTCATTTGATGGGCACAAGTGGCTTCATTTAATGGGCACAGTTGGCTGCATATGATGGGCACAAGTGCCTGCATTTGATGGGCACAAGTGGTTGCATTTGATGGGCACAGTGGCTGATTTTGATAGGCCCAATGGATGTGTTTGATGGGCACAGGTGGCTACATTTAATGGGCACAAGTAGCTGCGTTTGATGGGCACAATGGCTGCATATGATGGGCACAAGTGGCTGCAATTGATGGGCACACGTGGCTGCGTTTGATGGGCACAGTGAGGCTGCAATTGATGGGGGGGTTTTAGTATTTTTCAGTTTGTTTACTCCCCCCCAAAAAAATTTTGAGCACCAGCCGCCACTGGGTATGGACTCCATAGAGAGAGATATTATTTTGCCCCTGTACAAATCATTAGTAAGACCTCATCTGGAATATGCAGTTCAGTTTTGGGCGCCAGTTCACAAAGAGGATGTTGGGGAACTGGAGAAAGTGCAGAGAAGGGCAACCAAACTGATAAGAGGCATAGAGGAGCTCAGCTAAGAGGAAAGATTGGAGGAACTGAATTTATTATCTCTTGAGAAGAGGAGATTAAAGGGGGATATGATCAGCATGTATAAATATATAAGACATCCATATAGTGAACTCGGTGTTGAGTTATTTACTTTAAAGTCATCACAGAGGACAAGGGGGCACTCTTTACACCTGGAGGAAAAGAGATTGAATCTGCAAATGTGGAATGGCTTCTTACTGGATACTAATATTTATAGGTAAAGTTGATCCAGGGAACATCTGATTGCCTCTCAGGGGATCAGGAAGGAATTTTTTCCCTGCTGGAGAAAATTGGATCATGCTTTATTGGTTTTTTTTTTTACCTTCCTCTGGATCAACTGTGTATATGGAGGTTTTCTGTTTGTGTGTGTTTTTTTTCGGTGTTGGTGGAACTGGATGGACTTTTTTCAAGCAAATTATCTATGTAACTGTGTATGTAAGATTGCGCCATTGCCCGCCCCTATACATCCTTCCAGAATTATGCGGTTAAACTGCAATGAAGAAATGAATATACATTATAAATGGACTATAGATATGCTTTAAGATGGGTGATCTGCTTTATTTTCTGCTATTTTTTTCAAATTAACTCAGTCCTGAGGATACCTGGTGATTCTTTTGTACATTAAGAGTATCTTTTACAGTGTTCACACTATAATGCACACTATAATGCACAAAAAAGAGCTATAAAAATGCTTTTCTGATGGCTTGCAGTCAAAAGCATTTCTGTGCATTTTTATGCACATTTCTGCATGTTTTCATGCATGTTATGTGTATTTTTATGCATAGTCTTTTCTTACCAAATGGTGTGTTTCCTCTGAGCCAATTGTTGTGGATGATAGGTGCGTTGTGTTACGTTTATGTGCATTTACATGTATTCATGTGTGTTCCTATTTTCCTGATAAAATGCAAACATGTAACAGCACATGGTGTGACTGGGAACTGAAAACTCTTTAAGGCTGGTTCACACCAGCGATTGAGATAGCATAAAGCCGCTGGTGTGTGATAGGAGGATAGCAAGGCTGATACGCCAATCACAGCACATCACACTGTTTACTTTATTTTAAACAAACTTCATTGAAATGTCACACAATGACATTTAATTAAGTTCTATTGGGTGTAGTGCAGTATTTTTCTGTTTTCAGCACTCCACCAAAATGCAATGGTGTGAACCAGGCAGGTAGGATACAAGGCATTTTGCCCTCTCTTGTTTTGCGCTGGAATAGCCGCCCAACACAGTCTTATTGCAACTGGTATGAATATGCCATTACACTGGTTTGGTGAGTACCTAAATATCCCCTACATTTCATTTGATGGCACAGCATTTCTTGATTTTTCAGGGGTTTCATTGCATTGGAGATTGATGTATCATACTCAAAGCTCCACAATTCTCTGCTATTGCTATTTCTATCCTCGCTGGGTGGGTGAGCAAGGTGGTCAATTTCCGGAGCTGAGAGGGGGCTCTTCAATTAGGCAAATTAGGTGGCCCATGTAAACGCAAGGCCTAAGGCGACCGCTTAATTTGCCTAATTAAAGAGCCGCCTCTGCCGCCCCTCTCAATGTTCTGCCAGGGTCCAATGGACCCACCGGGACCTATGGTAGGGCTGGCACTGTCCCCAGGTATTATTTCAAGGAAATATGCAAATTTTAAGATATTAAAACAACTTTTGAGATATCATCTACAAGGTAAAGCTCATGAGAGTTTACTGATTGTGTTTGCATCTGCTAAAACCAGGAACACAACATTATTTTTATCCTTCTGAAAGATCTTAGAGGAAAGCTGAAAAATAAAATATAGCAGGAACAGTATATAACACAATAGCATTTTATTTTCTTTGGCTAGAAAACACAATGCCTGAAACATTTTTTATCTGATCCATTTTCTGCCTGGAAACATTAAAATACCACAATGACTGTCAGAGCATTATTGAAAAAGGTTCCAGTTGGTTGTAATTGAGCAATAATTTCCCTGGATGTGCATTTACAAGATGATAAATAGTTTATAGCTAAAGAAAAATTGAATAAATAAAAATTTCTGGCTTTATTGGATGGAGCAATTTTTATGCATTTCAAATGCTGTATAAATTGAACTCTCAGGGCCAGCAGAAATGTTCTTGTCGGTAACCAAATGACTCAGTGAACTAGATGTACTTGTTTCTTGTTCGTCTTTACAGTTATCAGGTCTGACAGCTAAGTACTTTATTTTAAAATCTTTTTAGGTCCTTTCCATCTGTCATAATAAGGTATTCGACAGATCTGACTGCTCTGGCTTCCTTGCAGTCTGTAACATGTTTTACTGCATGACTATGGTATTAAATATGGCTTGTTACCTGCTATACCAATAATCTCACCCTTCCATCTAATGACCACACCACACAAAATTGGAGTAAATTGGCCATAGCAGCCATTTTATTAACCAAAATATAAATATCAAATAATTAACATATCAATAACATATAAAAAAAAATAACATACAGTTTACTAAAGAAAGGAGACCAAGGTCTCAATAATCAAAAATCGTACCTGCTAGTCACTTCTAAGGCCTTCAGCCGCAAAAACTACAGACTCGGAGACAACTCGAAGGTACACATACACCAACTGGGAGCCGTACCTCAGACGGGTCCCCACACAATACCTTTTTAGTGCCAATATGACCTAAAAGGACCTTGCACAACCGGCTCTCTAGGACACTCAAGTCCCAAAACATGAAATAGTCACCAAATGTAGGGCAGGAGGGCGGGAAGTTGTTCCAGGCTCTTCTTTCTTCCGACTGGAGACCACTCCCTTTTCCATTCCCTAATCACTTCCCCCCCAAAGCTCCACCGAGCCCCCATATCCTACTTTGAACAGCCCTAAATTATGCACCTGAAACGCCCAATTGCTATTAACTTCCTGTACCCCAAGCCCCTTTAACCCCTGTCATGTTGGCCTTTCGTTTATTGCCTTGGGGTTCTACTCTGGGCCTCTCTAAATATGGCTTGTTACCTGCTATACCCATAAACAAAATTAAAATAAGTTGCGCTAAAAAATGAGCAATCACACTTAAAGTGACACAAAGTAAAAATGACAAATATTCAATGGTTACCATTCAAACAAATGTCCATATGCACGGTACAATAAAAAATAAAAAAAATAGAATGATAATGAAAAAACGAGTGCACAATATTGATAGATGTATGGAGAGATGAATGTAAATGAGTCCACTGAGGGTATAAATTCTCCGATATCCGTCACCATTCACTGCACCACTGATGCCATCACGCCACATGTGACCCCGCCACATGGGTGATTGTTTGTTTTTAGCTAGCCGGCTGTTTTAAATATATCTTTTGTACATGTCATATTGCGGGTGTTACCCCTTTTTCTATTAGCATTAAAGGCTCTCCTTTTAAATGTTACTTCACGATTGGAGTCTTTTTGTTTTCACACTCGGGGCTCTGAGCCCGAGTGCATTCCTTTCCAGATTAGAGCGTCCATTTGTCGGGCTTTTTTCCGCACCTCGCTGAAGCAATCTACGTTCATTATTGGAAGACGCTGAGGGTTCAGAGGCACCTGAAGACTCACTTGTCCCCGCAGAGGGCCCAATCTGCCTGCATTTATGACTCCGCTCTTGATGGGGTCCACCTGCTCTGGTAAGGGTTTCCACCTATAGAGCTTTCTCTTCAGGTTGAGATCCGTCTCTCTCTTTCCATTCAATTTTACCTTCAGTGAACGGTGACGGATATCGGAGAATTTATACCCTCAGTGGACTTTGCTGTTCATATATATTCATCTCTCCATACATCAATATTGTGCACTCGTTTTTTCATTATCATTTTCTTTTTTTTAATTTTTTATTGTATCGTGCATATGCACATTTGTTTGAATGGTCACCATTGAATATTTGTCATTTTTATTTGTGTCACTTTAAAGAGGGAGTCCCGCGAAAATAAAAAATGTAAAAGTCAGCAGCTACAAATACTGCAGCTGCTGACTTTTAAAATAAGGACACTCACCTGTCCCAGGGTCCAGCGATGTCGACATCTGAGACCAAATCGTCCCTCTGTCCTCGGGTGCTGCCGCCGCCATTCTCTGTAAGGGAATCAGGAAGTGAAGAGCTGCGGCTTCACTTCTCGGCTCCCTACTGCGCATGCGCTAGTCGCGCTGCGCTTCCTAACTGGTCCCCGCTGTCTCTGGGACCCGTGTGTGTCCCAGCAGACAGCGAGCGCGGTGGGGACGGGAGGGGGCATAGACTCCCGTGGGAGTCTATGCTGGAAGTGGGTGCAAATGCCTGTCTTAGACAGGTGTCTGCACCCCCCTCTCCCCTGAAAGGTGCCAAATGTGACACCGGAGGGGGGGAGGGTTCCCCTCCGCTTTAAGTGTGATTGCTCATTTTTAGCGCAACTTATTTTAATTTTGTTTACTTGCACCATAGGGATATTTGATGGTTTTTTGTTGCAGCTTTGATTTATACGATGTGTTTTTTTTAGCGCAGTATTTATTTAATTTTTTTTTTTTTTTGCTATACCAATAACCCTATCCTTCCATCTAATGACCACACTATGCAGAATTGGAGTAAATAATAATAATTAACATATCAATAACATATCAAAACTTAACATACAGTTTACTAAAGAAAGGAGCCCAAGGTCCCAGTTGGCATAAAACCAAAACTGTATCTGCTAGTCACTTCTAAGGCCTCCAGCTGCAAAAAACACAGACTCAGGGACAACTCGCAGGTACACATACACCAACTGGGAGTCGTACCTCAGATGGGTCCCTACACCATACCTTTTTTGTGCCCATATGACCTAAAAGGACCTTGCACCCTGCCACCACCATGCAAACCTGACACCTTACGTTTGAACGGACCTCCACACCCTCAGGGCCCTCTGGATACCCTCCTCCAAACCAAGACACCACATATCAATACCAAGAGCATTCAAATGAATGGTGTCCCCACATAAATATCACCAAGGTTTTCAAATCCAACACGTGGTGGCGTACCGCCAAACCCCTATTGCGCATCAGAAATTGTGCCACCTCCCGATTTACTTTTACCCTTACCTTGTTAAGAGCCATAACTGACCTAGCCCACCTCCATTGTGTACGGGCCACCATATCCAACCATACTATCAACAAGTCTGGGTAAACTAATCGAAGCCGAAGAAAGTCATATTTAACATCCCGGATTAGCTCCCTCATGGACTGTATCCCTAAATCTTTCCCCCAGCATGCACCACTAACACATAGGGGGCTCTATCAAGCTGAGTATAACGCTCAACCTCAGGAACCACTCTACTCCACAATAGACCGAGCATCCCGATCCAACGAACCACCGCCTCCTCCCTTGGAATGCCCAATTGATGTCCGTCAGGCCGTACATCAGCTCTTCTCGCTCTCCAGTGGATGTACGAGTGGCCCAATATCCAAATCAAGCAGGAGTCCTTCCCTGTGAAGAAAAAACAACAAAACACCACACACATAGAAGCGAGAACACAAAGCCAGCATCCCCCCGAAAAAAACAAGAGGAGACAAACAGGACAGCATACAGGCACAAACC
Organism: Lithobates clamitans; assembly: GCA_037952925.1. Lineage (NCBI taxonomy): Eukaryota > Metazoa > Chordata > Amphibia > Anura > Ranidae > Lithobates > Lithobates clamitans. The sequence goes on along the minus strand of JBBGZY010000911.1, from coordinate 7,120,072 downwards.
CCACATAGACTAACATAAATCATAACAAATGAGGACGTACATACAGGTGATAACACCGAGATTCCCACCTGCCAATGCGCCGCAAGGCCCTCTCACGTAACCCCCATTGCGTCACTTCCATTGCAGCCCCAATACGAAATGAGATGCAAAGTCAGACGGACAAAAACCCAAGACAACCAAACACCTCCTGAACACCACCATCAACTGATACCGAGACAAGGCCGAACCATCTGCATGCAAAAAAAAGGGGCCAACGCGACCAAGCGTAACTCCAAACAACGCGAAATATCCAAATCAAGCAGGAGTCCTTCCCTGTAAAGAAAAAAACAACAAAACACCACACACATAGAAGTGAGAACACAAAGCCAGCCTCCCCCTGAAAAAAACAAGAGGTGACAAACAGGACAGCATACAGGCACAAACCCCACATAGACTAACATAAATCATAACAAATGAGGACATACATACAGGCGATAACACCGTGATTCCCACCTGCCAATGCGCCGCAAGGCCACCTCACTTAACCCCCATCGCGCTGCTTCCGTTGCAGCCCCAATACGAAATGAGATGCAAAGTCAGACGGACAAAAAACCAAGACAACCAAACACCTCCTGAACACCGCCGTCAACTGATACCGAGACAAAGCTGAACCATCCACATGCAATAAAAAGGGGCCAACGCGACCAAGCGTAACTCCAAACAACGTGAAACAACCTTATCTGTCCTGGATCTTCATATCCAAAAAAACACCTAATTTTCACTACATTGCACATCAGCCAACTGCAAACCATCAGACCCTCATCTAGAAGAACAGACCAATTCCCCTATGTGCAGCGTCCCAAAAAATGCCAAAGAAAAAGCCTTCTGAAACAACAGGGCCTCATAGGCCAACAAACACACATCGGGAAGTACTTGAAACAACAAACCCAACAAACTCAAAAGACACTGGACCATCCACCGGCGACACCCCCTACAGTAGCCCTTTACTGCTTGCCGAACCAAAAAATCCTTTTTACAATGCCTACGACTCAACAACTTGAACAAAAATGAGAACCCCGCCAACTTACTATTCAACACCGACACTCCCTCCTCCACATTCCGACCTATAAAATACAACACCAAGAACCCGTCATCACCCTCAACTACTGCCCCACCCAAACCACGGACCAGGCCGAACCACTCCTCCCAAACCTTCGAATACACTGACCAGGTAGCCTCACCCACCGACCGCCGAATCAGCATCGCAGTCACTTCAAGGCAATCTGCCACAGCTGTGCTGGACAAGGAACTCCCAGTTGCGCCACTCCCGGAGCCAATGAGAAAAACTTGTCCCACTGAAACCAAGAAAGAGCATCGGCTAAGGAATTAGTGCAACCCGAGACATGAACAGCATATACAAAAGCATTGCAACATAAACAAGCTAACACCAAATGCCGCATGATCCGACAAGCAAAGTTTAGCTTCCCAAGAAGCACCTGAAGTTGACACAGGGTCAACCTGCCAGCCCCCTGCGCTGAAACCACCACCGCCTGCAAGTCCATCAGCTTGTCTTTCGGGAGGTGGCATTCCATGACCACAGTGTCAATCAAAATACCAAGAAAACTCAGTACCATAGCTGGACCCTCCGTTTTGTCCGCCGCCAGCGGAATGCCAAAGTGCTCCGCCATGTGCTGAATCATAGCCAACAAAACCCTACAACGATTAGAAGCGGCCGGCCCAACACACAGAAAATTATCCAAATAGTAATTGACAGATGGAAGCCCAGGCACCTCTCGAACCACGCACTCAAAAAATGAACTAAAGGTTTTGAACAATGAACAAGAAATGGAGCACCCCATAGGCAAACATTGATCAATGAAATAGCACCCTGCCACTTACAACCACAAGTGAAAACTGAAATATAGGGAGATCTTGTGAGCCACAGATGAATCAATGCCTACAAAAAATAGGTAGATGGTACTAATCAGCTGCAAACGCTGACCACGTTTCATAACCGTGCATATAATCATATAAATAAATAAATGCGTTTGCGCTAGATAAATTATGGTGATAAAAGTGAAGAATCGATGTGTAGAAAAATATATATAAATATACCAATAGAAATATTATTTCATAAACAACAATCAAAAAATTTTTTTTAAACAAAGTGCGACGTGCATATAAAATACTAAAATCCAAGTGTCAACTCAGGCTGAGATAGTGCTCACTGTTTCAAATAATTGATAAATAAAGTTCATAAGTGTTGATGAATTTAAAGTGCATATATAACAGTGTCCATCAATGATGCCATCTAACATGCTTCATCCAAAAGTGCGATCAAAAACATGCTCCAGTGCTCTCCTGTGATAACCCCAAAGGCATATGCGCTCACCTCAGAGCGTGTGACACAGTAATCAAACTATGTCAAAACATGCTTTTGAGCCACTCCTGGGCTCTAAGATACTGTGCAAGTGCTGACCTCCAATTATTCAATGGGCATCGTTCCAGTTCATGAATGAAAAAGAAAAAGCTCCATAGTGTAACATAGTAAAGGATTTATTATAAAAAACACACTCTCCCCGCAATGGGGTACTCACATTGTTCAGGTGCGTAAGTGCACCATCCTAATACAGGCTTCTCAATGTAAAACGAAACCCTGATATGGTGTGCGGTGTGGTAAGTAATCTTGTCTCTTCCTCCGTGCTGACAGCTCCGTCCTGGCCCTCCCCCATCGGCATGATCCGACAAGCAAAGTTGAGCTTCCCAAGAAGCACCTGAAGTTGACACAGGGTCAACCTGCCAGCCCCCCGCGCTGAAACCACTACCGCCTGCAAGTCCATCACCTTGTCTTTCGGGAGGCGGCATTCCATGGCCACAGTGTCAATCAAAATACCAAGAAAACTCAGTACCGTAGCTGGACCCTCCGTTTTGTCCGCCGCCAGCGGAATGCCAAAGTGCTCCGCCATGTGCTGAATCATAGCCAACAAAACCCTACAACGATTAGAAGCGGCCGGCCCAACACACAAAAAATTATCCAAATAGTAATTGACAGATGGAAGCCCAGGCACCTCTCGAACCACGCACTCAAAAAATGAACTAAAGGTTTTGAACAATGAACAAGAAATGGAGCACCCCATAGGCAAACATTGATCAATGAAATAGCAAACTGCCACTTACAACCACAAGTGAAAACTGTCAGGATTTACAGGCAACAAGCGAAAAGCGGATTTAATATCTGTTTTTGCCATAAAGCCCCCCGACCATAGAGACGAACCCAACGCACTGCCGCATCAAAAGAGGTGTAGGAAACAGAACACAAACCAGGATCGATGAATTTATTCGCCGAACCCCCTCTGGGATACAACAAATGATGAATCAACCTAAACTTGTTGGGTTCCTTCTTAGGGACTACCCCAAAGGAGAAACCACCAAATTATCCAGAGGCGAAGAGACAAACAGACCAGCCATATGGCCCAGCTCAACCTCTTTTGCTAATTTCTCAGACACCACCTCCGGGCGAGCCAACGCCGACCTCAAATTGTTCACAGGTTGGGGGGGTGGGGAAGCCTACACAGAATATGAAAGCCCTTGGCGAATCCCAAAGCCAGCAGGTCCGCCGCCTCACGGTTTGGATACCTACCTAGAAACGGACGCATCCTTTCCATGCTCACCGGAGTCCTCCCTTTTTCCCGCAAGCTCCCCTGCCTTTGGCTTTTTGTGTACATCTATTAAAAGAGTGGGAGCCCCCACAGCCAGACCACTCATGTTTAAATTTGCACGTCATTCCAAACTTGCAAGTCTCATAATTTTCAAACGACCAGCAACACCCCTTTCTTTTGTTGGCTGACTGTCCAGAGGAAGAAGCTCTGCAGGCCCCTGACTGAAAAAAATGAAGTCCCCAGCCCGCGCCGAGGTCATGAGCCACATCCAAAGACTAAGATCCTTGTGGTCCCAGCTCAAGGATGGATGTAATGCCTTGTGCTGACGGAAGTGCTTGTCGTACCTGAGCCACGCCAGTCCCCCCGTAGACTCGATAAGCTTCCCCTATAGCATCCAAATAACAAAATAGAGCAGAGCAGTTATCCGGAGCCCTTTCCCCTATAACACTGGCTAAAATTGCAAAGGCCTTATCAGACTCCTACTTACCAGACCGGTGAGTCCGCTTGGGCAGAGAGTAGGCTCCCTTACGCGTCCGACTCGCGGCCCCTGGTAAGGTAACAAGAAGCACAGGAGTGCGGAGTGGTATGAGAGCCTGTGAACTAGAGTCCAGATGTTGGTGGAATAGCAGTCTATGAACAGCAGGTGCAGGCTGGAACACAGGCGATGAGACTGAGCAGGATGGTCAGGAGACAGGCTGGGTTCGGCAACAGACGGGCAACAAGGTACAATAGGAGCAGGCAGAAGCGGAGTCAAACAGGCCAAGGTCGGGTACAGGCAGCAAGAAGGGGAATCCAAGGGCAATCCGGGTCGTCAGGAGATCAGGTAAACAGGAAGACAAGACAGGAAACAGGAACTACGGCACAGGAAGCTGATGATCAGGCAGCACTGAACAGAGTGCCTGACAAACTTAAATAGGCTGGCTTGCTCACAGGCACTCCCTCTGGTGGCCAATCCCATGACCAGCAAGGTGAGCTCTCTGACAGTGCCCCCTCCCCAAGGGCAGCCTCCGGATGCCCAGCCGGGCCAACCTGGAGGCATGAACATTTCTGAAAGTCTGCAAAAGTTCCGGGGCATGCAAATTGTTTTCTGGTTCCCAGGAATTGTCCTCCGGACCATACCCCTTCCATTTGATAAGATACTGTATTTGATTGCGCCTTTTCCTACAGTCCAGGATAGCCTCGATTTCAAACTCCTCCTCGTTATTGATCATAACAGGCTTAGGAGGACTGGTACTACGGTTGGGGAAAGGATCAGGAGCGACCGGTTTCAGTAAGGACACATGGAAAACCGGGTGTATTTTGAAGGAGTCCGGCAGACTGAGCTCGTACGCTACGTTGTTTATTTTTCTTCTCACCGAGAAGGGTCCCATTAATTTAGGCCCTAGTTTCCTAGAAGGGCAAGCCAAATTTAAGTTAGTTGTGGACAGCCATACTTGATTGCCAGGTTCCAGGATAAGCTCCCCGCGCCTCTTCTTGTCGAACGTCTTTTTATAAGAAGCCTGGGATTGGGCCATTGTTTCCTGCAGATGTTTGTTGTTGGTAGAGAAGAATTCCAATGTCTCGGTCACTGCAGGGAGGGAACATTCAGGTATTGAGCTGGGTAGAAAGGAGGGATGAAATCCATAATTGGCAAAAAATGGCGTCTGGTTGATGGCTGAGTGCAGGGAGTTATTGTATGAAAACTCCGCAACTGGTAGCAGAGAAACCCAGTCATCCTGGGAAAAGGCAGAGAAACAACGGAGGTATTGCTCCAAGGTTTGGTTGGTTCTCTCCGTCTGGCCGTTTGTCTGAGGGTGATAGGCTGAAGAGAACGCTAACTCAATTTCGAGGGAACCACACAATGCCTTCCAGAACCTGGAGGTGAATTGGACACCCCGGTCCGAGACGATATTAGAGGGAACCCCATATAATCTCACAATTTCTTTAATGAAGATCTTCGCCATTTCCACGGCTGAGGGTGTGCCTTTCATAGGCAAGAAGTGAGCCATTTTTGACAATCTATCAATTATGACAAAGATGGTAGAGAAGCCTTCGAATGGGGGCAGTTCCACAATGAAATCCATCGCGATCATTTTCCAAGGTCTGTCAGGGATGGGCAAGGGTTTCAGTAAGCCCCAGGCCTTCGTCCGAATATTCTTGCTTCGGGCACATGTGTGGCAGGAACTGACGTAATTCCTACAGTCCTCGGCCAACTGTGGCCACCAAAAGGTGCGCTGCACCAGTTCGGTTGTCTTCTGAGCCCCGAAGTGCCCAGCCAACTTGTGGTCATGGCAAAGCTCTAGTACTGGTACCCTAAGGCTCTCAGGAACCATGATCTTCTCCTTATGCCAGAGTAAACCATCTCTTAGGCTGGTCTCAGTGGGTTGGGGTATAGTTGTGGAAGCTTGCCTTATTCTGAAGATTAAATCCCCCTGAAGTAATAAAAAATTTCCTGCAGGCAGGATAGTGTCCGGAGGGACGGTTTCTTTGGAGTCATGGAACATTCGTGAGAGAGCGTCTGGTTTGATGTTTTTGGAGCCGGGTCTGTAGGTAATATGAAATTGAAAGCGAGAGAAGAAGAGCGCCCATCTGGCTTGTCGCGGTTTTAGTCTCTTGGCAGATCTCAAATATTCCAAGTTCTTGTGGTCCGTGTAGATTAGAATAGGATGTACAGCACCCTCCAAAAGATAGCGCCACTCCTCCAGAGCCGTCTTGATGGCCAGAAGCTCCCGGTCTCCTACATCGTAGTTTCTTTCAGACACCGATAATTTGTGAGAAAAAAAAGCTATTGGAAACAGAAGGGACTTGGGGCCCTGACGTTGGGAGAGTACAGCTCCTACTGCGACCTCTGAGGCGTCAACCTCCAACACGAATGGCAAGGCAGAGTTAGGGTGTTTGAGGATGGAGGCTGACGTGAATAATCCTTTTAATTTTTCAAAGGCCAATTGAGCCCTAGGGGTCCAGCAGAATCGGGTTCCTTGTCTTGTTAATTCAGTAATGGGGGCGATGATCTTGGAAAAGTCTCTGATGAATTTCCTATAGAAATTGGAAAATCCAACGAAGCGTTGGACCCCCTTCTTGTCCGTAGGTGCGGGCCAGTCCAGGATGGCGGACACCTTTTGAGGGTCCATTTTAATACCTTCCACTGAAATGATGAGCCCCAGGAATTGGATGCATTGGAGTTCAAATTCACATTTATCGAGTTTAGCATACAGCCCGTGTTGTCTGAGCCGGGCGAGGACATTCCGGACGTGCCTGCGATGATCAGTCAGTGATGATGAGAAAATGAGAATGTCATCGAGGTAGACGATGACGTAGAGATCCAAAAATTCCCGGAAGATGTCGTTCACAAAATGTTGGAATGTGGCTGGGGCATTGCATAGACCGAAGGGCATAACGCAATACTCGAAATGCCCAAAACGAGTGAGAAAAGCGGTTTTCCACTCGTCCCCCTCCCGGATACGGATTAAATTATAGGCTCCGCGAAGATCCAGTTTTGTGAAGACGGTTGCCGTTCCTAGCCTCTGGAATAATTCAGGCACCAGGGGTAAGGGGTAGCGATTCTTGATCGTTATCCGATTTAATTCCCGGTAGTCGATACATGGCCGAAGGGAATGATCTTTTTTTCCCACAAAGAATATGCTTGCGCCGGCCGGAGATGTGGACGGGCGGATTAACTTTTTCTTTAAATTCTCATCAAGGTATTGTTTTAGTGTATCCAATTCCTGCTCAGTCAATGGAAAGATCCTACCGAAGGGTACTTCGGTTCCAGGTAGCAGCTCTATAGGGCAATCATAGGGCCTGTGTGGCGGTAGAGTCTCAGCACCTTTCTTGCTGAATACATCAGAGAAATCTCGGTAGGGTTCTGGGATGGCTTGGTGTGAGTTGGTTTCAGGGTGTAGGCCGAGGAGTTGAGGTATCTCATGGGCCATTCTTGGCAGGCAATGTTGTTGGCAATAATCAGACAGAAACTCCACTTTCCCAGAAACCCAGTTGATATGGGGGTTATGGCCCAGCAACCACGGCATGCCCAGGATGACAGGGAACAGAGGAGAAGAAATGACATCTAAACGGAGGAATTCCTGGTGTTGAGAGTTTATAGTAGCTATTATAGGGATAGTCTCTTGAATGACAGGACCGGAACGGAGGGCAGAACCGTCTGCAAGATGAACAGCCAGGCTCTGGGTCTTGAGTCGGAGTGGGATATCATGCTGAGCTGCAAAGGCCTGGTCCATGAAGCAGCTGCATGCTCCGGAATCAACGATGACTGGAACTTGGATAGCCTTTCCGGGAAGCTGCAAAGTGACAGAGATGGTAAGGTGAGTACTAGGTTTTGGCATGATAGTAGCACATATACGAGCAGAAGAACGACACTTACGCGTCTTGTTGGGGCAGACGCTGGCGTAGTGCCCAGGTTCCCCACAGTAGAGGCATAGGTTACGTCTTCGTAACTTCTCTTCGGGAGTCAAGGAAGGACGGAGCAGACCAAGCTGCATAGGCTCTGATGTGTCGAAAACTGGAGAGGTTGGAGGAGCCAAAGGCCTACTAGGAGGACTGGGAACCTGTGGAAGCATCCAAGTGGGTCGATAGGCACTGGTAGACCTTTCGGTGCGTCGTTCTCTCAGACGACGGTCAATTTGGATTGAGAGGTTAATTAATTCTTCCAGGGTCTGAGGTATCCCAACCCGTGCTAACTCGTCCTTGAGTGGATCGGACAAACCCATTCTAAAGTGATGACGCAGAGCCGCGTCATTCCATGCCGTATCGGAACTTCAGCGCCTAAATTCAACGGCATAGTCCTCCGCTGCCCTGCGGCCTTGCCGAAGGGAGTGCAGGGAAGCTTCAGCAGAAGCGGTTAGTTGAGGATCCTCATAAAGTTGAGACATCGCCAAGAAGAAGGCGTCCAGACTTTCCAGGGCATCCGACTTTTGTTCCAGAAGGTGATGGGCCCAGGTTTGAGGCTCACCGGACAACAGGGAAATAACAAAGCCCACTTTGGTGGCTTCTAGGGAGAAGGTCCGAGGCTGCAGAGCAAAATAGAGACTACATGCATTCCGGAATGCACGGTATTTACTACGGTCTCCAAAAAATCTCTCCGGTATAGGTACTTTGGGCTCTGGAGGGAGCATGACTACGGAGGGTGCCCTGGTTGCAGACGAAGTCCCCTGAGGATTGGTAGGTGCAGACAGGGCCTGAACACGTTCCTCTAGTCGGGTATAGCCATCCTGTAAACTTTTGACTGCTTGGGTTAATCCTGCCAAGTGTCTGCAAAGTTCGTCCATAGGGGAGGCCCCCTGCCCGGACTCGGTCATGGCTGCCTGATACTATCAGACTCCTACTTACCAGACCGGTGAGTCCGCTTGGGCAGAGAGTAGGCTCCCTTACGCGTCCGACTCGCGGCCCCTGGTAAGGTAACAGGAAGCACAGGAGTGCGGAGTGGTATGAGAGCCTGTGAACTAGAGTCCAGATGTTGGTGGAATAGCAGTCTATGAACAGCAGGTGCAGGCTGGAACACAGGCGATGAGACTGAGCAGGATGGTCAGGAGACAGGCTGGGTTCGGCAACAGACGGGCAACAAGGTACAATAGGAGCAGGCAGAAGCGGAGTCAAACAGGCCAAGGTCGGGTACAGGCAGCAAGAAGGGGAATCCAAGGGCAATCCGGGTCGTAAGGAGATCAGGTAAACAGGAAGACAAGACAGGAAACAGGAACTACGGCACAGGAAGCTGATGATCAGGCAGCACTGAACAGAGTGCCTGACAAACTTAAATAGGCTGGCTTGCTCACAGGCACTCCCTCTGGTGGCCAATCCCATGACCAGCAAGGTGAGCTCTCTGACAGGCCTGAAGCCAATTGGTGAATGAGCCTATATCGCCTCTTCTCTTCTTCCTCCTTCTTGCTGTCATTCAACTTACCTCTATCCAGGTGAAATTTTTCCAGTGGAAGAAGGGAAAAAATTTTAACGTACTCACCCCTCCAAATTTTTTCTTGCACTTCCTGCTTGAGTTGTGATCCTAGCGGCCCCTTAAACAAACATACACCTCACATTTGGCAGAATCTGCCAAACGAACCTGGTCTACCTCCTTATCCAGCGCCTTACCTTGTCCGCTGTCCATTGCACCATCGTCCCCCGCCGCAGGCATCTGTCCCGCCACTTGTCCTGAAGAAGGTGACACCCCCGGAGCTGCCAGCGGCGGACCAGACAATGTTCCAGTCCCCGCTGCTAATGTCCCACCAGCCACCGCCGGAGGCCTCAGTACACCTGCTCCTGAACAAGCAGGAGGGAACTAGGCCACCGTGGGCAACCCTGTACCTGATGAAGGGTCCAGCCACCCCAAAACGTCCCTCAACCCCGCCAATAGCTGCGCCAGATCCTGCGCTCCCGACACTGACCTACCAGAATCTACCACAACCCTAGCCCCTGACAACACAGACCCCACACCATTCAAAGACCCCTGAACCCGGTCCCCCAGCAACAGGCACACACACAGAAGACACAGAGGGTAGGCCTAAAGGCTGCTTACCAGGCTGCCATGGAATTGGATCTCCACCAGCCATCACCGCGTTGCTCATCGCCACTCTCCTCCACTGTGCTGCCCTGGCCCGTTACTCCTGGCGCCTGCTGATGTTGTCTGTGGCATCATCAGCTGCTATGTTCCCTGAGGGCCCAGGCCGTTCCTGTCACTGACAAGCGGGGCTCTCCTCCCGGCCGAGCGGGACAAACCTGCTCTCCCTGCTCCTCTCACCATCCAACCATGCATTCTTCCAGCCGTCACGCAGTCATTGGATCTCCGCCCCTCCACCGGCACTGTAGAAACAGGGACACCGGCTGCTTGAGGTGACAGGCTGGTTCCTGAGGAATACTCACTCCCACTGGCCACAAAACCACTCCAGAGTGCCACAACAGGAGCCTGATCAGCAGCAGAGGGATGAGCTGCACAGGACACTGCAGCATCATCCCAGGAGTCACGCTGAGGAAGAGGATTCCTCCCAGGCAGCACCACCACCACTGCTTTGGGGCAGGGGCCGGAGGGTCCCTAGAGGCAGACTCTGTGGGGCTCCTAAGGTGGCGCTGGACCCTGGGAGACACCTCTGGGCTGAGGCACTCTGGAGGCCTAGACCTCCGAGCACGTGCAAAGCAGGGGGTGAAGGGACAGCACCCCCCTGCCCGGCTCCCACAAGTAGACCACTGACCTGGGAATGTATAGCTGGAGTATCAGGGTCTCCAAATCCCTCATAGTTGAAAGGGAAAGCGACTGCAGGAGCCCTAACGTGTGGGAAGTTGTTCCACACTCTTCTTCCTTCCGACTGGAGACCCCCCTTTTTCGTCCCCTAATCACTTCCCCCACAAACCTCCACCCAGCCCCCATATCCTACTTTGAACAGCCCTAAATAATACACCTGAAAAGCCCAATTGCTATTAACTCCCTGTACCCCAAGCCCCTTTAACCACTGTCATGCCGGCCCTCCGTTTATTGCCTTGGGGTTCTACTCCGGGTCTCTCTTTATTTACATTTTATTTGCTTTTATGCTAAGTATTAAAAGGAAGGCATGCATATACATTAATATGTAAAAGAAAAAAACTCTAGACTATATTTGAATATATTTAGTAATCCAGCATTTGTATGGATGGAATGGTCAAGCCAAAACTGATTTTACCTTTTAATGGATCCTGGTTGGTGGTATTAATCATCTTTTTATACACCAGTCACACTAATCATATCTATTTTTAAGCATTTACCCTAAAGCCTAGCGTACACGGCGCCGAATGTCGGGTGGCATTGGCCGGTTCAATAGAAACAACTCGACTGGCTTCTGTCAAAGGGGCATGACCAAAAAAGGTCTGCCGATCTGCATCCAATTAGTGCTCTTAGCTAATGGCTGAAAGTATTGACCGGAGAGTTCTGGTGTGTGGGGGAGGGGCTGTCCCCCTGTCAGAATACAATAGAATAGCAGGGGAGATCGCTGTACTAACATTGGATTGTTAGTACAGCGGCTCCAACATGAGCTGTCAGGATTTTTTCAACCCACTGGGTTGAACGAAAAAAAAAACTAGTGGTATGTAATAAGGCTTAAAATATCATTATTATCTAGTTCTTTCCTCCCCAGCCTTGGCTACATTCACACGGCTGCACAGGGACAAGCAGGTGTGACCACCGTCAAGAATCACCAGATTCGAATTGCTGCCTGCACACACTGGGGTTGATTTCCTAAAACTAGAGAGTGCAAAACCTGGTGCAGCTGTGTATGGTAGCCAATCAGCTCCTACCTTCAGTTTGTTCAACCTTGAAGTCAATTGGTTTCTATGCAGAGCTGCACAAGATTTTCCATTCTCCAGTTTTAGTAAATCAACCTTACTGTGTGTAGACAGCAGCAGCTGTCAGTGGTGGCTGTCAGATTTGTACTCTGTGCAAATCAATGGCCACCACTGTCACGGTTACATGGACATAGAGATTCCAAACGACCTGAGATGCAGCCAGTGTGCTTCCAGGGTGGGCATTTCTGCAGAGTTTTGGCTACACACAAACTGACTGCAGCTAATCAGCTAATTTATATGTGGCCAGAGGCAGTGTTAAGACGCCTCTAAATGAAGATAACTATCTGCACCCATGTGGCTTTGTGAATGTAGCCTTACTGCCCCAGTCTCCCCCCATCCCCTTTTAATCATAGATTTAATTATGTAATCCTGGAGGCTACCCTAGGACCCTAGGATAACATGTGGAAATTGCAACTTGCTTAGAAAAGCCCTCTTTCCCAGACTGACATTGATCCATCAAGGCATTTTGCATATCTGCTTGTAGGAACAAGTCCTTTTGCTTTCTTCAAGGCTGACTGCTATAGAGTGGAGTACTGAGGCTGCTATGTTTTCAGGAAACAACATACAGCAACCTGCCAGAGTCTCCCACCAGCCATGATCTGCCTGAATTGAAAAGAGAAGCACAGACACACAGTGATCACATCACTGGGTATAAAATAAGGTATGTACCTACCCCCTTCTCCTTCTTTCATAGCAGTCAACAACAACACTGGGGGATTCAGGGTATGTGGGGACGTATGATCTTGTGACAGTGCCTCAGTGTATCAGCCATTGGCTTTTTTCAAACACAGTATAATATATACCTCTGCCATACAAGTTCTTATTCAGGCACTTCCTGTTATAGGGTGGTCACTCTCTGTCCCCGCCTCTCAGTTATGCTCCTGCACTGCCACTCTGTCAAATGGGCTTTCCATGGAGACTAGAAATGGACGTTTTAACATACATTGTACATGCATAGTCCACTGTTATCAACTTTTGGAAACTCGTACTCAATAAATGACATGCTGGAGACCAGCAGCTCTTAGATGCAACTATGGATGAAAAAAAGTGAAAACTATACTATTTACATAAAACAGGTATTGTTGATTATACACTTGCCATTTAGTTGGGGGTTACACAAATGCTTTTTTTTTCCCTTGGAACAGGTGTAAAATCCCCATAAAGGGTTTTAAACAGTAGAGGTCCTCCTTGAGCCCCCTCCTCTACAAGGGTCTTCTGGCCAATCTGGTTACATCACAAGCCCTTCCTTATTTCCTCATCTCCCCATCTCAGCTTCAGCGAGATGTCCTTAATTCTGCATTAAATGGAGTGCATGTAATGCTGGCATTAGGATCAGTAGTCCAAGCTGACATGATGTTACCTCAGGGGTGGGTCCATGACAAGAAGTGGGTTAAATTTGAATTCATCACAGTACAGTATACTGGACCAGGTTATCATTAGCAGCTTTTATGACTAATGCAAGTTTGCCTGGTAATGTTATTTTTAGTGTGGGCAGACATTGATTTGAAGGCATTAATAACCGTATCAAGTATGTGCCTTGGTTAAAAAAATGTGCCTTGGTTTTCTGATAAAAAATAGTGCTTTTTCAGAATGCAGGCTCTGTTTTGCCTCTAGAGTATGCACATCCTGTTCAACACACTGAAAAACTGGGTCAGTGTTACGTAAGGATTAATGCTGTAATGTTTCTCTTCTCTAGTCCCAAAGAGAAGGAACAGAGCTGTATCTTCAACCAGCGATGTAATCCAGAAAAAAGAACCTGTGTTACAATGTTGGTGGGAGGAAGAGATGACATATGCATAGGAAAATGTCCTAATTGCAACATATTTTTTGCTGGGGTGTGCACATATACACAAAAGAGAGCAATTTCCATGCCAAAGAGAAGAATGGGCTATAGCATAATGTGCTAATTCAGCTAACCAATAAAGCAAAATAGTGTTCAGTTATTGTGTCAGACATATTACAACAACATATTTCAGATTCTAAATACTAAGCATGTGTGATCTCACAAATGTTATTACTAGAAAACAAACTTTTTCAAACTTTTTACCCTATAGGAACCCTTGAAATAACTTTATGGTCTGTGAATATTATTATATCTACAGCCCACATTACATTGCTGTTTACTTAAAGGCCATCCTTACATCCTTATTAGCATTCATGCAAAAGTCACAAATTATATCCTTTCAAATGTTTTTAATATGTGCAAAATGTTGTTTTATGATATTTATGTTGTTTTAGCAGGGGGAATTGTAATATTTCTTTGACAAATTCCATTTAAAAAAATGTCAACTTGGATGCAATTAGAATTTGTTATAATAATACATGCTATTGTATGAATTTCTTTGTAAAATATAAGCAGTGCTGTATGCAACATATTCGAAGAACATTAAATCCTTAGAGAAAATACCTTAAGAACATGAAATCAGAAGGGAAATTACCTTAAGAACATTTACTTTTTTATACTTTGTATGAAAAATCACTAAAACATTTAAAGAACGGATGCAGTTTCGCTTAAAAAACAGTTATGCAAATGTTTATTATAAATGGACCCCTTAGTCTTACTCTTCTGGCTCTGCCTAATGATGGGTACCAAAATTAGGGGTGGAGCAAAAACTGCTAATACAACAACAATGTTTTACAGCTTTGTGCCCATAATAAAATCTTGACACTGTGGTATTGGGTCTATTATACTCAAGTGGTAGGTGCTTTTTCAATCAGTTGCACCAGTCCAAACTCTATTTAAGCGCATAGAAGCCCACTTTTATTAAACAAAACTGAAAGTTGTATACAGATCAGTTGCCCACACAGGGGTTCTTTCACATCGATATGCACAATGGTAATATCAAGCCACCCTGTCCCCTTGTTGGCAGCAGCGCTGCTTTTGTTACCAGTCCCTCTGACTGTGTTGTCCAGCCCTGTTGGTTCCCTTGGCTCTCCCTTGGCTCTCTTAGCCTTTAGTCGCAGTGCCTCTTGATAGGGCTTCTCCTGACACCAAGATAGGAGCCCACCCGACTCCTGGAATGAGACCTCCTGGCTGGGACATCCTTGACCCCCGGGTAAGAACCACTGTCTACAGGCTGCTGGTTCGGCCACCTCTGACCCGTGCGTGAGACCTCCTGTCTCCTGGTTGGGGCTCCTCTGAACCCTGGGTAAGACCGCCTGTTTCCCACACTGGAAGCTGTTTCAAAACTGGGAGCTCTGAGATATCCTCAGACTTGAGTGTATGACAAACCTGCACACTTGTGTATCCATAGAGGTTGCAGGCACCTAGTAAAATCCAGACATAGGATTGAAAGTTCCAATCCAGAACTACAGTATCTGAAGAAAGCCAAAAACATAGCTTTCTCCGCTCAAAAACGATAGTCCAGAATCCCACATTAAACCTAATGGCAATCCTGTGTCTTATTCTCCTCCATTTTCACAGTGACAGGGTCTCGCTCTGTCACTCACCCATAAAACACCCATTAAGCACAAAACATTACCATAAAATCAACAGAATAGCGCACCAAAAAAAAGGACATAAGCAATATATGACATCAAGAAATAAAGTAAGTTGAGCAAGATTATTTGGATGCGTTAACACAATGCCCCAATCTTCCTTAAGGCATCAGTTACTGTATATACAAATAAAGTATGTGTGGGCTTATTCTTTCAGTGGAATGGTCCACATCTCAGTATTATTATTTTTGAACAGAACTACTGTATCCCAAAAAAACTAATTTCAGAACCAAATTTTGGGGGAAAAAAATCACTAAAAGACTTAATGACAGTTTCATATTTTAATACTTATATATATATAATATATATATATATATATATATATATATATATATATATATATATATATATACCGTATATACTCGAGTATAAGTCGTTCCGAGTATAAGTCGAGGCCCTAATTTACCACAAAAAAAATGGGAAAAACTTATTGACCCGAGTATAAGACGAGGGTGAGAAATGCACAGCTACTGTAATTGGAAAAGAGGGTCAAACAATGGCAATTTGCAGCATCACTGTTCCCATTTGCATGCCTCACTGTGCCCATTTGCAGCCATAGGTCCCCTGAACTTCAAACTCAGTAGTTAAGGGTTCCTAGATGCCCCCTAGCTGCAGCCAAAATTTGGGGTCTCTGAACCCAAAGGGTCCCGAAATGACATTGCTGCAGATGGACATAGTTGACCAAATTTGGGGCCCCGTATCTCGGGGCCACTTAGTGCTAGGAACCCCAAATTTGGTGTGCAAACCCAGTGGAACTAGCACCATAAAATTTCCAAAGCTGGGGTTTCTAGCACCAAGTGGCCCCGAGATACAGGGCCCCAAAAATCAGTTCAGAAAATGTCAAGCACTTTTCTACAGCAGAGAATGACATTTTCCGAACCGGTTTTGGGGCCCCATATCTCAGGGCCACTTAGTGCTAGGAACTCCAGCTTTGGGTATGTTATGGTACCAGTTCCACTGGGTTTGCACACCAAATTTGGGGTTTCTAGCACTAAGTGGCCCTGAGATATGGGGCCCCAAAGTCGGTTCGGAAAATGAAATTTTTTGCTGCAGAAAAGTACTTGACTCCAGTATAAGTCGAGGGGGGCACTTTCAGCACAAAAAAATGTGCTGAAAAATTCGACTTATACTCGAGTATATACGGTATATATATATATATATATATATATATATATATATATATATAATGTTAAAAGATTATTAAACAAGGTAAAGATAAGGCCTAAATCATTCTATACATGGCTCAATGTACATACAGTATCTCACAAAAGGGAGTACACCCCTCACATTTTTGTAAATATTTTATTATGTTTTCATGTGACAACACTGAAGAAATGACACTTTGCTACAATGTAAAGTAGTGAGTGCACAGTTTGTATAACAGTGCAAATTTGCTGTCCCCTCAAAACAACTCAACACACAGCTATTAATGTCTAAACCGCTGGCAAGAAAAGTGAGTACACCCCTAAGTGAAAATGTCCAAATTGGGCCCAAAGTGTCAATATTTTGTGTGCCCACCATTATTTTCCAGCACCGCCTTAACCCTCTGGGGCATGGAGTTCACCAGAGCTTCACAGGTTGCCACTGGAGTCTTCTTCCACTCTCCATAACAACATCACGTTGCTGGTGGATGTTAGAGACCTTGCGCTCTTCCACCTTTCGTTTGAGGATGCCCCACAGGTGCTCAATAGAGTTTAGGTCTGGAGACATGCTTGGCCAGTTCATCACCTTTACCCTCAGCTTCTTAAGCAAAGCAGTGGATGTTTTGGAGGTGTGTTTGGGGTCGTTACCATGTTGGAATACTGCCCTGTGGCACAGTCTCTGCAGGGAGGGGATCGTGCTCTGTTTCAGTATGTCACAGTACATGTTGGCATTCATAGTTCCCTCAATGAACTGTAGCTCCCCAGTGCCGGCAGCACTCATGCAGCCGCAAACCATGACACTCCCACCACCATTCTTGACTGTAGGCAAGACACACTTGTCTTTGTACTCCTCACCTGGTTGCCGCCACACACTCTTGACACCATCTGAACCAAATAAGTTTATCTTGGTCTCATCAGACCACAGGTCATGGTTGCAGTAATCCATGTCCTTAGTCTGCTTGTCTTCAGCAGACTGCGTGTTTTTCTTGTGCATCATCTTTAGAAGAGGCTTCCTTCTGTGACGACAGCCATGCAGACCAATTTGATGCAGCGTGTGCTCTGAGCACTGACAGGCTGACCCCCACCCCTTCAACCTCTGCAGCAATGCTGGCAGCACTCATACTTCTATTTCCCAAAGACAACCTCTGGATATGACGCTGAGCACACCCACTCAACTTCTTAGGTCGACCATGGCGAGGCCTGTTCTGAGTGGAAACTGTCCTGTTAAACCGCGTCATGGTCTTGGCCACCGTGCTGCAGCTTAGTTTCAGGGTCTTGGCAATCTTATAGCCTAGGCCATCTTTATGTAGAGCACCAACTCTTTGTTTTCAGTTCCTCAGAGAGTTCTTTACCATGAGGTGCCATGTTGAACTTCCAGTGACAAGTATGAGAAAGTGAGAGCGATAACACCAAATTTAACACACCTGCTCCCCATTCATACCTGAGGCATTGTAACACTAACGAGTCACATGACACTGGGGAGGGAAAATGGCTAATTGGGCCCAATTTGGACATTTATTTAGGGGTGTATTCACTTTTGTTGCCAGCCGTTTAGACATTAATGGCTGCGTGTTGAGTTATTTTGAGGGGACAGCAAATTTACACTGTTGTACAAGCTGTATGCTCACTACTTTACATTGTAGCAAAGTGTAATTTCTTCAGTGTTGTCACATGAAAAGATATAAAAAAATATTTACAAAAATGTGAGGGGTGTACTCACTTTTGTGAGATACTGTATATCTGGTCAACTGGTTGGCATCCCGTGGCTTTGGACACCATTGGGCAGAGGATGGGCTGTTTTTTTTTTTGAAGGCCTTATGAGCTTCCACCATCAGAAAGGCTGCCAGGGAAAAGGATGAAACAATTAATTATTTTGTGAAAAGACTATACATCTGCCAAATTGTGGATTATTTCAGTTCTCTGAACAAGTGTTTCTAACCACAAAATGCACCAGAATTACATAGTTAATATGTGCCAGCAAATGTTATCTCCTCTCTTTGACCGAGAATATAATATGTGGAAAATATAGGCTATCATGTTTTGATAACCTTAGTGATGAAACATATTTGAGAGGGACAAAAGACCTAAAAAATATATGTTGGGTGACTGAACCGCGTGTAGGTTAATTAAGGCCTGATCTTTTTTTAACTTTTTTAATTTATCTTTTACCACATTTTAGGTATGAATAAAAGGATTAAAATATTAAGATGTGCCATTAGGTGTGTTCGTTTTTAATTTGTTTACAGAGTCTGGTATTGAAAAGGCACAGTTCTCTTTGAATATTGTATTATCAGTCACTGGAGTTTAAAGTTGTGTTGGAGATTTTTTTTATTTTATTTTTTATTTCATTTTATACAGTATCTGGCAGACTCTCACACTTATGCACTTTGGTACAGGCCTTTGCGCAGAAACATGACCTAGCATATTGTATTGCAGCCAGTTTCAACCAGGGTTCCTCTGGAGGTTGCTATGGGGTTTCCTGATGTTGCCTGCCTATTTCTGGGGCCAGCACCCCTTGGCATAGCCAGAAGCGTGCTACCAATGTTTTTTTAGCTGTCTTAAAGAGTGGCATTCAGACCACTACTGTAACAGTAATGTTCCTACTGTCACCTAATGGGTTGGTTTTAGAACAGGTTCCTTTAAAGTATAACTAAAGGCAAACATTTTTTTTGTATAGGGTAGAGAGGGGTTAGGGCACCTACCAGTTTTAATGCTGTCTGTGCCCCTGTTAAGGATTCAGCCTCTCTGTTTGTCCTGTTTGCCATTATCATTGAAAGAGAATGAAAAAGAAATTCCCCAATTTTGGGTTGTCCCCAGAAAATTGACAAAGGGGAAATCTTCCAATGGGGAAACTAGTTCTGGTAACCTGGGGTCCCCAATTGAATATTCCTTTAAATATTGTGCCGGGGGGGGGGGGTCTCTTTAGTCTGCCTGTAAAGTAACCCATCTTTCCCATGTTCATAACAGTACCACGGCAAAATGACATTTCTAAAGGAAAAAATGTGATTTAAAACTGTTGGCGGCTGTAATGTATTGTCGGATCCCAGCAATATAGATAAAAATCATTGAAAAAAACACCTGCGCCAAAATAAAAAAAAAATGGCGTGGGGGTCCCACCTAAAATCCATACTAGGCCCTTCAGGTCTGGTATGCATATTAAAGGGAACCCCGCGCCAAAATTCTAAAACAAAATGGCGTGGAGGCCCCCCTAAAATCCATACCAGGCCCTTCAGGTCTGGTATGTATATTAAGGGAAACCCTGCGCCCAAAAAATAAATAAATAAATGGCGTGGGGGTTCCCCCTAAAATCCATACCAGGCCCTTCAGGTCTGGTATGGATTTTAAGGGGAACCCCATGCCAAAATAAAAAAAATGGCGGGGGGATCCCCCCAAAATCCATACCAGACCCATATCTAAGCACGCAACCTGGCAGGCAGCAGGAAAAGAGGGGGATGAGAGAACACCCCCCCTCCTGAACCGTACCAGGCCACATGCCCTCAACAGGGAGGGTGCTTTGGGGTCCCCCAAAACACCTTGTCCCCAAGTTGATGGGGACAAGGGCCTCATCCCCACAACCCTTGCCCAGTGGTTGTGGGGGTCAGGTGAGCGGGGGGCTTATCGGAATCTGGAAGCCCCCCCTTAACAGGAGGGCCCCCAGATCCGGCCCCCCTATGTGAATAGGTATTGACTACATTGTACACCTACTTATTCACCAAAAAAGTGTCAAAAAAGTAAAAATGTCAGGAGACATTTTTTGACAACTCCTTTATTAAAAAAAAAGTTCCCACGACCACCTCGATGGGAGGCGACTGCAGTCTTTTCTCAATGACATCTCTTATATAACCAAGGGTGGGGTCACCTGGTGACATAACTGGGTGACCCCCCCTTCTGTGACATCACGTGACATCAGAGCAGAGCGGGGTCACCGTTTACATCACCGGGTGGCCCGCCCCTGGATATATAAGAGCTGTTATTGCGAAAAGGTTGCAGTCGGTGGGACGCCTCCCATTGAGGCAGAATTTTTTATTTTATTTTTTTTCTCTGGACCATCGGCGTTGTGATCGAAGATAGATGGACATGGCAGGACCCTTTCTTTTTAATAAAGGAATTGTCCAAAACTGTTTCCTGTCCTTTTTACTTTTTTGACACTTTTTTGGTGAATGAGTAAGGGTATCTGGGGGCCCCCTTGTTAAATGGGGCTTCCGGATTCCGATAAGCCCCCCGCCTGCAGACCCCCACAACCATTAATGCACCTGCCCCATGTTGAGGGCATGTGGCCTGGTATGGTTCAGGAGGGGGCGAGGGGCACTCTCCCATCCCCACCTCTTTTTTCTGCAGCCTGACAGGTTGCATGCTCAGATAAGAGTCTGGTATAGGTTTTGGAGGGACCCCCACACCATGTTTTTTTTTTTTGGTGAGGGGTTCCCCTTAATATCCATACCAGACCTAAAGGACCTGGTAATGGACTGGGGGGGGACTCACACCATTTTTTTCAATGATTTTTATCTATATTGCTGGGATCTGGCAATACATTATAGCCGCAAACAGTTTTAAATGACATTTTTTCCTTTAGAAATGTCATTTTGCTGCTCTCATTCATTACACTATGTACGGATGCTATGTAAGTAGCCTTACATAGTGTGGGGCATGGATTTAGCCCCCTGAGCCATGATTGGCCAAAAGCCACCTGCCTCAATAGAGCGCGCTGTGATTGGCCAAAGCATGCAGGACAGCTGCATGCTTTGGCCAATCATAGGACGCCAATGCACTGCGATCTCGATCTCGACTTTGCTGCGAATGCCCCATAATGTTCTAAATTCGGCAAACGCCTGATGTTCGAGTCGAACTTACATTTCACTCGAACATCAGGCTCATTCCTACTCCCTAACTCTTTCCAAAATGAAAAAAAAAAAAAAGGTTTCACTATACTTCTACTTTAAGACCCTAAAATGATTTTAAAGTTTACACTGGGCTAATGCTATGCTGAATGAACTCACGTTCAGTCCCACACAGGTTTGTTAACAAGATTAGATCCCAAATTCAAACCACATTGAAATCAATGGAAGGCAAATATAAGAATTCAGTCCTGTTTCTCGGATAACATGCAAAAGCATTACCAAAAAGGGCATGGGGAGCTTGTCAGTGGCCTGGGGGATGGGCACCAAAGAAAACCAATGTTTGTTAGTGGTATCACTTATCAATGGGGAGAGGGTCTTTTCAGGTGGCTTAAAGGGCAACATTGAAAATATAAAAATCCTTACATGCCTATGGGATGTCTAAAAGCTGTACATGATTTCACAGAACATTGCAATTCTCAAGGACAGCACCAGTGACACTGTATTGTGGCATCACTTAAAATGCATGTCTAATGATTTATTTTACCCTTTTATTGCTTTTTAGCTTACAAACAGAAGCACCAACCCAATATTATTGATATTCCTTCAAAAAAATATTTATTAGGTAGTTTTTTAAAGACAACTAGTGTAGCAGTGATAGACCATGAGTGCCATCAGTAGTATAAGCAAAATAGCTAAAATCTGTTGCAAATTCTATAACTTGAAAAAAAATAAAGCTAACACTATTTACTTCATAGAATTTGCCAAACAGTGGCAAAGCAAGTCACATAGTGTAGCTTGTAATATTATTTTCAGTACCACACTGTAATGTGTACAAAGTTTAACAAAATGTCAAACACTAGGTTCATGAAAACACCTCAAAACTACAAACACACACTCCAGAGATGAAGCAGTTGTTAAGGTGAACTTAAAAACTTACAGTATCATGTTTAAGTGACAGCAGCAAAACATATGGCACATTAACTGGAGAATATGTAGGCAGTTTGATTAGGCCCTGGGCAACAATGTAAGAGGGAGAGATAAAATACATTTTTTCTGTATTAATCTTTTTATTAAGATCTCAAGTAACAATAAAAAAACATTATAAAGTAGCTAAATCAAGTTCAAAAAGGAACTGTCATCATAGTCAATATGTAAGAAAATGGCGACAATAACATAAATGAAGGAAGGGGGCTCAGCCAAGATCCCATGAGAAGTCCGTAAGTAGGTATGGGAAACTGCGCTAAGGTGATCGACTATGAAGAGTCACATGTAGTACTACATGTTCGACCATATTCTAAGAGAAGGCCAAACAACAGATGGGCCTTGTATTAGGCCAACATGGTAGGCCCAGCGGAGGGGTCAAGAAGGACTACATCTGCCCATCCTACAACCCAGGCAGGTGATAACTATAATAATGAAAAATAAACTATAACAAATATAGGAGCCACAATGGCACCAAATAATAGGGTTGTACATCTATCATGAGAACATGGAAAAAAAGAATACATGTATCCGCATCAAATCCTTTAAGATAACTTGTCACATATAGAACCTAGACAGAAACATTAAATTGGGGATAAAGGCCCGACTAGGGAACCAAAATTGCACTAGGGATTGTTTATCCTGTAGGACACAAACATTTTTGTGTAGCATGATCCAAGTAAAGCTTTTGCTTCATTAAAGCTACAGTAAGTCAATAACTGGGCTTTTCCAAGCAGTAGTGATAGCTATTTTAGCTTCCAAAAACATTATTAAAGTCTGTGTGGATCTTTTCCACAGGTTCGTTGAGCAGAGCGATCCAAGGGTCTTTAGTAAAAAGTATATTTTTTCAATAAATACAGAGTATGATATTGCAAAGACAACAGCCATTCATATTGTATAGACCTGCTGCACATTATACAAGCATTTGTACTTGGTAATTACATTAGAGGAAAAGACAAGGCATAAGAAAAGCAAAGCATAAGCAAAAAAATAAAAATAAACTCAGCTTATTATGTCACAGTCAAGAGCCAGAAAAAAAATTCATGGACATGCTGTACACCATATAAATGTTTTACTAGCCCATAATGTAAGACAGAGGGATGTGGTGTTATATTTCACTAAATTAGAGTGCAAATTTCCAGGGCCAAAAGCAAGTGAAACAGAACTGATTTGTTGAGCAGTATGTTCTCTTAGCTAAGATGCTAAGAATAAGGGGACACTTAGATTTCATCTTGACCCCTGGAAGGTCTTACCCCTTTCATGACCAGAGCATTTTTGCTATTCAGCATTGCTTTACTTTAGGCTGAGTTCACACTATTGTGAATTGGATGCAGCTTTCACTGCATCCAATTCGTATGTCAGCAGATTGTGACCAGCTCTCTATGGAGCTGGGTCACACATATCCGGAGTGGCTCTGGTGCGAATTGCACAGGAGTCCTGTGTGTCTTCTGGTCAATTTCAGGTCCGAATTCAGCCAAAAATTTGAACTGAAATCGGACCTAAAAAGGTGAACCGGGATGCACCGGACCCCTGCTGTGAGCCGCTCTGTCCTTCAGTGTGAACTCTGCCTTAATTGGCAATTGAGTGGTCATGAAACACTGTACACAAATTAAATTTATATGATTTTTTTCACACAAATATAGCTTTCAACTAGATACCTGGGCTGGGACTGACACTCCAAAGAAGATACCTGGGCTGGGACTGACACTCCAAAGAAGATACCTGGGCTGGGACTGACACTCCAAAGAAGATACCTGGGCTGGGACTGACACTCCAAAGAAGATACCTGGGCTTGGACTGACACTCCAAAGAAGATACCTGGGCTGTGAATGACACTCCAAAGAAGATACCTGGGCTGGGACTGACACTCCAAAGAAGATACCTGGGCTGGGACTGACACTCCAAAGAAGATACCTGGGCTGGGATTGACACTCCAAAGAAGACTCTTGGATATGACAATCTGTTCTTGGGAAGTTTTAGGATGTGAGAGCGCTATCAGATTACATATCCACAGGAGACTAGAGAGCAGTCTTTTATTTGTGTTTGCCCTCTTTAGTTACAGTATAAAGAGGAAGCCTGCCAATTAAAGAAATATGTAGGCACCATTACTGAACTGTCCTTTTATGCTGAGGCAATGGCTTGTTAGCTATCCCCAGATTTCTCTTATAGTGCACTGTACGGGATTTCAGATCTTTTATTATAAAAAAAAGGAACACTAAATGTTTATTATATTACAGTACACTGTTTTCATTGCAGCACCTCAAGGGATTATAGCCAGGAAAATATTTGTTTGCCAACATCTTCTTCACATTCTGGCAGAATACTGCATGTTATGATATTACATCTGATTCAAAATCAAAAAGTTTGAGTATCCCATTACCATGTTACTTTAGTTATTCATCTGCTCAGTGTGAGCAGGGATAGTGCTTTCCTTTTCATACTTTTCTGTGTGTGCTGTGTTGGGCAGTCACAGTGAAGAGGTTTTGTGTTAAGACTAACATATGCAAAATAGCCCCACAACAGTTCTTCATAAATTATTCTAGCCTAAGTTTAAAATGGGAATGCAGGGAAGCCCACACTGCATGCGCGATTCCTGCAACGTCTTCCAAATGCACTGGGTGTGCGATCTGCTGCGGTGTCTATAGATTCCTAACGACAATCCAAATGTAGATTGCAAACACAGTGCGCTTGCCTGCACTGGATTGCATGGTACCGCAGTACGTTGTAATCTGGTTGCAGTGTGTTTTTAAAAGTAGTACATGTACTACTTTTGGTGTAATCTCAGCACATTCAAATGAATGGGCTGAAAATTGCATTGCACTGAATCGCACATGAATCACAAAGCGTGCTCCTGTGCGATTCCAGTGTGAATGTTTTTTTATGTCTTTGTAATAGATTTACTGTATGATGTAATTTTTTTTTGTTTTCATTAAAGTAGATATAAACTCAAGTTTTGCACCCACAATTAGTGAACAGTGGGTGCAATGCCAGACTCCAGTAGATTCTTCCTTCAGCTCTCTAATCATACCAAGGTTGGACTTTCAGTTGCAGAGCTGAATGAAGTGTCAATGGACTACGAGAACATTGATCTACACACTCACACTACACACTAAGTTCGTCTGCTGTGGTGGCACATAGGACTTGTAGTTCATTTATTCACAGATCTCTACGAATGAATGATGCAGCTGTGTGGGCAGAGCCTCACCACGCAGCCACTCTGATTTCAAAAGTGACAGCATCTGAAGGGGAGAAGGACCCCTGCACACAGGAAGGGCATACTGGGGCTGGTTTGCTTAGCAACACATGTTACACCTTACACCTTGCTGCAAAAGATGGTGTTAGCTATTAAATGTAATTTTTAGGTTTACATACACATGAACATTAACTATATAAAAAACATATATATATATAATATTATTTCTAAATGTTCAAATGGCAAGGCTTGCATTGACTACACAGGCTCCAAAATATTGTTGCCCTTTGCTACAAACATTGCAATTTAAATATATCACAAAAAAATCACAACCTTAGACAGATTCTTAAACTATATCTCTGGCTAAGGGATACGACTTGAATAGTAAAATAACCCTGTTATTTACACAGATTTCTAAACAATGCCTTAGTACAATGCCTTGAAATTACTTTCCATTCACTGCTTCTTCATTTCCTTTGGCTCCTAAAGCATGGTTTGGAACATGAACAATATGCCCCATTCTCCTTACTGGCAGACCAGACATATTTATGCTTCCTATCTGAAATAAAAAGACTAATGATGCCTTTCAGTTTTATGCTGTTTGTTAAACTGGATATTTTTTTTTAGTAATCAAACTCTATAAATGTAGGATATCTATTAATAAATGTAATTGTGATCATGACTGTGAGCTACAACGTAAAAATACATTTCTTATAATTAAGGCACTGTGCAAGTGTCTTGTCTGTAAAGAATGATGCAAGTTATACATTTTAGGATATATAATGTGAATAACAAACAAAAACCAGGCAGGCTGCGCTTAGAGACATTGCCCTTTTCAAAATAAAAAAAAACTAACATGATATAAGTTGGTAGGTCCCTGCTGAATCCTCTTATTAATAATTCAATCAGTATAGATATCAGGAAAAGCTTGCTGAATCTTGAAAAAAAAGTTAATAATAAAATACAATAAAGTGATTCAAAAACATGTTTGTAAGTCTAGTTGTCTTCTCCAGAACTGACCTTGTTGTGTGTGCCTGTGATAGAGTCATTATATATTAACTTCTTTGAAGAGTAAATATTGAATTGACTGATGCAATGTTCTCAGTAAAGTGTTAGGAACATTGAATCACAAATATCTGTGGCCATATGGCGCAACAGCAATCTGACCTTTTTTAGCTTGTGTTATTTAATTGTGTAATTATTTAATTATTTAATCACATTAGTAAGTTTTAAGGTACAGGCAAGTACTTTTCATGTACAGTACAAGTTTTTAAACTGAGATGAAGCTAGCTGAAAACAAAGAAATTTCATGCTCACTGTAGATAAAGGCTAGCTCCTAAGGCTATAATTTTCTCTTCAGGTATAGCTTATGTGTACAAGGCCACCCCACATTCAAAATTGTTCAGATGTTCTTGTGCCACCATTTTCTACCTTCTTGAACAGAACAGTATTCCTTGGCACACTGTGCTTTCTGTTGAACCTCCCCTTGGCACTCTTTTTGTTTATTCCGACAATTACTTAAGCTGCCCTTGCCCATATTACTCCACGTTCTCCCTTATTGTTCTAGATACACTTGCAGCCTATTAAAAATACATAATGTACAGTGTGTCTGTAATATTTCTGACTTGTGCCTCTTACATACAATCATTATAATTTGTATTTCTGGGTCAAAAATATCTCATCTCTCCCTCTTCAAATACAGCCCATTTTTTAAATTACATGCTTAAATTACATGCAACATGTCTCCATGATATTTCTGCTTTGTATCTCTAACATACTCACTGTAATTTTATACTCTGGTTCTAAAATGTCTTGGTTCTTCAAATGCTGCCTATAAAAGGCTTACATGATGTGCTCTGTAACATTTCTGCTTTCTGTCTCTGACATAATACACTGTCATTTCAATTTTTGTGCCAAGATCAAAAATGCTTTGTTAATCCTTCTTTAAATGCAGCCTACTGTATAAGGCCTACATGAAGTGTAGAGTCTCTGTAATATTTTTGCTTTATGTCTCTGACATAATACACTGTCATTTTTTATTTTCTGGATAAAAAATGCCCCATAATATCATTCCTCACATGCAGCCTACTAAAAAGGTTTACATAATAAGCAGCTTGTCTTTGTCATGTTTCTGTTATGTGTCTCTGACAGAATACAATGTTTGAATTCTGGGCCCAAAATGCCCAATCCCTTCCCCTTCATATATGGCCTACTGAAAAAGGCTTACTTTATGTGAAACATTTCTATGTAATACTTCTGCCTCATTTCTCCCTTTTCAATACAGCCTACTGAAAAGGCTTATATGATATGCAGCAAGTATCTGTAAAGCTTCTGCTGACATAATCCGCTGTCATTTTATTCTGGATCAAAAATGCTCTGTATATTCATATTCGAATGCTGCCAACTAAAAAGGCTTACATGATGTGCAGCATGTCTCTGCAATATTTCTGCTTCTTGTCTCTGACATAACGCTCTGACATTTTTATTTTCTGGATCCAAAAAGCCTCGTCTCTCGCTCTTCAATTTAAGCCTACTAAAAAGGCTTTCATAATGTTCACTGTCTCTGCAATGTTTCTTCCTCTTTTCTCTGACATAATCCACTGTAATTTTATTCTTAAATTGCTGCCCAGTAATGCTGGTGACATTCACTTCTGCATAAAAAAAAAAAAACAACAACATGAAGTATTAGTATCACTTCAACCACTTCAGTCCCGGAAGGTTTTACCCCATTCCTGACCAGAGCACTTTTTTACAATTTGGCACTGCGTCGATTTAACTGGTAATTGCGCGGTTATGCAATGCTGTATTCAAATGTGTCCTTTTTTTCCCACAAATATTGTTTTCTTTTGGTGCTATTTGATCATCTCTGTGTTTTTTATTTTTTGCGCTATAAACAAAAAAGAGTGACAATTTTGAAAAAAAAAACAATATTTTTTACTTTTTGCTATAATAAATATCCCCAAAAATGTTTTTAAAAAACAAATTTCTTCATCAGTTTAGGCCAATATATATTCTTCTACATATTTTTGGTAAAAAAAAATCACAATAAGCATATATTGATTGGTTTGCGAAAAAGTTATAGCGTCTACAAACTATGGGAAAGATTTATAGCATTTTTTTTTTTTTTATTGGTAATGGCAATGATCTGCAATTTTAAGAAGTATTGCAACATTTCAAGAGACAGATCGGACACTTTTGACACATTTTTGGGACCACTGACATTTATACAGCGATCAGTGCTATAAAAATGCACTGATTACTGTGTAAATGTCCCTGGCAGGGAAGGGGTTAACACTAGGGGGCGATAAAGGGGTTAAATGTGTGTTCCCTCAGTGTGTTCTAACTGCATGGGTATAGGACTGAGTAGGAGAGGAGACATATCGCCGTTCCTACTTAGGAAAAAACGACATGTCTCCTCTTCTCTGACAGCACAGGGATTGGCGCTCGTGCACGCGATCACGTGTGGCCCTTGGCAATTGCAACCCCCGGCCACGCGCATCGGGTCCCACCACTGTGCAGGTCTTAAAGGAAACCCCGTATGGGTACAGGGTTTCACGCAGGGGAGCCATTCTGCCCCCTTAAATAGACGTGAGGCAGTTGGGAACCAGTTAACATTGACAGGGATGATTACCTTGTCCTCTTTTATTGTTATAGTTAAAACCTTCATCCCCAAAAAACTGTTTCTGTAGCTGCTTTAAGGCTGGGTTTACACTATTGCGAATTGGACATGGGTTTTCCCCACATCCAATTCGCATGTCTGGAGACTGTGAACGGCTCTCAATGGAGCCAGTTCACACAGCTCCAGGACGACTGTGGAGCGAATTGCACAGGAGTCCTGTGCATCTTCTGTTCCATTTCAGGTCTGAATTCAGCAAACAATTTGTACCGAAATCGGACCTGAAGCAGTGAACTGGGATGTACCGGACCCCTACTGTGAGCCTATGAATATGACTCAGCCTAATGCCCCGTACACACGATCGGACATTGATTGGACATTCCGACCAAAAAAATCCATTGATTTTTTCCAACGGATGTTGGCTCAAACTTGTTTTGCATACACACGGTCGCACAAAGTTGTCGGAATTTCCGATTGCCAAGAACGCGGTGACGTACACCACGTACAACGAGACTAGAAAAGGGCAGGTCCGAAACAAGCGCGGCACCCTTTGGGCTCCTTTTGCTAATCTCGTGTTAGTAAAAGTTTGGTGAGAGACAATTCGCGCTTTTTCAGACTCGTGGTTTTCAGATCGTTTTCTGCAGTTCAGCTTGTGCTTGTGGGTTTGTATCTGCTCTTCAGTGCGTGCAGTGAGTTCATATTGGAGTTTTCTGTGCCATCTTGTCCGCTCGTTGCTGTTTTTCAGGTCGCTCTTCACAGGCCTTGTTGTTCTTCAGTGCGTTCTGTTACTTCGTTGTGAGCAGCCAACCGTTTTCTAGCCATGTTGCGTATACGTACTCCTCGTAGAGTTCGTGCTGTGCGGGGGCTTGGTGTTGGGGTCCTTTCCTTGACACAAGTCCAGTCCATGAACAGGGTGCGGAGGAGTTCAAGGACCAAGAATTGGTTGCTTCAGCGTGACCAGTTCTGTCATATGCCTTTGCTCCGTGAGATCCGTGAGAATAATCCTGACGATTTCAGGAACCTTCTCCAGATGACGGACCCCGTTTTTCACTGTTTGTTGGCTTTGCTGACCCCTTATATTACCAGGCAGGATACCTGCATGAGGCAAGCCATCACTCCGTAGCAGATGCTAGTCGCCACCCTGCGGTACTTGGCAATGGGGAGAAGCCTGCAGGACCTCAAGTTCTCGACAGGCATCTCCCCCCAGGCTCTGGGGATCATTATCCCAGAGACCTGTTCTGCCATCATCCAGGTCCTGCAGAAGGAGTATATTAAGGTAAGATTTTTATCCTTTAATATCACATTTTATTGTATTTAATGTTTGATAATATATTGTATTTCTTTCCTCATTCCCTAATTAATATGATTCCAATATGCTGTGAATGTCCCCTTTGTCCTCATTCATGCTGGATTTTATGTACTTTTTTTGTCCTTCATACATATTTGCCTTCACTTACCTCCCCAGCATGCTCTCCTGGCCCTATATTCACCTCATGTAGTCACTTAACAATGCATTTTATCAGCTCCATAGTAGTGCTTTACCCCAAACACCCCCTAAAATGTTTTAAAATGTGATTTGTGCTTAAAATTCAGGCAGAGTGCCAGAGGTTTTTTTTGGGGGGGTCCCCAAATCAGTTGGAACCCTCCCTCCCCTGAACTGCTAAGTCAGCTAATACCAATTCTCTATCTATCCTCAATCATCTATCTTCTGACTTTGGCAAACCCATACCCACTATACCCATCTCTTTTGTGGTCAGATGTATGGATGAATTCCCCAAAGCATGTAGTGCAAGGGCCTGCCTGAATACTTTCAAATGGTAATGTTTAAAGTTTTTGTATACTATTATTATCTTGATAGGTAATAGCAGAATGTCCAAATGTGCTAAAATGTGTACAGTGTGTATTTATATCTTTGTATTATGACACTTCTTACCTATCCAGTGGGCTGTCAATAGTGTAAGTAAGGAGGGGCTGGCCAAAGTAATACACATTATTTAGGCATTCATCTCTCAATGAAGTGGAGAGGGTTACCTGACCAAGAGCTCCCCCCCTATAATGTTAGAAATGGCCCATGAGAGGGGGGGGATCTGATAGGTGGACCTTAGACCTTGGTCTTTAAAAACTCCCTCAAATAAATGTTATCTTGATGTTGGCCAAGAATGTTTGTGTCTAATCTGCTTTCCCTATTTATGTGCAAAAAGAAAATTTTTTTTTCTTGTCTGACTCCACAGTTTCCTTCCAACCCACAGGAATGGCAGACTGTGGCCTCCCACTTTGCCCAGCGGTGGGACTTTCCTAACTGCGGAGGGGCAATTGATGGGAAACACGTCCATATCGTCCCACCACCCAACTTGGGGTCATACTATTTCAACTATAAGGGGTTCAATAGTATTGTGATGTTGGCAGTGGTGTCGGCTACTTATGAGTTCCTGTATGCAGGGCCGGATTTGCCACAAGGCCACCGAGGCCAGGCCTTGGGGCGGCAGTGGTGCAGGGGCGGCGCCGCTCCTGCGGCGACTTCACAGCCGCCCCCCCCTTTCGGGCTGCTCGTTAAAGTTGATTAAGGGCACCGGTGCCCTTAGAAAAGATGGCTGCGAGCCGCCCACTACTGCGCATGCGCAGTTCTGAAGCGGCCGGGCTCGGGAAAGCTCGTATGCGCTCGGCCAGGCGGCGCATGCGCAGTAGCGTGATTTCGCCGCCCGGCGCCATTTTTGAAAAGACTAAGAAGTAATGTCAGCGGTGCGGCGGCGGGGGGAGAGAGATGACATCTCTCATTGCCAGCACCGCTGTTCCGCCCTCCTTCATCTGGTGGCAGACAGGCAGTGTGGCAAGTGACATTAACATCTGGTGGCAGTGTGGCAAGTGACGTCTCCATCTGGTGGCAGCATGGCAAGTGACATCCCCATCTGGTGGCAGCGTGGCAAGTGACATCCCCATCTGGTGGCAGCGTGGCAAGTGACATCCCCATCTGGTGGCAGCGTGGCAAGTGACATCCCCATCTGGTGGCAGTGTGGCAAGTGACATCTCCATCTGGTGGCAGTGTGGCAAGTGACGTCTCCATCTGGTGGCAGCATGGCAAGTGACATCCTCATCTGGTGGCAGCATGGCAAGTGACATCCCCATCTGATGGCAGCATGGCAAGTGAAATCCCCATCTGGTGGCAGCCAGGCAGTGTGGCAAGTGACATCTCCATCTGGTGGCAGCGTGGCAAGTGACATCTCCATCTGGTGGCAGCCAGGCAGTGTGGCAAGTGACATCCCCATCTGGTGGCAGCGTGGCAAGTGACATCTCCATCTGGTGGCAGCCAGGCAGCATATCAAGTGACATCTCCATCTGGTGGCAGCATGGCAAGTGACATCCCCATCTGGTGGCAGCCAGGCAGTGTGGCAAGTGACATTTCCATCTGGTGGCAGCATGGCAAGTGACATCCCCATCTGGTGGCAGCCAGGCAGTGTGGCAAGTGACATCCCCATCTGGTGGCAGCCAGGCAGTGTGGCAAGTGACATCTCCATCTGGTGGCAGCGTGGCAAGTGACATCCCCATCTGGTGGCAGTGTGGCAAGTGACATCTCCATCTGGTGGCAGCGTGGCAAGTGACATCCCCATCTGGTGGCAGGCAGAGTGGCAAGTGACATCTCCATCTGGTGGTAGCCAGGCAGTGTGGCAAGTGACATCCCCATCTGGTGGCAGCATGGCAAGTGACATCCCCATCTGGTGGCAGGCAGAGTGGCAAGTGACATCTCCATCTGGTGGCAGCGTGGCAAGTGACATCTCCATCTGGTGGCAGCGTGGCAAGTGACATCCCCATCTGGCGGCAGGCAGCGTGGCAAGTGACATCTCCATTTGGTGGCAGCCAGGCAGTGTGGCAAGTGACATCTCCATCTGGTGGCAGCCAGGCAGTGTGGCAAGTGACATCTCCATCTGGTGGCAGCATGGCAAGTGACATCCCCATCTGGTGGCAGGCAGAGTGGCAAGTGACATCTCCATCTGGTGGCAGCGTGGCAAGTCACATCCCCATCTGGTGGCAGGCAGTGTGGAAAGTGACATCTCCATCTGGTGGCAGCCAGGCAGTGTGGCAAGTGACATCCCCATGTGGTGGCAGCATGGAAAGTGACATCTCCATCTGGTGGCAGGCATAGTGTCAAGTGACAAGTGATGGTGGCAAGTAACACGCTCAGGGCTCCCAATGATTCTGCATTATGGTGAGTTGAACTATTTCATTTTACATTACAATGTAATGATAGAAATAATGTGTTTCAATCATCCTGACACCGTACCAACCATGGTGCCTGGGATGATTGAGGCACTAACACCAGCAATTGCCCGCAAAAAATTGTTACCCCGCGCGCTTACCCTGAAGTACAATTAAAGCCAGTTTTTTTCAGTGTTCTCGTGTGTGGAGATATGTTTTTAATTGATCTATTGTAGCAGTTATCGATAAAGGACGAGAATGGTGGTGTGTGTGTGTGTGTGTGTGTGGGGGGGAGCGGCATTGAAGGACCCGGCCTTGGGGCGGCAAAGGGAGTAAATCCGGGCCTGCCTGTATGCGGACGTGGGGAAGAATGGCTGGATGTCCGATGGTGGAGTCATCGCCCGGACGGAGTTCTACAGGCACCTCCAGAATGGCAGCTTGGACTTGCCACCTCCAGAAGACAATGTGGAAGGACTCCCATTCGTCTTCGTTGCGGATGAAGCATTTGCGCTGGGGGACCATCTTATGCGGCCATTCCCTTTTGAGGACCCTCACCCCGGACCAGAGGGTTTTTAATTACCAGCTGGCCAGAGCCAGAAGAGTGGTGAGGAACACGTTTTGGAATCATGGCCAGCCGGTTCTGCCTATTTCTTACACCCATACACATGGCAGAGTACAAACTGAATCATATCATCCTGGCGTGCTGTGTTCTACACAACTTTTTACGGCAACATTCTGCCAACTATGCTGGCTCAGTTGGACCTGAGGCCGGAATTCTGAATGAACCAACCCTGACGGCGCTTGAAAGTGGCCGTCCTGGCTTGCCCCCCCGAGTGGCCATGAGGTCTGTCTAAGATACCTTGAATACTTTGCGGGTAGGGGGGCCATCAATATGCCAGACAATGTCTGAAACCTTTTTCAAATAAAAAATAATTTTAACTACTAAAATCTTTGGTGACATTTACTGCTTGTGTTTCTTTTAGCTAACCCTGACAGAAATGTGGTGAGTCCTGAAAATGGCATGATTGGGTAACATTACAAAGCACTGTTGGGTGTTATTTACTAAAGGCAAAGACACTTTGCACTACAAGTGCACTTGAAACTGCACTTGTAGTGCAAAGTGGATTTTACCTTAGGAAATAACACCCATTGTCACTGAAAACACCAATTAGAGCACAACAAAAGTTTTGGAGCGTTGAAACAATAATCCACACATTCTTGATTATCAATCTTTTTAATCCCAGCACAATCATATGTGCATTTGTAAAAGGTTTTTAAAACAAACCAACATGTTTGTTGTATAACAATTTTTTGGGTCACATTAGAAAAAGTAGAAATGTCCATTTAAGATAAAACAGGCATGTTTAAAACCAACAAGAAAGACACAAATCTTGAACTTACAAAGTTCACATTTGTTAGAACTTGAAGGCAATATCAGACATGAGTATTTACAAACTGTTTTTGATGTTGCGTTCAGATGGGGTGAAGTCACCCCTGGAAAAGCCAAATTTTGAAAATTGCACACAAATTGCCGAATGTCAATATGTGTTAGCTGCCATCACGGGGGATCAAGGGACGTGTTTTGTGGGTGCAACCCCTTCCTCCCAGCTACTTTATTATTAAGGAAGGGATTGATCCCCCAAAACACGTACATTGATCTCCTGTGATGGCAGATAGCACATGTTGACACACTGTGTGCATCTTCAAAATTTGGCTTTTCTATAATATGTCAAAAAATGGTAGAAATTTTTAGATCACAAAAAACACAAAAGAACGAAGGGATTTGGATGGGTTTTAACTCTCCCTAAAACATCAATGATGTTCTTCATTTTTCGTTGAACATCATTGATGTTTTTCTGGATGTTTTCCAAGTCCCTATTACACCCCATGATCTCCCCGATCAGGATCTGTGCACTTTCAGAGGTGAAATGATCTGGATCCACAACATCACGATCACCTAAAAAGATAGAAACAAAAACACACCATGTATTATAAATATGCCGGCATCCATCTCTTACCTGAGCCTGTGGTCGCAGACACTCACCTGTTGTGGTGACTATTTCCACCACGTCTCCTTCCTCCTCCTCCTTCTGTTGACTTTGGGGGATTTCACCTTCTTACAGAGGTGGGGGGTCTGTGGTCTCCTTGGATGAGGGGTGTCCTCCGAGTCTTTTATCCCCTATGTAAAAACAAATAGGTATACTTAGCACACAGATATTTGATGGCAGAAATAGGAATATGAAACATTGCTTGGAAGTGGGGAACAATTGTCTGTTTGGTCAGAGTTCCAAGATGTTGAATTTTTTTTGTCCTTTGTCAAGCTTGAATACTTACCTATTTTGTACAAGCTTCACAGATGGAGATACCCCTATAGTATACACTGGAGCACCTGTGTGGGCCCCCTAATAAAAAGGATGTTCTTGTGTCCCACACTAGTGCTCCTGTGTCCAGATGTGTAAACAGCTGCTGAGTGTCCTCTCCTTACACAGAATCTAGTTTGCATTTCATTCTAGTTACAAACCCATCTACACAACCAAATTATTTTCAGACAAGTAGGCCATAAAAAATGTATTCAAATGCATATGGCCAAACCAATGGTGTTTTCTAGGCCGAACGAACAATGTTTCATACGAACGAATATTGTGCCCATGAACATGAAAGTTGCCATTTTAAACTGTACAACAGTAAAGAAAAGCACATGGAGCAGCATGAATGTAATAAACATAAAGAATAGGAACACAGGGCAACTACTTTTTTGCAGCACTCTCCTGATCCTTCTGTACTGATCGTGCTCCCTTAATTTGAGGTCCGACCACAGTTTCCTGAGCTGATCCCTGGATCGCCGTACCCCGAAATTCCGGTGCAGACTCTTGACCACTTTCGCCATGATCTTGGCCTTTCTGACATTGGGGTTGGGGTAAGGTCCATACTTCCCGTCATAGTCTTCTTCAGGATGCCCACCATCTCCAACATCTCCCCAAAGGACCTATTTAAGGCCTTAAATCGTCTCCTTCTGGATCAGGACGTTTCTGCCTCTGGGCTTTCCTCCTCCTCCTCCTCGTTGGTGTAATTATCAGACACCTGCTCTGTCTCCGCCACATGCTCTTCCCCCCACTGACGAACGAGAAGGGGCGGGGAATAGACTAGAAAAAACGTCAGGGGCAGGCGGAGTTTCATGCATACGCAGTGCCTATAAAGCGTAACACGCGTGTGTAGTACTACGATCTGTGAGCGGAGGAAGGAGTGACGGGGGCGCCGATCGTGATAGCGAAGGTAAGATTTAACATTGGGCCTATACTGCTTCTAGATTGAGGCCTGTATTTGCACAAGTTTAGAAGACTTTAAGCTGATATTAGGGTTTGTCTTGTGTTGTGTCTTGCAGTGAAAATGGATATCTTGAAGGATCATGACTTTATGCCAAATTTCATAGATATGTTCAGGGAGCTGCCTTGTCTATGGCAGATAAACCACCCTGAATATAAGAACCAAACAAAGAGGAAGGCAGCACTGGATAATTTGCTTCAATTTGTGAAACCGGTGATCCCCACGGCAGACATCACCTATTTGAAGGTTCTAATTGGTGGCCTGAGGAGCACATATCTAAGGGAGCACAAGAAGCTCCAGGATTCCCAGAGATCAGCAGCAGCAGATGACATTTATGTCCCCAGGCTGTGGTACTATGACAGGCTGCATTTTCTGGCAGGTCAGACTGAACCCAGGCCAGCACTCTCCACTCTTCCTTCCACGCTTCCTTCCCCCCCAGCTGAGGCTTCTGACGCCCAACCTGGGCCTTCTGTGCAGCAACATGTGGAGGAGCCCAGCTTGAGCCAGGTATAGCATTCTTCAAAATATTTCTGGTTGTACAATCAATGATGTTAAATTAATTGTTAGTTTGGAGTACTAATTTATGATTGTGATTGATGAAGCAAAAACTAAAACTATGTCCCTTTTTTATACACAGGGAAGTCTCAGCCAGGAGGTGGCCAGGCCAAGCAGGCTGCCTGATATCCAGGTCCCTCCCCTCCCCTTCAAAGACAAAGTGGCAGGAAGAGGAGTAACCTGGAGGAGGCTGCCATAGGCCTCTTTTGGAAGGCTACTGAGGCCCTCAGAACACCTCACAGTGTGGAGGAGGACTTTACTGCCATAACTGCCTGCAAAATGATGCAGATGGAGGAGGGCCAATGACTCCTATGTGAGTTCTTAATTTTGGAAGCTCTAAATAAGGGGTTGAGGGGCCAAATAACATGTGCAACCCACATTTGTCCCCTCACCCATGGTCCTCCTCCTCCTCCTCCTCCAGGTCCTACTCCTCCTCCTCCAGGTCCTACTCCTCCTCCTGCCACATCTCCAACACCAGAGCCACAGCCGGGAAGGAAGCGTGGAAGGAAGACCAGAGAGTGATGACCCTGGGTTCAGTCTGGTCTGGCAAAATATGCAGCCTCTTGTAGTACCACAGCAGATGTCATCTGCTGCTTTCAGGATCTCTGGGACTTCTGGACCAGACTGTACTCCCTTAGATATGGACTCCTCAGGCCACCAATTTTGCTGTAAAAGAATTTATGTGTGCCCTGGGGGTCAAAGGCTTCGCCAATTTATGATGTTTATCCAGCGTTGCCTCCCTCTTTGTTTGGTTCTGAGCCCTTAATAAAGGAATTTTTGGTTCAATTATACTTGCCTATGTGTGTTTCCCTTCAAAAAGGACAGTTTTTTTGTGAGGAGGCAGGTACATTTCAAAAATCCAATGTAAATTAACAAGGGACACCAACACCAAACAATCTCCTTGAGATTAAATAATACAAGATAATAATGGTGTTGTGGTAACTTGACACACAAAACACACACAAAAATATTCTGGAGTAAAAAAAAAAAAAATAATAAAAATAAAACATCAGCCTTGAAACAAATACAAACCCCCCCCAAAAAAAACATCAGCCTTGAAACAAATACAAACCCAACAAAAAAAGAAAACAAAAAAACATCAGCCTTGAAAAAAATACAAAACAAAAAAAAAAATAGATTTTTGGTCAGATGTGACAAATCAAAATATATTGAGGGAATCACGATAAATAATAAATCAATAAGTTTGTGAGAAGTCTGTGTGAATATGAGCAGCAAAACTACTTCATTCTTCTAGCATTATAAAGAAGAAGAGAGTGCGCTGTATTAAACAATTTTAAACATTGCAGCGTGCCGAAAGTGCTCTATCCATTCCGAACGCTAATTTTACCAGACCGAGCTGCTCCGTCTCGGAATTTCTTCTGAGCATGCGTGGCACTTTGTGCGTCGGAATTGTCCACACACGGTCGGAATTGACGCAATCGGATTTTGTTGTCGGAAAATTTTATAGCCTGCTCTCAAACTTTGTGTGTCGGAAAATCCGATGGAAAAAGTCCGATGGAGCCCACACACGGTCAGAATTTCCGACAACGCTCCGATCGCACATTTTCCATCGGAAAATCCAACCATGTGTACGGGGCATAAGAGTGTAAGCTAACAGTGGGGAATGTAAGAAAAAGTGTAAGAGAAGTGGAGTCAGGAAAGGAAGATAATGGGAAAGAAGAGAAAAGTAGGGTAATTAGGAGGAGTCAAAGAATAGGATGCTTAAAGCATGTCCTGTGAGAAGACCATTTGTAAACTTATCCTGTTTGTCTGTTGTATAATGTATCTGTAATTGAGAGTATAGGGAGGTATCAAAGGTAAAAAAAA
The DNA here is from genome assembly GCA_037952925.1 of Lithobates clamitans. Classification (NCBI taxonomy): domain Eukaryota; kingdom Metazoa; phylum Chordata; class Amphibia; order Anura; family Ranidae; genus Lithobates; species Lithobates clamitans. Next base: position 7,080,974 of record JBBGZY010000911.1, on the reverse strand, counting down.
AAAAGATAAATATAATTCTGTAATTTTATATGGTAAAAATAATAAGAATGAAAAAGGAAAAGTGTTACCTGAAGCTATGCTTTAATTTGTTAGTCACCTATGCAAAGTCCATCTAAATCTACTAGTTCAACTAACACTACCCTGATCAGGTTTACAGTGCTGCTGTCAAAGGGTTGCCGCATTACTTCTCCATAGATCCAGTGTAGGACTAAGTGTAGCCACTCTATTCTGTTACTTCAAGTGCAAATACAGGGAAAAAAAACAAAAAAAAAACGAATGTAGCCACCACATCTAAGGATTGGTAAGCTGCAATATATTTGCTCACTACAAATGCTATGGCAGCCCAATAATAGTGTCACTGCTACTTGTACATGGTAACACCAAATGCAAAGACATTTGATGCACACAATGTGGATTTATATCCTTTGTGGCTATTTAGGAATATACTGAAATTAAAGTTTTTTGTCTTTGAGTTTAGTATTAAAGCTGAACTCCGTGTTTATTTTACTTTACATAGTTAATTTGGGCCAAGCATGACAGTGCTGTAAAAAGGTGGGGATCCTGGTGTCACCTGCCTGCCCCTCAACCTCAGCCAATCAGAAAATTGAAAAAAATACAAGGCTAACTGTGAATAGCTGAGCAGCGCTTAGCCTGACTCAATTTCATTCTGGCAGCAAATGGGAAGTCCCTGAACCGCTGCTGAAACACAGTGCTTTATATTGTACATAGCTGAAGCTAAATACAGTTTACACAACGCTGACAGCGGGTGCATATATTTATAAAGGAAATATATAAGGAAGGAAATAGTTAATTTGGGCAAGCTTGCCCCAAACAAACCATTTAAAGTGAAGGTAAGCATGGAGTTATGCTTTAAGAGTTACATGTTAGGGCGAGCAATAGAGTAACTGTACAAAATTACAGCTATCCTTTAACAATGTTAAAAAAATACCACCTAGGGGAAAAAAAACACCCAAAATGTGTACTCTGTTGTGTATTACTCTTCCTCCATACATGAACATCATACACAGGATCCATGCATGTGAGAAAACATGTAATCTTAACGCCTTCCTGGAAACTGTAACCTGTTCCTTTTAAAAAAAGGCAAAAAAGTTCCAAGAAAATAGGTCCTTTCCAGCTTAAGCAGCGCTCCAAAAAAATATTTAAATAAAATAAAAATCAATAGAAATGCATATGAGAAAATATCACTTTTAAAAATATAACAATTGTGACAGTCCCTATGTTGGGTAATTTCTCTCACAATTTTTATATTTTTAAAAGTGCTATTTTCTCACATGCATTTCTATTGATTTTTATTTTATTTATATATGTGGGTTTTTTTGAGCGCTGCTTAAGCTGGAAAGGACTTATTTTCTTGGAACTTGTTTGCCTTCTTTTAAATGTTATATCTGATTATAGCAGCTGCTTATATTTTTTATCTTGAGCGCTGGATAAGTGACCCTGTTTACTTCTACTTCTTGTGTAACCTGTTCCTCTTGACCCTCAGCATGAGAAACACTTTTATTAATGCAGCCTCAAGGCGTGTTATATCCTCTGAAGCTGTCTAAGATCTTTGGGTAGTTAAAGGAGGTGAGTGGCCACGATCTATGACATGTTACTGACCCACCAGCATGCAAGAGAGAGACGAGCAGTGGGTAGGGTTCACTTAGGGCGAGTGGATATATGAAAATCTGAATCCTGAAGAACTTTCATCTTTTCAGAATTAAAGTGTTTCAAATCCGAATACATCTCTAGACTAAAGAAAACTCCCAGTGGTACTATGTCATGTTATTTATTTTTTCCCGGGAAGAATCTCCTTATTACATTGTAGAAGACAGTAGCTGCCTAACTACTTATTCTAAATGAATGTTTTCATAAAAGATTGAATCTAGTTATATGGAGATAATTTAATTTGTGTTAAACACATAGCAATTACTTGCATAAATTAAGGTTGGTTTGTGGCCATTAAAGTTAAATGCATTTAATTACAGTCTGAAAAGAGGTCTGTCCAGTAAAAGATGCAAATGTTGAAAGACCTTGCACTAAACTTTTGAGACAGTGTCTCTGTCATGATAATTACTTAATTCAGTGGGTGGGCAAAGAACACCCTGGCTTCAATTTGCAATTAAGTAAAAAATATTTCTAGTATACGGTATAATAAAAAAAAGTTTAACCACTTCCGGACCGCCCGCCGTCTTTATACATCGGTACTTTGGCGCTGAATACCGTTGTTATGACAGCAGATAGCTGCCATAACCCCGGTATTTTCTTAAACAGTGGGCGGTCTGCTTTCAGATAAAAGTGGTCTCCATGGCGGATACGCCGCAAGATCACTTTTATCAGCAGCGGGAGAGGTGCCCCCCCCTCCCACCACATTCCAACTCTGCCGCTTACCGGATTTGTCGATAGTGGCAGAGACAATCCAATCCTTTCCCCTCAGAGGCACTAAGCCGATTGAGGGAATGATGGCCCCCACTCAACTCAATGATGTTGGATGACAGAAGTGACTTGCAAACGTCACTTCCGCCCCAGCAGCCTTAAAGGGACATTTTTTTTTTTAATTGAAAAAGAAAGACTTTTTTTTATTGCATTTAAGTGTAAATGTGAGATCTAAGGTCTTTTTGACCCCAGATTTCACATTAAAAAGGTCCTGTTGTGTTTTTTTCCCATTACAAGGGATGTTTACATTCCTTGTAATGGGAATAAAAGCGATCCATTTTTTTTAAAGGGACAGTGTAAAAAAAAAAAAAAAAAAAAAAAAAAAGGAAAAAAAATAAATAAATAATTTAAAGTGCCCCATCCCACTGTGCTCGCACGCAGAAGCGAACGCATACGTAAGTCGTGCCCGCATATGAAAGCCACGTTCAAACCACACATGTGAGGTATCACCGCAATCGTTAGAGTGAGAGCAATAATTCTAGCAAAAGATCTCGTAACTCAAAACTGGTAACTGTAGAAATTTTTAAACGTTGCCTATGGAGATTTTTAAGTGTCAAAGTTTGCCGAGCGGGCACAGTTCTGAAGCATAACATGTTGGGTATCAATTTAATCGGCGTAACATTATCTTTCACAATCTAAAAAAAAAATGGGCTAACTTTACTGTTTTCTTATTTTCTTATTTTTTAATTCAAAAAGTATATTTTTTTCCCAAAAAATTGCGTTTGTAAGACCGCTGCGCAAATACAGTATGACAAAGTATTGCAACAACTGCCATTTTATTCTCTAGGGTGTCTGAAAAAAAATATATAATGTTTTGGAGTTCTAAGTAATTTTCTAGAAAAAAAATGATTTTAACTTAAACAAGTTTGAAAAATAGGCCTGGTCCTTAAGTGGTTTAAAATAGCCCTCATATGGCAAGTGTGCCCATTAATGACTGTGGACCAAGCTGTCCAAGGGTGGTTTGGTTCACAGACACTAGGGGAAATTAATAAAAAAATGTCTGAGACAATTTCTTCCTCTGCCCACAGCGACCAGGTAGCTTCTAGCTTTTATTTTTTTTCCATACAGTTTGGAAAATTAAAGTTATAAAGCTGATTGGCTGTTTAAGGTTACTCCAGTGTATACAGAGCTCAGCCAAGTGGCCCTGTACCATCAGATTGCTGTGATGACGAATCATAGTGATTACAAATGTAACCACTGCAGTGTTTATATCTGTAAGCCTTCCCCTTCCTCTTACAATAGAGGAAGGGTAGGAAGGAGAAACTAATGATTGAATGACTCATGAATTCATTCATTCATTAGTTCCAGAATAGTGGCTGCGGCTGTAGTGGAAAGTATTTAATCTTTTCACCTTCCCTCCTCCCCTGCATTGCTCATCTCCATTCTGTCTATATAATAACCTTTTCACCTTCCTTATGCTGCACTTCGGAACATTACTCCATCATCTCCATCCTCCCACTGTATGTGACTTGTACATTACCCCTTCACTTGACTGCTGAGGCGCAATGGGCCCAGGTCCAATTACTGTAACATAGATGTATAGAGAAAACCTCTACTCCCCCCCTTGCCCCCTCAATCCATTAAATAAACACACTTACAACCAATAGGTTGGAAAGGGCAAGGCCACAGCTTTATTAAATCCAAACATAACATGTGAACACTTATTCAACTAGTGCCAGTCACAGTTGTACTGTGAGCACATAATTCCGCCAATGAGGAAGGGGGGCCTGTCCTTACCATAAGTGCTGGACAGGCCGCCTAATTCAGATTTTCATCCAGGGCATAGCCCATTACATCCATTATATGCTGGCAAGGTCAAGAAACCGCAGCAAGCTGTGACATGCCAACGAAAAAAATTGGGGCGGGAGGGTGGGCAGCTCTTCCAAAACGTTCCTTGAAAGACCCAGAATTCTCTGGGGCAAAACTTTTCTTGAGCTCAGGCCCAGCCCCATCCCCCCTAACAACCAATCCTTAGTGACCACTCAGCCACCTTGTACCACCCCTGGCCATGCCCCCATCAGTCAAGGCTCTCTCTCCCTAAAGGGGCTCAAGAGGCCTTCATGACTGCTGAGGCGCAATGGGCCCAGGTCCAATTACTGTAACATAGATGTATAGACAAAACCTCTACTCCCCCCCTTGCCCCCTCAATAAATTAAATAAACACACTTACAACCAATAGGTTGGAAAGGGCAAGGCCACAGCTTTATTAAATCCAAACATAACATGTGAACACTTATTCAACTAGTGCCAGTCACAGTTGTACTGTGAGCACATAATTCCGCCAATAAGGAAGGGGGGCCTGTCCTTACCATAAGTGCTGGACAGGCCGCCTAATTCCGATTTTCATCCAGGGCATAGCCCATTACATCCATTATATGCTGGCAAGGTCAAGAAACCGCCACCCGACAGTCAGTGGATAACTGACGGGCGCCCCACCGCAGCCAGCACCTGTTCCACGCCGTGCTGAAGGCCAAGATTAAAGATATCCAAACTGATGTCATTAAGGTGAATGCCATCCGATCTCAGCAAATCACCATTAGCACCTTCCAAATCCTTATGCCGGACAACAAACCCCCCCATCTGCCGAACAAACTTGGACACTTGGGAGTTAACTTTGCGACGGAAGCGTTCCAGGCATGGGCCAGGTATCTCCCGAGCCCAAAGCAAACGAGGCACTATTTCAGACCAAATGAGAATCAAGTTGGTAAAAACAGCATAACACTGGGCGATGTCTCGCTTGATAGCAGAAATTAAATCCACGGAACGTGTATAACCAACGTCATTCCCTCCAGCATGGAGAACTAAAATGACAGGGCCAGAAACATGAGCACGAAGGTGCAAACATTCCGGTAGAACCTGGGGCCAGCGTAACCCACGGAACCCACGCCAGCGGATCCTGGCGAGATCACGGGCGAAACCCAAATTCTTGCCGTAGCTCCGAATATCCGACCGGTGAGCGGCCCAGTAGATGAAAGAATCTCCATTTATCCATATTTGCGCCGGGTAACAACCTGAAATTAAAACAGCAGATGTGGGCGGACGTACAGCGAAAAACGAGAAGATTCCCACCTACCCAGACGCTGAAGTTCCGTATCAGAGAAACCCATGCCAGACGCAGCGGTGGCAGCGCCGATGCGAAACGAGTGGGTAGCGAAATCGCGCGAAGGGAGGCCCATGAGCTCAAGGCAACGACGGAAAACCCGTAAAATTGAAACCTGCTAAGGGAAGAGGAATCAGCGTGAACAAAAAAGACAGGGGACGAGGGGCGCGCTGACAGAAAGGGGGGGGGGCTAGCGACACAGGGCAAAAGGGGCCACCGCAAGGATACAGAACAACTCTTCTGCCCTTGCCAAAGCTGTCGGTCTTCGAGGTACGCAAAAACACCGTCACGCAGCGCTCAGAGAAGGAGACATCCTCCGTCCGAATGCCGCCCGACGAGGTCGTGGATTTAGAAACCAGTTCGCCAATGCGAAAGGCACCGAAAAACGCCCAGGAGAAGGCAACTTGAAAAAGAAGGGTCTCAAACGGAGAAGAGCACACGGACGGCAACAGGGAAAGGATACCGGATAGAATATGAAGGGAAACCGGGCGCCGAGAATCAGGAGAGTGGGTAGCACGTCTCCAGCCCCGTAACACCCGCCAGACCGGAAATGCTTTCGTGGTATCTTCCCACCCCAGGAGCTGGAAGCAAAAGGACAATGCAGACATGGTAGACGAAACCGTGGAACCCGAAACCCCTTTCTGCAGCAAATAGCCTAGGTAGGTGAACAAAGCCATGTATCTGTCATATGGAGAAGAGATTGAAAACTCACCGCCCGACACTTGAACCCATTCATCCCACACACGACGATACGATGCTCACGTTCGCGGGGACAGTGAAGCCCGGAGGAGGTCTAACAGGCGTCGGAAACAAGGTTCCACAAATGGGACGGGCAGGGGAGGCCCTCCCGGGAAGCCGACGGAGCCAGGGAGCGAAAGCGATCGATCTGTAGACTGGAGAGAGCATCAGCGATATCGTTAGCAGTCCCGGGAACATGCCTGGCTCTAAAACAAATATTAAATTGCAAACACTTTAAAACCAAAAAACGCAATAGCGATATGACGGGAGGAGAACTAGCTGACTGTTTGTTAACCACCTGCACCACACTCATGTTGTCGGACCAGAAAACTACTTGGTGGTCGCGCAACCGTTCACCCCACAGCTCAAGAGCGACGATGATCGGGAAAAGCTCCAGCAGGGTGAGATTGCGCAACAAATCCATGCGGGCCCATGAGGCCGGCCAACACTCAGCAGACCACTCCCCCTGGAAGAAGGCTCCGAAACCACAGGAGCCTGCCGCATCAGTATACAGCTCCAGCTGTGGGTTCGGTACCTCCTCCCGCAGCCAACAAGACTGGCCATTGTAGGACTGGAGAAAAGTCATCCATATCCCCAAGTCGTCCCGCATGGGCTTGGTTATATGGACATAGTGGTGTGGGGCAGCCACCCCTTTCATGGCCCAAGCCAGGCATCTACAGAAAGCTCTCCCCATGCGGATGACTCTGCAAGCAAAGACCAAGTGACCCAGCAATGACTGCAGTTGTTTTAATTGCAATTTCCTAGCTCCTTTCGCCAAGCGGACCAGGGAGAGGAGCCTGGCCAGCTTGTCGCTGGGCAGCCGAAAAACCATCGCCACCGTGTCTATTTCTATGCCCAAAAAGGCCAAAACCGTCACTGGGCCCTCGGTCTTGTCCACGGACAGTGGGACGGCAAACCGTCCGCAGGTGTCCTGAAAAACAGTGAGGAGATGCTGACACCGATCACTCTCCGCCAGGCCTACAAAGAGGAAGTCGTCTAAATAGTGTAGTATGGACTGAAAACCAGCCTCCTGGGCGACTACCCATTCCAGGAAGCTACTGAAAAGCTCAAAGAAATAACATGATATGGCGCAGCCCATGGGGAGGCACATGTCAAAAAAGTAGCTTTCCTGAAAAAAGCAGCCCAGGAGGTGGAAACACTCCGGGTGGACTGGGAGAAGGCGGAAGGCAGACTCAATGTCCGCCTTCGCCAACAACGCCGACTGACCGGCAGCCCTAACCAAATGAAGTGCCTTGTCGAAAGAGGCGTAGTGGACCCTGGACTCCTCCTTATCGATGCCGTCATTGACCGAGGAGCCAGAAGGGTAGGACAGGTGGTGAATCAGGCGAAATTTTCCCTCTGCCTTTTTGGGGACCACACCGAGGGGGGACACCCTCAGGTTGTGGTAAGGGGGGAAATCAAATGGGCCTGCCATACGCCCCATCTCTAGTTCCTTCTGAAGCTTCTCGACCACGACAGACTCAAATTCAACCGCGGATTTCAAATTAGGCGCCATGGTAGGCACATCTGAAGGAGTGAAGGGAATCCAAAAACCATGGTCCAGGCCGTCCCTTAAGATCAAGGCCTCCCTATGAAGGGGGTACTGGTCTAACCAGGGAAACATCTCTAAGACGTTCACTGGCGTCCTCTGGTTTAGAAAGGTTGGGCTTGGCGCCCGGCCTGGCGAGTGGTTGTTTACCCCTCCTGAAGCACCGGCTGGCGGGGTGAGCACCCCCGCAACTGGAGCACTCGTGCTTAAAACGGCACGCGGTGTACCATTTGCAGTGGCTCTCATTGAACAGCCAGCAAATACGATTTTTTGGGGCAGCCGACGCTCCGGAGGGAGTGCCGGCTGCGGACTGAAAGGACGGAGGCCTGTGGGGGCACATAAGCAACAACCAGAGGCTACCGTCTTGGCAATCAAAACGAAACTCCTTATGTGCCGCCATCTTTTGGCGAAACTGGGTGTCGTAATGAAACCAACACTGGCCCCCGTACACCTTATAGGCACCCCAAATAAGGTCTAAGTAGCAAAAGAGCGATGCTGCCAACTCCGGGAACCGCTCACAAAGCACTCCCGCGTAAGCGCAGAACCCTTGAAGCCAATTCCTGAACGTCCGAGGAAGCTGTTTTGATTTGTCGCCCTGCGCAGAGACGTCAACCCGACGAGATTTGTCGATCGTCTCCCGATCAGGAGGGACGAGCGAGAGAAAATCAACAAATTTGCGACGTCAGAGTTTGACCTTAACCTCCTCCGTCAGGTGCATGCCAGTAGGTGAAACCGCCCACAACGCGCCGCCGGAAGTGGAACCCGAACCTGCCGCTGGACCCGATACCCCCATCCGAGTAAGGACCGATTGGACAACCGACGCTATGCGTTCGTCTGGTGGGCCTGATACGGGAGCGTCATTGGACCTACCCCAAATTAAATCACAGTCATACTCACTGATGCGCGGAGGAAGAGTTGACGATAGGACGACCAGCAACCGGTCCAGGCGGAACTTCCGGAGCAGGATCAACTGTGGTAGCTGGCAGATGCCTGAGATGTCCATCCCCTGGAGGAACGGTGGCATCTGGCGAGGCAAGAGAGTGCTGACTGAAGGAGAGGTCCAGGGGGAGGGGTCCGACCACCGACCCTGAGGATCCTGGGTGGCCAAGGACAGCAGCTGAGCGGCAACAGGAGCAAACGTGGACTCCAGGACCTGAAGCGGGAGCAGAAGATCTTCCGGGACTGGAGTAGTAGTCTGGGTTGTGGCGGCGGGCAGCCCGCGGGAACCTCTCGCCCAGCCGGGCGCAGGGGGGTGCGTATACGCTGAAGGCCACAGACCGGGGAGGGCGGCTGGGGCAGATGAACCATCTCCCGCCCTGCTGGGCGCAGGGAGATGTGTATGTGCATGGGTCAGCTGGGCGAGGTGAGTGGCTGGTGCAGCGCGGCCATCTCCCGCCCATCCAGGCGCAGGGAGACCTGGGCAATCAGGAGACAGGAATGCTGGGGGAGCAACATGCGGAGCAGCGTGATCTCCCACCCGGCCGGGTGCATGGAGATTAAGGGCAGACAGCCTAAATTGTGTAGAGTGCACTGGCACACTTAAATCTCCCGCTCTGCTGGGCGCAGGGAGAGAAGTGGCCACTGGGGGCAGCAGCGCTGACACAGGGCGAGCCGTGGAGTCCGCCCACAGATGGAGAGAGCCAGCAGCCGGAGGGGATGCGCCGGAGGCTCCTGGAGGATGATCCCTGGGGTGGTCAGACCTGGCAGCGGACCCCCTGGAAGAACGGCGCGGAAGTCCTCCAGCATCCCTTCCCCCACGGACCGGGGGGGCTGGCCCAGGTATGGAGGAAGCATCCGCCCGGCTGGGCATATGGAGGCAGTCAGGCGAAGTGATAGCCGTGGGAGCCCGGGAGGAGCGGAGCGTGACTCTGGGGCTCCGTGAACAGGGGGGGCGAGGGGGGGCCCGAGCCGCGGAAGGTACTGGCGGGGGGGGGCCCGCCCGGAGGAACCCCGGTGGTGGGGGGCAGGATTCTTAGGCCTGCTAGGAGGGGGAGAGCTGCAACATGGGGCCGCAGTGTCGTCAGGAGAGGAGGGAGGACAGGCAGGCCTGTAAGAGGCCCTGGAAGGACTGGGGCTCAAACGGGATGGGGGGCGGGTCCTCCGTTGGGCCCTGGGAGCCGAGGATCCCGCTGCAGGTACCGCAGGTGGAGGAGAGGGGGGAGAGGAAGCCACCTCGGGGGAGAGAAGGGAGAAGAGCCAGTCAGCCTGACCTTGCAGGGCCAGTTCATGGACCCTGGCCAGGAGGAGCTCGGTGTCCATGGCTGAGGGACAGGGTCAGTGGTCAGCTCACCAGCTCTTCCAAAACGTTCCTTGAAAGACCCAGAATTCTCTGGGGCAAAACTTTTCTTGAGCTCAGGCCCAGCCCCATCCCCCCTAACAACCAATCCTTAGTGACCACTCAGCCACCTTGTACCACCCCTGGCCATGCCCCCATCAGTCAAGGCTCTCTCTCCCTAAAGGGGCCCAAGAGGCCTTCATCCTCCTCCTTCTGTGTATGACCTGTATGTATTAACCACTTGCCTACTGGGCACGTTTACCCCCTTCCTGCCCAGGCCAATTTTCAGCTTTCAGTGCTGTCACACTTTGATTCATGCAACACTGTACCCAAATTAAATTTTTATAATTTTTTCACACAAATAGATCTTTCTTTTGGTGGTATTTAATCACCACAGTTTTTTTTTTAATTCCTTGCTAAATAAATGAAAAAAAGACCGTAAATTAGAAAAAAGATGTCATACTTTGTTTTAACATTTTGCAAACAGGTAATTTTTCTCCTTCATGGATGTGCGCTGATGAGGCTGCACTGATGGGTGACACTGATGACTAAAGTGGGTGTTTAAGAAGCTTTAGCTTTTATTGACCTGGTAATTAGACTTGGGCCTCATGCACACTGGACGTTTTTGGATGTTTTTACAGTAGCTGTTTTTGGCAGTAGACGTTTTTTTCTAAGTGATTAAACTCTCCATCAAGTTATCCTATGTGTCCATGGACACATAGGCTGTTATCAGCAGTTTTGGGCAGTATCATTTTTGAGCAGTAAAAATAAACCCAAAACTAGTGGGTTATTAAGGACATTTTTCAGCTGTAAAAACACTCAAACGTTGATAAACGCTGATAAAAGCTAAAAAAACGCTATTGCAAAAATGTTGAAAAACGTTAAAAATCATTGAAAAACTCACTGCAAAGCTACTGACGTTTTTATAACGTTATTTTAACAACCAGTGTGCATGAGGCCTAAAGGTCGGGGAAAGAGGGCACATTCATGGAGATCAGCTTGAAATACATTAAACATTGGGAAATATAAGTAATCATCTTTTTTTCACAATTCTTCCTTATTGCTTTTTTGTTTTGACATGCAAATCAGAGTAATGCCCTGTACACACGATAGGATTTTCCGATGGAAAATGTGTGATAGGACCTTGTTGTTGGAAATTCCGACCCTGTGTAGGCTCCATCACACATTTTCCATCAGAATTTCCAACACACAAAGTTTGAGAGCTTGCTATAAAATTTTCCGACAACAAAATCCGTTGTCGGAAATTCCGATCGTGTGTACACAAATCCGACACACAAAGTACCACGCATGCTCAGAATAAATTAAGAAACGAAAGCTATTGGCTACTGCCCCGTTTATAGTCCCGATGTCCCGATGTGTGTGTTTTACGTCACCATGTTCAGAACGAACTTTGTGTGACCGTGTGTATGCAAGACAAGTTCGAGCCAACATCCGTCGGAAAAAATCCATGGATTTTATTGTCGGAATGTCCGATCAATGTCCGACCGTGTGTACAGGGCATAACAGTTCTGGCCACATAGATAAACAGATTTTGGTAGGCCCGCTGACATGCAAATGAGTAGAAGAAATATTTAACTAGCAAAGCAACTTTTTTTCAAAAAAGTAAAAAAAAATGTGACTGTAAAGTATAACGGGGCATGGATCTGTAGTTTCCTCAGGACGTTGTTCTTTATTATCTTGTCTTCATTGTTGCTGTTTGCCCAGCAAAGTTGCTAAGCATGCTGCTTACAGAATCTTGTTTGAGACCATGACTAAGTGAATTTAACAAGTAAAATGTATGTAGTTAATATTCAGTTAGTTTGTCATTATTTGTATCTCTCCAAACCTTTTGAGTTATTAAATCAGGTCATTCCTGATCACACAGAGGTCAGAGAGCCCATTGTCTGCTAATGTTATACTGGTGTCAGCTCCAATTATTGTAGGTCATAAAACACAGTTTTTTTTACAGCTCACAAGCAATAAATTAGAGCAGACATAGCTCAGAATGCTGCTGACAGAGATATTTCTATACTATTAACGATTGATGAGAAAGTTCATGTCCTTTCCTCGAGCTGCGGCAGACAGGAAGAAGAAGCTGGCGAGGCAATGCTGCCTTTTCATCATTTGCTATTAGCATTCTTTTTTTTTGATGGATTATGTATCAAATAATCTGCAAATTTTACTGTATTTTTTTAAGGAATGAAAAAAGAAAGTTGGCTGCCTTTCTCATTAGGCTTGCATCGCTTTAGCTGCTGGGGAAAGAAAATCTATTTTTGTAAGTAGGTTTCCAATATTTCAGCTGTTTCAAAAAACTCATCCGATGCTTGAAATCATCAGAAATTCTTATTACTTCTAGTTCAGTGGGGCGTAAAGATGGCTCATGAGCAGTTACCTGTTTAGCTGATTAAAATATTACATTGATTTTCTACATGAAAGTGGAACTGTAGCCTGTAGAGTGGTGTCAGTTCTTGCCATAAAATAAAGGGTACATAGTATTTTTGCCCATTTTGGCAGACTTATCAGTGGGTTTGCCCTCCTTTAACAATTACAGCTCCATGCTCCCAGATCTGTCATCACTATTGCTGTATTCCCAGCCCTTTCTTCTGGTTCTGAATATTTTTTCTCTTTTTTTGTTTTTTTTTGTTTTGGATAGTTTGGGGAAGGGTAAATGGCCACTGATGATCTGACTCCTGTGCATGTCCACAAGAGTTGTTTTGTTCTTTTCTTCTTTAAAGATGTCAAGAGTGGCCTGAGAGTATACACTGCACCGCCCATGAGCTGCAGACAGTGTATACACAAAAGAAAATGTATTAGGAGAAAGGGGGAAGTGTCAGTTTTTTACTTTGAGAGATATAATGATATAATTAAGTTCTTTTCAATTAGTTTTTATTGAAAATTCAACAGTAAAATAATACATAGTACATCTGAGAGTTATACAATACTGCAGAGGTTGCACCTCTTCATCAGCAGGGAATCCAGTACCAAATCAAGTTAGTAAGAAAAATAAGGAGTTGTTCCTTTAATTGAGTCAAATGATCGCGTTTACCTTGTGACCATCTTAAGTAATGGTGTCGCACCTGTGATCCAGGTACCCCCAATGGGTTCTAACTGTGTCACAGACCACTGGCCCGCACAGACAAATAATGTCATGTACACTTCCATATGACTGTTGCTTACTATTTCAATTAAGTGTTATAATTTCCCTAATCGATCTATTATGTATTTGGGTATATCTCCCAAAGCTCATACAAAAATTAAGAAAAAGAACACTTTAACAGTTTAACAGAAAGAACGTTAACAAGTTACATGTACCATCTAAAAAATGTGTGTATCTAATAATGCAAGTAATTTACCTATCCATAATTGGTAGGATATTGCGCTACCCATGATTCCCAGGATATATTAAATTTTGGGATATTATGGCTTTTTATGGCGAAAAATTTTTCATATATATATTGTGTTTTAACTCTATTTATAACTTCTGACAACAGAGGAGTCTTTTTAGATTTCCATTTAGAAGTTATGGTTAGTTTTGCTGCAATTAGTATGTGAGTAATTAGAGATCTATATTTGTTTGGGATTAAGTGCATTCCTAGAAGTGCCAACTGTGGCGAGGGTATAATAGCTTCTCCCGTAACTTTATTGATTATGGAAAACACCTCCTTCCAAAAAGTTCTGACTGACTTGCAGCTCCATAGTATATGTAGGATGCATCCCCTTCCTCTACAGTCCCTCCAGCAATTGGGAGAGGAGTCTGGGTAAATCTGTGCCAGTCTTACTGGAGTTAAGTAGATTCTATATAGTATTTTGAGTAGCAATTCCCAGTGGTTTACACAGTGGGAGTATCGAAAGTGGGATTGGATGGCCATTTGCCAATCCTTCTGTGTATAGAGATTACCCAGCTGCCTTTCCCAGGTTTGCATGTTTGAGGATTTATGAAAAGCATCACTATATTGTAGCTTGTCATAAAACCACGACAGTCCTTTTGTGCTGTCTCGGTCAGAGTTCAAGCGTGTCCATGTTTCCCTGTGGATATTATAGTGTATATTGGGGTTGTTTTTATGAAAGTAGGTTGGATATAGGGGAATGAAGTGGGTTTGGGGTATTTATTAACTAGTTCTCTATAGGTCTGTATCTCTTCTCTTATCCATGGCTGAACATTAAAATTCGGTATAATGTGTTTGTATATCTGCAGTGGAAAGTTTGTGCATTTATCTTTAGTATCTTGAGGTACTACAGCATGCAGGTTGTTCCACGCTAGTAGTGTGGTGTCTATGGATGGGAAAGGCTTATGAATTGACTTCAGATGGGTCAGACTTGACAATAGTAGGGCCGGCAGGCTTCTATTACCGACTATACACTTCTCAATCTGGACCCATAGTTTATCAGAGTTGTTATCAAACCAATCTTTAGTTTGATCCAGTCGAGCAGCCAAGTAGTAGTTTTTAATATTAGGGAAGTTTACTCCACCATTTAATTTATGCTTCATTAGTAAAGGAAATTAAATCTTGTTCATCTTCTTTCCCCAAATGAAGCACCTGAAAAGTTTTTCTGCCTTTCTAAAGAAATGATCTGGTATAATGATTGGTATGGTTTTAAAGTAATATATGATTTTAGGTAGCAGTGTCATTTTGAGACCTGCAATCCTCCCAACCCAGGACATTTCATATTTCAATATATGTTGCAGGTCCTGTTTAATTGTCTCTAACAGTTTAGGGAAATTTGCTTCATATGTGGAAGCTGTTGGGTATGATAGAGTAACTCCTAAGTATGCTAAATTGTGAGGTACCCATTGAAAGAGGAAGGCTCCTTTAAGATGCTCTTTCATTTTCTTTGTCAACCCTATCGCCAGAATAGATGACTTATTGGAGTTCAGTTTGTAGTAAGATGCCCCCCCAAATTCATTTAAAATCGATTGTACCTTCATCAGAGAAGAGGCCGAACTAGTTAACGTCAAAACAACATCATCGCAAACAACCCAATTTTATGAGAGTGGCCTCCGCCAGGGGTTCCATTATTAAGGTAAAAATCAGTGGCGAGAGAGGACAGCCCTGACGTGTGCCATTAGTTATGCGAAACATGTCAGAAAGGACAATAGAGGTAAATACTCTTGCTGTGGGCTTTGTGTAAAGGGCCATAATTGCTGTGAGTATCGTGCCGCTCAGACCAAATTTCTACAGAGTCGCATTCAGGAAACCCCAATGTACCCTGTCAAACGCTTTTTCAGCGTCAGTACCACAGTGGGGGCCCCTCCAGCCTCTGCCACCTGCAGGAGGTTATATAGCCTACGAGTGCCATCGGGCGCCTGTCGGCCTTTAACAAAGCCCACCTGGTCTGCTTTAACCAGTTGTTGTTTGATTATTGCTAAATGATTGGCGATAAGCTTTGCATAGATTTTTAAGTCAGTATTGAGCAGTGAAATTGGCCTAAAGTTTTGAGGGCAATCCGGCCTCTTCCCTGGTTTAGGCAAGGCTATGACAGTGGCTTGGAGCATCTCTTCGGGAAAAGAGGCATTTAAGGCAGCATAAGTGAAAAGTCTTTGTAAATATGGTGCGAGAGTTGATGCAAAGGCCTGGTAATATTCTGCTGAAAGGCCATCACTCCCTGGGGATTTAGATTTTCGGAGTGATTTAATTATGTCTAGAATTTCTTTGGCTAGAATCAGTGAGTTCAGAAATTCAATGGCTTCAGTGGTAAGCTTGGGTAACGTTACTGAGTTCAAAAAGGAATTTATGGTGAAGCCTTTAGGTTGTGGGGTGTTAGGGTTCGAAGCTAAATTATATAAATCACTATAATACTTTTAAAAAGCATTGGCTATTTAGTTTGGGTGAAAAACTGTCTTTCCCGTGTGGGGGTCAGTCATAGAGGTTAGTCTAGAGTACTGTTGTTTTTTTCAAAAATAATTAGCCAAAAGTTTGCCTGCTTTGTTTCCGTGTGCATAATAATTTGCCTGAAAATGTTTAAGAGAGTTTCTATGCTCTTCCAATAGGGTCTGCCTAAGCTATTGTCTGTAATCTAAGAGTGACTTTGTGATGGTAGGGGAAGGGTTTTGTTTATTCTGTAATTCTAGGGATTGTAGGGTGGACAAGAGAGTGGCAATTTTTTTTGCCTTCTGCCTCTTTTCCCTAGCTGCTGCCTTTATCAACAAGCCTCTGCCATAGGCTTTATGAGCGCACCATAAATACATTACATTGGTTTCAGCATTGTCATTAAGTTGAAAGTATTCATCAAGCAGTTTAGCTATTTGCCCTTTGTGGTGAGGGTTAGAAAGTAAAGACACGTTATTCCCCTTATAGATATGTAGGGTTGCAGGAGTGTTGTTCATTTATTGTGATTGTCTCTGGTACATGGTCCGACCAAGTTATAGTGTGGATTTTTACTACCAGAGTCCTTTGTAGAGTAGTGAGATCAGACAAGATCATATCAATCCTTGAGTAGGAGTTATGAGGGGCAGAAAAGTGCGTATAGTCACATTCTGAAGCATTGGTGCTCTCCATACCCATTCACCAAAAAAAATGTCAAAAAAGGTCAAAATGACAAGAGACAGTTTTTGACAATTCCTTTAATAAAAAAAAAAAAGTGTCCCACGATGTCCATCCATCCTCAATTATGGGGCTGGGATCCGAAAAATAGAAAAAAAGCCTGAAGGGCCTGGTATGGATTTTTGGGGACCCCCAGGCCATAAGGTTCTGGTATGGATTTTGGGGGGACCCCCACACCATTTTTTTTACATTTTGGCATGGGGTTCCCCTTAAAATCCATACCAGACCTGAAGGGCCAAAAAATTGTCGTGGGGTTCCCCTTAACCACTTCACTACACTGTGTTATATATACTACACTGCCTGCACTGACTGAATATAGAGTCTACACTGAATATCTAGTCTACACTAAATGCAGAGTATATATATATATATATATATATATATATATATATATATATATATATATACTAGACTGTATATATATATATATATATATATATATTAAATACACTGCCTGCACACCACTAGCTAACCTGCCTGCCTAATCTAGCTCAATCTATCTCCGTCCACAGTTACACAATATACACGGCTGCTATGTAAGCAGCCTTATATAGCGTGGGGCATGGACTTAGTCCCCCTGAGCCATGATTGGCCAAAGGTACCCTGCCTTTTGCCAAATATGGCTCTCGCAGCAGAGAACGCTGTGATTGGCCAAAGCATGCAGGTCAGGTGCATGCTTTGGCCAATAATCAGACATGCAGTGCATTATGGGGCATTCCACGATGCTCAAGTTGGATGCAAATGCCCCCTAATATTCGCTGTTGGTCGAACACCCGATGTTTGAGTCGAACCTACGTTCGACTCGAACATCAAGCTCATCCCTAGTAGGGATGAGCGAACGGTTTGACCCGAGCATAAGTTCCGGCCGAACTTTGGTTGTTCGGATGTTCTTAGAACACGAACAATATGCAGTGTTCGGGGCAAATTTGAAAGCCGCCAGAACACCGTTAAAGTCTATGGGACATTAACAAGAAAAATCAAAAGTGTTAATTTTAAAGGCTTATATGCAAGTTATTGTCATAAAAAGTGTTTGGGGACCTGGATCCTGCCCCAGGGGACATGTATCAATTACATTTTTTTTTTTAAACGGCCGTTTTTTCGGGAGCAGTGATTTTTTTAATGCTTAAAGTGAAACAATAAAAATGAAATATTCCTTTAAATATTGTGCCTGGGGTGTGTATATAGTATGCCTGTAAAGTGGCACATTTTTTCCGTGTTTAGAACAGTACCACAGCAAAAAGTGCAGAGTTCAGGAGTGCACTATATACAGAGTGAGGAGTTCAAGAGTGCACAGAGTTCAGGAGTGTGCTATGCAGAGTGAGCAGAGTTCATAAGTGTGCTACACAGAGTGAGCAGAGTTCATAAGTGCGCTACGCAGAGTGAGCAGAGTTCAGAAGTGAGCTACGCAGAGTTCAGAAGTGCGCTACGCAGAATGAGCAGAGTTCAGAAATGCACTGCGTAGAGCAGGGGTCCTCAAACTTTTTAGACAGGGGGCCAGTTCACGGTCCCTCAGACTGTTGGGGGGCCGCACTATAGTTTAAAAAAAATATGAACTAATTCCTAAATTCCTATGCACACATCTTTTTTGTAGTGCAAAAGAATAAAAGAATGAATAATAAATAATAATTTATATATAGGGGATGGACAGGGGGACAGTGGGATGGACAGGGGGGTGGATAGGGGGACAGAGGGACAGAGGGGTGGACAGGGGGACAGAGGGGTGGACAGTGGGACAGAGGGATGGACAGGGGGACAGAGGGATGGACAGGGGGACAGAGGGATGGACAGGGGGACAGAGGGGTGGACAGGGGGTGGACAGGTGGACAGAGGGGTGGACAGAGGGGTGGACAGGGGGACAGTGGGATGGACAGGGGGACAGAGGGATGGACAGGGGGACAGAGGGATGGACAGGCTGACAGAGGGATGGACAGGGGGACAGAGGGATGGACAGGGGGACAGAGGGATGGACAGGGGGACAGAGGGGGGGGGCAGTGGGGTGGACAGGGGGACAGAGGGATGGACAGGGGGACAGTGGGATGGACAGGGGGACAGTGGGGTGGACAGGGGGACAGTGGGATGGACAGGGGGACAGTGGGATGGACAGGGGGACAGAGGGATGGACAGGGGGACAGTGGGGTGGACAGGGGGACAGTGGGGTGGACAGGGGGACAGTGGGGTGGACAGGGGGACAGAGGGATGGACAGAGGGATGGACAGGGTGACAGAGGGATGGACAGGTGGACAGAGGGAAGGACAGGGGGACAGAGGGAAGGACAGGGGGACAGAGGGAAGGACAGGGGGACAGAGGGGTGGACAGAGGGACAGAGGGGGGACAGGGGGACAGTGGGGTGGACAGAGGGACAGAGGGGGGACAGGGGGACAGTGGGATGGACAGAGGGGTGGACAGGGGGACAGTGGGATGGACAGAGGGATGGACAGGGGGACAGTGGGATGGACAGGGGGACAGAGGGATGGACAAGGGGACAGAGGGGGGGGGGCAGTGGGGTGGACAGGGGGACAGGGGTGGACAGGGGGACAGGGGTGGACAGGGGGACAGTGGGGTGGACAGGGGGACAGAGGGGTGGACAGGGGGACAGAGGGGTGGACAGGGGGACAGAGGGGTGGACAGGGGGACAGAGGGATGGACAGGGGGACAGAGGGATGGACAGGGGGACAGTGGGATGGACAGGGGGACAGTGGGACAGAGGGGTGGACAGGGGGACAGTGGGGTAGACAGGGGGACAGAGGGGGGACAGTGGGGTGGACAGGGGGACAGAGGGGTGGAACGGGGGTCAGAGGGGTGGACAGGGGGACAGTGGGGTGGACAGGGGGACAGTGGGGTGGACAGGGGGACAGAGGGGTGGACAGTGGGGTGGACAGGGGGACAGTGGGGTGGACAGGGGGACAGTGGGGTGGACGGGGGGACAGAGGGGTGGACGGGGGGACAGAGGGATGGACGGGGGGACAGAGGGATGGACGGGGGGACAGAGGGGGGGACAGGGGGACAGTGGGGTGGACAGGGGGACACTGGGACAGTGGGGTGGACAGGGGGACAGAGGGGGGGACAGTGGGGTGGACAGGGGGACAGTGGGGTGGACAGAGGGGGGACGGGTGGACAGAGGGGGGACAGGGGGACAGAGGGGGGACAGGGGGACAGTGGGGTGGACAGGGGGACAGAGGGGTGGACAGAGGGGGGGACAGGGGGACAGAGGGGGGGACAGAGGGGTGGACAGGGGGACAGTGGGGTGGACAGGGGGACAGTGGGGTGGACAGGGGGACAGTGGGGTGGACAGGGGGACAGAGGGGTGGACAGGGGGACAGAGGGGGGGGCAGTGGGGTGGACAGGGGGACAGAGGGGTGGACAGGGAGGACAGTGGGGTGGACAGGGGGACAGAGGGGGGGGGCAGTGGGGTGGACAGGGGGACAGAGGGGTGGACAGGGAGGACAGTGGGGTGGACAGGGGGACAGAGGGGGGGCAGTGGGGTGGACAGGGGGACAGAGGGGTGGACAGGGGGACAGAGGGGTGGACAGGGGGACAGAGGGGTGGACAGGGGGACAGTGGGGGGGGCAGTGGGGTGGACAGGGGGACAGAGGGGTGGACAGGGGGACAGAGGGGTGGGCAGTGGGGTGGACAGGGGGACAGAGGGGTGGACAGGGGGACAGAGGGGTGGACAGGGGGACAGAGGGGGGGACAGAGGGGTGGGCAGTGGGGTGGACAGGGGGACAGAGGGGTGGACAGGGGGACAGAGGGGTGGACAGGGGGACAGAGGGGGGGCAGTGGGGTGGACAGGGGGACAGAGGGGTGGACAGGGGGACAGTGGGGTGGACAGGGGGACAGAGGGGGGCAGTGGGGTGGACAGGGGGACAGAGGGGTGGACAGGGGGACAGTGGGGTGGACAGGGGGACAGAGAGATGGACAGAGGGATGGACAGGGGGACAGAGGGATGGACAGGGGGACAGAGGGGTGGACAGGGGGACAGAGGGGTGGACAGGGGGACAGAGGGGTGGACAGGGGGAGCAGTGGGGTGGACAGAGGGGTGGACAGGGGGACAGAGGGGTGGACAGGGGGACAGAGGGATGGACAGGGGGACAGAGGGATGGACAGGGGGACAGAGGGATGGACAGGGGGACAGAGGGGTGGACAGGGGGACAGAGGGATGGACAGGGGGACAGAGGGGTGGACAGAGGGGGGACAGGGGGACAGAGGGGTGGACAGGGGGACAGAGGGGTGGACAGAGGGGTGGACAGAGGGGTGGACAGAGGGGGGGACACAGGGGGGGACACAGGGGTGGACAGAGGGGTGGACAGGGGGACAGTGGGGTCCTCACTTGTTCGTAGGCTGTTGCTTGAAGCCTCCGCTCTCTCGGTCACTCTTCGCGCCTCCTGTCTCCGTGCGGGACTGTGCTGGGAACTACACTTCCCAGCATGCAGCGCGGCACACGGAGCCCTCCATTACTGGTGTGGGGGAGGCGGCTTGAGCAGAGCGGAGCGGAGCGGATATGCTCCCTGCCGAAGCCGAGCCGACCTGGCCCCGGCCCAAGCCTGGATTGTCGGGAATCCGGCCCTGGGGGGATTGGGCCGGATAAATGTCCTCGGCGGGCACATGTGGCCCACGGGCCGTAGTTTGAGGACCCCTGGCGTAGAGAGTGCACTGCAGAGTTCATGAGTGTGCTACATACAGATTGCAGGGCTCAGGAATGCATGTCTCACAGGACAGTTTACAACCCCCTTCCAGTAAGAGCTCTTCTGTTACCCCCAAATCCTCTCTTCCCCACCTACAAAGTATCAGAGAGAGGGGCTGCTACAGAAGAGCAGCTACAACTTACAGTAGGAGTGCAATTTTAGGTGGGGAGTGAAATGTTAGGTGGGGATAGGGGGCATTAGTGCAAAGAGGGGGTATAGGCAATGATATTGGTGCCAAGTTAATGGGGCATTGGTGCTAAATGGGGTGGTGGCAATGTGCTAATTTCTAACTTACTGAGAGTTGGAACATTGGTGCTAAGTGGGGGTGGGGGGGAATTGGTGCTAAGTGGGGGGAGTGGGGGGGTGTTTGGGATAAGTGGGGGGAGAGGGGGACACCTTGGGATAAGTGGGGGATAATAGGGATATATGGGATGATAGGAGAAACATTTGGGATAAGTGGTGGGACAGGAGGGACATTGGGGATAAGTGGGGGGGAGGGGAACATTTGAGATAAGTGAGAGTAGAGGAGGGGCATTGGGGATAAGTGGGAGGAGAGGGGGGACATTTAGGATAAGTGTGGGACGAGGGTGGACATTTAGGATAAGTGGGATAATGGGGATAAATGGGGGGGCATGAGGAACATTGGGAGGATGGGAGGGACATTGGGGATAAGTGGGGGGACAAAAGGAACATTGGGGGACAGTAGGAACATTGGGGGGACAGGAGGAACATTGAGGATAAGTGTGGGAGGACAGGAGGAATATTGGGGGGACAGGAGGAACATTGGGAGGACAGGAGGAACATTGGGGATAAGTGGGGGGCCAGGAAAAACATTGGGGATAAGCGGAGAGCAGGAGGAACATTGGGGGCTCAGGCGGGATAAGTGGGTGGACAGGAGGAACATTGAGAGGACAGGAGGGACATTGGGGATAAGTGGGTGGACAGGAGGAACATTGAGAGGACAGGAGGAACATTGGGGATAAGTGGGGGGACAAGAGGAACATTAGGGGGCCAGGAGGGGCAATGGGGGTTATTGGGGGGATTGGCAGGACAGGAGTAACATTTGGGATAATTGGGGGGACAGGAGGGACATTGGGTATAAGTGGGGGGACAAGAGGAGCATTGGGGGGACAGGAGGGACATTGCTGATAAGAGGGGGGCAGGAGGAACATTGAGGGACAGGAGGAACATTGGGGGGACAGGAGGGACATTGGGGATAAGTGGGGTAAGTGGATAAGTGGGGGGGACAGGAGGAACATTAGGGGGACAGGAGGGACATTGGGGATAATTGGGGGGACCGGAGGAACATTGGGGATAATTGGGGGGACAGGATGGACATTGGGTATAAGTGGGGGGGCAGGAGTGACATTGAGAATAAGTGGGTGACAGGAGGAACATTGGGTGACAGGAGGAACATTGGGGGACCGGAGGAACATTGGGGGGACAGGAGGGACAGAAGGAACATTAGGGGGACAGGAGGGACATTGGAGGACAGGAAGGACATTGAGGATTAGTGGGAGGACAGGAGGAACATTGGGAGGACATAAGGTACATTGGGGATAATTGGGGGGGCAGGCGGGACATTGGGGGGACAGGAAGAACATTTGGGGGACAGGAGGGACATTGAGGATAATTGGTAGGACAGGAGGAACATTGGGGGGGACAGGAGGAACATTTGGTGGACAGGAGGAACATTTGGGGGACAGGAGGAACATTTGGGAGGACAGGAGGGATATTGGGGATAATTGGGGGGACAGGAGGAACAGTGGGGAGACAGGAGGAACATTGGGGGGACAGGAGGGACATTGGGGGGCAGGAGGGACATTGAGGATAAGTGAGAGGACAGGAGGAACATTTGGGGGACAGGAGGAACATTTGGGAGGACAGGAGGGACATTGGGGTTAATTGGGGGGACAGGAGGGACATTGGGGGGGACAGGGGGAACACTTGGGGGACAGGAGGGACATTGGGGATAATTGGGGGGACAGGAGGAACAGTGGGGAGACAGGAGGGACATTGGAGATTAGTGGGGGAGATGGTGATGCTCTGTGTATGTGTGTAGTAGTGTACACTGTGTAACTGTACTGTACATCGGTGTCACATACCACATTTCACTTGGTCAGGAAGATCCCCGAAGATGTCATTTCATCACATATGCTGCCCTGTGAGGTAGAGCAGGGCAGACTGGCTGCCACAATGGGGAAAAGGGAAAATCCAGTCCGGCGCCGAGGAGAATAATTCGACGGCAAGGGCTCACACAGTGAGGCAGAGGCAGGACTCTCAGAGCAACCCAGCCCCTGCCACCGCACATGACACCCCAATTCGTCCAATCACCGGGTATATACTCAAGTGAAAATGTCCAAATTTGGCCAAAGTGTCAATATTTTGTGTGGGAGGGAGGAGCCAGGTGACGTCACTTCCGGTCGCTTATCTGATACTTGTGAAGCTCAATAGTGGCATTTTAAATCTGATGGTTGCTGAGTGTTTTAAGGAGAAGGAGTCTGCGGCTGCTGACACCTAAAGAGTGACACTAGTGACACTAGAAGTGCGACTAGACCTGTAGGGGTCTTTCCCTGAAGTGAGAGGCGGATGGTGGAAGTTCCTCACTTTGAAAGAATTTTTGAATATTACTTATGTGTGCACTTTGGATGGTGACATCACTATAGGAACATTTATTTTTGCACTGAAGTCTTTTGCACGGAGCACTTTAATATTGTACTAGAATTGTTTATGCAAAAGCTTTTTTTGCACAGAGCACCTTTCGTATTTCATAGGAATTGTGTACACAGACATTTCATTTGATCATTTGCAATATATTGTATACACGTATATTTATTTATTTTAGTTTATGCACTTTAATGTATTTATTGTATTGAGGAAGCGCCACATTATTTGCTTTATATATTGTTACTGTGTGGGAACACCTATTTCATGTTGGCAGCTACTCATTGAACATACACTACACTGGTTTGCGCATTAGTTTATTTACACTTTTTTAAATATTTTGTATGGCCACCATTATTTTCCAGCACTGCCTTAACCCTCTTGGGCATGGAGTTCACCAGAGCTTCACAGGTTACCACTGGACTCCTCTTCCACTCCTCCATGACGACATCACAAAGATGGTGGATGTTAGAGACCTTGCGCTCCTCCACCTTCCATTTGAGGATGCCCCACAGATGCTCAATAGGATTTAGGTCTGGAGACATGCTTGGTCAGTCCATCACCTTTACCCTCAGCTTCTTTAGCAAGGCAGTGGTCATCTTGGAGATGTGTTTGGGGCCGTTATCATGTTGGAATACTGCCCTGTCTCCGAAGGGAGGGGATCATGCTCTGTTTCAGTATGTCACAGTACATGTTGGCATTCATGGTTCCCTCAATAAACTGTAGCTCCCCAGTGCCGGCAGCACTCATGCAGCCCTAGACCATGACACTCCCACCACCATGCCTATAGGCAAGACACATTTGTCTTTGTACTCCTCACCTGGTTGCCGCCACACACGCTTGACACCATCTGAATAAGTTTATCTTGGTCTCATCAGACCGCAGGACATGGTTCCAGTAATCCATGTCCTTAGTCTGCTTGTCTTCAGTAAACTGTTTGGGGGCTTTCTTGTGCATCATCTTTAGAAGAGGCTTCCTTCTGGGACGACAGCCATGCAGACCAATTTGATGCAGTGTGTGGCGTGTGGTCTGAGCACTGACAAGCTGACCCCCCACCCCTTCAACCTCTGCAGCAATGCTGGCAGCACTCATACATCTATTTTCCAAAGATAACCTCTGGATATGTCGCTGAGCACATGCACTCAACTTCTTTGGTCAACCATGGAGAGGCCTGTTCTGAGTGGAACCTGTACTGTTAAACTGCTGTATGGTCTTGGCAACATTTCTTTTTTCATATCCTCAGTGAGTTTTTTGCCCTGAGGTGCCATGTTGAACTTCCAGTGACCAGTATGAAAGAGTGAGAGCGATAACACCAAATTTAACAAACCTGCTCCCCATTCACACCTGAGACCTTGTAACACTAATGAGTCACATGACACTGGGGAGGGAAAATGGCTAATTGGACCCAATTTGGACATTTTCACTTAGGGGTGTACTCACTTTGGTTGCTAGCGGTTTTGACATTAATGGCTGTGTGTTGAGTTATTTTGAGGGGACAGCAAATTTACGCTGGTATACAAGCTATACACTCACTACTTTACATTGTAGTAAAGTGTCATTTCTTCAGTGTTGTCACATGAAAAGATATTATAAAATATTTACAAAAATGGCAGATGTGCACTTTTGTGAGATACTGTATAACAGTTTATTATATTATTATTATAATTTATTATAGGATCCTAAACTCAAAGAGGGGGTTGGGGTTAGGGCACAGGATACCAGAAAGTAACCGAAAATGCCAAAGTCTACACTGCCACTGACTACTACACTACAAATTCGTCTTACAGTCAGTGCAGAAAAAAGCTTTGAGGCAGGTCTTAGACCCAGGTCTCTCTTCTGTCAATAGGCCTTCCCAGGGAGCAGACTGGGAAAGCAATGTTCCTCCTGTCCTCCTACTTTTCCTCAATGTCCCTCCTGTCCCCTCAATGTCCCTCCTGTCCCCTCAATGTTCCTCCTGTCCCCCCAATGTTCCTTCTGTCCCCCCAATGTCCCTCCTGTCCCCCCAATGTTCCTCCTGTCCCCTCAATGTTCCTCCTGTCACCCAATGTTGCTCCTGTCACCCACTTATTCTCAATGTCCCTCCTTTCCCCCCACTTATACCCAATGTCCATCCTGTCCCCCCAATTACCCCTAATGTTCCTCCTGTCCCCCCACTTATCCCCAATGTCCCTCCTGTCCCCCCAATGTTCCTCCTGTCTCCCAATGTTCCTCCTGCCCCCCCACTTATCAGAAATGTCCCTCCTGTCCCCCCAATGTTCCTTCTGTCCCCCCACTTATACCCAATGTCCCTCCTGCCCCCCCAATTATCCCCAATGTTCCTCCTGTCCCTCCAATTTCCCTCCTGTCCTACCAATAACCCCCAATGTCTCTCCTTGCCCCCTAATGTTCCTCTTGTCCCCCACTTATTCCCAATGTTCCTCCTGTCCTCTCAATGTTCCTCCTGCCCACCCACTTATCCCCAATGTTCCTCCTGTCTCTCAATGTTCCTTCCCCACCCAATTATTCTCAATGTTCCTCCTGTCCTCTCAATGTTCCTCCGGTTGCCCCACTTATCCCGCCTGGGCCCCCAATGTTCCTCCTACCCCCTCCACTTATCCCCAATGTTCCTCCTGTCCTCCCAATGTTCCTCCTGTCCCCCCAATGTTCCTCCTGTCCCCCCAATATTCCTTCTGTCCTCCCACTTATCCTCAATGTCCCTTCTGTCCCCCCAATGTTCCTCCTGTCCCCCATTGTTCTTTCTGTCCCCCCACTTATCCCCATTATCCCACTTATCCTAAATATCCCCCCCCCCCACTTATCCCAAATGTCCCCCCTCTCCTCCCACTTATCCCCAATGCCCTTCCTCTACTCTCACTTATCCCAAATGTCCCCCCCCCCACTTATCCCCAATGTCCCTCCTGTCCCACCACTTATCCCAAATGTTTCTCCTATCCTCCCATGTATCCCTAATATCCCCCACTTATCCCAAGGTGTCCCCCTCTCCCCCCACTTATCCCAAACACCCCCCACTCCCCCCACTTAGCACCAATTCCCCCCTTCCCCCACTTAGTACAAATGTTCCAACTCTCTCCCAAGTTAGAAATTAGCACATCGCCACCCCCCCATTTAGTACCAATGCCCCATTAACTTGGCACCAATATCATCGCCTATACCCCCTCTTTGCACTAATGCCACCTATCCCCACCTAACATTGCACTCCTACTGTAAGTTGTAGCTGCTTGTAGCACTCTTGAGCTCCTCACTCTGTATATAGTGCACTCCTGAACCCTGCACTCTGTACCTAGCCCTCTCCTGAACTTTGCACTCTGTACGTAGTAAAATCTTAATCTTTTCTCATTGTATATAGCACACTCCTAATCTTTTCACTCTGTACGTAGTGCACCTCTAAAGTCTGCGCGGTGTACGCAGTGCACTCCTGAACTCTGTTTGCAGTGCACTCTTGAGCTCTTCACTCTGTATGAAGTGCACTCTGAACTCTGTACCTAGCACTTTCCTAAACTTTACACTCTGTACTTAGGGTACTCCTGATCTTTGCACTCTGTATGCAGTACACTCATGAACTCTGTATGTACTGCACTCCTGAACGCTGCACTCTGTGCAGAATGCACCACTAGTATTTAACAATGCCCCATTAAGGCTCTCCCACTGTTAGGCTGTGGTGGTGTAGTTAAGGTCCTGGACTTATTCTCTGAGAAAAAACTTCCTGCCTATAGTATGTCTGCAGTCTCTGACCATTTCCTGTAGTGTGTCTACAGTCTCTGAACGTCTCCTGTAGTATGTCTGCAGTCTCTGAACATCTCATGTATTATATCTACAGTCTCTGAGCATCTTCTGTAGTATGTCTGCCGTCTCTGACCATCTCCTGTAGTATGTCTGCAGTCTCTGACCATCTCCTTTAGTATGTCTGCAGTCTCTGACCATCTCCTTTAGTATGTCTGCAGTCTCTGAACATCTCCTGTAGTATGTCTGCAGTCTCTGAACATCTCCTGTAGTATGTCTGCAGTCTCTGTCCATCTCCTGTAGTATGTCTGCAGTCTCTGAACATCTCCTGTAGTATGTCTGCAGTCTCTGTCCATCTCCTGTACTATGTCTGCAGTCTCTGTCCATCTCCTGTAATATGTCTGCAGTCTCTGTCCATCTCCTGTACTATGTTTGCAGTCTCTTAGTGTCTACTGCAGAATCTCTGCAGTCTCTGACCATCTTCTATAGAATGCCAGCAGTTTTCGACTGTCTCCTGTAGTTTATCTATCACTAAATAATATGCACAACCCTTATGTCTGCTTTATTTTTGGCTGCCTGCTCTGCTGTATATAGGTGTTCCTTGTTATTTGCAACCTAAGCCTCTGATTGGCTGCCTGCAGCCTTTTATTATTGGTTGATACTGAAAAGATATCTCTTTGACTACTGTAATCAAAGAGATATCTCAGATCTAACCAATGATAAAAGTCTGCAGGCAGCCAATCAGAGGCTGTGAGTGGAGGAACCTGGGCCCCCATTCTTGGGTGCTAAAAGTCCACAGGTTAGGGGGCGCAAATTACTTGCCTTACCCTGGATGCTGACAACCCATGCTATGCCACTGCTTATATCCCCCCTTTCATCACTGGCAATAAACTTCCTAGTGGTTGGCCTGGGAGCGATAACAGTTCATAACTTAGAATTATTATATCTTCTCACACTATTGGCAGGTACACTTGCCAAATCAGGCAGAAGCATACAATATCTTTGATCTTAGGGAGATCAAAGGAAAGCAGATCAATTCAAAGCTCAAGCTGGCTACAACCCAGCAACACTACATTTTAAAGCTGTGTCATTTATTCACAACAATCTGTAAATTAAAAATCTTTAAGTCCCATCAGCCACTGCATCTGGAGGGCTTGTAGACCTCAATGGAAAGCAAGTGTGGTGATGTCACTTGCAGTCCATTAACAACTTCCTCCAGCTCTTTTGCCTCAACATTTACCCATGCATGTGCACATAACGCATTTTCCTGAACATAGGAAACTGTATGTCAGTGGCAGCTGCTCCATTAGGGGTGCAGGGGCGCTGCCCCCCTAATCCATGTGCCCGAGCCCTAATCTACATACAGGGTACCGATCGCATGGATTTTGATGGAGTTTTTATTTTTAAGCACATGGTTCGAGCCTGAGGCTCTAATTGGCTTCAAAAAGGGTGGGCTCGGGGCACAGAGCACTGCGCCCTGAGCCCTCCCACTTGTGCGACAGTAGTGAATTAATATTGCCTATTGTCTTCCTGCTTCTCCTCAGGAAGCGGGCCCTAAGACCCGATTGACCAAGAGGAGAAGCAATCGTATTGGCTGGCCGGAAGCAGAAGCAGGGGGGAAGCCGCGGAGGAGAAGACGCAGGGGAATGCCATCGAAAATGCCCACGACCTGGATGGGCTAAATGCAGGGCTGGTGGACGGACAGGTGAGTGAGGGGACATTGTTCGCTGAGCAAAAAGGAGTCAGGGGTTTGATTGATCGACTGACCAAATGAGGGGGCACATCTGCATTTATACGTTGTGACATTATGAAAGGCTAGGTGATTAATGTACGTTAGGTTTCCCCTCTCATGCGTGCATATGCAGTGAACTAAGGTGGAATCCGGTCCAGGGTGTACAAGCCACCTTGGCAGGGTTGGTTCTGGACCAAATTTTGCAGTCCACTTGTGACCACCAGCAGGTGGTATAAATAAAGCAGGACTCGAGCAAGGAATTGCTCTTGGCCTGGGACTAAGTAAGCCAAAACCTGAGAGAGCTACTGATCTGAAGTTTGCTTTGTAAGAGAAAGAAAAGGTTTGCATTATACTTGTTTTGTGAGTGATTGGGAGAAGCCCTTCATCTGTGAGTTAGGAACCTGAAAATGTTTACTTAGTGCCTGGATGGCAAGGATTTGTTTTCTGTTTGTTTTGTTTCATTTACATGCAACCTTTTATAAATAAAACTGGCTACAATTCAGATATTAAGAAAACCTGCTCTTTGGACTACCTTTTTCCCAGGTGAAGGTGATCCCCATTTGAGTTAACCCCTCCACATATGGTGGATTTGGGCAGGCAACTTCCTGAGCAAGTGGAAAGATGGAGGATGTGATAAGAGTCCTCCTGCAGGCTATTGCAACTCAGCAAGAAACCAATCGCCAGCAGCAGGAGGCAAATGGCCAGACAACTGCAACCCAGCAGGAAATCAATCGCCAGTTTGCAGATGCCCAGCAGGAAATCATCCGCCACTTTGCAGAGGCCACTGCAGTACAGCAGGAGGCAAATCGCCAGGCCACTGAAGCTCAGCAGGAAACCAATCACTAGCAGCAGGAAATTTATCGCCAGTTTGCGAAGGCTCTGATGGAATTAAAGCAGGGGTCTGCAGGTCCTTTGCCTGTGGAACAGAAAATGGTGCGTGCCAGCTACTACCTGCAGAATATGACATTTGCAGATGATGTGGAAGCTTACCTCACAGCATTTGAAAGAGTCGCTGTTAGGGAAGGATGGCAAAAAGAGCAATAGGCAGGACTGCTAGTGCCTTTTCTGACAGGTGAACCCCAAAAGGCCTATTATGACCTGGAACCAGATGCTGCCCAGGATTATGAGATGATGAAGGCTGAGATGCTTGAACGTCTGGGCTTCACCATTGTGGTTCGGGGGCATGGGTTGTTCTGTATGGACAAGCCACCCTGCTCTCAGATGTTTGACTTGATACACCTCACCAGGAAGTGGCTGCAGCCAGAGACTTTGTCAACCCCTAAGATTGTGGAGCATGTGATCACGGACCACTATTTACGCATGCACCCTGCCACTTTGAGGAAGTTGGTCAGCCATGGGGCCTTAAGACTGCAAACCAGCTGGTGGACCTGGTGGAGAGATATACTGCTGCTGAGGACTTTTTGAACCCATTTGTGTACCACCCCAATGTCTCTAAGGGTGAAAAAACAAGACTGTTGCTACAGATAATGAGACTGTGGACTCAGGATCTGGCGACTTGCCAAAATAGGTCATGAAGGTCTCTGAGGCCATTTAGAGGACTGGGTACAGAACCCATAAAATGTTATCATTGCAATGCATTAGGTCATATTGCTGCTAACTGTTCCCTAATTGCTGAAACAACGCAATGTGATAATGCTTATTTAAAAAAAAAAAACATATCTCTTTTTGCACATGTGGCGTGTACTGCATCATATCAGGGATTGGGTAAATTATATTAATTTGCACAAACAGAAAATTAATATAAGCGGCGCTGGTATTAGTAATGTGACATTATGCAGTGACCAGGTGTATAACCAGTGTACTGAGTGATATCAACAAAAGCAATCAGTTGTACATCATATATGATCCCCCTAGGCCACAAAATTAGATAGTAAAGTCCATCCATAAAAACGCATCCATAGAAATATCCATAAAAAGACACCGTGAATAGTGTGCAGATTTCTTAAATTTCCACCAAATCAAACGTGCCAGTGATTCCTCTCCCTTCAGATTCAACACTCACCGGATAAATATGCCTCACACTCTTGTGTTTTGGCACATAAGCATGGTAAACCTTGCAATCAGGTTTAAGCGAGAAATCCAAATTCCATCCGTCTAAGTGCCATTTCACTCCATATGTGAATAAAAAAAATGCACTGATAGTGTAGTAACGTCAAACCAAATTTAATAAACTGTGTAAACTTCATACATTGCACTCACATAAAATCTCTTTAAGCCAAGCAAGAACAACACAGCCAAATGAACTCCCAGTCCTCCTGTGTGAACGCCCAACACCAGATGTAATGATGGTCACGGCGGACCCGAGGTGTGCAGATAAGGCTCTCACCATCACTCACTGAACCTCGTCTAATCGAACTTGGCTCCCCCGCTCACACTCTTAGATTCGATCCAGCACGTCCTCCGTCACACGCTGCTACTGATGGATGCCGTACAGCCACGCCCCAAGGGATATTTCTATGGATGCGTTTTTATGGATGGACTTTACTATCTAATTTTGTGACCTAGGGGGATCATATATGATGTACAACTGATTGCTTTTGTATGATATAAATTATTGGTTTTGTTGATATCACTCAGTACACTGGTTATACACCTGGTCACTGCATAATGTCCCATTACTAATACCAGCGCCGCTTATATTAATTTTCTGTTTCTGCAAATTAATATAATTTACCCAATTATTTACACATTTAAAGTGGCAGCTTTGGAAGTTTGACAGACTTTCACATCACATTTAATCTTTGCACACACTGTACTATACACAGTGTTGAGACATACATTTTCCTAAAGCGCAGTGGTAGGAACTCAAGGAGGGCGTGCATTATTTGGGTACGATTGTTTACATCATATCAGGGATGCATGGAAAAACAAGTGTGTATGATTTCAGTTGATGGAAAGACAGTCACTGCTCTGCTGGATTCTATTAGTGTTGTGAAATTAGTCAAAGGTGATTTTGTAAATTCTGCAAAGTTACACCCTAGCACTATTGGGGTTATTTGCATACATGGTGACACACATGACGACCAGACTGCTGTGGTTAAGATTGATGCCCCTTGGGGCACTGTGACACATTCAGTAGGGGTGGTACCCTCACCGCTTTATGAATCCCTAGTGGGGAGAGATTTTCCACACTATGGAGTTTGTGGAAAAACAAAACAAGCCAGGAGGACAGAGCTCTCCTGCTGAGAAAACACCAGAACTCACTCGAGACCCTTTTGATTGCGAAATTGAAAGGGAAACTGTTGGTGTGTCCAAGGAAGGGGTAGATCCTTTTTCTGTAATGGCTGGAGAACAAAAGGAGTTGGAATCCAGCCCCCAGCTTAAGGATAATGAACCAGAAATTATCTCTGACTTTAATAATAAGAGTGGACAGAATGTGGTGCCTGACCTGGAAGTCCGGAAAGATGACTTTTGTATGGAACAACTAAGACACTCAACATTCAATAGAGCGAAAAATGATTGATGGGGAACCTGCTGAACCTAATGTAGGTGGACACCTGGGTATAGAGAAAACTAAGGAGAGATTAACCCAGAGATTATTTTGGCCTGGGTTACATGTAGATGTCGAAGAATATTGTGAGTCATGCCCAGATTGTCGGTATTTTGCACCATCACCCCATTTTCGCAGTCTGCTGGTACTGTTACTGATAATTGAAGTGCCTTTTGAAAGAATTGGCATGGATCTGGTGGGACCAGTAGTAAAGTCTTCCCTGGGCCATCAGCACATAATGGTAATATTGGACTATGCCACGCAGTATCCTGAAGCCATTCCCTTGCGTAATACCTCAGAAAAGGCTATTGCCAAAAAGCTTGTCCAGGTATTTAGTCATGCGGTTATTCCAAAAGACATAATAATGGATCAAAGCATACCATTTATGTCCAGAGTCACTAAAGAACTGTGTAAGTTGTTCCAAATCTCCCATCTCCATACCTCTGTCTACCATCTCCAAACTGATGGTCTTGTGGAGAGATTTAACAAGATGCTCAAAAACATGTTAAAAAAAGTGGTGGACAAAGATGGGAGAGATTTTCTGCTGCCGTACCTCATGTTTTCTATACGTGAGGTATCTCAGGTATCTATAGGTTACTCCCTTTTTGAGCTACTGTATGGTAGACATCCTAGAGGATTGCTATATGTCGCAAAATAAACATGGAAGGGAGTGACTACGCCTTATAGGAGCGTCATCCAGCATATCTCACTGATGCAAGATATAACAGCGTCTGTCATGCCGCTTGTACAGGAACATATGGAGCAAGCACAGGCGGCCCAAGATCCCGACCTTCAATCCTGGGGATAGAGTGCTGGTACTAGTCCCCACATTTGAGAGTCAATTCCTAGCAAAGTGGCAATGTTCCTTTGAAGTCATGGAAAGAGTAGGGGAAGTAAACTTCAAAGTTTACCAGCCAGGGAAAAGGAAACCAGAGCAAATATATCACGTTATTTTTTGGAACCTTGGAAGGACAGAGAGACTTTGCTGGCAGTGCCAACCCCCCAAAAGGACATGGCCCCGGTGACACCTGAAGTACCCATAACTGAATGCTTGTAAGTGGTCCAACAAAAGGAGGTTAAAGAGTTTGTGAGTAAGAATAAATGCATTTTCTCTCACCTACCTGGACTGACCACAGTTATACAGCATGACATAATTATGGAACCAGGTGTCCATGTAAATCTAAAGCCCTATAGAATATCCAAGGCTAGGCAGAAAGCAGGTTGCAAATGAAATAAAGAACATGTTAGAGTTGGACGTGATAGAGGAGGCCCACAGTGACTGGTCAAGTCCCAAAGTGTTGGTCCCAAAGTCAGATGGAACTATAAGGTTTTGTAACGATTTCAGGAAGTTGAACAGCGTGTCCATATTCGATGCGTACCCAATGCCTCTGTTCAATGAGCTTGTTGACATATTGGGAAGTGCCCAGTACATAACTACTTTAGATCTGACTAAAGGGTATTGGCAGATACACCTAATGGAATCTGCAAAAGAGAAGATGGCACTTTCTACCCCTGTGGGGTAATTTCTGTATAAGCGAATGCCTTTTGGATTTGCATGGTGCTCCTGCTTCATTCCAGAAAATGATGAACAAGACATTAAGACCACATTCCAATACGCAGCCGCCTATTTGGACAGATGTAGTCATCCACAGCTTAGATTCAGAATCTCATTTGCCCTGGGTGCAAACAGTAGTAGATTCCCTTAGGAAAGCAGGACTTACTGCCAACCCCAGAAAGTGTGCCATAGGATTGGAGGAGGCCAAATACCTTGGCTACATTATTGGTCGAGTGCTGATCAAGCCTCAGATCAATAAGATTGAGGTGGTTCAAAAGTGGCCCAAACCCATAAATAATAAGCAAGTTTATGCATTTTTTTGGGATCACGGGAATCTACAGGATTTACCCAATTTTGCCACCATTGCAGCCCCACTGACAGATGTGATGAAGGGTAGAGGGTCGGTCATGGTTAAGCGGAATCCTGAGGCAGAGAAGGCATTTCAAATGTTGAAGCAAGCTCTTTGCGCACAACCTGTGCTCATGAACCCAGATTTCACAAAGGAGTTTGTGGTACAGACGAATGCCTCTGATGTGGGACTGGGTGCTGTACTGTCCAAAATATATGTGACATTATGAAAGGTGAGGTGATTAATGAATGTTATGTTTCACCTCGAATGCGTTCATATGCAGGGAACTAAGGTGGAATCCGGTACATGATTTACAAGCCACTTTGGCAGGGTTGGTTCCGGACCCGATTTTGCGGTCCACTTGTGACCACCAGCAGGTGGTGTAAATAAAGCAGGACTGCAGCAAGAGATTATTTTTGGCCTGGGACTCAGGAAGCTAAAACCTGAGAGTGCTACTGATGTAAGGTTTGCTTTGTGAAATGGAAAAGGTTTGCATTATCTTTGTTTTGTGGGTGACTTGGAGAAGCCCTTCACCTGTGAGTTAGGAACCTGAAAATGTTTAGTTAGTGCCTTGTTGGCAAGAATTTATTTTCTTTTTGTTTTGTTTGATTTACATGCAACCTTTAAAAAACAAAACCGGCTACAAGTCAGATTTTAAGAAAACTTGCTGTCTGGACTAACTTTTTCCCAAGGAAGGTGATCCCCATTTCAGCCAACCCCCCACAATGTGCATAAGCGTTTTTGGCCACGCACTTCAATGTCCCACTGCATGTTCCAACTGCAGCTTGTGAGCACATGTGGGTTGGGCTTAGGTGTGGCTATGATGCAGAGCAATCAATTTTCATTAAAATGTTCTTTTACTGTGCCGAGTATTCATCAATGGAAAATAATTTTAAACATTCTTCCAGAATCAACTTTGTCAAATAGACACTTAACAATATCAAACCTGAGGAAGTTTCAACAGTGCAGTGGTCATACATATGCAGTAGGTTGCCAGAGGCTTGCTCCCTTAAGTATATTTACTGTTCACTGTAACCTGCTGAGAGGGATGCTTTACTGTCCCACTGGTGCACAGGCTCACGTCATACTGATTACATGCAGAGAAGTTCCTTCTTCCCATCACCGGTACAAATAGATGTTTTCTGTGCAGACATCATGATTCCTTCCTCTTCTCCTGCGGTGACGGTAATGGGAATTCTTTACTGCTACACAAAATAGTGCTCAAACAAGACATGTGAATTCCATTTAATGAAGTAGTACTCTGAGCCCAGGCCAGTGGGACGTGTCCATGATAGCCTAGGTTCAGAATCGGGTTGAATGATGCGAACGCTCATTTAACTATTTTTTCATTAAAGTGATTGTAAAGCTTCGAGTTTTTAAAAAAAAAATAACAAACATGTCATACTTATCTCCACTGTGCAGTTCGTTTTGTACAGAGTGGCCCCAATCATCCTCTTCTGGGGTCCCCCGGTGGTGCTGGTAGCTCCCCCCCGCATCATATAACCCCCTAGGAGAAGCACTCTCCCGGGGGGTTACCTTGTGGGCGTGCTCCCGAGTCTAGCATTCGGCGTCCATAGATGCAGAATGCCAGATTTGGCCCTTTTCCCCCGGCGCCGCATCATTGGATTTGATTGACAGCAGCGGGAGCCAGTGGCTGCACTGCTATTAATCTATCCAATCAAGAGCCGAAAACCATGGGCAGAGGAAGAGCGCATCTCCGCCCTGGGAAATTCCAGGGCACAGGTAAGTAAAACAGGGGTTCTGGGGGGCCGGTCACTGCCAGGTGTTTTTTCACCTTAATGCATAGGTTTCATTGAGGTGAAAAAACACAATGTTTTACAACCCTTTTAACTGGGCTATTCATTTTTTTCTTTAAATTTCTATTTAATACTTTAGGGCAAAGTTGCAGCTGATTCCTATGCAGTCCTTATGGTTTTTACCATACTCAAAGCTGCAAAATGTCTGTATAGCTGCCACCATTTATACTGACTAGCTAGCAGACAGAAGATCCAAATTTATTGCTAGTTGATTGCTTTGGATTTACCGTAAATTTGCAACTCAAAATAGGTAACCCTAATTGTTTTACATATTAAAGATCAGTTGAACAATAGGTGCTTACTGAATATGCTGGTTTAATTTATGCTTACTGAAAACAAATGTGTATTGCTTTGCAAGTCATTATTGTTTTACAACAGTTTAATTCTGTTCTTTCCTGAAGGGCTGGTAAACATGGAAAGCAATAATTCACTTAGAAACTCTCAGTGCTGTAGTTTCTTCTGTCAGTTATCTAAATAAGAAAAGCTAATTGAAACAGTGGTAACATTCCTACTAAATTACAGTAAAATTATTGTGTTTTTGTGGTTTCTCTGATATTAAGGGGACTTGTACCTGCCATAACTGGGTAATGTGTGAGATACATTGAATGTGATAATGGGGTCTTGTTTAAAAGAGTAAAAGGTTCTCCTTGACCTCCTTGACATGAATAGTAGGGTGTGGGGTGGTTTTCCCCATGTTCAGATATCCAGCTTAAGCTGCAAATGACTAGGGGGGGTTCTTTAGAAGAGGTACAACCTGCTGTGTAGTATGGATGTGGTAAGTGTTTGAGTTGGCGCCATAGAGTTATGAGTTGGTCATCTGAGCAGTTGAGTGTGCTGACACACTTAACCGCTCAGACAGTGCGGAAGTACTGGATACAGTAACAAGCAGTGCTATAGGATAATCTTTAAAATGGTTATGACAACCTGCAGCTTCCAGCGTCAGACATATAAGGTAGCTATGTGCAGTATTAGTTCAGTGGGTTGCAATCCTAATTAAAGGGGTTTCTATGACTTTCTCTCCATAGACTGCACTAATCATCCTGAAACCAAATGGACAATTTAGCACTTGCATAGCTACAGTAATTAGCTGTAGTAAGAACTGCAGTATCCCCTGTTCCCAGAACTGAGCTTATGAACTTGATTATACTTCTCTCCCTGTAAAGGAAAACAGTGTCTAGAGCAGTGATTTATTGTCTTTGCAACCATGTCAAAAAATGTCTAAAGTATGAATACATCAGCATTCTAAGATGTTTGGGCTTCATACACAGTGATGTTTATCTAGTGCCTAGCCTACAGAGTGCTAGAGCGACCAGTTTTATTGCAATGCTATATCACATATTTAATAGCTCTGAAAACAGAAGTCAGTGACCTTGATGTAGAATGATACATTTGTATCAAGAAAACAGTAATAGGTGCAAAGAAACACTGAAGCCAACATGAACTAAACCTTGAGAAATTAATTTAAAAAATACTATATTCAATTTTGAAGTGGCTTCACTATTGGCTAGAGAGACTATCACATTGAAGAGCCATTAGTGGTGCTGCAGAGTCCACAACCAAAGTGTTTACTTCTAAACCACAGTCTGTTTCTGTAGAACAGC
Source organism: Lithobates clamitans (assembly GCA_037952925.1). Taxonomy (NCBI): domain Eukaryota; kingdom Metazoa; phylum Chordata; class Amphibia; order Anura; family Ranidae; genus Lithobates; species Lithobates clamitans. The sequence continues at coordinate 7,042,703 of JBBGZY010000911.1, read as the reverse complement.
ACCCTGGGTTTATGGCTTTTGGAAGGCTCTAGTTTAGGTGATTGATTACAGCCATCCATGCTGTTATGATCATAAATACAATGAACGTTGACAGTTAATGTCTTCAAATCTGTGCATTGTTGTAAATGATTTTACATTATGTAAATGTTAAGTGTCAAAGTAAAAACATGTATTACTTCTTTGCCTTTATTCACCAAAAAAGGGAAAAAAATATATATACATAAATATACACAGTATATGCTATTAAAGAAAAGGAGTTTTCTTAAGAAAGGTTATATAGACTGACTGTCCCTACTACCATAGGGGCTGGAGTTTTAGTGATAAAATATAATTTACTCCTTATCCTGTACTTTCAGTAGCTGTTGGCTTTGATATATGATACTCTAACAAATAGCTGCTTTAGAAAATGACAAATTGCCTTCTTAAAACTCTTGTGATTGGACACTCATCTAAAAGAGATATTAACTGTAAACCTTTTTCATGTAATTCAGTTCTCCTGATGATAACTTGACATTGAGTAAATACTTTTAGTTTTATTTCAAAATTTTGTGATATTCTGAAATACTATTCCAAAGAAAATAAAAAGCTAATTTAATATTGCCAGGGAGTTCTACAATTCTTTATTAGAACTTTTGACTTGCGCTGCTTGGTTCCTTGATTCCATGTTCTCAATGGACACTCTTTAGTTTTATTTCAAAATTTTGTGATATTCTGAAATACTATTCCAAAGAAAATAAAAAGCTAATTTAATATTGCCAGGGAGTTCTACAATTCTTTATTAGAACTTTTGACTTGCACTGCTTGGTTCCTTGATTCCATGTTCTCAATGGACACTCTTTACATTAAGATTACATTACCACATTTGGCTTTTGGGCGCTACTGATTCCTTCCACAATTTAAAATTCATATCAATCAGTTAAAGTTGAGTTCCAAACATTCCTTTTCATTGCATTTGCAAGTGACATTCCTGATTGGCAACCTGTGCTGCACTGCCCCCCAGTTCCCCCCATTTGGGAGTTGCTGTATTGTAGACACTGAAAATTAGGTTTAGGTACTTTCACTCATTGCAAAAAATACATTCTTTTGGAATACATTGTTCATGTATTTTTGCACAACTACAGATATATTCTTCAATCAGTAGATGGCAGTGTTTATACGTTTGTGGCTGCATCTATGGTTAAACTCAAATGTCTTTTATCTGTATAATAAAGTTTCCTTTCTGCAGTTAAGCAGCAAAGCCCATGTGGACTTACACTATTTGTCTGTTCTGTAGGGCTACACACAGAATTTCTAACAGGCTAAGGGCTCAGGCATAGCCCAGACACCCACCCAGATGCCCTGTCATATCCAGCTGCAGTAAGTGCAAGATACAGCAACAGAAAGAAGACTGCAACAGAATATAAAAGAAAATGGCAGTAACAAAGCTGTAACAAAGAACAAAGAAGGAGGGCGCACTGACCTTGTGCATGTGGGCATGTGGACACATATAGAGGTGATTAGGAGAGACGAGCTATTGACTGCTTAGGCTCTGAGGAAAAGGGTGCGCTCCTGAAACGTGTCAGCCATTTGGGATATCATCTGATCCCCTGAACCTCAGGTCTGGGCTGCAGCTGTCTTGAGACGCAGTCTCACCAATTGATAAGCCTCCTTTACATGCTCGTTTGTGAGTATAAACATTGTTTTTATGCTGTTAATAAAATTCTACAATTGGTAATGCACAAGGTCGGTGCACCCTTCTTCTTTGTTTTTTTTTTTTTTTACTTTCAAGAATACCCATTGTTCTGAGGAGGGCTGCAAGACTGCAGGCACGGTCTAGATTTAAAGCGGAAGTAAACCCATCGATTTAACAGTTTCAAAAAACAGTTACATTCCCGGCATGCCGGGAATGCTAACTGCACATTGGCTGTGCTCTCAACCAAACTATCAAACCATCCAATGGCTGGTGTCATAACGGATCACATGTGCAGCACCATGGCAGTTGAAGATTAAACAGAGGCAAAGATGGCAGCTTCCTTGGCTGAAAACGATAGGGGGTTTATTTCTACTTTAAAGAGTTGGTCGCACCACTTAATTATAGAATAAGCACCCAAGCGCAGGAGATTATTATTGTTTTTTTTTGTCTAGTAACAAAGCTGTAACAAAGTTTTCATTTGCATATCTGACAAACCAGAACTACCAGTCTTGGGAATTGAATATGAAAAAGCTGCAAATAAGAGAAGGTATGTGGAAATGTATAAATGAAGTCAGGCCAGAACACCTTTCAGATGAGTGGATAGAGAAAGATTAGAAAGCTCAGAGCACAAACTCTCTTAGCATAGAAGATGATCAAATTTTACGTATATGTAAGTGTGAAACTGCTAAAGAAGTGCATGAAAGAGCTAACCTCAGCAATAAACGGTATGTGATAAGAAAGCTCTACCAAACCAAGCTGATGAAAGGCCAGGATATGTGGGATTACATAAGGCACAACTTGGAAATGGTTGATTTCCTCAGAGGTATAGAAGAACAAATAAAATATTTTCATGTCGGAGCACTATTACTCAGTGGCTTACCAGAATGTTATGAAACGCTTGTCACAGCACTTGATGCACGTCCAGATAATGAACTGACATTGGAATATGTTAAGGGCGTAAGCATAAAACAGAGAGCATTAATAGTAATGGTGCTTCTGTCGCAGAGACTGCTTTAACCGCTTGCCAGCCAGCTGCCGTCATTATACTGAGGCAGGTCGGCATGATCCCGCAAACTGTAATAGCAATACAAAGGCTCACGGGATAGGGATAGCAGACGCACACACACCCGCTGGCGCGCACGCACATGCACCCGCTGCACTGCGGGGGTGCCGATGCTTGTGGCCGACGGTTGTGATGACCACCGGCCATGAGCGATCGTAGGCACAAGAGGCAGAACAGGGACGTGTGTGTGTAAACACTCAGATTCCTGTTCTGTTCTGTGAGGAGTGACAGATCGTGAGTTCCTAATAGCTAGGAACCACGATCTGTCATTTCCTCTAGGTCAGTCCCCTACAGTTAGAAACACACACAAGGGAACACAGTTAACCCCTTGATCGCCCCCTAGTGTTAACCCCTTTCCTGCCAGTGACATTTTTACAGTAACCAGTGCATTTTTATAGCACTGATCGCTGTATAAATGCCAATAGACCCAAAAGTGTCTGATGTGTCCGCCATAATGTCGCAGTCCCCATAAAAATCGCAGATCGCTGCCATTACTAGTAAAAAAGTAATAATAATAAAAATGCTATAAATCTATCCCTTATTTTGTAGACGCTATAACTTTTTTCGCAAACCAATCAATATACGCTCATTGCGATTTTTTTTTTTACCAAAATTATGTAGAAGAATACATATCGACCTAAACTGATAAAAAATTAGCTTTTTTTTAAAAAAAAAATGGGGATATTTATTATAGCAAAAAGTACACAATATTGGGGATTATTTACTAAAGGTAAATCTACTTTGCACTGAAAGTGCACTTGGAAGTAAAGTCACTGTAGATCCGAGGGGGACATGCAAGGAAAATAAACAGCATTTTAGCTTGCACATGATTGGATGATAAAATTAGCAGAGCTTCCACTCATTTCAGATCTACCCCTTAGATTTAGAGCAACTGCACTTCCAAGTGCACTGCAAGTGCACTTGCAAGTGCACTTGCAGTGCAAAGTGGATTTGCCTTTCGTAAATAACCCCCATTGTGCTTTTTTCAAAATTGTGGCTCTTTTTTTGTTTATAGCGCAAAAAAGAAAAATCGCAGAGGTGATCAAATACCACCAAAAGAAAGCTCTATTTGTGGGAAAAAAAGGACGTCAATTTTGTTTGGGTGCAGCGTCGCGCGACCACGCAATTGTCAGTTAAAGCAACGCAGTGTCAAATCGCAAAAAATGGCCCGGTCATTCAGCAGCCAAATCTTCCGGTGTTGAAGTGGTTAAAGACGTAAAATAGGAATAAATACAGTAACATGCAACAAGAAACACATGAATGTTTTGTGTGTAAGAAACAAAGTCATTTAAAACTAGATTGCAGAATCTGAAAAGCTAGAATGCAAAAACAAACAAAACTCCATAATGCCAAAAGTTTGAAAGAAGAAGTTGATTTTGCTTGAGATAATGAATATGTTTTTCAATCCAAATGTTGCACCTCATTTTTGCAGGCATGCTGTGTTGATTCAGCAGCTACGAGTCACATGACATAAATTTCTTTGTTCACCTTGACCAGAGTAAAACAGAAATAATCACCACAGCTAATGGGCAAATGATGGAATCAGAAGGAATAGAAGACAGTTTTCTTTACTGTCCTATTTCCCAGCATGTCACCAAAAAGATACCTGTTTGCATGATAACACTCACTCACTGGGAAGCCATCCTTTTTTTTCTCCTCCCTGGAATTGTTAAAGCCAGTTACTGCATTCATATATATGTTCTCTTGCACACCTGTTACTATATAACCCTTTATACACCCAAACAGACTAACAGAATTTGACATAATGAACTACACCCCACAGAATGTTTGGGTCATTATCTATACTCGTTCTCTTTTTTTTTCCATGTCAAAATGTTAAAAATTACCATATGTCTAAGATTGGATACCGATTCTTGGAATGTTACTATTTGAAATCTATGTTCTTTGCTCATCTGTAATGAAAAGGTATTGACAATACTTGTTTATGCACCTTCAAATTAAATAAAAAGATGATATATATATAAAAAAAAATACCTATTAAATGTTCTCTCTGTCCCTACTCTTGAAACTAATATGTTCTCAGTGAAGAAGCTCACAAAACAAGGCAATGTAGTGACCTTTCAAGATGACAGTTGTGTCATCACAAAAGGGATATCTTACTTGCAAAGGCTGAAATTACAGATGAACTGTATCAGCTGAATTGCAATGAGGTAGTTAATACTGCCAAGGGGGAAAAACATTCAAACTGCATCCACACATGGCACAGACGCCTTGGGCACAGAAGTCCTGACATAAATTAAAATAAGTCCATGTGATCAAACGATTAAATACACCAGCTGTATAAAAGGAAAATTGACAAGAAAACCCTTTCCAAAGCAGAGTTACAGCAGAGCTAAGAAACCTCTGGACTTAATTCATTCGGATCTTTGCGGTCCAACTCCAGGAAAGAAGAAGTATTTTCTCACTTTTATAGATGATTACTCCAGGTATACTACACTATGGGGTTGATTTACTAAAGGCAAATCCACTGTGCACTACAAGTGCACAGTGGATTTGCACTTGGATGGTGCAGTCGCTGTAGATCTAAGGGAAAGATCTGAAATGAGGGGAAGCTCTTTTGATTTAATCATCCAATCATATGCAAGCAAAAATTCTGTTTTTTATTTTCCTTGCATGTCCCCCTCAAATCTACAGCGGCTGCAATTCCAAGTGCAAATTGGATTTGCATTTAGTAAATGAACTCCTATATCTGTTACATAACACAGACAATGGAACTGAATATACAGGTGGTAACACACAGGCGATTCTCAGAAAGCATTGCATAATATTTTAAACTCCCAGATATCAAGGATAAGTGTGTTGAATTGTAAGACTGTTAACTTGCTGCACATTTTCACTGGCAAGTTGTACACTTGCAGAACCCTTTAGGCACAAGTTCTAGTTGACACTTTTCCAAGTCCAGATAATTGCAGTTTTAAGTCTATGGCAAGGCCTCTGTGGTGGGATGACTATTGCACAACATAACAACCAGAACTTGCAGTAGAAAGTTGACCTGGAGTCATGCAATGCGGAATTGCTGCAATTGTGAAACAAACTTGTGAAGCCTGGCAAGTCTAGCAATAGCTTGGCAAATCATTTTCAAACTTGAAGCAAAATTGCTTGCTATCTGGACTACTGTACCATACAACCCAGGGGTTGCAGAAAGAATGAACCGTATTCTATGTGAGATTGGAAGAACCATGGTGTTTGATTCAAATATGCCGACCAATAGAAAATTGAACAGTTGATGAAAGATATCATGTTGACTTAACACTTTGTTTCTTTGTCTCTTGATTTTTTAATTTTGCGTTGTTTTTTTAACTTCGTCCTCACATAAACTATTTTGCACATTTATTTATATGATGGTAAAATCACAGGAAACTTAATTTATATTGTTATAGATCATCACTGTAAAAACTACATTTTACTTTACACACATAGGAAATATGAAAGTGTGGCTCTGGATCAATTGAAGTGGCATCATTTTAGTGCATTGGAGTGGGTGGATTGCTAAGAGATCTCAGCAGCAACACTAATTGGGATTAAGATTAATACACATTGTCACATAGGTGTGTGCAAGGGTTTTGTTATAATTATCCACTTACAAGAAACAGATTTATAGAACTGAGATCCAAAATGGGACTAATATAAGGAGTAGTTGTTGAGTGGGGGTGTTGGAATACATTGTTCATGTATTTTTGAACTACAGATATATTCTTCATCCAGTAGATGGCAGTGTTTATATGTTTTTGAATGCATCTATGATTAAACTCTATGGGGGTTATTTACTAAAGGAAAATCTACTTTGCACTACAAGTGCACTTGAAAGTGCACTAAAAGTGCACTTGGAAGTAAAGTCGCTGTAGATCCGAGGGGGACATGCAAGGAAAATAAAAAACAGCATTTTAGGTTGCACATGATTGGATGATAAAATCAGCACAGCTTCCACTCATTTCAGATCTACTCCTTAGATTGAGAGCAACTGCACTTCCAAGTGCACATTCAGTGCACTTCAAAGTGGATTTGCCTTTCGTAAATAACCCCCTATGTCTTTTCTCATTATAATAAAGTTTCCTGGCTGCCCATGTGGACTGTGCACCGTCTGTCTGTTCTGTGGGGCTAAATACAGAATTTCTAACACAATCAATATTGTTTTAATAAATGCAGAACTGCATTCATTTGTGTCTTTTAAATCTGTCTTGAGTTCAAATTTAAATCAGCTTTCTGTCAAATAAGCCATAGAGTATGATGGGCATGTAGCCAACTGTGCTTGGGAGATTATAGTACAGATGAACAAATTGATTTGTACAAGTCAAAACTGCAGTGAACTGAAAAGTGGTCAGCTGACCTATTACCTTTTCCGTTTTGGCTTGCCGAGTAGCAGTGGTTCTTCCAAGCAGGAATCCTGCGTATATAGCTGTATCCTTATTAGTCTACTAATGTTGTAGGGGATACAACATGCACCGGAGACCTTAAAAGTGACCCCATGATCGCCTTGACAGCCAATCATGGTCATCACATGAGCATTCTTTAAAAACAAGCCTGCAATCTTCCACTGTGCATTATTTTGTGGAATAAAAAAATTAACAAAGAATTATTTTAATAAAGTGATTTAAAATAAACCTGTAAAAAGGGAAATAACCAAAAATGTTTTTATAATAATACAATAATGTATAAGCGGGAAATGTATTGAAATAGAGCATCAAGTAAAGGCCTCATATATCATGTATTTGTTAAGGTAATCAGTGCATGTTGAAACTATTAAAGTGTATGTAAAGTCAAAGTTTTATGAAAATGTATTTAAAATTTCCCATTTAACAAAAGGTATTAGAAAATTTTAGGAAGTAAAAGCACTGAAAGATCTGAAAGGCAACATTATACAGCTGTCACTCTTTGCATATATGATAAACAATATTACTCGGTTAAAAAATTAAAATCAGTAAACAATGTTCCTCTACAGTGCCTTGAAAAGTATTCATACCCCTTGCAATTTCCCACATTTTATCATGTTACAACCAAAAATGTAAATTTATTTTATTGGGATTTTATGTGATAGACCAACACATAGTTGCACATAATTGTGAAGTGGAAAGAAAATGATAAATGGTTTTCAAATGAGAGAGCTTTATTAAACAACTGTGTTATCAGCAATATACAGAGACAGCCAATATGTCAAAGAAATTGTACACACACATATATATATATAGAACAACTGCGGAATTAGCAATAAAGGAGGACAGTCGTCATATAAAAGACAAAATATATAGCTACAGTCAAATACATAAAAGATTCAGAAGGGAGGTCATAGCTAATACACTAAATCCGTACATATTCAATCAGTTCAATCCCACACAGGAAGCGGAAAGGGAGGTGGGGGGGGAGGCAGAGGAAAAGAGAGGAAAAAGTAGGGTAGGAATGGTATAACGGAAGGGCCAAGGCTCTCTAAAAAAAAGGAAAGGAAGGTAGAAGCAAAAATAAGAGGGGAGGAGGGGAGGGGAAGAAGAGAAAGTGGGAGGGGGGAGGGGTAGAATAGGGGAAGGGGGGGAATGGGAAAGGACATAGGAAAGTAGGGATCTACTGGATGTAACACGCGTGAAAAAGGATTGGAGCGTTAGTCCGCTCCGGGACTGGGTGGAGAGACATCAAGTGCCATAGAGCCCCCTGGGGTTCTATGCAGTCAGACCAGCCTATCCAGTCAGACCAGATTTTGTCGAATTTGTTCAGGCAATTCCTATTAACATAGGTAAGATTGTACAGAGGTAAACAGAGTTAAGGGTAGTCCGCCATGCCGAGGCCGTGGGGCGGTGTCGTAGCCTTCTATCTAAGCAGAATTTCTCTGCATGCATAATATGTGGCATAGGAGAGAAACAACTTTGTGTACCTTCCCAGAGCGGGATCATCATATATATTTAACAGTAAACCCTTGGGTTCTAACTCGAGGGTTCAGCCCGTAACTTGATTAAGATCACTCAGCACCTGCTCCCAAAACCGTTGTAATGAGGAACAGGACCAAACCATGTGTATAAAGGATGCCTCCAACATTCCGCAACGTGGACAAAACGAGGGCCCATCAGCATAGATGGCCACTAATCTCTGTGAAGTGTAATAGGCTCTGTGTAGAAATTTCAACTGTACAAAGCGATCTCTGGCAGATATCATAGTTGTGTTGTAAGAAGACGCACAGTCTTCCCAGTCCTCCTCGGTTAGGGTAGGAATATCCTGCTGCCATTTGAGGAATACCTGGGTCAATTTAGATGAGAAGGCCAGTGAGAGGTGGAAATATAACAAGGACAGGGGTGCAGTTAGAACTTTTGCGGTCAATAAGCGCTCTACTTGGTCTAAGGTAAGAGGGTTAGGAAACTGCTGGTGGCAAGCATATTGTACCTGCAAGTATCTAAAAAACATTCAATTGGGGAAATGAAGAGAGACCTTGAGAACCGAAAAAGGTACCCAACCTACCATCCTCCTCTAGGTGCTTCAAATCTACAATTCCCCTGTTTGCCCATAACGGAGGATCAGGGACACTATGCATATGTGAGAGGATCGGATTCCCCCCACAGAGGAGTGTGGGGGAAAAGGTTGTTGGGGAACAACACACCGCTCTAGCTCGATGCCAAACAGCTATAGTTGTACGCATCAACCTCGTAATACCATGGTGGGGACTCGCACCCCCCAAAAAAAGATTGAGTAAGGTGGTATAAGAATTATGGCCGCCTCCAAGGTCACTGCCGGGTTATCTCAGAGTTGAAAAAACCACCACCGCACTGTTACAAGGATTGCCGCCCAATAGTGAATCTGGAAATTTGGGAGTGATAGGCCACCCTCTGTGATAAGTAGTTGCAAAGTAGTCAATGGCAAAGAGACACTCTCCCTGACATACAAAAGATGTAATGATGGCCTTAAGTTTATTAAAAAAAGATGCTGGAAGAAGGGTTGGGCAATTCCTAAAAATATAAAGAAACTTAGGGAGAAAGATCATCGTAACTAGATTCACTCTCCCTACTGGAGTGAGAGGACATGATCTCCAGGCCATACACCTGTGTGAAAACTAATTCAGCGGGGGGAGCAAATTCAAATCATTGGATATCGGGCCACCTATATGTAACCCTAGATATTTAAACTTATCAACCCAAGAGAGAGGAGTGTTTGTGGATGGGGCAAGGGTGGGAGGGGTGCAATGGAAACAAAAAAAACTTATTCCAGTTTATCTTAATTCTTGAGTGGGTGCCAAACTTCTCTATGATTTGCAAAGCTACTGGCAGGGAAGAGGAGATGTCACTGAGAAAAAGGATCCTGTCATCTGCATATAGGGATATTTTCTCCTCCACCAGCCCTACCTGGATACGCCTGACATCAGATCCAGCCCATATCTGCATAGCCAAGGGTTCAACTGCTAATGCAAAGAGCCCTGGGGAGAGTGGGCATCACTGCCTCCAGAGGCGGCTCTCTAATTAGGCGGTCGCCTAAGGCTTCGCACTCCCAGGGGCCTCGCAAAAGCCTAATTTGCCCGTAGCTCAACGTCTCTGGGATTGTCACCCAATTTGTACCATGTCCCAATATGAAGTTCTGGCGAACCAGAGTCCCGGAATGCTTGCATGGTGTCTTGGTTCCCGCGAGCAACGCTTCATATGGCAGCTGCAAACTGGCATCTCTCCCTGGCTGACATACACATACAGAGCTCTGCGTACTGACCCCACCCCCTCCTTCTCCTGCTGAAATTCACCCCCCAGCACAAGTCTTTTCCCCTCCCAAAGCACCCCCTAGCACATATCCCCCCCCCCCCTCAAAGAGATGCTGTCTGTGGCTGTAGTATTTGGTGGCTGCTGCAGCAATGTGAGAGTTAGCTTGTCATTACCAGTTTATGTCCGTCTCCTGTTTTCACCTCTGTAATCTCTGACTGTCTACTGTTGAAACCTCTGCAATCTCTGACCATCTCCTGTTTTTATCTCTGCAATCTCTGGCTGTCTCCTGTTTTTATGTCTTCAGTCTCTGGCCCTCTCCTGTATCTATGTCTACAGTCTCTGGCCATCTCCTGTATCTTGTTCGCAGTCTCTGACTATCTCCTGTATCATATCTGCAGTCTCCGATCATCACTTGTATCATATCTGCAGTCTCCGATCATCTCTTGTATCATGTCTGCACAGTCTCTGACCATCTCTTGTATCATGTCTGCACAGTCTCTGACCATCTCTTGTATCATGTCTGCAGTCTCTGACCATCTCTTGTATCATGTCTTCAGTCTCTGACCATCTCTTGTATCATATCTGCAGTCTCTGATCATCTTTTGTATCATATGTTCAGTCTCTGACCATCTCTTGTATCGTGTTCAATCTCTGACCATCTCTTGTATCATGTGTTCAGTCTCTGACCATCTCTTGTATCATGTCTGAAGTCTCTGGCCATCTCTTGTATCATGTCTGCAGTCTTTGACCATCTCTTGTATCATGTCTGCACCATGTGTATGCAAGTCCCTACCATAATAGCTAAGAGGTGTCTTCTGAAGCAGAGACCTGCTGCTCCAAGGAAGGAAGGAGGGAGTCCAAGTCCCTGAGGATGAACTCTATGCCCTTCTGGAGGTGGTCTATTTTGTCAGTGAGTGTTGTCTGGCAAGCTGTGATAGTCTGCATGACCGTGGCCAGGTCAGCTGCTGTGGCCGGGGGAGAAGTCGGACTCTCCATCTGAGCGGCCAAGTGTGTAGTAATGGCTACAGCCTCCTTGTCTCCCGCTGGATCCAAAGGTTCCACCACCGAGGCTGTGCGGCAGGTCTAAGGCTGTGACTTACCCCTGGTCATGTCCCAGGGGTAAGTCACTCTCCCATCGCCATCTTGGACACGCAACCACATTTACGTTTTTGGTTGTTACATGACAAAATGTTGACTTTTTTTAATGCACTGTATTTGCATAAATGGGCCCACCTCTAAACTAGGGAAGGTAGGGAGATTGCACTATATTAGTGTAGGTTGTCTAAGGATATAAGAAAAGAAGAAAAAAAAGAGAAAGTGAGGAAAAAAATGAAGGGGGGAAGAAGGGGGCTATAGGGCAGAGAGGGGACATAGGGACAAAGGGGTTTTACATAATAGGGGAAAGGTGCACTTCCAATGTCACCCAATTGCACACCTCAATAGGACATGGGTTGTATAAGCCATTTAAGTGGACTTATTTTGGGACGAACACAAGTGATCAGTATTCTGGCTAGAAAAAAAGTTGTAACATTTTTTCCTAAACTGATCCTCTCTGTATTGACAGAAGAAGGTGATGTCTTCCATTTCTTCAATTTGTTAAATTTTTGTCAACCATAGTGACAAAGAAGGTGGGGTTTCCTGTTCCCATAATTATGGAATGCAGTTTTTAGCTACATTAAGCAGGGGTATGTAGCAATGTGGACTACAATTGCAAAGTATAGCAATTCCCCGTCATTTATATGTACTGTATTGTCCCTCTAGTGCCCAGCATCACTAACTGACATCATATCTGTGAGCCGATCCAAAAGGGTTGTGGGATTAGTAGTTCCACAGAATGGCAATTGAGGAATTCGAGCTGTTCATGCGGAGATGGGTTTCTCGGATGAGGATAGTCGAACTGAGTCTGAACTGGCGAGACTGGCCATTCCTGACAATAATAAGCCAGAAAGTGAATTTAGGCCAACCAAACTGATGGCCCGGGTAGCTCAGGCAAAAACCCAGATGTATCATGCTTTAATGCGAGTGATGGAGACCCAAGCAAAGGTTCAAGAACAAGGGACTCGTCAAGGGGATTTAAAACTTTACCAAGGGTGAGAAAAGAGATGTTACGGGTGTGGAGAAGGTGGACACTTTCGGGTTAAGTGTCCCAATACCAGCATCAGCCCTCAAATACCCACGGAGGTTCTGAAAGCCTTACAGAAGTTACGCTTCCCAAAGCCTGTGGGAAACTTCAGGGGATCTCAGTGAAGGAGCTAGTTGAGAGTCCCGAGGGAAAACTGCGCTCCAAAGTCAAAGAGAAGATCTAAGAAGAAAAGAGGGCGCAAGCCACCTGTTGCCTTTTCCCCTCAGTTACAGAGAAAACCAAAAGAAACAAAATCCTCAGGGAAGGAAAGACGGGGGCAAGAAATCAATGCACACCTTACTGAGTGAATAGTTAGACCAACTCCACTACCTTCAAAGAGATTGATTAGAGCACAAACTATAGAGTCACCCGCTTGGAACCTGCCAAATAACTTAGTGGGTCCCTCTCCTATAGTCTCAATACAAGTAGACGGTATTTACACTCAAGCTCTACTGGATACTGGAGCCCAAGTGACGTTGCTGTATCGAGACTTTTACCACAAGTACTTAAGGCACATCCCTTTGTGCAAACTCGAGGAGTTAGAGATTTGGGGCATAGGGACCCAGAAGTGTCCATATGACGGATACCCATCAAGATAACATTTTACACTGCCTTGGCTGCAAAACTAGAGACTTTTGATACGTTGGCAGTTGTCTGCCCCTGACCTCCTGGGGCAGGCCAAAATTTCTTGTTGATAGACACCAACACCAATCTGGTGCGGAGACTACTCACTCCACTGGCCTTGGAGGGTGCCCCAGTAGGAAAGACCCATCCTCAGCTGTGGCAGGCTTTCCAAAGAGTGTTGCAAGAGAAGAAGGAGCTCCTGAGGAAGGAGTGGGAAGACTGTGGCGATTGGATGCCTGTGAAAGGGTGTTGCAGCCAGGCGAGAGAGCCTGCCTAAAAGCCACGGTTAAGCTGTCCTGGGATCAGCCGGGTCCTCCTCTGATTCAACAGAGCAGGAAGTTGGAATAGAGGCAAGATTGACTACCGAACCTTGACCATTCCAGAACAGTACACAACCCCCGCATAGAAGAGGCCCTGCAATGCTTATCAGGGGCCAAATGGTTCAGTGTGCTGGATCTGAAGAGTGGATACTACCAAATACCCATGCATGTGGATGACCTTCATCAGCCCTCTAGGGTTTTTTCAATTCTACCAAATGCCACAAGGATTAACAGGGGCCCCCGCCTTTTTCCAGAGACTGATGGAGAACACTGTAGGTGATATGAACTTGGTAGAAGTGCTAGAGTACCTTCATGATATCATCGTGTTGGGCATAACGTTGGATTGTCATGAGGCTCGGCTGGAGAAAGTCTTTCAACGATTACACACAGAGGGGCTGAAGCTGTCGTTAGAGAAGTGTTAGTTCTACCAGACTTCAGTCACGTATCTGGGGCATGTGGTATCAGCTGAGGGAATAGCTACTGACCCTCAGAAGTTGGAGGCTGTTACTTCCTGGCCTCGCCCAAGCACCATCACTGAGCTGAGGTCATTTTTGGGTTTCTGCTCTTACTATAGAAGATTGGTGCAGAACTTCTCACAGATTGCCCGGCCATTGAACAAACTTTTACAGAAACAAACAGAAGGGGATTAGCAGAAAACCCAGAAGGGAGGTCCCAGGAAGCCTTGGGAATCTATCCAAGAGCAATGGCTGATGAAGTGTAAAAGGGCTTTTGAATGACTCAAGGGGAGCCTTGTTGAAGCACCGGTGCTGGCTTATGCTGATCCGTCTAAACCTTATGAATTGCACATGGATGCCAGCAGAGATGGCCTCGGGGGAGTGTTGTATCAAGAGTCGGAGGGGAGACTATGTGAGTTGCAGTCTCACCCCCCCTGAGAAGAACTATCCTGTACACAAATTGGAGTTCTTGCCCCTCAAGTGGGCTGTGCTGGATAAACTACCTGATTATCTGTATGGGGCTACCTTTGTGGTGAAGACTGATAAAAACCCCTTGACTTACCTACTGTTCACTGCCAAGTTGGATGTCACTAGGCATCGGTGGTTGGCTGCACTGTTTGAATTCCAGTTTAGTTTGAAATACCGACCAGGAGTGGGAAATTGAGATGCTGAAGCTCTTTCCCGAAGGCCCCACTTCACCAATGCTGGCCAGAAGAGTTTGGTTAATTTACCCTTGCAGGGAGTATGGGCTGTGTGTCAGTGAGTAGAGCATAAACACTGAGAGGATATAGGGGCCAAAGCTGTGGGAGTCACCCCTGCAGGAGTACCAAGATATTACTGTGATTTGACCCAGGTCCACAGCCAAGAACTGCCTCAGTTGACAAGAGAGGACATGAGACAGGACCAATGTGAAGATCCCTTGGGGAATCTTGTTAAGGAAACGTTAGCCACCCAGTTCCCTCAGATACTGTTGAGTAGTCCCATTGAGGAAGCCAAAGTCATCCATAGAGAATGGGAACGAATGCGGTTGGAAGATGGAGTCATATACCAGAGAGGTCCATCTGAGGAACTAGAGGGTATCCGTCAACTGTTCCTCCCTGAGAAACACTGACTAATAGTGTTGACCACTCTCCATAATGATCATGGCCACTTAGGCCCAAATAGAACCTTCAAGTTAGTCAGAGACTGATTTTATTGGCCGTCCATGAGAACTAAGGTGGAAAGCTACTGTCACTCTTGCAGCAGATGCATTCAGAGAAAGACTTTGCCAGGAAGGGCAGCCCCAATGGGCCATCTTCAAAGCCAGGGACCATTGGAGTTCATGTGCATTGATTTCTTGTGCTTGGAACCTGACCTAAGTGGACAGAATAATGTCCTGTTTGTGACAGACCATTTTCCCCGTTATGCTCAAGCTTTCCCCACTAGAGACCAGCAAGCCAGTACAGTAGCAAAAACTCTAGTAGAAACGTTTTTTGTTCACTACGGGCTGCCTCAGCGCCTACATTCGGATCAAGGTCAGGATTTTGAGAGCAAGCTAATCAGAGGACTGTGTGAGCTCTTAAATATGAAGAAATCCAGGACCACTCCTTACCACCCTCAAGGGGACCCACAACCTGAGCGTTTCAAGCGGACCCTGCTGAACATGTTGGGAATCCTTCCCTTGGAGAAGGAACAGCACTGAGGAGATCATATAGCTGCAGCGGTTCATGCTTATAATAGCACCTCAAATGATTCTACTGGATACTCCCCCTATAGATTAATGTTCAGAAGAGAGGCTCAATTACCAGTGAATCTGGCCTTTGGAACATCGTTAGATCACACCTCTCAGGCCTCCTATTGGGGGTATGTTGACAGACTTCAGAAGAATCCAAAAGTGGCCTCTACCATCAGACAACAGCGAAACAAGAAAAACTTTAATCTCAGAGTAAGGGTTCAGAATCTACAACCTGGAGACTGAGTGTTGTTGCGCAATGTAGGGGTGCCTGGGAAACATAAGCTGGCTGATCGATGGCGCTCTCAACCCTACATTGTCTGTAAGCAATTACCTGGGCTCCCTGTGTATCAGTTTCGGCCTGAAGGAAAGACTGGCCTTTTGAAGACTTGGCATCTAAACCATTTGCTGCCTATATCTGAGGCTGCCGGGGACCCCCATTCTCTTGCTCAGAGACTTATCAGTCCCACATGCTAAGGCCTAGGGCTGGCAAAACCTGCCTACCCCTACCACCTGAAGAGGAGAAAGATGGAGAACAATTAACTCTTGATTGGTTGTGGGTTCCCCCCTTGAAGACAATCCCATCCCATCATTCCTGGGACCAGTGAGGAAGACAGTCAGGGGCACCCTTTATAAGGAGGGCACGTCCCCTACTGCAGGAAGTTGAAGTACCAGATCTTCACCCACTAAGGGGAGATGAAGAAGTCAAGTTGGAATCCGATGAGGTATCTGATGTGATTGGAACTCACACTTCCCCTACTAATGAAACAGAGAGAGAGAGACCATTCCTGAACCAGAGCCTGAACCAGAGTCTTAACCAGGGCCTGAGTCAGAGCTTGACTCAGAGCCTGAACCTGAATCTGGATGTAGTTTCTGGGGAACAGATCGAGGACCGGAACAATTGGAAAATATCTACTCCAAGTTGAGACAGAAAATATGCCCTCCAAAAAGACTGATGTATGATACCTTTGGGGAGAATTCTGATAAACTTATCCCTGCCAATCAAAGTTCTAGTCAAGCACTCGCCTCCTTTTTTGAACCTTTAGTAAAGGATGACCTTGATCCACCCCCTGACACCCGGTGGGCCACTGACTTATTACTGGCCTGTCAATATGACGTCACCTGACAATGTATATATTTACTGTTAGAAGATCCTTCTTTGGGTCAGTTGCTGACTGTTACAACTTATGGTTTGTCATGCAATTAACCATTCGACTGCCGGCCAAGACCATCAGGCCTGCAACTGGGACATTACTGTCATTACTACTTAAAGAGCCCTAATACCGTTCTTGTTTAATTGGTCTCTCGTTAGGATTAAAAGTTGAAAGGGTTTCCCCTTTGGAAGTCTTGCCAGAACTAATGCTCAACTCTTGCTTATCCTTTCAGGTCACGCTCAAGTGGTACTCAAGTGGTACATTATACATACTTGTATATAACATACTGTTATCTTTCTTAACTTGTATTTTTGTGGAGGAATTTTTCTCAACTAGGACTGTTATCCGAAGTTCAGTTGATCTATTACCTCCGTTGTGCAACAAAATCTTCCTTGAGTTATTCAGTAAACGTTAATAGAATATAAACTCATTGAGTGGTTTGACTTATTACTTGAAGGTGGTGCAAAGATGTCTGAACCCAGAGTGTCAGGTGGATTGGAATGTTCCCAGGATCATGATGGGGCAGATGAGCAGGTAAATCCAAGCAGTCCCCATGGGGGCAGTGCTACAGGTATAATATGTGTTTTCCTGTATAAGTGTTTTGAGAATTCTTAATTTATTTTATTTTTTTTGTTTTAGATAAAATAGGAAAGAGTCATTTGTTTTAAGATCTCCTGTTCTGCCAGTCATCAATAACACTGGACTTTCATATCCAGACCTTCATGAGGATGGTACCCATACAGAATTTGAAAGCACACCAGATCGTCACTAAAGTTTTCAACTACCTACGACTATGACTAATGACATCTATGGCAAAGTGCATCAGAAGAAACAAATAGTGCAAGTCTTCCTCCATTGGCTCAAACATGACAGGAATAACCCCACTTTGGGGAGATTTCCTCCCATTTCCTGTTGTTGGAATTCACACCATTGAGACAGCAAAAAAAAAAAAAACAATAGGGGCTTCACTCTACTCTATCCAAAGCAACATGAAAAAGGTTTTGGCTATACATACATTTTAAATTTGACTTGGGTATCAAGAGTTTAATGTCATCTGGTCATGAAAGAGTTACTCAGCATCATTTCTCTGCTCTTTTCCCTCACGCAAAGAGATAATCAAATGCTAAGCTTAATTTTGTGATAATGTTGTCTTTTATTCATAATGTATAATGTGTGATAAACATTTGACTTTTCAATGTGGCAGATCCCGTTTGGGGACCACTGTACCAATGATTAAAGAGCTCTTAGGAACTAAAACCTCCAAAGATCAATAGGTTGCTTGGCTGTATAAATCCCAACTTATTGTGTGTATTTTCATTTCTAGGCTTACGTAGTTATCATCTCCATTCATCTGTTCCTTGCAGTACCAAAATCACAGCTATTATTTTTCATTTGTCAGTTATTACACACAACTGCATAAGTGATAGCTGAGCAATGTATTGTGCAGTCAGTGATTTAATAAGGAAGAAGTGTCTACAATATTTGTGATTTTATTAGATGCTGATAGAGAGCGATGGCTTGAAATTGAATATAAAAGCACTATTAAGGCATGAACAATGAAAAATGATACAAATTAGGCATGACTGATAGCTCCTGCATTATCTAGTACTGTACATAAAAAGCTGCACAAGTTTTGTTTTAGACAGCTTTATTCCTCTATATTTTACAGTTTATTAAGTATGGTTATGTTAAAGTAAACCCACATAGTATTTTTAGTAAATAGATGTGTGAGTAATTATTGCGGTATTTAAGCTTAATTTGTACACAATTTGACGCAACTTTACATGCTTGCTGTTCCCTATGTTGGTGCTTGTATTGAAATGGAAATTAAAACGAGTTTTTGATCAATTTTATTTCGATTTTATTTATTTATTTTTTATATATTTATGAATAAGTTATTAACTCCTTCCAAGAGTTCATTGAAGCCAGACTAAATTTTGCAGAATTAGTAGGTGTTGGTTGACCTAACAATAACACATTGGGGAAGTTGATTAAAGCATTAGAGGCTGTTCACTTGGCAACGTCAATGTTTATTCATAAAGTGAAGCTGTGCTCACTTTCAATACTCAATCACCAGTTAGCAAACATTATTTTGTTTTAAAGCAGACCCTCAATGACAAACGCAAGAGAGTTAACTTACTAAAACTGGAGAGTGCAAAATTTGAAGCAGCTGAGCATGGTAGCCAATCAGTCTCTAACTTCAGCTTGTTCAATTATGTTTTGACAATAAAACCTGGAAGCTGATTGGTTTCTATGCAGAGCTGCACCAGATTTTGCACTCTCCAGTTTTAGTAAATCAAACCCAAAGTCTTTTTTGGCAGCCCCCTGCCTCCTAACACAAATGGCTTTAAAAGGCTGTATGTAAACAAACCATGTACCACTTCAACTCCCCCAAAAAAACCCAGAAACTTGGTTCTGGCTTCTGATGGGTGACCTATGGGAATGAACTCCAGTCCATTGGATTCTCACAGGGTTTTGAGCTCCTAATGAATCTCATAAATGTTGAAAGCCAGGGGTGACATATTTTTTGAGGGGGGCAAAGGGTTTGTTTACATATGGCTTTTTAGCTTTTTAATCACTTGCCAACCATCTCACTTCGATAGGCGTAGCTTGCAGCTTGTGGGCTCCGATGTAAAAGTTGACCTGGGCCCCTCTCCCCACTACCACCTGCCAGGATACTCCAAGTGGCTAGTGTTAGCATCAAATCAAATAAGTGCAAAGCAGCAGAAAAGATGAATTAATAAAAAAACACATACTTACAGCACAAAGATTCAACATATAAAAAGGATGAATAACCCTCCTGGGTTGGGGGCCCAGATCAACAGTGCTGTAACAAGGGAAAAAAGTGATGTGATGTTTCAATAATTAATCAATAAATAGTTAATAGAAAACCACAGTAATACCAGCCGTGCAGTCTCTGAGCAGCAGCAACACCACCAATACCACCTGCTATGCAGTCTCTCACCCGCAGCAACATAGGGAAACAACATTTCCAAACTGCCATTCAGGGAGGGACAACCCCCCCTTCCCAAAAACAGATGAGAGTGGGGGATGTAGTATCGGGGTTGATGGGAAAATCGGCAGCGGGGTGATTTGTCGGGCTAATGGCTGGTGTTAGCACTTAAAATCATCCTGACACCATGCTTGATATGGTGTCAGGATGATCAAATTCTATTATTTCTATTACTACTTTGTAATATATAGTGAAATAGTTCAACTCACCATATTGCATAATCAGTGGGAACCTGAGCTTGTCACTTGCCACCAGATGCAGCGTGTCACTTGCCATCCATAGCCTGTCACCAGATGCAGCGTATCGCTTTCCACAGTTGCCTGCTGCCAGATGAAGCGTGTCACTTGCCACCAGCAGCTTGCCACCAGATACAGTGTGCCACCTTCCACCAGCAGCCTGCCACCAGATACAGTGTGCCACTTGCCACCAGCAGCCTGCCACCAGATGTAGTGTGCCACTTGCCACCAGCAGCCTGCCACCAGATACAGTGTGCCACTTGCCACCAGCAGCCTGCCACCAGATGCAGTGTGCCACTTGCCACCAGCAGCCTGCCACCAGATACAGTGTGCCACTTGCCACCAGCAGCCTGCCACCAGATACAGTGTGCCACTTGCCACCCGCAGCCTGCCACCAGATGCAGTGTGCCACTTGCCACCATATAGGGTGCCACTTGCCACCAGCAGCCTGCCACCAGATACAGTGTGCCACTTGCCACCAGATACAGTGTGCCTTTTGCCACCAGCAGCCTGCCAGATACAATGTGCCACCTGCAGCCTGCCACCAGATACAGTGTGCCACTTGCCACCCACAGCCTGCCACCAGATACAGTGTGCCACTTGCCACCCGCAGCATGCCACCAGATGCAGTGTGCCACTTGCCACCATATAGGGTGCCACTTGCCACCAGCAGCCTGCCACCAGATACAGTGTGCCACCTGCCACCAGCAGCCTGCCACCGGATACAGTGTGCCACTTGCCACCAGCAGCCTGCCAGATACAATGTGCCACTTGCCACCATCAGCCTGCCACCAGATACAGTGTGCCACTTGCCACCAGATACAGTGTGCTTTTTGCCACCAGCAGCCTGCCAGATACAATGTGCCACTTGCCACCAGCAGCCTGCCACCAGATATAGTGTGCCACTTTCCACCAGCAGCCTGCCAGATACAATGTGCCACTTGCCACCATCACCCTGCCACCAGATACAGTGTGCCACTTGCCAACAGCAGCCTGCCACCAGATACAGTGTGCCACTTGCCACCAGCAGCCTGCCACCAGATGCAGTGTGCCACTTGCCACCAGCAGCCTGCCACCAGATACAGTGTGCCACTTGCCACCAGCAGCCTGCCACCAGATACAGTGTGCCACTTGCCACCCGCAGCCTGCCACCAGATGCAGTGTGCCACTTGCCACCATATAGGGTGCCACTTGCCACCAGCAGCCTGCCACCAGATACAGTGTGCCACTTGCCACCAGATACAGTGTGCCTTTTGCCACCAGCAGCCTGCCAGATACAATGTGCCACTTGCCACCTGCAGCCTGCCACCAGATACAGTGTGCCACTTGCCACCCACAGCCTGCCACCAGATACAGTGTGCCACTTGCCACCCGCAGCCTGCCAGCAGATGCAGTGTGCCACTTGCCACCATATAGGGTGCCACTTGCCACCAGCAGCCTGCCACCAGATACAGTGTGCCACCTGCCACCAGCAGCCTGCCACCGGATACAGTGTGCCACTTGCCACCAGCAGCCTGCCAGATACAATGTGCCACTTGCCACCATCAGCCTGCCACCAGATACAGTGTGCCACTTGCCACCAGATACAGTGTGCTTTTTGCCACCAGCAGCCTGCCAGATACAATGTGCCACTTGCCACCAGCAGCCTGCCACCAGATATAGTGTGCCACTTTCCACCAGCAGCCTGCCAGATACAATGTGCCACTTGCCACCATCACCCTGCCACCAGATACAGTGTGCCACTTGCCACCAGAAGCCTGCCACCAGATACAGTGTGCCACTTGCCACCAGCAGCCTGCCAGATACAATGTGCTACTTGCCACCAGCAGCCTGCCACCAGATACAGTGTGCCACTTGCCACCAGCAGCCTGCCACCAGATAGTGTGCTAATTGCCACCAGCAGCTTGCCACCAGATACACTGTGCCACTTGCCACCATATAGGGTGCCACTTGCCACCAGCAGCCTGCCACCAGATACAGTGTGCCACTTGCCACCAGCAGCTTGCCACCAGATACAATGTGCCACTTGCAACCAGCAGCCTGCCACCAGATACAGTGTGCCACTTGCCACCAGCAGCCTGCCACCAGATACAGTGTGCCACTTGCCACCAGCAGCCTGCCACCAGATACAGTGTGCCACTTGCCACCAGAAGCCTGCCACTCCCTCCAGGACTCTGCCCGCATGGGTAGAAGGGACAGGGCCTGCATAGTCAAACAAGTCCCTGGAGCCCCCACCCCTCTTGAGCTAGGATGGTATGGCTGTGTGTAAAAGGAATGCTAGCAGTATTGATTAGACCAAGTTCTACAGAGGGGGGTGTGTACAAGCCTTTGGGCTCACACTGGTGTGCTGCAGTTTTGGCTGCACTGCTTGTGTATCTGCAGTTTTGGCTGCACTGCTTGTGTATCTGCAGTTTTAGCTGAAGTCCTATTGATTTATATCAGGTCGCAGGTTTTTGCTGCATTTTCTGACAGTGCACCAAAGATGCAGC
This sequence comes from Lithobates clamitans, assembly GCA_037952925.1. Classification (NCBI taxonomy): domain Eukaryota; kingdom Metazoa; phylum Chordata; class Amphibia; order Anura; family Ranidae; genus Lithobates; species Lithobates clamitans. The sequence goes on along the minus strand of JBBGZY010000911.1, from coordinate 7,020,162 downwards.
ATGCAGGAATTTTGGTGGGCTTTCAGAAAAAACACGCAACCTAATAGAAATCAATAGGACTGCGGGTAAAATGGAGGAAAACTGTGGATACACCAGCAATGGGCCAAAACACAGCAAACCAGTGTGAACCCACCTAAAAGCACAAGGAGCCAAGTCTAAACATATTGGCTGCAGTTATAACAACTCTTGCTGAAGGAAAAAGTTAAAAAAAGAGTGGGAGAGAAGGGAGATAAGAGTCCAGTCACTGAGCTCACACTTGGATGGTCGGAAGCTTATCACTCAGATATGTTATCAGTTCACCTTGTATCTGCCGGCTGCTCTGTTCACAATTTCCCCGCCCACACGGCTCCTTTACTACATGGACTTCACACAGAGAGAGGGGAGAGAGGGAAGGGGGAAGGCAGAGCCATTTGTGTAGGGGGGGGGGACTGTGCACTGTGACACTGTAATAACCACAGTGAGCCAACACAGATGCAGCCAGACACCCCTACAATTACACACAGCTTCTCCTGTCCCATAGATGTTTATGGACAGGAGAAAATCGGGCTTGTACTGCTGGCTGGGGGGGGGGGTGATTTTAAGGTAGGTGCCTGGTGCTGCAGCTCCTATAGCCCCTATTGTTCTATCTCTGGAACTGCTAGCTAAACCTTCTTATCTCAATAACTGTAGATACCGAATTTCTTTGTTCTCAGTTTTATTAGAACAAGCCAGGTGAAACTACAAAGTAACAGAAATAGACTTCAATAAGTACAATATCGCATACAATACAGCATATATTGCAGAAACAACAATGTACAATACAAGATGAGATAGTAAAAACTTAATTTTTAAGTTCTCTAAGGAGTGATGGCGATAGATTGCGAAAGACATGACTTGCTTCCTGCAATGTGTTGAATAGAATGGTGGATGGTTCACTTCCTGCTAAGATTCTACCCAGAATTCCCTGCTTGTTGACAACTTCCTTATTTACACATACAATAAACAATTAAATAGAATTGCAGCAATACCAAAAAGGAACACTAGATGGAGCCTGCACACCACATATGATTGTCTTAAAGCGGAAGTACACCCATTCATAAAACAGTTTCATTTCCGGCACGTGCCGGACATATAACACTCCCATTGGTTGTGCTCTCAACTAAACTGTCAAACCATCCAATGGCTGCTGTCATAACTGCTCACATGGGCAGCATCATGGCAGTTGTAGATCAGAGGCAAAGATGGCAGCTTCCTTGGCTGAAAACAGGGTTTACTTACACTTTAAGTAAATTACACATTTTGCATTTAAATTTAACAACACAGGTACAAATAACCAGTATAAAACATCTGGTGGACAGAACACTCCCCGCCTGACATCAAGTGATGTCACTAACAGAGTCCTCCGTAGAAAGCAACAGAATAAGTTCGGTCACTGGTCTCAAGAATACATTAACCTCATTCTGTTGAAATATCTTGACCTCGACCTTACGGACACGATTATCCTTGCTTGGCAGTACTTTGGTGATCAAACCTAAAGGCCACATATTCCTTAGTGCCTGGCAATCTTTCATGAGCACAGCATCACCAGGTTTAAGATTAGGCTTTTCAGTGTGCCACTTTCTCCTTACTTGTAGAGTAGATATATATTGTTCCCTCCACCGGTTCCAGAAGGTATTGGCAAGGGTTTGTACTTGTCTCCATTGACGTTTGTAAAGGTCCTTCTCACAAAACTCTCCAGCTGGAGCACTGGCAAGACTAGTCTTTTGCGTGAGTAACATGGCAGGTGTGAGGACCACTGGATCTTCAGAGCCACTTGAAATGGATGTCAAAGGTCTGGAGGTAATGATAGCTGTAATCTCTGCCATAAATGTCACTAAACATTCGTGAGTAAGCCTTGCAGTTCCTACTTGTAGGAAGATAGAGTCAAGAATTCTGCGGGCTATGCCTATCATCCTCTCCCAAACACCTCCCATGTGAAAAGAGTGAGGTGGGTTGAAGATCCACGTGCAGTCTTGTTCACTCAAGTATCTTTCTACTCTAAGAACATCCAAGTTAGAATTAATTTGAAGTTCTTTTACTGCTCCTACAAAGTTAGTCCCCCTGTCAGAGCGAATGAGTTTCACTGGACCTCTAATTGCAATGAATTCAGCTAGTTCTGTGGCTAATACTGCAACACAAAGTTCCAGCCTGGGTATGGTGTGTTCAGGAAGTGGTGCAAGTTTTGCTTTCCCCATTACAAACCCTATGTGGCATTGTCCTTTAGTGTCTATGGTTTTCAGGTAAGCTACAGCAGCAATTGCTTTAACAGAAGCTTCCGAAAATACACAAAGTCTTTGCATCTGAACGTCAGCAGATGACAGAGGAGCATATGGTTGTGGAATTTTAAGGTTGGATAGAGCTGTTAGTGAGTCCTTCTACTCTAGCCATAGGTTCTTCTTGTCAGTGGGGAGAGGGTGATCCCAATCTAGTGACTCACAGGTGAAGTCTCTAAGTAGTGCCTTACCCTGGATGGTGACAGGTGCTGCAAAGCCTAAGGGATCATACAGGCTGTTTATGGTAGACAGGACACCTCTATGTGTAAAGGGTTTTAATTCTGTGTTTACTTGGAAAGTAAACGAGTCAGCTCTTAAGTCCCAAAGCAAACCAAGACTGCTTTGCATGGGAAGTGAGTCTGTGCCTATAGCTAAGTCCTTTAACTCGTTAGAAGATCTTGGACAGGAAAGGTTTCTAAAACTTCTCTACTGTTGGAAACAATCTTGTGGAGTCTTAAGTTGGAACACGCAAGCATTACCTGAGTTCTTTTGAGGATACTGATTGCGGCTTCATTTGTGGGTAGTGATTTCAAGCAATCATCTACATAGAAATCCTTGTCCACAAACTGTCTGACATCTGACCCATACTCTAATGCCGCGTACACACGAGCGGACTTTCCGGCATACTTGGTCCGGCGGACCACAGTCCACCGAACAATCCGAACGTGTGTAGGCTCCGGCGGACTTTTCCGGCGGACTTTTTCCCAAAAGTCCGCTGGACCTATATTTGAAACATGTTTTAAATCTTTCCGTCGGACTCAGTTCCTGGCAGAAAGTCCGCTCGTCTGTGTGCTGGTCCGACGGAAAGCCCGCTCGTCTGTATACTGGTCCAATGGACCAGATACGACGCAAGGGCAGGGTATTGCATTTCGCGCTCGCTGCAATAGGAAAAACAAATTTTCCTATTGTGGCGAGCGTGGGGCATACCAGACCCTTAGGTCTGGTATGGATTGTAAAGGGAAACCCCTACGCCGAAAAAACGGCATGGGGTCCCCCCTAAAATCTATACCAGACCCCGTTCCGAGCACGCAGCCCGGCCGGTCAGGAAAATGGGTGGGGACGAGCGAGCGCCCCCCCTCCTGAACCGTACCAGGCCGCATGCCCTCAACATGGGGGATGGGTGCTTTGGGGGAGGGGGCGCCCTGCGAGAAGAGGGAAGAAGACAAGAAGCCAAGAAGCCCAGAAGTCCAGACCTCCGCTGGCAAAAGAGCGGCCTAAAGACAGCGGAGGAGCCGGCCGAAGAACTGGAACACCGGGAGAAGAGGCTGTAGAGAGTGGAGAAGAACCAACCGGACGCCGGGAGAAGAGGAACCGGAGGGACCCCCGAAGCCAGAAGAAGACCCCCGAAGCCGGAGGAAGACCCCCCCGGAGCTGTTTAATAAATTATTTTAAAAACCTTTGTAGTGTGTTTTATTATTGACACTTTTTCCCTAGGTGAATGGGTAGGGGTACCATGTACCTTATACTCATTCACATAGGGTGGGGGGCAGGGATCTGGGGGCCCTCTTATTATAGGTGGCTCCCGGATTCCGATAAGCCCCCCGCCCGCAGACCCCGACAACCAACGGCCAGGGTTGTCGGGAAGAGGCCCTTGTCCTCATCAACATGGGGACAAGGTGCTTTGGGGTGGGGGGCCCCGCAGGGTGCCCCCTCCCCCAAAGCACCCACCCCCCATGTTGAGGGCATGCGGCCTGGTACGGTTCAGGAGGGGGGGTGCTCGCTCGTCCCCACCCCCTTTCCTGACCGGCGGGGCTGCGTGCTCGGATCGGGGTCTGGTATTGGTTTTAGGGGGGTTCCCACGCCGTTTTTTCGGCGTAGGGGTTTCCCTTTATAATCCATACTAGACCTAAGGGCCTGGTATGACCCGTGATGGGGCTCACAAGGTGTCAATCTCGCCGATAAAAGCGGCAAGATTGACTTCCTTTTCTAGTCCCGTCGAACCTGAGTCACGTTCAAAATGAATGGACTTGTCCGTGTGTGGGCAAGTCCGTTCATTCTGAAAGTCTGCCGTAACTCCGGCGAAAGTCCGTCGGAAAGACGGGCGGACTTAGCCTGCCGAAAAGTCTGGTCATGTGTGTGCAAGTCCGTCCGCTTTAAAGTCCGGCGCACCTAGCGGACAAAGTCCGTCGGAAAGTGTGCCGGACCAAGTATGCCAGAAAGTCTGATCGTGTGTACGTGGCATAACTCTCCCACTCTAGCAGAGTGTCTGAGGCCATATATAGCAACTGCAGGGGAAGGACTGTTGCCAAATATGTGCACCTTCATGCGGTATTCTGTGATGTATCCTGAGGGGTTGTTGTCCCTGAACCAGAGAAACCTCAGAAAGTTTCGGTGTTCTTCTTTAACAAGAAAGAAATAGAACATTTGTTGTATGTCTGCCACAAATGCAACTGAATCTTTGTGAAAGCGAAGAAGTACTCCTAATAGTCAGTTGTTAAGGTCAGGGCCAAAGAGAAGGACATCATTTAGAGAGACACCCTCATGTTTGGCGCTGGAATCGAACACCAATCTAATCTGCCCTGGCTTCTAAGGGTGATAGACTCCAAATATGGGTAAATACCAACATTCCTCTGAGTCTTTGAGGTTTAGGGCTATCTCAGCATGACCATTCTGGAAAATTTTCTCCATGAAGGAAAAGAAATGTTCTTTCATCTCTGGTTTACTTTGAAGATTGTGTTTTAGGGAAGTGAGACGTTTATATGCTAGTTCTCTTTTGTTATGCCGCGTACACATGAGCGGACTTTACGGCAGACTTGGTCCGACGATCTTTCCAACGGACTTTGTAGCGTAGGTGCGCCAGACTTACAAACGGACGGACTTGGACACACATGATCACTCCAAAAGTCCGATGGTTTTGAACGCGGTGACGTACAGCACGTATGACGGGACTAGAAAAAGGAAGTCCAAGCCCTATTACGCCACCCTTTGGGCTCCTTCTGCTAATCTCGTGTTTATCTCGTGTTAGTAGAAGTTTGGTTAGAAACGATTCGCGCTTTTCACACTTCAGCTTATTTTGATTGTTTTCTGCGGTTTAGTTTGTGCTTGTGAGGTTTGTATCTGGTTTTCAGTGTGTGTTGGTCAGTTCGTAACCTGTCTAGCAGGCCATTCTGGTCCGCTCGTTCCTGATCTTCAGGTCGCTCTTCATAGTCCTTGCTGTTCTTCAGTGCGTTTGTTCTAAGTTTGTTTGTTTGACCAGCCGACCGTTTAAAGCCATTGTGCATGGACCTACTCGTTCTCGAGTTCGTGCTGTGTGGGGACTTAGTGTTGGATTTAATACTTTGACCCGGGTCCAGTCCATGAACAGGGCGAGGAGGAGTTCATGGACGAAGAATTGGTTGCGCCAGCGTGACCAATTGTCGCACATGCCTTTGCTCCGTGAGATCCGTGAGAATAATCCTGAGGATTTCAGGAATTATCTCAGGATGACGGACCCCATTTTTCAACGTCTGTAGGCTATGCTGACCCCTTATATCTGCAGAGGCTAGTTGCCACGTTACGTTACTTGGTAACTGGGAGAAGTCTTCAGAACTTGAAGTTCTCGACAGGCATCTCCCCCCAGGCTCTGGGGATCATAATCCCAGAGACTTGTTCTGCCATAATTCAGGTCCTGCAGAAGGACTATATGAAGGTAAGTTTTTTATCCTTAATTTTAAATGATTTTTATTAGATTTTGACAAAAAAACAAATTATAAGAACAAGCATCAGGTGCAAGTCACATCTTAAAGAAAAATAAAAGGAGAAGTACATATCATCATTACAGAGATATGTTTTGAATTGTAACAGTTTTTTATCCTTTAACATTACATGATATGTATTTAATGTTTGCTAATGTATTGTCTAAATTTCCTCGTTACCTAATTACCATGCTTGGAATATGCTGTGAATGTCCCCTTTATCTTCATGCATGCATGTTTTTTGTTCCGAATTCATTTTTTGCCCTACATGCATGTTTACCTTCACTAACCTCCCCACCATGCAATCCTGGGCCCATTTATACCTATAGCCTATAGTCCCTATAACAATGTATATTGTCAGCTCCATTGTACTGCTTTACCCTCCCCCACCCCCTCAATGTCTCCAAATGTCATGTGTGGTCTTCTACTAAATTAGAACCCCTCCCCCACCCCCTCAAATGTCTCCAAATGTCATGTGTGGTCTTCTACTAAATTAGAACCCCTCCCCCACCCCCTCAAATGTCTCCAAATGTCATGTGTGGTCTTCTACTAAATTAGAACCCCCCCACATACAAATTGATCAATGGTCCATCAGAGGGGGTGAGTAATCTTATAAATGTGCCTTATGTTTTAGATTTTTTGAAATAATACATTAAAAAAATGTTAGACTGCTGTTGTTCAAGAATATTTTTGTGTAATCTGCTAGCAAAGTTATGTTTCAAAGTACTTATATATTTTTTTCTTTTGTTTGACTCAGTTTCCTTCCAACCCACAGGAATGGTAGACTGTGGCCTCCCGGTTCGCTGACCGTTGGGACTTTCCCAACTATGTCGGGGCGATTGATGGGAAGCATGTCCGCATTGTGCCACCACCCCATTCGGGGTCTTACTACTTTAACTATAAGGGGTTTAATAGTGTAGTATTGATGGCGGTGGTCTTGGCACAATTGGATTTTATGTTCATGGACGTAGGGAAGAACGGCCGGATGTCAGACGGAGGAGTCTTTGCACAGACCGAGTTGTGCCAGCGTCTCCAGACTGGTGGCCTGGGATTTCACCTGATGACCAGAATGTTGATGGACTCCCCTCAGTTTTCATCGCAGATGAAGCGTTTGCTCTTGGCGAGCACTTGATGAGGCCGTTCCCCCAAAGGTTCCTCACCCCTGAGAGGAGGGTATTTAATTGGCCAGAGCAAGAAGAGTTGTGGAGAATGCCTTCGGGATTCTGGCCAGCCGATTCCGTTTGGTCCTCTCGGCCATAAATCTGGCAGAATATAAAATCAATCATGTCATAATGGCTTGCTGCATTCTCCATAATTTTTTTGAGAAGACATTCTTCAACATATATAACCTCTGTTGGGCCTGAGGCCGGACTTAGTGGCGAATCTCCACTCACAGGCCTGGATACTGGCCGTACTGGCTTGGCCCCCCAAAACCACCCATTAAGTGCGGGACAGATATGTCAATTATTTTAATGGTCGGGGGGCCATTGCAATGCCAGAACATCTTTAAACTTTTACAAAATAAATAAAAATTATTTTGAATCAAATCTCTTGTTTTTGTTCTTGTTTGCATGTATTTTTGGCTGTCTCCTAGTGCACTTGTAGTGGCAAGTGCATTTCCCTTTAGTCAATAAGGCCCTTTGTCACTGTAAACACCCAAAAAATTAAGAAACTGATATTGATAAATAATAAGCCACACACATTGTAGTATTAAAGACATTTTACTGTGCGCACATTGAAAGTTGCATTTTTTTTAAACGTGTTTTTTTATTTTATTATATTTTTTTAATCTTTTTTTTTTTGGTTTTTTAACAATATAATTTTTTGGGGGGTTATTTTATTTATCCAAAAATATTTTTTTTTACAAATTTTTGATTGCCAACAGGGTTTTTTCACACGTAATAAAAAAACAAAACAAGAACTTACAAAGTTCAACATGTCAAAAACTGTGCTGGTGATGTCACCCATGTAAAAGCAAAATTTAGCAGATGCACACAAATTGTGAGTCCAAATGGTTAAAGTCAACATGTGCTATCTCCTATCATGGGGGAGCAATGGATGTGTTTGGTGTGTGCAATCCCTTTTTTCCTCTCACAAACTAACATTATTATGAGGAAGGGGTTGCAAACATAAAACAAGTACATTGAGATCCCCTGATGGCAGATATCACATGATGACACACCGCGTGCATCTGCTAAATTTTGATATTACTATTTCACAACTTTAAAAATTTAAAAATCCTAAAATTTTACAATGAAATGAAGAACATGATTGATGTTTTTAGGCAAAAAGTGATTAGATTCTGCCCAAAACATCAATCATGTTCTTAATTTCCTGTTGCATGCTGTCCAGTCGATTTCTCATGCTGTCAATTTGTTCTAGTATTCGATCAATTTGGCCATTCCACACCATTATCTGCCCAATCAGTCTTTGTGCACTGTCTGTGCTAAATGGCTCTGCCGATTGGCCTTCAACAACCAGAACATCACCTAAAATTTGTGGAGAAAAATGTGTTAAGAAATATGCACGCCTAAATAGATTACCTTAAGCTGGGGTGTCAGTCACTCACTTGGTGGGGTGCAAATCTCGCACACTTCCTCCACCTCTCCTTCCTCAAGATCGTCCTGTGGGCGTGGTCTTTGGCTGGGGCTTGGGGTAATTCCTGCTTCAGGCTGGTGACTTGGGGGGGTCCTGGGATCCTCGGACTGTTGTCTGAGTCTTTTCTCCCCTATGAGAATGAAACAAAAGGTATACGTAAAACACTGTGATATTTCAGTCCAGAAATAGGAATATGAAACCTTGCTTTGAAGTGGTGGACAATTGTCTGTTTGTTACAAAAATATTTTTGAAGACAGGATTCAAATTCACTTTGAACAAAACTGACAAAAACTTCACATTTTGATGCAAGTTTCACAGATGGAGACACCTCAAGTATCCCCTGGAGCCCCTGTATGGATTACCCTCCAAAATGTTCTGTGGTGTCACACAATACAATAGTGCTTGTTAGTCCAGATGTGGAAACAGCTGCTGTGTCCTGTCCTTACATTACACTGAATCATTTTTTAATAAGCATTCTAGTTTCAAACACATCTACACAACATCCAAAAATTATTTTAATACGACAAATTATCCAGACCTAAATGTATGTACAACCCTGTACCATCGTATTTCTTGCAAAACAAACGCCATTTTATTATTTTCATATGTATTTTAAAAAGAACGGTCTTTACGAACGATGCTGTATAAACGAAAAGCATACAGATCAGCATGCAAGTTAAGTATCTCAATAGAAACATACAACAAGTACTTACTTTTTTTAAGCACCTTCTTGATTCGCCAATATTGTTCAGGCTCCCTAGTTTTTAGGTCAGACCACCGCTTCCTCAATTGTTCTTTAGCCCGTTTAATGCCAAATTTTTCTTCAATAGCGGTGACAACTGAGGACATTATTTTGTCCTTCCGCATATTGGGTCGTGTGAACGGTCCTTTTTTGGCATCATAGTCCTCCCTTCTCAATATGGACACCATCTCCACCATCTCTTCAAAGGCCATGTTGGTGGTCTTATATCTCCTCCTGGATCTGGATGGTTGTGGATCCGGGCTTTCCTCCGCGCTAGTTCCAGATAATCTCTCTGCCATTTTTCTCTATATACTCCCACTGCGCAACGAAGAGTGAAGGGGCGGGGAAAAATCATCCAAAAGAACGTCAGGGGCGGGCAACGCTGGCGTAACATGACATATGCGCAGTGTATATAAAGCTATTACAGTGGCCTATGTATGTCCGAACAGAAGTAGTGAGCGTCATAAATGAAGGTAAGATTTAAACGTGGGTGTGTGTTTTGTGTATGTGTTTGGTGTGTGTGTGTGTGTGTGTATACCATATTTTCTGATAAAAATAATACTGGGAGTTTGGGCTGACATTACAGTTGTTATCTTGTGTCTTGTCTTTTAGCAAAAATGAATCCCTTTAAGGAGGAGGAATTTTTGTCTCATTTTATTGATCTGTATCAAGAGAACAGAAACCTGTGGGAGGTCAAGCACCCATTGTATTTCATTAGACATGCAAGGAAGGCAACACTGGGGAGACTTCTGGAATTTGTCAAGACTCGAGTCCCCCAGGCAGACATTAAGTTTGTGGAAAAAAAAATTGGGATCTTGCGTAATATGTACAGGCTGGAACACAGGAAGATCCAGGATTCCCTCAAATCTGGAGCAGCAGCAGACAAGGTTTATGTCTCCAAGCTGTGGTACTAGCCAAAACTGAGATTTCTGGATGACCAGACAGAAGCAAGGTAATCACTTTCGACTCTTCCCTCCACCTCCACCTCCACCTCCACCATTCCTTCCCTCCCAGCTGAGGCGTCCCAGGAAGAACCGGGCCCTTTCATCCTTGATGAAGTGGATGTGCCCAGCTTCAGCCAGGTATACTTTTGTGTATTTTGGATTGTGTAAATATTAATGATGTAAACTATAAAATGTTTTAATTGCTTAAAACTCAATGATTTAATCACAATTATTATTATGTATACATATCACTAGACGTAGTGACCAAAAATGTACTTCAAAGATTGGTGAACAGCTAGATTAATGGTGGGGTAAAAATGATAGCCTTTTATATTTGTTTAGAATTATATTTGCAAGTCATGAACAGAAAATTGTGTGTGATTGAGGAAGCAAAAATTACAACTATGTCCCTTTTTTTATACACAGGATGAGCTCAGCTAGGTGGAAGCCGTGCCCAGAGGTATAGAGGAGGAGGCCTTGCTCAGTGGGAGAGAGTAGGAGGCCGTGCCCAGTGGCAGGCAGGAGGTGGCTGGGCCCAGTAGAAGCCTCACCGAATGTCAGGTGCCTCCCCTCCACATTACCTCCAATAGGCCCAGGAAGATGAGTCGAACAGAGGAGGAATCACTAGCCCTCATTCGGGAAGCCAGCCAAATGCTCAGTAACCCCCCCCCCTCATGCTGAAGAGGCCTATGGAACTTATATGGCCACCAGGTTGGTGGAACTTGAGAAGGGGCAATGCCTCCTCTGTGAGGGGATTATTTTTCAGGCCTTTCAGAAGGGGTTGAGAGGGGAGCTTACTCCAACAAGCCATATTTCAGATGAAGCCCCTCCTCCTGCTCCTCCTCCTGCCACAAGTACACCACCAGAGGCACAGCCTCCAAGGAAGGGTGCAGAGAAGCGTGGAGGGAAGGCTGCAGGGCAGCGTGCAGGGAAGGCTCCACGGAAAACTGATGAAAAGTGATTGCCTGGCTTCAGTCTGGTCTGACAGAAGACGCAGATTGTGCTCCCTATTCGCAAGATCTCAATTTTAGTTTCCACTGACTTGATGTGTGTCCTGGGGGACAAAAGGCTTCACAAATTCCAAAAGTGTCTCCAGTGTTGCCTTCCTCATTTATGTTTTTCCCAGATCAAATGGATATTTTATTTACCTTAAATTATTTACTATGTGTTTTTATTCAAAAAGGACATTTGTTTGTGAGTAGGCAGGGACCTGTCAAAAAGACTATGGGGAGTTATTTACAAAAGGCAAAATCATTTTGCAATTCAAGTGCAAAGTACAAGTGCAAAGTGCACTTTATAAATTGCACTGCAAGTGCACTTGTTGGGAGTGCAGTCGCTGTAAATCTGAGGGGAAGATCTCAAATGAGGGGAAGCTCTGCTGTTTTTATCATCCAATCATGTGCAAGATAAAATGATGTATTTTTTGTTTCCTTGCATGTGCCCCTCGGATCCACAGCGACTGCACTTCCAAGTGCTCTTTCAGTGCACTTGGAAGTGCAGTACACTTTACACTTGTAGTGCTAAATGAATTTGCCTTTTGAAAATAACCCCCTATGTCAAATTAACAAGGGACACCAACCTCATTAAAGTTCATTAACAATACAAAATAATAAGGTTATTGTGGTAACTTGAAACTCCATTAAAAAATTAAACATTTAAATCAATAGATTTTTGAGAATTTATTAATTGGAAAATAGATATTGATGAAATATAAAAGTACAAAAGATGAGTCAAATAAATAATTTTCAAGATTATTTCTGGAGATCTAGCTTTTAAAAACTATAATATTAGTCATGACATGAGGATAAATAATGAAGAAAGTAGTTTGTGAGAATATAAGCAGCAAAACAACTTCATTCTTCTCGCATTATAAAGCAAAAAAGAATGCGCTGTATTAAAAGATCACAGAAGAGGAATGTGCTAGCTTCAATACGAAGGCTAGTTTTACCAGACCGATCGCTTCCGTGTTGTACTTGCTTCAGAGCATGCGTCAGTTTTGGTCCGTCAGACTAGCACACAGACAAACGGTTTGTACGCTAGAAAGCCGAGTCTGTCGGAAAGATTTGAAACATGTTTTATTTCTAGGTCCGTCTGACTTTTGGGAAAAAAAAGTCCGCTGGATCCCACACACGATCGAATTGTCCGACAGACTCCGGTCCGCCGGACCAAGTATGCCGTAAAGTCCGCTTGTGTGTACGCGGCATTAGGCAAACGCCGTCTTTGTGGTCTAAAGGGAAGAGGTGCAACCCAGCTATTAGTCCCGTCTTTCTCCATACTCCTTTCCATAACTTCTAAGAAGAGCCTATCCTCAATGGACATTGCTACCTGGTTGTCTTCCTTTGTTCTCCTGAACACTGTGCTTCCTAAGTCGCTTTGGTCGTTGTCATAGGTATTGCTGTCACAGAGGGGAAAGGGTTGTTGTGTGGTAGCTCCTTAATGAGGATGTGATTTTGACAGGGTTGGAAAAGAAAAGGACGACCATTCTCGAGGGTACTAGTGAGCAGGTTATTAACAGATGCCGTTTTTTGTGCACCTCCCAGGCAAACATCAACTATAATGACCCACCCGAGATCCAGTTTTTGGACATATGGGGTGTTTTGAGGACCGCTGATCAGTTTTCTTACTTTGTGGACTTGCAAGATATCTCTACCTAGGAGTAAGATTATTTGAGCCTGATCATCTAGTTCTGGTATGAGATGTGCTATGTGATTCAAGTGAGTCTGGTGAGCTGCTGCGTCTGGTGTGGGAATCTCTGTTCTGTTGTCTGGCATCTGGTTGCACTCTATTATGGTCGTTAAGGGTAGGCATGTCTTACCATCCATAGATTCAATTTGTAGGCCTGTTTGGTAGGAGGTGGATGGAAGGCGCGTGATCAGATGCTTACATCAAGACATGTATGGTTTAATCATGTATAAGGAATACAAACATATAAATATTGAATCATACAAATACTACATTGCATAAAAACAGGTAACAAAATAGGCACTAAAAGTAAAAATTGGGGTATGCCCATGTTGAGGCAGGTATTTAAAGAAGGCTGACCCGTTTAGAGGGTAACCTCTTCATCAGAGCCAGGAGAACAGGAGCACAGTCTGTATGGGCCGGTAGGCCGACATGTGTACATGGGAAGGAGTGACTAGTAGGAGGGGATGTCCTGTGATGGATAATTGATTATTCCAAGTTCCATACCAGTCCACGTTCAGGTGTTATAGGTGGGATATAGATCAGAACAGTATATACCGTACACTACAGACTGGAGACGTAAAATAAATTTACATTGGAAATTGCATTAAAAAAGGTCAGATGTATAGACTTCAATTTATAAAAAAAAAATAATAATAGAAAAAATAATAATAAAAAAGGCACCATATCAATACAGGGAATTAATGATAGGTAGTAGACATTGAAACACAGAACATGAGATTCTAATTCAAATATAAATATATATAAATAAATATATAAAATATATATATATATATAAAATGGGACATACGTTGAGAAATATTGTCTCACCACATGGTGTAACCAGTTGTGCTTCTGTACAAAGGACATGCGCATGCATGTGAAGACAACTCTGCCAGCACGTGAATCGCTGTGTAGGAACACAAGTCTGGATGTATGCTGATGCTCACAGAAAGCACAACTGGGGGGCACAGAGATGACCGTGCGGTTGTGCAAAAAACATAGATGTATTCATATACATAGAAATATATAAATACACATAAATATACATATAAAAATAGAGCCCACCTATAAACATATATCATGTGCCTATGTTGAAGATGTGTCATAACAGTAGGGTGGGAATATACAGTTTGTGCAGCATGATGGCAGAGAGTGACAGAAGTGAATGCGTTGCAGGAATATAGTGGTACTGGTGGCCAAAAAGTGGAAGTGGCAGACAGGTAGACTAATGAGGTATCGCACCTACCTACGAATGTAATGCCTGCCATTGGAACGCACGCCAGCGCGTGAGTGGGCGTGGTCGTGCGTTCCAAGAGGCACTAACGTGACACCTCTGATGGGAGCCACATGAGCCTGCCGTCTATCACGATGGCTCGGCTCATGCACGGGAAGTTCCCTGTCAGCCCACCCTCCCCTGCGAGCTGCCGGGGGTCACGTTAGTGCCTCTTGGAACGCACAACCACGCCCACTCACATGCTGGCGTGCGCTCCAATGGCAGGCCACACCCACCCCCTCTCGCTGGCTACACTCACTCCTAGCCCGCCCTCGGACCCGCACCCCAGAGACTTTTAAACCCTCCAACACGTCCTTATCATAACACTTGCCTATCCCAGGCAGTAAGACGCATCTTGTTCAGGCATCCACGGCTACAGCTACCTCAAGGACACCTCCTCCCCCCTCCAACTTCCAGGATTACATGGCTCTCCACCCTGAAGGACCTTTACAGACTGCAGTCGCTCCTACATACCCACTGGAGACAGGTCAGCCACAAGGTCTCTCCACCAACTTTGTACCTCCCTTATCCTGTTAATCCACCAGTGCCCCCCCCTTTCAGGTCACACTCCGCTGTTTCCCCCTGCTCATCTTCTGTTTTCGCTACAGGCATATCTGACAGCCAAATACCACCGCAAAGGAAAATACAATTAATATACATTCTTATTACATTCGTAGGTAGGTGTGATCCCTCATTAGTCTACCTGTCTGCCACTTCCACTTTTTGGCCACCAGTACCACTATATTCCTGCAACGCATTAACTTCCGTCACTCTCTGCCATCATGCTGCACAAACTGTATATTCCCACCCTACTGTTATGACACATCTTCAACATAGGCACATGATATGTGTTTATAGGTAGGCTCTATTTTTATATGTATATTTATATGTGTATTTATATATTTCTATGTATATGAATACATCTATGTTTTTTGCACAACCGCACAGTCATCTCTGTGCCCCCAGTTGTGCTTTCTGTGAGCATCGGCATACATCCACACTTGTGTTCCTACACAGCGATTCACGTGCTGGCAGAGTTGTCTTCACATGCATGCGCATGTCCTTTGTACAGAAGTACAACTGGTTACACCATGTGGTGAGACAATATCTCTCAACGTTTCTCAGTGCATTTTTACATCATTCACTTATGTCCCCTTTTTCTATATATATATATACCTTTTTTATTATTATTTTTTCTATTATTATTTTTTTTTAATTCATTTAAGTCTATACATCTGAACTAAATTAAAAAATGCAATTTCCAATGTAAATTTATTTTATGTCTCCGGTCTGTAGTGTACGGTATATACTGTTCTGATCTATATCCCACCTAGAACACCTGGACGTGGACTGGTATGGAACTTGAAATAATCAATTATCCATCACAGGACATCCCCTCCTACTAGCCACTCCTTCCCATGTACACATGTCGGCCTACCGGCCCATACAGACTGTGCTCCTGTTCTCCTGGCTCTGATGAAGAGGTTACCCTCGAAACACGTCAGCCTTTTTTAAATACCTGCCTCAACATGGGAATACCCCAATTTTAACTTTTTAGTGCCTATTTTGTTACCTGTTTTTATGCAATGTAGTATTTGTATGATTCAATATTTATATGTTTGTATTCCTTATACATGATTAAACCATACATGTCTTGATGTAAGCGTCTGATCACGCGCCTTCCATCCACCTCCTACCAAACAGTCCTTTCCAGACCACCCCTGGTCAGTTAAGGCAGCGGTACACGCTCTATCATCTCCTCCAGTCCTTCCACTTTCTACAATACTACCCTTTCCTTACAGCAAACGGCCTCACAAGCGCAGGAGTATTTCTCACCATATCTTGTCTACACTTTCAATTTGTAGGCCGTCAGCTCTTCTCCCCACGGTTTCCACTGTACCTGCACAAGTCCTAAGGGAGTAAGGACTGCTGGGGCCTTTAAGGTTTAGAATGTCAAAAAACACAGATCTAGCTAGTGACTTATTACTCTGATCATCCAAGATGAAGTAGAGCTTGACTGCTTTGTCTCTGCGTCCTTTTGGATAAACTCTCACGAGACAGATTTTAGAGCAGGACCTGCCACCTGTATTTCCTTTGCAAACTTCAGTACACTGTGAAGTGATTGCTATGGCGTCTGTGCTAGAGTCTTTGGTCTCCCCGCCTTGCTCCTTGTCCCTATGGACAGGTGGGAAAGTTCTTGGAGTAGGCCTTGGGTGTAGAGCTGTGTTGTGCTCTGTGCTGTCACATTCTGTACATTTGACACTGACCTTACAGTCCTTGGCGAAATGTGTAGACGAAGAGCAACACTTGTAACAGATGTTGTTCTCTTTGAGGAAAGCTTTGCAATCCTGGATGGTCTTTGTCCTGAAGGCTCTGCATTCCAGAAGAGGATGTGGCATCTTATGTAGAGGGCAGAACTTAGTAGGGTCACTGTCTTGAACCTCGGGCTGAGACTCTGCAAATCTGTGGGAAGAAATGTTAGTTTTGTGCACTGCTACTGGAGCTCTGAGTTGTTTAGGGCCAGAAGAAGTGGTATAAGACATTGGAAAAATGAAGCTGGGGTCATCTTTCATTCCTGCTTGTCTGTCTACAAAGTCCACAAACTCACTAAAAGGTGGAAAAGGCACATTGTGTTTTCATTTGTAGTTACAGCCATGAGTAATCCATCTTTCGTGTAACTCATAAGGAAGTTTTTGTGCTAAGGAGTTAATACCTCTAGCAGAGTGAAGATAAGAAAGGCCAGGTAAGTCCCCTTCTGCTTTAGCCACTTGTAACTCCATACACAGGTCACTGAATTCTCTGAGTCTTTGGTAACCTCTGCTGGGTATTTTTGGGAAGTCTTCTATCCTTTTAAACAATGTACACTCTATAGCCTCTGGGGAGCTATAACATCTATCCAGTCTGTTCCAGGTGTTTGTAAGGCCTATCTTAGGGTGGTTTATATTAATGTCTCTGATCCTTTTAGCATGTTCAGCAGAATCATTGCCAAGCCACTTTACGAGGAGTTCTATCTGTTCCCTGCAGGATAGATCTAGACCTTGAATGACACTCTGGAAAGCGGATCGCCACGCCCTGTAGTGTTGAGGGCGATCACTAAATTTGACAAGTCCTTGGGTAACTAACTCTCTCTTGGCCAGGAACTTGGCAAAGTCTACAGTAGCCTGATTGGCATTGGGGTAGGCTGCTGGTGTATTGTAGTGCGGGGTAAAGGCATACCTGGTAAAAGTCTCTTCTTTAGGCGCGCTGGGTTCAAACTTGCTTAAGGTTGGCAATTCGTACCGCCTCATTGCATACACCTTTGGAGTGAAGACCGGTGTTTGATGCTTGTATGAAGGCTGGGTACCTTGCGAAGTAGAAGGTTTGGTTGGAACTGGAAAGTCTGGAACTCTGTCAAATTTTTCTTGCTTGTTGCACTGGGGTCTCAGGTCGTCTTGTTGCTGTTTTATTTGATGTGACTCACTGACATCATGTTTATTTCTTGTTGTGGGATGCTGCTTGGGTCACAGTGCTGGTAAACATAATCTGACGTGCGTTGCGAAAAATCTTGTTGGTCCTTTTCTAGACCTGGTATGCCGCTGCCTAGTCTTGGTTCATCGTAGATGGCTGCTTCTAAAGCTTCTGCTTCTGCAATGGTGGCGGCAGCGTCTCTTTCTACTGCCAGCTTCTCCATGTTAGCTTCTAAGATAGCTTGCTGCAATTTCAGTGATGCTTCCTGCTGGGCTAGCTCTTCTTCCAGGCGTATTCTTTCCATCTCCCTCTCTTGTTCCATGCCTACTCTTTCTTGCTCCAAACATACTCTCTTTCTCTCTCTATTGTTCCCATCTCACCTTTTCTGTATCAAGGCGGGCCTTTTCTTTTTTCATCTGCAACTCTTGGTCTGCGAATGCGGCCCTGGCTTTTGCTGCTTCGGCTTTTGAACGGGCGATAGCTGCTGCATTTGCGACAGATGACTTAGATGAGCTTGCTCGTGAACGTGTTTTGTAAGAAGATATCCCACTGTGAGACATGGCTGCGGGAAAGAAGCTGTCTTGCTGTATAGAGACCGTTCTAGTGTCGTTGCTGCTTGACAGAGCGCGTCTCTGTGTAGCGTGGCTGCTTGCTTCGCCTGCCGCAGGCCTGTATCTTTAAGGCTTCTGACTGTATGGATACTGCATAGCCCCGGGCTGTACAGACTTCCGAAGTCGGCTTATCTTCCCTTCAGAGGTCAGCTTAAAAATGTCACTGTTCTGTCTCTGGGACAGCTAGCTAAACCTGCTTATCCCAATAACTGTAGATACCATATTTCTTTGATCTCAGTTTTATTAAAACAAGCCAGGTGAAACTACAAAATAACAGAAATAGACATCAATAAGTACAATATCGCATACAATACAGCATACATTGCAGAAACAACGATGTACAATACAAGATGTGATAGTAAAAACGTACTTTTTAAGTTCTCTATGGAGTGATGGCGATAGATTGCGAAAGACATGACTTGCCTCCTGCAATGTGTTGAAAAAAATGGTGGATGGTTCACTTCCTGCTAAGATTCTACCCAGAATTCTCTGCTTGCTGAAAACTTCCTTATCAATGGTCATATGCAATAAGAACAATCCTCATGGTGTAGTATGCAGAGGCGACTCTAGACTTTGTGAGGCCTTGGGCAAAATTTAGACATGAGGCCCCACTCATGTTCATAATGAGAAAAATAATTCAAGCAATAAAAAATAACTATATCCCCCCACAGCGCTGCCGGCTTCCCTCCTCTTCTCTCCCACTGACTGCTGTGGGAGATCTTCAGGAAAAGGGGCTGATAAATATGTCATTTACCAGCCCCTTCCTTTTCTAAATGAACATAGTGAGTGTGTGACTGTGTTTACTCGGCTTCGGTTTATGAATGGAGAGGAGCCTCTATCTCCTGTTCATTCACCTGCAATGCAGCTGAGGTGGCAGAGAAAGGGGTTTGGGAATGTGTTTCCTCAGTCCCTTTCTCGGTCTAAAAAGTGAGACTTCAGGGGTCTGTTTAGACCCCTGATATCTCACCAGAGAAGCCAAATAACTCTCAATAAAAAATGTAATTTTATATTAAAAAAAAGTTAAATAATAATAAAACCATTGTACGAATAAAAAAACCAGACTAAAATTTCTATTCAGACTAAAAAGCCATGCCCAATATATAGCATAATTGAGCCACGGTCACTATATGCCACAGGTCACCATCTCCCTAGTAGGGGCCCCAGTGCATTACTTTGCCCATAATGCTATTTTGATGGCACTGTACAATGGTGTGTAGGAGAGGAAAGTGGAAGGAATGACAGTGGGTAGTATGTACATTAGAGGGGTTCAAAGTGTATGGTGATGGGTACTATGTACATTAGAGGGGTGCGGAATGTATGGCGGAGGGGTAGTATGACATGAGAGGGGTGCGGAGTGTATGTGGGGGGTAGTATGTACATGAGAGGGGTGTGGAGTGTCTGTGGTGGGTAGTATGACATGAGAGGGGTGCGGAGTGTATGTGGTGGGTAGTTTGTACATGAGAGGGGTGTGGAGTGTATGTCAGGGGTTGTATGTATATGAAAGAGGTGTGGAGTGTATGCTGGGGGTAGTATGTACAGTGGGGACAGAAAGTATTCAGACCCTTAAATTTTTCACTCTTTGTTATATTGCAGCCATTTGCTAAAATCATTTAAGTTCATTTTTTTTCCTCATTAATGTACACACAGCACCCCATATTGACAGAAAAACACAGAATTGTTGACATTTTTGCAGATTTATTAAAAAAGAAAAACTGAAATATCACATGGTCCTAAGTATTCAGACCCTTTGCTGTGACACTCATATATTTAACTCAGGTGCTGTCCATTTCTTCTGATCATCCTTGAGATGGTTCTACACCTTCATTTGCGTCCAGCTGTGTGTGATTATACTGATTGGACTTGATTAGGAAAGCCACACACCTGTCTATATAAGACCTTACAGCTCACAGTGCATGTCAGAGCAAATGAGAATCATGAGGTAAAATGAATTGCCTAAAGAGCTCAGAGACAGAATTGTCACAGATCTGGCCAAGGTTACAAAAAAATTTCTGCTGCACTTAAGGTTCCTAAGAGCTCAGTGGCCTCCATAATCCTTAAATGGAAGATGTTTGGGACGACCAGAACCCTTCCTAGAGCTGGCTGTCTGGCCAAACTGAGCTATCGGGGGAGAAGAGCCTTGATGAGAGAGGTAAAGAAGAACCCAAAGATCACTGTGGCTGAGCTCCAGAGATGCAGTCGGGAGATGGGAGAAAGTTGTAGAAAGTCAACCATCACTGCAACCCTCCACCAGTCGGGCCTTTATGGCAGAGTGGCCCGACGGAAGCCTCTCCTCAGTGCAAGACACATGAAAGCCCGCATGGAGTTTGCTAAAAAACACCTGAAGGACTCCAAGATGGTGAGAAATAAGATTCTCTGGTCTGATGAGACCAAGATAGAACTTTTTGGCCTTAATTCTAAGCGTTATGTGTGGAGAAAACCAGGAACTGCTTATCACCTGTCCAATACAGTCCCAACAGTGAAGCATGGTGGTGGCAGCATCATGCTGTGGGGGTGTTTTTCAGGTGCAGGGACAGGACAACTGGTTGCAATCGAGGGAAAGATGAATGCAGCCAAGTACAGGGATATCCTGGACAAAAACCTTCTCCAGAGTACTCAGGACCTCAGACTGGGCCGAGGGTTTACCTTCCAACAAGACAATGACCCTAAGCACACAGCTAAAATAATGAAGGAGTGGCTTCACAAAAAACTCCGTGACTGTTCTTGAATGGCCCAGCCAGAGCCCTGACTTAAACCCAATTGAGCATCTCTGGAGAGACCTAAAAATGGCTGTCCACCAACGTTTACCATCCAACCTGACAGAACCGGAGAGGATCTGCAAGGAGGAATGGCAGAGGATCCCCAAATCCAGGTGTGAAAAACTTGTTGCATCTTTCCCAAAAAGACTCATGGCTGCATTAGATCAAAAGGGTGCTTCTACTAAATACTAAGCAAAGGGTCTGAATACTTAGGACCATGTGATATTTCAGTTTTTCTTTTTTAATAAATCTGCAAAAATGTCAACAATTCTGTGTTTTTCTGTCAATATGGGGTGCTGTGTGTACATTAATGAGGAAAAAAATGAACTTAAATGATTTTAGAAAATGGCTGCAATATAACATAGAGTGAAAAATTTAAGGGGGTGTGAATACTTTCTGTCCCCACTGTATATGAGAGGGGTGTGGAATGTATGGTGGGGTAGTATGTATATCAGAGGGGTGTGGAGTGTATGTGGGGGGTAGCATGTACATGTATATAAACGAAAAATTACTGTGCCAACCTAAAGAATGAGCTGCCAACACAACAATAAGACTAACTGTAAAGGAGTACAGTATGTGCATAAATGTGTAGTGCTAGAAGTAATTGTCATGACAACCTGGAAGTAATACCAGTCAGGCAATTAAACAATCAAAGAACCATTAGTAGATATACAAAAATATAGTTCAGTGTGTAAATAAAAAGTGAACAATCTAGAAACACAGTTATGTGTGACTAGTACCAAGTACATATGAAAATTTGCAAAAAAACAAATACTTATGAGTTCTAGGTATAAGTGAAAAGATAGGCAATCTAAATGATACAAAGACATGTCAGTAGTGGCAAATATGTGCACAAAAACAGGAAACGCACACAGATAAAAATTATTGAATACGGTGACATAAAATAATATTGTACAGGGAAATATTATATAGCCCGCATGAAATTGTCACTATCATATACATAAACGCACTTCAAAAAATACTGTTTCTCATTAGAAACAAAGATGTTTGTGAATAAGTGATACAGTGTGGAAAGAGAAATCAGTCCACCAAATGAAGACAGAAAAAACAATGAGTCCATGTAGATAGCACACCAAGATGGAATCTCAATGTAATCTCAAACGGAATGGCAATGCTTCATTTAGATGTATAGCAACCAGAGCAATTGTGCCTGCACCGTCTGGGGATAGGGGGATTCGGTACTCTTACCCTGTGTACTGGATCCACACGCCAGAGGCGGTGAATCGTACAAGCATGGATGCAAGCACGGTTTGCATGGATCAGACTCCAGGGGGGATACACTTCGATTCCCTCTCTGATGACCAGTGGATATAAAGATCAGGGATGCAAGTAGTCACCACAGCCACACTTCTCTGGGCAGTAATACGAGCAGAGGTTGTTTAGGATAAAAAAGAGAAAAAAGGGCCTCCACGTGGCATAGATCAAAAATGATAGAGTTTTTTTAGATAAAAAATACAGCATCCAGGGGGGCGTGGCTTGCCTGGAGAGAAGATGGCCGCCTGATCCACCAGCTCTCTCCCACCTCAGCCTAAAAAAAGCCTCAAACGGGATCTACTACCCCTAAAACATCTCCAAACGATGGGAACATCTTCTCGTGGACCTTCCCAGAGCAGATCCCGGTCCCCGAGAGGAACTACCGGCAGTACAAGCCATACGATCCCGGAGATCTTCCGGACGCAACGGACAACAATGGCGTCCTCCCCTCCCGCCTCAAGCTCCTCTCTGTCTCAGTCGGAGATAACGCTCACCCGCACAAATGCAAACACCGCTCCGCTCCCCCAACCATTACCGTCGCACCGCCAGCCCAGCTTACAAGACCTACAAACAGTGGCGGCTGACATCAAAGATACCTTATTCTCGGCCATCACGGACCTGCGCCTAGAGTTACAGGCCATCACAGGCCGCATACAAAAGGTGGAAGACGACGCGATGCGGCAAACCTCTCATGTTAAAACAATACACCGCAGAGTTGAATGCCACACATTACAGCTGAGGGACCTCCAAAGACACGTCGAAGACCTTGACAACCGAGGTCGCAGACACAACCTCCGGATAAGAGGAATACCCGAAGCTGTGGAGCAGGACAGAACCAAAGCAGTTGTGACAGGCCTCTTCAACCACCTCCTAGGCCGCCCTGAACACACACAAATCGGTATGGAACGCATCCACAGAGCCCTCCGCCCCAAGGGAAGAGAATCAGACCCCCCGAGGGACATAATTTGCCACATAATTGACTTCTCCATCAAAGAAGAAATCCTGCAAAAAGCCCGCGAAAAAGCTGTATTGGAATATAACGGACAACCCGTCCATATATACCAAGACCTGTCAGCCATAACACTGCGCCATCGTAAAGATTTACGCCCCCTGCTGGATGTCATGAAAGCGAAAGGAATAAGATACCGCTCGAAGTTTCCTTTCTGTCTCTCAGCTACACATCAAAGCCGCTCTGCCCTTCTCAGAGTACCGGAGGACCTGGATAGCTTCTGCCGTACCCTGGACATTCCGTACACTCCGGTCCCTAACTGGTACTCTGAATTCTACACTATACCACCAGACCGTTCATCATATGGAGAAGAACCCATGGATGCCCACAACACCTCCTTTCGCAGAAGGCGCTCTCCTTCCAATCACAGAATCGGCACCTCACCTGGCTCCAGCTATCCACCGACCAGCCCCATGACAGCACCCCTTCCTCGCAGGGCCCGAAGAGATCGTTGAAGTCCCAAGCAGATTCTTCTCCCCTACGAATCCTCCACCGTGCCTCACTTCTACACTGATTGCCGAAGACCCCTGGAAAGACGTGACGCGCCGAGCAATCGAACACTCACCTCCGCCACCGGAACTTTCGATAACCGATCCTTGCCGCTCCAGCGAACCCCATCCACACACGGCTTTCCATGACTCTTCCTCAACCTCTCCCCCTGCCATGACCGCGCAACCTCTGCCTCTCTCCCCGTTCACAGACTCCCCCTGGAAGACATACCAGAGACTTCAAGAATCCACAACAGATCCTTCTACCAAACGAATCCTTCACCGTGCTTCACTTCCACACTGATTGCCGAAGAACCCTGGAAAGACGTGACGCGCCGAGCAATCGAACACTCACCTCCGCCATCGGAACATTCGATAGCCGCCTCTTGCCGCTCCAGCAAACCCCATCCACACACGGTCTTACGTGACTCTTCCTGCCATGAATGCGCAACCTCTGCCTCCTTCCCCGCTCACAGACTCTCCCTGGAAGACATACCGGAGGCTTCACGAATCCACAACCTGATGCCAGCACTCACCGATCAGCCTCATCGCACCCCAATACCTGACGAATTACCCCACGAACTGCCTATAGACCGGTCTCCTTTCGTTCTACAATCAACTACAGTATGATATAGGTATTGTTTGTTATGCATGCACCATAGGCAATACTCTATGAGTTAGAATACCTCCTGATAAAAGAAGATTGGCAGGCCTCAGGCCTCTTTTGCACCACACTGATTCACATCTTTGCATAGTTTCACTTAGAGTTCTACAATGGTTAGAGTTTTACACCAGTTACTTATTACGGCGTAACGCCTACTCTCAGACTAACACCTGAGCAGGGTGCCAGAGGACGGAGCTGTTAGAGCCCTATAGACACACCTCCGCCTCTTACCCAGCTTAATCCTCGGTGATTAGCCTCAGCATATTATATGATGTTGTAACATAATAACGTTGCTCCTGCAGTACCTCCTCCACACCATCAAGCTTACGCGGTCGGGGGGGTTAACACTAACAACCTGCTCCACCCCCAGGTTGCTTACTGCAAGCCCCCAGTTAACAACGCACCCATTGACACAGCAACCCCACCCAACCCTCCCTCCAGCCTCACGTGTTGAACCCCCATAATTAGGTTTACACACCAGCATTTCTACCATCCCATCCCCTGATGAACTACATTGCTCCATCATCAGACTACACTAACCAGGATGGACATACAAAAGTTATATCTTATTCTTAATCAAAAAAAAAACAAAAAAACAAAAAAAAAACGCCCCATCCTAAAAGGGCCACACATGCGGAAACTCGCATACCTCCCCACCCCTTGCCCCACTCACGCCTCGAAGACACTCGTATATAACATACATCAGACCTGTAACCTACAAGGGGTAACCACAAATTACACACCCCCCGTTCCGACACCGGTACTGCAACCAGCACACTCATCACTGACCTAAAGGTTGCACATTACTAAGTTATGAAATGTTTATATGGTTATATTTAACATATTTCTTTGTTTCTGTTAATGATACTCGGCAAGCAAAATTACCTCTTAGACAACATACTTCTAATACATAATTTTCAGGTAAACTAAACGAAGTACTCCCCATCACTGGTACAATGTCTGCAAATGGCGACAAGAATCACCTAATACTAGGGTGCGATACATCGCTCCCAACAAACACCTCGTTGCCACGCCTAACCCCAACCCCCATACACTGAGTCTCAATGCTATTCTTTGGGGGACTATTCATACTAGCATATACTCGCCCCAACACAATTATCTCTCTAACTCCCCACACACACCTCACCACTATTTCACAACAGCTCTTCACATTTTGTCCCTCAATTCACACTGTTGATCCCCTACGCACACCTCGCATACTAAGGCTGTAGGTGGGATGGACCTTTCGGATCCCTTCCTAGCTCTTACTTCTTTGCTCCCGAATCTTTCGCCAGACAAGTCAACCCCCACACAGTGGTATTTGCATTCCATTCACATCTCGCACCCAAGAATTATCTTAATCCACTGAATTTTACTGGCAAATATAATTCTAGTGGCGTAGATCACCTGCTTCAGTGATCTACTAGCCACATATTGCCAGTTTAGTCCACCCCCTCCCCTTGATACCCCCCCACCACCCTCGCCTCAACCCTCCCCTCCAGGGTCCTTCTCCCCTCCAGTCCACCCCCTACCCAGATTTACACTACTTAACGAGACACCCCTCAACCACCTCGAATCAATGTCGAACACCACCGAAGCTAACATGCCCAGCCTTAAAATTGTCTCCCTCAATGCGAAGGGGCTCAATACCCCAGAAAAACGCTCCAAACTTCTCCTTACCATGCACAAACTCCGAGCCAGCATAGTACTTCTACAGGAAACGCACTTCCGCTCTGACAGCACCCCTAAACTATCCAATGCCCACTACCCGACTGCTATCCATGCAACCAACCCACACAACAAAACTAAAGGGGTATCGATCCTTCTTGCAAAAAACTGCCCACTGCAAGTCACTGACTCTCACGCAGACCCGGAAGGTAGATACCTGTTCATAAAAGGCTCAATCCTCAACAAAACTATAACGGTGGCAAACATTTATGCCCCGAACAAACACCAAGTTCCATTTTTTAGATCCACCACCACTGCCCTTACAAACTTCCAGGAAGGTACTCTTGTAATGGGAGGCGATTTTAACGTCCCCTTGAATCCCATCCAAGATACGTCCACACACTCATCGAATCTGCCTTACAAAGCTCTCAAAGAAATCAAATCCCGACTCCAACAACTCTTACTCCACGATACCTGGCGCACACTGCACCCAGACGCCAAGGACTACACCTTTTATTCCGCACCACACAATCGCTATTCTAGGATAGACTACCTTTTCTTAACTCAAAACGATTTACCCCTACTCCTCCGCGCTTCCATCGAACCCATGACTATTTCTGACCACAACCCAATCTCCATGACTCTACAAATCCCTGACTCCACTCCCCGCTCCAGAAACTGGAGACTAGACGCTTCATTACTAGCTGACCCCACTATCACAACTGAAATACAATCCACAATACACAACTTCTTCCAAGAAAATAACCCAGAAGACACCTCTTCTCTTACCAACTGGGAAGCACATAAAAGTGTAATCAGGGGCACCTTCCTTGCAGCAGCAGCAAAACGCAACAGGGAAAGACGGAAACAACACTCTGAACTATTAGACAGAATCCGCAAGCTAGAAGGACAACACAAACACTCACAAGCACTCACAACCCTCAATGACCTAATACAGGCTAGAAAAAATTTACTAGATCTACTAGATACCCAGATACAACGTAAATATATACTCTCAAAGAAAAAGTTCTATGAATTTGGTAACAAAGCTAGTAAAATGTTAGCAAGATCCCTACAAGTATCCCGATCCAACAGGACCATACATTATATCACTGATCCCTCAGGACGCAAAATTACCAAATCCCCGGAAATTGCTCGTCAATTTGTACAATACTACAGTAAACTATACAACCTGACCTCCCCCTCACCAGCAAGTGATAAAACTACACGCCTCCAAATGATATCCAACTTTCTAAAACAATACAGCCCAAACCCCATATCGGACTCCCTAGCCCAAGACTTGGACACCCCTCTCACACTGACCGAAGTCACCAACGCCCTAAAACAAATGAAAGCAGGTAAAAGCCCGGGACCTGACGGCCTTACTGCCAGCTACTACAAAACCTACGCAGATTTGCTTACGCCTCATTTCCTGAAGGCCTTCAATTCCTTTGCCCAACAAGTCAGCCCCCCACGAGACCTCCTCACAGCTCATATAGCAATCATCCCCAAACCAGACAAAGATCATTCCATAGTCACCAACTACAGACCAATATCTCTGCTTAACGTAGACCTTAAATGGTATGCTAAAACCCTAGCCAACAGACTCCTGCCACTGATCCCCCAGCTTATTGATCTTGACCAAGTGGGCTTTGTCCCTGGCAGGGAAGCGAGAGACAACACTCTCAAAGCTATTAACATACACCACTGGCTCACATCTACCAAAAACAAAGGCTTCATGCTCTCGCTCGATGCAGAGAAGGCATTCGACAGAGTGGCCTGGGACTATATGAGGGAGACCCTCAAAGCCACAGGCCTTCCCCAAACGATGCTAAACTTCATTTCAGCACTTTACTCTAACCCCACAGCTAAAGTCCAAGTTAACGGCCACCTGTCGGATGCCTTCTCTGTGTCGAATGGAACAAGACAGGGATGCCCACTATCCCCTTTAATCTTCATCCTTACCCTAGAACCTTTCCTCAGATGTCTTAATGCTAACCCCGACATTAAGGGGATCCAAATCAAACATCACACCTATAAATTAGCCGCGTTTGCCGACGACATCCTCCTATTTCTTACGGATCCACTTACGACAATCCCAAATCTGCTTCAAGATTTCGAAACCTTCCACACCCTTTCCAATCTCCAAATCAATTTCACAAAATCAACCGCTCTCAATATCTCCCTGCCCCCTGACTTATGTCAACAATGTAAACGTAATTTCCCATTCACCTGGAATAAACACTCAATCCCATACTTAGGCATTCAAATACCGTCTTCCCTATCGAACCTATACACTTACAATCACGCCCCTCTTCTAAGAAAAGTACAACTAGACCTAACTAAATGGTCATCGGGACACTTCTCATGGTTCGGTAGGGCCGCAATTATCAAAATGAATATCCTACCCAGAATTTTATATATCCTGCAAACGATCCCAATTAAACTACCGCCCTCATTCTTCTCCATATACCAAAAAACCTGCACAACCTTTATTTGGGGAAAAACACGCCCACGGCTTAGCTTCAAAAGATTGACGACCCCCAAACTCCTAGGAGGAATAGGGCTTCCTGACATACACAAATATCAACTAGCCTGTCACTTGGCAAGAATCATTGATTGGAATGCACACACCAAACAGAAAGCCTGGATTCATATAGAACAATCATTCTCTCATATACCCATCCATCACACACCATGGATCACTCCCACATTATTACCCCACACATACTCCCAACATCCGCTGATCAACCCTACATTACTAGCGTTCCGCACTACATGTACTAAACACAATATCTCCTCCATCAAAGGCCCGATGACACCGATACGTCTCAACCCTGAATTCCCACCAGGCATGCACACCGCCTTTTTAGCAAACATTTTGCCCCACCAAACTATCAGAGCAAATCAATTTTTTAAGAATGGCAGCTTCCCATCCCAAACTGAACTGGCTTCAAGACTACACATAGACAAGTTTCCATTCTGGACGTACATGCAGCTACGGAACTTCCTCCAGAAACCCTCCCCTGCACCGGACTGGTCCCGACCCACAACCCCATTCGAAAACCTCTGTCTAACTGAGGGCACACTCACCCACCTGATCTCCCAAACCTATAACCTCCTACATGTAGAACATACCCCTACAAAACACTGGACCAACCGCCAATGGGAGCAAGATCTCTCCATGCAATTAAATGACCAAGAGTGGGCCAACATATACACCTTGACTCACAAAGGTTCAATGAATGTGCAAGTCCAAGAAAATGCTTACAAAATACTCTCACGATGGTATCGCACACCACACCTTCTACACCAAATCGACCGAACGATACCCTCAACCTGCTGGAGGTGTAAAACAGACACAGGCTCTCTGTTACACATTTGGTGGTCCTGCACCAAAATCCAACCTTTCTGGGTGAAAGTACACGAACTGATCACACGAATAACCACCTACTCCCTAGACTTTGAACCCCAAATGTTTCTCCTACATCATTCCAAAACTCGAATACCGGCATACAATCAATCTCCAGCTATGCATTTGGTGAACGCGGCAAAAATGTGTATCCCCCGCAAATGGCGATCCACAGAACCACCTACCATAAAAGAATGGTTTCACCGCACCCAACAAACAAAGGTCATGGAAGACCTCATCCACCAATCCAAAGACACACAGTCTAAGTTCACTAAAACATGGTCATGCTGGATACATTTCACCACAACGAATGAATACAAAATGGCAATGACATGACTGAACGTCCCCGATAGTAGCACACCCTATAGCCACACCCATTTCTCGACACCCTGAAGCTGATAAACTCAGTCTAACCCAGTGTCAACCCACAGGCTCACCACCCTCTCCCTCCCACATTCCCATTTCTTCCCCACTATTCCTCAGCTGTTTCCCTCAGGTTCTTATTTTTATCAGTACTTTTCCCTCCCCTTACTGATATTTACTATACATACCCACAAACACCACAACGAAAGAGGTACATTATACTCTGTAACCACGAAGCTAACACTGAGCCACACACACACAAACGCATACAACGACTTTCACGTATCTTTGCCCCTCATTATTGATTAAAGCGTTTTAACCTTGCAAGATGAACTGAATGTTTCACACAATGTATGACATCTTTAATCTCTCTCTTGCACCTAGCCTTAAGAACGCAAATTTGACTGTAATATTGTACCGAGCGACCACCGCGGCTGCGCCCGCACTCTCATATCTTTTTGTGTACTCATTTACCTTTTTATGTACCTGTCAATTTACTTCTGAAAATCAATAAAGACTTGTTAAAAAAAAAAAAAAAAAAAAAAAAAAACACAAACCATATTCAAAGCTCAGTAATTGTTCTATGTTCCTATATTCCACCTGTCTATTTTACAATTCATGTCTCCTGCAAGGTTCCTGCAGTAAACAGGATTTATCCAAGCATGTCTGAGTATAAATTACAGTCATATTGACACCTTGCTTTGTAAAATGTTTTTTTAAGCATTAAATTGGCTCATAATAAAAAAAAAATACAGCATCCAGACAGATGAGTACTATAAAAATGTAGTTATGTAAACATATAAAAATGTGCAGTAGGTAAAGCTTAACAAGCGCGGTAAGCCGATGTGTTTCGTCTGCACGGACTTCAACTGGGGCATACGGATTCCAGCTACCACTGCAATATATATAGTAAAACCATAGTTGATAAATTTGATAGGCCATCAGCATTTGGGATCAGCGTGGCTTCTACATCTGGGATCGGCAGCGTGCGTCCCACGACTCGTGGGCACCAGCCAATCAGAGGGATGATGTGTGTAAAAGTGCGCAGGCACAAAAGGACGACAAGCGTCCCAAGCCTCGTTCTTGACAGCCAATCCCAGACGGGTGTGCTCAACATGTGACCCAAACGTCATGCGCGAGTCCCGCTGTATGTGCTGGCTGAAAGGAATGGCAGCTTGTCTTCCATGTCTCGCTGTGGATAGCCAATCACAGGGGTGGAGCCCGGGTATGCGTGAATGGTCTATCAGCCAATACAAAGTACACAAATGGGGACCAATCATCAGTCTGGTATATGTCAGGTGACCTGTGGCTAACCTGACTGGGAGCATGACAAACACCTTCATCGTAATGTGACGAACTGGTCAAATGGAGATAGACCCAAAAGGGTCATATCCCATCACATTGTGTGTAGGTCCGAAAGGGCTCATATACACCAGATATCACTGTGCTCAGTCTTAGTCACCCCTCAGACTTCATAGGCCCGATTTGCAGTGAAGATAAAATATAATAAATACCACAGAAATGTAAAATCTGAAATCAAATTTCTCAAATAAAAACAATAAAAAATGAGGAAATGTAGGTGTTTACCGTGATGTTGAGTAGGCATCATGTCTCTTACTGTACCATTAGGTCCATACCTAGGAACCAAAGTACTATTATATATTACTAACCCTACTGATAACCCAGAAAGCTTAGAATAGAAAGAACAGTTGGCAGAACCTTTTAAGCTTGATTAATGAAGGCATTAAAGAGGAAGTAAACCCCAGATTTTTTTCTTTTTAAAAAAAAATTATAATGCAGCAATATATATAGAAGTCTTACAAGCGAAAATGTCACTAAAACGAGGTTTGGAAATGCCTTTTTTTGCTTTTATAAATTTTCTCTTCTTCCGGGAATAAGGAATCTTTACTATTGATTGCTGGCTCTTGTGTGGATGTCATTTCCTCCCTTCCTTTCCTTCCCTGTGTTAATATCGCGCATGCACGATCGCGATTGCGGTCGCGTGTAAACCAAGCCTCTATCCAGGAAGGTGAGGAGGAGGGCACAGAATCGCAAGGCTTCCTTTCCTGTGCCGTTCAGAGTGAAAGGAAATAAGCTGGCATGGTGTGGATAGTGAAGTGAAACGGCACACATAACGCGCCGTTAAAGATGCTACGGACTGGACATGCGACGGTGACATCATTATAAATTGCAGGACAGATTGTGAGGAAACTGTTACAGTAAGTGACATTTCACAGGCAGCGATCAGCTGCCTGTTCTATGCAGATTATAATGAGCTGAAGTTGAAATAGTGGGTTTACAACCACTTTAATGTCCCAATCTATGTTCAACCCATAAGGTGAATACGATTTTAATTGATGTATCCAGAAAGTCTCAAAATTAGAAACTCCTCTCAGACACTTTTCACCCCTCCAGTGGGGGATGAATTTTTCTATGATTTGCAAGTTGGTGCCTGTGGGGTTTTTATTATGGTGGTGAAGGTAGTGTCTGGGCACACTGTGGTTAATGCGGCCTTTTTTTAATACTCGCTATATGTTCGTTTACCCTTATAGAGAAGGTACGTATAGTTCGTTCTACATACTTCTTACTAGGGCAGGTGATTAGATAAATGAAATAGTGAGTAGCACATGTAGTGAAATGTTTCATTTGATATTCAATAGACGTTGTAGTCGACATAAACGCTTCTGTTTTTCTTCGGCTGCAAGTGTTGTGCATGCAAACATTACACTTTCGACATGGATAGTAACCTATCAAATTGTGAAAAAATGAGGGTGCAATAAGAGGGTGTGGTGGGTAGTATGACATGAGAGGGTTGTGGAGTGTATGTGGGGGGTAGTATGTACATGAGAGGGGTGCGGAGTGTATAGTGGGGGGTAGTATGTATATGAGAGGGGTGTGGAGTGTATAGTGGGGGGTAGTATGTATATGAGGGGTGTGGAGTGTATGCGGGGGGTAGTATGTACACGAGAGGGGTGTGGAGTGTATAGTGGGGGGTAGTATGTATACGAGAGGGGTGTGGAGTGTATGTTGGGGGTAGTATGTATATGAGAGGGATGTGGAGTGTATGTTGGGGGTAGTATGTACATGAGAGGGGTGCGGAGTGTATGTGGGGGGGTAGTATGTACATGAGAGGGGTGCGGAGTGTATGTGGGGGGTAGCATGTACATGAGAGGGGTGTGGAGTGTATGTGGGGGGTAGTATGTACATGAGAGGGGTGCGGTGTATGTGTGGGGGTAGTATGTACATGAAAGAGGTGCACATGGTAGAAAAGTGTATGTGGTGTAAATGAGTCCTGATTTATTGCTACATCACCGCAGAGGCCACTTTGCAGTGGCATGCATAGAGCAACTGAAGTTAGCAGCAAAGCACCAGAATTGGCCTCCCAGCCTGCTTCAGACACTGCTCTCACCACCCCCTCCCCCATCTTAAGTCACTGCACACAAGTCCCTGCACAAAGCTGCCAGCTCACCTCACCACACGGCAGAACGAACTTCTCTCCTGCGTGTGCGTGCTTTGCATCCCTCCCGGGTTCAGCAGCGGCCAGCAACTCTGCCTCCACCTCTATAATCTGTCTGCAGGCAGCACTGCCTGAAGGACACAGAGGGGGTTCTTGAGAGAGCAGAGAGTAGCAGAGGGAAGAAGCTTCAGGTCGGTGCGGCGCTGATCATATAGCAGGACTGCGGCTGCACACTAGGAGAGACCCTTGCTCATCCATCTGGCTCGCTCAGTGGGGACACAGCATGTGATGTTCTCTTTGAGTTCCCTGCAGTGCAATCTGGGAGTTGTAGTCTCTGCAGAGCACTGGCACCACCAGAGGGACAATCTGTCTGTGTGTCTGTGCTGTGGAGAACTACAACTCCCGCCATGCACTGGGGCCACCGAGTCAACTTTGGGGGAAGGCTAGGAGGACGGCACTGTGGCAGTGGAGTCCTCTATTGGATGCAGCCGACTCGCCGAGATGATGTAATGTTGTTGTTCTTCTACCTCATCCACGGACCGCGGTGGCTCAGCTCAGACAGGCGGCGTCAGTCTATGTGCAGCGCCTGCCCGCTCACCCCGCCGACTTGCTTGGGCACACTGACCGTGAGGGATATTTCCTTCCACTCCCCGAGTACCACACTGTCCTGTCAGGCAAATAAGGTGGCAGCGAGGTGCTTGTGAGGGCGAGGCCTAAGGCGACCGCCTAATTTGCCTAATTAAAGAGCAGCCTCTGGTAGTATGGTATGGTTAAGACTGGAAGCTTCAGGCTTGTGGTGCCCTATTGTGATCTTCCTATGCCGTTTTACATCTACTTATATGTAAGTTATTGATTATGAAAAAAAAAAAAATATTTTAGACTACTATACACCATGAGGATTGTTCTTATTGCATATGACCATTGATGAGTGGATGAGAGGTAGATATCTAAAGATCTATTGGAAGGAATTACTGGGTATCAAGAGGAGATGCTGTGAGGGGTGTTTCTATGTAATACAATTGCTGTCAGACCTGTGTGGTCCCCCTCCGAGGAATGACAAATGTCACCCATCCAGGTAATAAGTGCCCTTGTCCTGATAATTACACATGACATGCCCCCCCTCCACCTATCATCCTAGTAATGACATGCTACCCTCCCTCAACTTTTCTAATTGTCTGAGTTTTGACAGTCAGGACAGGTGCTGTGGGGGGGCAGTGTGTGTGTGTGCTATGCCTGTTTCCACATTAAGGAAACACTCCTCGCACGGCAGCATGTCTCTTACCTGAGTTACTGAACTCCTTTCCCGGCTCTCAGGCGGCTCGCTCCTGCTGTCCTCGCTGTTTGTCTGTGTGGGCCGTGGCAGCTCACTGTCCCCTGGCCCTTGCCATTGTTAGCAGTGTGAGCACACTTCCAGCAGCAAGCATCTTGGTTGCTAATTCACAATCCAGGATGCCGGGAATTCAGACTTCTGTCCTCCAGCCAATGAGAGCAGGTGAGCGATGTAGTCTGGGGGTCTGGGGAGAAGGCAAACTAGAAGCTCAGCTGGGGATTGCAGAGCTCAGCTGGGGCCCTGGGAGACACAAAGCAGACCGGACCTGGATTCTGTTTCCAGGATTTTGTGATTGTAAAATGCAGCATGTAAGATAACAGCTCATAGCAGGGAACTGCGGGCCCCCTGGAGCTGAATGAGGGGTTGCTATAGTGACTCTTGCACCCCTTCATGCTACGCCCCTGCTTAGAAGTACGGTGGCAAAGCACCCTCACTGCACTGGATCATGTATTGGATATGTAAATCATCAGGATTCAAAGTTATGGAAATCACATGATTGGAAACCATGCTTATTAACAACACAGTGGGGTTGATTTGCCAAAACTGGAGGTTGCAAAATCTGGTGCAGCTGTGCATTCTAGCCAATCAGCTTCTAACTTTACCCTGTTCATTTAAAGTGGTTGTTAAGCAACTACAATAAAAACATACAACCCCCTCTGTATAGCTGCCAATCTGTACCTTATATCAGAGCGTCTTCCGGCACTCACGTGACTCCTCGGCTCTCTCCTCTCCCCGGCTGACATCTACAGTGGGAAGGGCCTAGAACTCCCATTGACGTCAGCTGCTGAGGAGAGAAGAGAGAGAGCTGAGGAGTCACGTGAGGCAGCTTTTTTATATAACATAGACACAGGGGCACAGAATGTTATTTTACAGAGGTGATTGTGTATTGTTATTTTAGTTATGATAGCAGCAGGAAGGGAGTACTGAGGACTGGATTATTATTATTATTATACAGGATTTATATAGCGCCAACAGTTTACGCAGCACTTTACAATATAAAAGGGAGACAATACAGTTATAATACAATAAAATACAAGAGGATTAAGAGGGCCCTGCTCAGAAGAGCTTACAATCTAATAGGGTGGGGCAGGTGGTGCAAAAGGTTGTAACTGTGGGGAATGAGCTGTTGGAAGTGGTAGGAGATTAGTTGGAGACGTGATAGGCTTTCCTGAAGAGATGAGTTTTCAGGGATCGCCTGAAGGTAGCAAGAGTAGGGGATAGCCGGATAGATGGAGGTAGTAAGTTCCAGAGGATGGGAGAGGCTCTGGAGAAATCCTGGAGATGAGCATGGGACGAGGAGATGAGAGAGCTTGAAAGCAGGAGGTCTTGAGAAGAGCGGAGAGGTCGATTTGGGTGATATTTGGAGACAAGATTGGTGATGTAGCTCGGGGCAGAGTTGTGAATGGCTTTGTATGTTGTGGGTTAGTATTTTGAATTTAATTCGCTGGGTGATTGGGAGCCAGTGTAGGGATTGGAGTAGAGGGTTGGCAGACATTGAGCGGTTGGTAAGGTGGACAAGTCTGGCAGAAGCATTCATGATAGACTGAAGAGGGGATAGTCTATGGAGAGGTAGGCCAATGAGAAGGGAGTTGCAATTGTCAAGGGGAGAGATAACAAGGGAGTGAATGAGGAGCTTTGTGGTTTCATTTGTTAAAAAGATGCGAATTTTAGAGATGTTACGGAGGTGAATTCTGCAAACTTTTGATAACGATTGGATTGGAGGCTGAAATGACAAGTCGGAGTCTAGGATTACACTTAGTACCCTGGCGTGAGGGGAGGGACTGATGGTTGCATTGTTGATTTTGATGGAAAAGTCATGAAGGGGGGCAGGGCGGGGGGTGAATATTAATAGCTCAGTTTTAGAGAGATTTAGTTTAAGGAAGTGGTGCGACATCCATGCTGATATGTCAGTTAGTAAGTTAGTAATGCGAGAGGAGACTGAAGGAGTGAGGTGAGGAGTAGACAGATAGATTTGGGTGTCATCAGCGTATAAGTGGTATTTGAAGCCGTGGGCTGTTATTAAGTGACCAAGGGAGGAGGTGTAGATAGAGAAGAGAAGGGGTCCAAGAACAGAGCCTTGGGGGACCCCCACAGAAAGGGGCAATGGAGAGGAGGAGACAGAGTTGTAGGTGACACTGAAGGAGCGCTGTGATAAATAGGCAAAGAACCAGGATAGAGCAGAATCTCGGAAGCCAAGGGAATGTAGTTTCTTGAGAAGGAGCGGGTGGTCAACAGTATCAAAGGCCGCAGAGAGGTCAAGTAGTAGGAGTATGGAGTACTGGCTGTTGGTTTTAGCTGTTAGTAAATTGTTAGTGAGTTTTAGTAAAGCAGTTTCCGTGGAGTGCTGCGAGCGAAAGCCAGACTGTAAGGGGTCAAGAAGGTTATTTTCACTGAGGTAGGAGCTAAGACAGTTGTAGACTAAGCGTTCTAGAAGTTTAGAGGTGAATGGGAGCAATGAGATGGGTCTTAAGTTGTTCAGGTTGGTAGGGTCCAGTGAGGGCTTTTTAAGAATGGGAGTGATCTGTGCATGTTTTAGAGGGGAGGGGAAGATGCCACCAGAGAGGGAGAGATTGAAGATGTGGGTGAGGGAGCATAGGATAGGGGCAATCTCTTGAGCAGTAAGTGAGTTAGTGGGTAGAGGGGGTGGGGGACAAAGCAGAGAGTTAAAGGTTGAGAAGAACCCACAGGGACTGGATGACAAGGAATTAATAAGAGAGACAAAGTAGGCTTGTTTGGCAGCATGGAGGCATGAATTGTATTTTAGAAGGGCAGATTTATATAGGGTGAAGTCTTGCAGGCATTTGGTTTTACGCCACAGTCGTTCAAGAGCACGGCAATGTCTCTTGAGATTTCTAGTGTTGTCAGTTTGTCAGGGTTGTAACGGTTGGGGCCTGATTCTGCGTGTGGTTAGAGGAGCAAGTGCATCTAGTGATGATGGGAGTGAACTGTTGTAGACAGAGGTGGACAGGTCAGGACAGGGGAGAGATTATGTCATATAGGTAGTCAGTAGCAGAATAGAGAAGAGAAGGGTTAACGTGGTGAAGGTTTCTACAAGTAATTGTTTGCTGCTTGGAGGGATGGGTGGTTGGAGGCAAGGATACAGTGAAATTAATGTGGTTGTGATCAGAGAGAGGAAAGGGGGTGTTGGTGAGGTTGCCAGGGTTGCAGAGATGGGAGAATACAAGGTCAAGGGTATTACCATTGGAGTGAGTGGAAGTATGTGCCCATTGGGTTAGGTCAAAAGATCAGGTTAAGTCGAGAAGTTTAGCTGTAGTTGGGCTGTTAACATTGACAGGAATGTTGAAAGTAGATAAGAAAATCCGGACAGCCGCACTCCAGGAAGATATAATTCAAAAACCATTTATTGTAAACTCAGGAGCATATGGGATACAGGACACTGTGGCAGAAGGTACAGGAAATCAGTTAACGCGTTTCGCACTTACGCTAAGTGCTTACTCATAGCTCATTGACAGGAATGTTGAAGTCACCAAGAATAATGGTGGGTATTTCAGAGGAGAGAAAGTAGGGTAGCCAGGCAGCAAAGTCATCAAGAAAGCGTGATACCGGTCCTGGAGGATGATAAATTGCTGCAATCCTCAGAGAAATGGGAGAAAACGGACGAATACAGTGCATCTTGAAAGAAGAGAGGGATAGAGAGGGAGGGACAGGAAGGACTTGGAAGGTGCTTTGTGGGGATAGAAGGAAGCCAACTCCACCTCCTTTCTGTCTGTTGGGTCTGGGGGAGTGAGTCCAATGGAGACCACCATGGGAGAGGGCAGCAGGAGAAGCTGAGTCAAAATGTTGAAGCCAGGTTTCTGTTATGGCAAGTATGTTAAAGCCATGGGAGATGAAGAGGTCACGTACAGATGTTAGCTTGTTACAAATGGAGCGGGCGTTCCAAAGGGCGCATGAGATTGGTGGGCTGCTTTGAGGAAGCAGGGGGATAGAAATTAAACTGAGTGGATTGCAGTGGTTGCCAGAGGGGGAGGGGTATTGGATATGTCGTTTGCAGTTGGAAAATGGCGGACCAGGATTAGGAGAAATGTCACCTGAGACTAGGAGAAGGAGGAGGGCGAGGAAGGCAAGGTGGGAGTGGGATGTGCATGAGCGCACGTGTCTAGTGGCCCTGGTGTTTATGTCAGCATGTGGGTGCAGCAAATGCAGGAGATAATGGGTGCCATAGTAGGGAGAGGGTAGGAGTGAGGGTGATATGTGTATGCTGCAGGGAAGAGAGGAGGGGTAGAGTAAAGATAATTTGAGGATAGAAGACACCAATGTGAGAAGGAAGAGAATAAGGAGCATGTTAGTGGATAGAAAGTGGGAAAGC
Source organism: Lithobates clamitans (assembly GCA_037952925.1). Lineage (NCBI taxonomy): Eukaryota > Metazoa > Chordata > Amphibia > Anura > Ranidae > Lithobates > Lithobates clamitans. Next base: position 6,981,148 of record JBBGZY010000911.1, on the reverse strand, counting down.
AACTTAATATAAAATAAATGTCAAAAGCTGGTTTGCTTGTCGTCTTGCAGAGTACTTGTTGTATCTTCATCCAGCTTTAGTTATCCTGCTTTCGTTAAACTGCGTTGGTGAAACTGCGCATCACTCGTGACAGAGCCACTCAGGACAGAGCCATGATGTCTGCGCCTTGCCCCTGTCTGCGCCACCCTATAAGCTGCTTTAAATGTATAGGGAGACTAAGCAGGAATGCATTTCTCAGTTGGTCATTATTGGGTCTGATGTGAGAGACCTGAATATGGGGAGGAGATGGCCAGTACCAGACCAGCTACAGACACAGGCTAGGGTTGTAAAGCTAATTACCTCTCTTGATCACTCAAGCCACATGGAGTTGAGAATCAATCACCAGTAATATTGCTATTGCAGTGTGTTTGTTATAGAGCTAGCATTAAATCTAGAAATTTAAAGATATGGCAACAGGAGACAGTTACCAAAAATGTTACAGCAAAGTCAGTTCAGTAGAGATGTACAGATGGATAGGAGACAATTACCAAAAATGTTACAGCAAAGTCAGTTCAGTAGAGCTGTACAGATGGATAGGAGACAATTACCAAAAATGTTACAGAAAAGTCAGTTCAGTAGAGATGTACAGATGGATAGGAGACAATTACCTGTAAAAGAGCAGAGAAGACATGATCAGAATTGATAACTGCTTCGGTGAAACTGCGCATCACTCGTGACAGAGCCACTCAGGACAGAGCCATGATGTCTGCGCTTTGCCCCTGTCTGCGCCACCCCATAAGCTGCTTTAAATTTATAGGAAGACTAAGCAGGAATGCATTTCTCAGTTGGTCATTATTGGGTCTGGATGGAGCTGACAGGCAGGGAGGGGAGGGGGGAGAGGATGGGGGAGATGATGGGGGAGAGCAAAGAGGAGAGCTGCGGATGACGGAGGCTCGTAAACTGACCACAGTGTCAGGGCTCAGAACATAAAAAAACTTGCATCTGTGCAAATTCCTAACTCTAATATGGAACATAAATGCATGTTCTGTCTGCAGAACTGTGGATGAAACTATGGATTACTATATCCCAAAACAATTCTAGATGTAACACTGACTGGTCTATTTTTTATAAAGCTTTTTAAGCAAGAAAAACTTGACTTTTTTCTGAAAAGACAGATTCTTACCCTCTCAATCTAAAAAAAAAACATTGGCTGGGATTTGTAGTTACTAGTGATTTTTATTCCAGCTGTAGCTCTCCTTTAAATCCAATTATTTGAAATACATAAAGATAAATTGGTTATCTTCAAAGAATTCTCACTGTAAATACATATGTAATAAACAATTCTGCCAAAAAAGTAAGAATAATCCCTTTTGTTAAAAAAGGCACATTCATGTCAACATTTGGTCATCCAGTTCTGCACATAATCATTTTTTCACTGTAATTTGTCCTTTTTTGGTGCTTATTCTGAGCATTAACTTCTCAGTCTGGGCAACCGTTCTGCCAAATTGTGAAAAAATAAGGAGACTGGCAAGTATTAGGGATTATAGTCTTAGTGCCTGAGCAGCTTGGAGCATAAGGCAGGCAGATTGTGTCTGGAATATATTTTTTTGTCGTACAAGATACAACATGAAAAGTAACATACCATTTTAAATTCTCATATTTAGTGTAAAATATTTATTAGAAGAGTCAGACCACCCAAAACAGTAGCTTGCATGAATACCTAGTTATCTTAGGGATGCATGGAGCAGCACTCTTCCTACTTCCCCTGAACTGATTTTGGAAGTTTGCTGGTACGCTAGGATTAAAACATTATTAACCACTTGAGGTCCGGGCCATAGCCGAATGACGACTACAGCGCGGACCTCAATCTCCGAGAGGATGTCATATGACGTCCTCCCCTATGCACGCGCACCCTGCAGGGCGCGCGGTGTGCGCGCTGTGATCACCGAGTCACAGAGACTCGGATGATCACAGATCCGAGTAAGGGGCTGGTGTACTGACATATACTGTCCTCCTATCATATAGTGTCCGCCCCGTACTGCGCAGGCGCAATGCCTGCGCAGTACGGATGAGAAGTAGATGCCGAAAATATCCGAAATATCAGCTGTACACGGCGCTTGGGCACTTCTTAGCGATGGCTTTGCACGAGGGCCCCTCACGGGCTCGCTTCGCTCGCCACGCTTCGGGCACGGCCTCGCTTCGCTCGCCATGCTTCGGGCACGGCCTCGCTGCGCTCGGCAACTATTTATTCTTACTCTATGTCCACTTGGATAGTGGGGAATGAACCTGGACATAGGGTGAGAATAAATGCGCAGGCGCCGTGTACAGCTGACGATCAGCTGTTGAACTTCGGAGACTTTCGGCGTCTCGTCTGTCCTCCGTACTGCGCCTGTGCAGTACAGGGCGAACACTTTTGGATAGGGGACTGTATTTGACAAGACACCGGTCCCGGCCCCTTACCATGTGATCAGCTGTCAGCCAATGACAGCTGGTCACATGATGTAAACAAAAGCTCGGTGATCGGTTTCGTTTTCTCCTCACGCTGACTGCGTGAGGATTAAAAAAAAGCCGATCACCGGCTTATGTCAAAGGGACATCGGTCCCGAAGAGGAAGGAGGCACAGATACCTCATCTGTGCCTCCAAGGGCCATCTGCCAGTGCCCACAGTGCCCACAAGTGCCACCTATTAAAGCCCACAAATGCCACCTATTAAAGCCCACAAGTGCCACCTATTAAAGCCCACAAGTGCCACCTATCAATTCCCACAAGTGCCACCTATTAGTGCCACCTAGCAGTGCTGCCATCAATCAGTGCCCAATCAGTGCCCAACACTGCCACCCATCAGTCCCCATAACCGCCACCCATCAGTGCCCATCACTGCCGCCTCATCAGCGTACATCAACAAGGAGAAAAATTAACTGTCTGCAAAAATAGATAACAAAATATAAAAAAAATATAATTTTTTTTAAAAAATTCGGTCTTTTTCAATTTTTTTAACAAAAAATAAAAACCGTAGAGGTGATCAAATACCATCAAAAGAAAGCTCTATTTGTGGGAAAAAAATGATAAAAATTTCATTTGGGTACCGTGTTGTATGACCGCGCAATTGTCATTCAAAGTGCGACAACGCTGAAAGCTGAAAATTGGTCTGGACAGGAGGGGGGTTTAAGTGCCCAGTAAGCAAGTGGTTAAAGGGGTTGTAAAGGTAAAAGTCTTTTCACCTTAATGCATTCTATGCATTAAGGTGAAAAAACTTCCGACAATACCGCCGCCCCCAGCCCCCCCATTTTACTTACCTGACCCCTCGAAAGTCCCCCGCTCGCTCCCGACATTGATTTCGCCGCTCAGCCTGGCCGCTGATTGGCTACAGTGGATGGATTGAATGCAGCGCAGCCATTGGCTCGCGCTGCTGTCAATCACATCCAATGACGCGGCACGCCGGGGGGCGGGGCCGAGTGATACAGTGAGTGGCTATAGCCGCCGGCTGTTTACGGGAGCGCGCCCGCAAAAACTAACCACCATGCGAGGGAGCTCGCATTAAGGTGGCGAGTCCTTGCGGGGAGGAGCCGAGACAGCCGCAGAGGGACCCCAGAAGACCAGGTTCGGGGCCACTCTGTGCAGAACGAGCTGCACAGCGAAGGTAAGTATAACATGTTTGTTATTTAAAAAATAAAAAAATTACCTTTACAACCCCTTTAAAGTGGTAGTAAACTGCTGCAATAAAAAAACAAAAACGTTTCCCTGCAAAATAATAGCATAATGTGCTAGTATGCATCCCATAGTATGAAATGATTATCTTAAAATGAAGCCCTCCAGTGCTGTGCTGTCACTGCTAAGAGGGTTTCCATATTACCACATTCTTCCCTCCGGGTTCACGGACTGCGGCTGTGTGAGTGGCCATCACTCCCAGGAGCGCGCGGGAGCCCTTGGTTACGGCATGGTATGCCGGACCTTCAGAGAGCATGCGGCGGTGACACCAGCTGCACCCAGGGTGAATAGCTCCTAAACGGTGCATGTTTAGGAGATAATCATTTCACCTACAGGTAAGCCTTTTAGGCTTACCTGTATGTATAAATCACTCAGGTGGCCTTACCACTGCTTTAAGCAACACAGCTTTGTCCCCTCCCTACCTCCAGCCTATTATTGACAGTGAAGGAGCAGCAACAGATGGATGAGGTTATCTCTCTGCTCTCTCCTCTTTTTAGCATGTTGCTTGCCAGCATATTAGCATGGAGACAGGTGGGGGCCATCTTCCCCTCACATGTCTCCATACCAAGCCAGGGAGCAGACCCGATCGCCTCCGCCACTACCGGCGGCTCCGGTAAGCGGTGAAGGGCACCAGAGAGCGGCGGGAGGAGGGGCCCTCTCCTGCTGCCAATAAAAGTGATCTTGTGGCGAATCCGCCACAGAGACCACTTTTATCGGAAACCGGACCGCTCACTGAAGAAGAGGATACTGGGGTTATGGCAGCAAACTGCTGCCATAACAACGATATCCCTCTTCAAAGTGCCGACGTATATCGGCATGAGCCGGCCCGGAAGTGGTTAATTAACATAAGCTCTCAGAAATAGGATCCCCTGGTGGAGGAATTTTTGTTAATGGATTTAGTTTCAACCAAGTGTAATTAAGACACTATATATATGACAAATTGTCATGTGTCTTATGAGTTTGTTGATTACATTTAATGTGTATCTTGAATTTGCCTTTTCCAGATATAGGATTCCATAATGGGGCTTGGTATGGTTTGTAATACGGCTGACCGAGGCTCAGATTGAGGCTTGGCCATCTGTGTGCTGTACAATACGCATAGATTCAGACCGAGGCTTGGTTGCTTGTGCAGTGTATAAAGTGTGGTGACTCAGCGCGCACCCGTGCCCCTGGACGATGTCAGCTTATCACAAAATGCGTAGGGAGGAGTGACGCGTTGACGTCACCAATCCCACACATGCTCTAGAAGGACGGGTTTGTTTTGTGTACCGGCCGATACACTAGAAACAAAAGGCGCATGTTATCAGTGGCAGCTATAAGTGCATTTTTTACATTTAAATAAATGCTTTAAGGATTTTACACTGTGTGGAGCATTCTGTTTTTTGGAGAAATCCTTCTATTTAATACAGTGCCAAGGGGTGATCCTGTGCAGGAGACCATCCGGATCCAGATAAAGGCCTTGGCTGGGCTAAAGCCACAAGCACATACGATCCCTTGTAATGAGGGATCAATTGGAGCTGGTAAGCGAGTGTCAGGGCTGGGCTCAGCTCTTCCTTTCTCTGAGCTGACCACTCAGCTGTCGGCTAATTGCCAGCTCCTATTTCTCCACAGTGACTCACCTGTTAATGATATCCAGCTCATCAGTCCTGCCTACTTAAGCCGTCCAGCCCAGATGATCTCTGCCTTCGCATTGGTCAAGATCACAGAGACTATCTCCTGCGTTCCTGTTAAAGACTTGCTTGGCTGACATTCCTTCTGGCTCCAGATCCTGCTTGCTGTTCCACTACGCTAATCTCTGGCTTCCTGAAATTCTGGCTTGTCTGACTATAGTTTGTTCTATTTACTTTTATTATTAAACAAGTGTGATTTAACTGTACTTCTGTCTCTGTCTGATTCATGGTTTCTGCCAGTAGGCTAAGGCCATGAATTCAAAAGATGCAGTCAATCCACTTGTTCGTAATATTTTTTCCAGATTAGATGAGCAGGATCACCACATGGATCAATTTGCCATGGCGTTACAAATGATCCTGAGTCGCACGGCTCACCTGGAATCTCCCACTGTGGCTGCTCCAGTACAACCTGTGTTGCAGGCCCTCCCTGCTGCTCCAGTCTCTGTGCAGGCACCCGCCTCGAGTATTACCTCTATAAGAGGTATGTCTGGTTCCACTCCGCTTCCCCAGTGATTTGGGTGCGATCCAGTTCAATGCAGAGGGTTTCTCAACCAAGTTGAGATGTACTTTGAGATGTTTCCGCAGGCGTTTCCCACGGACAGAAGCAAAGTAGGTTTTGTGATATCTTTGATTTCTGAGAGAGCCTTGGCCTGGGCAAACCCTCTATGGGAGAAGCAAAAACCTGTTGTTTTGAGTTACCCTGAGTTTGTGGCTTTTTTTAAAAGGGTATTTGACGTTCCTGCATGCTCCGCTTCTGCTGCCAAGTGTCCCATGTCCATCAAACAGAGTATGAGAACTGTTGCTGATTACGCCATTGAATTCCGTACTCTGGCAGCAGAGGTTGCTTGGAACAATGAGGCCCTTGTGGCTGCTTTTTCTCATGGTCTCTCGGATACCCTCAAGGTTGAGATAGCAGCCCAAGATATACCCACTGAGCTGGAGAAGTTGATCACGTTTGCCATCCTCATTGACTCCAGACTCAGAGAAAGACTCTCTTTTAAGGAGCGCTTGTGGAAGCCTCCTGTACATTTGTCTCCGAGCTTTGCTGTCCCACCCTTGCCTCCCTCACCTCCCATGCCTCCTGGTACTGAATTGGTCAGTGAAGGTGAACCCATGCACTTGGGCTTCACGCATCTCTTTGTGGATGAGAGAACCCTAAGGAGGAGGGAGAGATTGTGTCTTCATTATGGCCAGGCTGGTCACTTTTTGAAGTCTTGTCCTACCCGTCCACCCGAACCTTGAGGTCCTGTAACGGATAGACCTTAGGTGGCGTTATTTTGTTCCCAGTTGTCCAGAAGGATGAGCCCCTGGTTTCGGTTACCCTTTCTTGGGCTGAGTCGTCCGTCGAGATACGGGCTCTAATTGACTCTGGGGCTGCAGGCCTGTTCATTGATGCTGCCTTTGTATCAAAGCACTCGATTCCGCTGCAGCTGCGTGACACTCCACTTGCCTTTGAGGCTCTTGACGGGAGACCTCTACAGCCTGCCCATGTGACTCATGAGACTGTTCCGTTGTCCATGGCCGTAAGGGCTCTTCACGATTAGATAATCCAATTCCAAGTTATTTCCTCACCTAACTTTCCGCTGGTTATTGGTTATCCTTGGTTACAGAGGCACAACCCCTCTTTGATTGGCTCCATGCTGAGGTTCTCTCCTGGTCACCACAATGCAGTAAGACATGCTTCCAGAAGGTAGCCAAGGTCCTGTGCACCTCTTCACTCTCCTCCCTGCCGGAGGAGCACCGCAAATTTAGTGATGTCTTTGACAAAGGTCAAGCTGGTAGTTTGCCTCCACACTGGTGGTATGATTGCACAATTGACTTTCAACCTGGTGCCATACCCCCTCGTGGCCGGGTTTACCCTTTGTCGGTCTTGGAGGATAAGGCCATGGAGGAGTATGTTGCAGACACACTTTCCCAAGGTTTCATCCGCAAATCCTCATCTCCTGCTGGTGCTGGTTTCTTCTTTGTGAAGAGGAAGAGTGGTAAACTGAGACCTTGTATTGATTATAGGGGTCCTAATCGTTTCACGTTTAAGAATGCCTATCCGATTCCATTGATTATGGAGGTATTTGACCGCCTCAAGGGAGCGACGGTTTTCACAAAGCTTTATTTGAGAGGGGCATACAATCTTGTGTGAATTAAGGAGGGCGACAAGTGGAAAACTGCGTTTAATATCAGAACAGGCATTATGAGTACCTTGTAATGCCTTTTGGCCTTTGTAACGCCCAGCAGTTTTCCAGGAATTTATTAAAAATGTCCTCCGAGATTTGTTGCAGTTATGTGTGGTGGATAATCTCTAAGATATCCTCATACTTTCCAAGTCCCTGGAGAGCCACCACACAGATGTCTGTCGTGTGCTTCAGAAACTAAGAGAGAACAATCTCTATTGTAATTTGGAGAAGTGCAAATTCCATCATGAACAGGATAAAGTACTGGGTTATATCATTTCCACTGCTGGTTTTTCGATGGACCCAGAGAAACTTTTAGCAGTTCTACAGTGGCCCCAACCCGTGGGTTTACCTCCTCTGCAGCGTTTTCTTGGCTTTGCCAACTATTATTGGAAGTTTATTCATAGCTTCTCGTCTCTGGTCAAGTCCCTGACTGATATGACCAGAAAGGACGGTAACCCACAGAGTTGGTCTCCGGAGTCCATTAAGGCCTTTGAGAGTCTCAAGGCTGCCTTTGTTTCTGGTCCTGTGTTGGCACATCCTGATCCTACGTTACCTTTTATCCTTGAGGTTGATGCTTCTGAGACTGGAGTTGGTGCTCTTCTGTCTCAACGTCCTACCTCTGAGAGCGCTATGCATCCTTGTGGCTACTTTTCCAAGAAATTGTCACCTGTGGAGTGCGATTGCGAGATTGGTGACAGAGAGCTGTTAGCGATCATTTTAGCCCTGAAAGAATGGAGACATCTCCTCGAAGGTACCACTGTGTCGGTTCTCCCAGAAGGGCATGATGGGCTCTTTTCTTGTCAAGTTTCAATTACATTGTCTCATTCTTACCCGGTACTAAGAATGTAAGGGCTGACGCTTTGTCACAACAATTTTCCTCCACTTCCAAGATGGAGTCAGTTCCGGTTCCTTGACTCCTCCTGATCGTATTCTTGCTATGGTTCGCACCAGTCTCACTTCTCCTTTGGGTGACAAAATTTTTGCTGCTCAGGTCCATGCTCTTCCTGAGAAACCTTGTGACCGCTGCTTTGTCCCAGAGAGTCTCCGTACTGCCGTGCTCCAGACTTACCATTCTCCCAAGGCTGCTGGCCACCCTGGGAAGAATCAACTCTTTTGGGCCATTTCCCAACAATTCTGGTGGCCTAGTCTACGTGCTGATGTAACCACCTTCGTAGCTTCCTGTTCCGTGTGTGCTCAGAGTAAGACTTCACAACACCTTCCAGTGGAACTCCTAGGGCAACACAGTTATCCTTATGGTGGTTGACCGGTTCTTGAAAATGTCTCATTGTATTCCACTTAAGAAGTTGTCCACTTCTAAGGAACTGGCCTCCATTTTTGCTCTGGAGATTTTTCGCTTACATGGGCTACCCAAGGTGATTCTATAATCAAAAGGAGAGTGAAGACCCCTGATGTTGCCAATCAAGCACCGGTGTGTATGAGCTGTTCTAAGAGGTTTACCAAGTGCCTACTCACATATAAACACCTGTATATATCGTCACCCCCAATTATGAATCGTGAACAAATCACATAAAACGGGGTGATTGTCCTCTGAACTTTAACCAACGGCATACAAAAATTATCGGAAATAGAATCCAAAAAGCAGTTTCTTCAGAGAGGACACACTGATATATTGCTTGACTATCTTTATTAGAAAACCCTCAAGTAAAAAAGTGCATATCCAAACAGATTAAACGACAATACACAAGATAAGGAAGAAACTAATCCTCCCTCCAGCCAAAATTAAGAATAAGACTGACGTCTTACAGGGGACATTGGGTGGCCACCTTACCCTATATACACACCTCCATCAATCACTCGTCTTGCATACACACACAGACAAAAGTCCTTGACCCGGGTCTTGATGAATGAATATCAATCAGATGTTGCTCAGATAAATAGAAGAGTAAGATAAAGGACCATGGGCGTATACACGGAACGATTGTCTGTATCAGGGCTGCGTTAAAGGCGAGAAATCCACCCGTAGGATCTCGCCATCACTCGTGTGGTGGCTGGGACCTCTGGATGCCCACCAAACAGCCCGGAACCACCTCAGCCTATCTCCACCCTTGGACGGACCAATACCGCTAAATTTAAACAGTGATCCTGCTTCTCTGCTGCCTCCTTATGTGGCTGTCCATAATACCGCCTACGCAGCCGATTGCCACAGCCCAGCTGACTATCTTTGTACCTTGCGATCTACCGTAAGCGCAGTCTGGAGGAATCAGCATTGCCGGAAGTGTACAGCTATCAGCACGGTTCACTGACAAGCCAGGAGACGGCATCAGCACAGGTACTTCGCGGACCATGAGATACCCAGATCAAGACGCCTAAACGGTGAGCGATCAGTATATGTATTTCTATGGAAAAACATTAATGGACTCTGGTCTGTTAGGTCATCAACTGTTGACCCCCGTGCTCAATAGTGTTACACTGCATGGATCTCTGTCCAATCTCAATACATCCAGGTCTATCCTACGGGTGGATTTCTCGCCTTTAACGCAGCCCTGATACAGACAATCGTTCCGTGTATACGCCCATGGTCCTTTATCTTACTCTTCTATTTATCTGAGCAACATCTGATTGATATTCATTCATCAAGACCCGGGTCAAGGACTTTTGTCTGTGTGTGTATGAAAGACGAGTGATTGATCGAGGTGTGTATATAGGGTAAGGTGGCCACCCAATGTCCCCTGTAAGACGTCAGTCTTATTCTTAATTTTGGCTGGAGGGAGGATTAGTTTCTTCCTTATCTTGTGTATTGTCGTTTAATCTGTTTGGATATGCACTTTTTTACTTGAGGGTTTTCTAATAAAGATAGTCAAGCAATATATCAGTGTGTCCTCTCTGAAGAAACTGCTTTTTGGATTCTATTTCCGATAATTTTTGTATGGGCTACCCAAGGTGATTGTCTCTGACAGGGGTAGTCAGTTTGTGTGCCGGTTCTGGCAAGCCTTTTGTGCACAGTTGGGAATTCAGCTTGCTTTCTCCTCTGCATATCACCCGCAGTCTAATGAGGCCACAGAACGAGCCAATCAGTCCTTGGAGCAATTCCTACGTTGCTATATTTCTGACCATCATAACAACTGGTCAGACCTCTTACCATGGGCGGAGTTTGCTTATAATAGTTCATTGAATTCTGCTTCCCAATTGTCCCCGTTTATGGTGAACTATGGTTTCCAACCTTCCATGTTGCCTGACTCATTTGTTCCACAGAGTATTCCTGCGTTAGAGGAGCATCTCTGTGGTCTTCGTTCCACTTGGGCACAAGTCCAGGAGGTTTTGCGACATGCTAATGATAGGTACAGACTCCATGCTGACCGCAGACGCCTGCCTGCACCTTCCTAACAGGTTGGGGACAGGGTCTGGCTGTAATTTTGCAACCTCTGACTTCGTGTTCCCTCTTTGAAGTTCGCACCTCAATTTATTGGGCCTTTCCGTATTCTTTGCAGGATTAACCCAGTGGCTTACACATTAGACCTTCCTTCTAATATGCATATTTCAAATGTTTTTCATGTCTCCTTATTAAAACCTTTGGTCTGCAACCGCTTTACCACCTCAGTGCCACGTTCTCACCCTGTACAGGTTGAGAACCATGAGGAGTGTGAAGTACAGTCCAGTGTTGACTCTCATAGGTATATAGTACCTGGTGCATTGGAAAGGGTACGGGCTGAAGGGACGCTCTTGGGTGTCATCCTTGGACATACATGCCCCTGTCCTCCTCCGTGATTTCCATAGACGTTTTCCCCTCAAGCCTGATGGTCCTCGGAGGGAGAGGGGTCGATGAGGAGGGGGTACTGTCAGGGCTGGGCTCAGCTCTTCCTTCCTCTGAGCTGGCCGCTCAGCTGTCGGCTAATTGCCAGCTCCTATCTCTCCACAGTGACTCACGTGTTGATGATATCCTGCTCGTCAGTCTTGCCTACTTAAGCCGTCCAGCCCAGATGATCCCTGCCTTCGTCTTGGACAACATCACATCTCCTGCATTCCTGTTAAAGACTAGCTTGGATGACATTCCTTTTGGCTCCAGATCCTGCTTGCTGTTCCACTATGCTGATCTCTGGCTTCCTGACTTTCTGGCTTGTCTGACTATCCGTTCCAGTTATCGAACTTTGGCTATGTTTTGAATACATTTGTTCTATTTACTTTTAATATTAAACAAGTGTGATTTAACTGTACTTCTGTCTCGGTCTGATTCATGGTTTCTGACAGCGAGCCATTCAGCTGTTGGTGGAGGCACCGATGTTTTAACGATCACTATGGTGGTGGATGGTGCAGAATGACATCAGTATTATATATCACATCAATTGTGGACTGTTTTCAAACCAATTTGAATCACTTTTATTGGTTTAATATGAGTGATTAGCGCAACCTATATATTTTTTATGGAAACGGGATATATTTATGGAATTTTTATTTATTTATTTACTAGTAATGGCAGCGATCAGCAGCTCAGGAATGATCATGGGTGCCAGCAGACATTGAGTCAGCAGTACTCACTGATCCGCTCTCACTGTGCATAATCACAGCGGTAGCGAGCCACCGGAAGCTCGCATTGGCGCCTGCTGCCTAGAAATGCGGGATCACATATATATATACATACGTGATCCTGTGCACAGGGCCCGCCCTGTAGCAATAAAACTACTAAAGGGCGGTCGTGAAATGGTTAACAAGATTTGGGAACCTTAGATTATTTGGGAAACAACAAACGTAAAATCAGTTGAATGCTTTTTACACCGTAGACCTTAGGAACCTTTAGAATTAGGTTTTTTGATTTATATCTTTTGTGGAGGGATTATTTTCTGTATTCAGATAGGAGATCATTTTTATTTACAGACCACAAAAATACCTTTGAATGAATATAAACGACCTGGAGGATGGTATAAACAGTTCAATCTCTGTATTTGCAGACGATACTAAGCTAAGCAGGGCAATAACTTCTCCGCAGGATGTGGAAACCTTGCAAAAAGACCTGAACAAATTAATGGGGTGGGCGACTACATGGCAAATGAGGTTCAATGTAGAAAAATGTAAAATAATGCATTTGGGTGGCAAAAATATGAATGCAGTCTATACACTGGGGGGAGAACCTCTGGGGGAATCTAGGATGGAAAAGGACCTGGGGGTCCTAGTAGATGATAGGCTCAGCAATGGCATGCAATGCCAAGCTAATGCTAATAAAGCAAACAGAATATTGGTATGCATTAAAAGGGGGATCAACGCAAGAGATAAAACGATAATTCTCCCACTCTACAAGGCTCTGGTCCGGCCGCACCTGGAGTATGCTGTCCAGTTCTGGGCACCAGTTATCAGAAAGGATGTACTGTAAATGGAGCGAGTACAAAGAAGGGCAACAAAGCTAATAAAGGGTCTGGAGGATCTTAGTTATGAGGAAAGGTTGCAAGCACTGAACTTATTCTCTCTGGAGAAGAGACGCTTGAGAGGGGATATGATTTCAATTTACAAATACTGTACTGGTGACCCCACAATAGGGATAAAACTTTTTCGCAGAAGAGAGTTTAATAAGACTCGTGGCCACTCATTAAAATTAGAAGAAAAGAGGTTTAACCTTAAACTACGTAGAGGGTTTTTTACTGTAAGAGCGGCAAGGATGTGGAATTCCCTTCCACAGGCGGTGGTCTCAGCTGGGAGCATTGATAGCTTCAAGAAACTATTAGGTAATCACCTGAATGACCGCAACATACAGGGATATATATAATGTAATACTGACACATAATCACACACATAGGTTGGACTTGATGGACTTGTGTCTTTTTTCAACCTCACCTACTATGTAACTATATAACTATGTAACTATGTAACCTTACTTCTTGTCTTTCTCTCATGTCTTTCTATCCCCCTTTCCTAATCACGTTGAAACCTTATCTTTGTCTAGATCAGTCTCCTGTGACAATACAATGTTTGAAGCTTAAATGCAGATCATGGACATATTAGAAAAGGTTCATTCTTTTTTTTATTAAAGTTTATACTGTTCAAGTTATAAAGGATGTTATGAAAAACTCCACAGCCTGATATTTTATATTAGCTATGTAATGTTTGTTAATTAACATTATGTGGCCTATCTCATTAGTCTCAGTCTTATTTTCAGTTTGCAGTTTACGTATTGACTGTATGAAGCTCCTGACTGTGGATTAGAGTTCTTATCCTGATGATTTCTTTCTTCCATTTAAATGGAAAGAGGTTTAAATTATTATATTATATATAATTATATATAATTATATTATTATATGCATTAAGGTGAAAAAACTTTTGACAATACCGCCGCCCCCAGCCCCCCCGTTTTACTTACCTGACGCCTCGAATCTCCGCTGCTCGTTCTCGTCATCTCCATTGCAGCTCAGCCTGGTCGCTGATTGGTCGCTGATTGGCTGCAGTGGATGGAATGAAAGCAGCGCAGCTGCTGTCAATCACATCCGATGATGCGGCGCGCCGGGGGGCGGGGCCGAGTGATACAGCGAGCTATAGCCGCCGGCTGTATCACGGGAGCGCGCCCGCAAGCACTAACCACCATGCGAAGGAGCTCGCATTAAGGTGGTTAATGCTTGCGGGGAGGAGCTGAAACAGCCGCCGAGGGACCCCAGAAGACCAGGTTCGGGGCCACTCTGTGCAGAACGAGCTGCACAGTGAAGGTAAGTATAACATGTTTGTTATTTAAAAAAAAAAAAAAAATTTACCTTTACAACCCCTTTAATAACGATATAATTAAAAAAAAAAAAATATGGGAAGAGAGAGTAGTGTTGAATTAATGAAGTAATGGTAGTCACAAAGCCAAGTGAATGATTACTTTGCAAAGTGAATATTCACTGATCTTAGTAAATGAGGTGAACATGTTTTCATGCTGAATACACTGCACACTCCTATTCCCATAATTAAGCTAAATGTTAGGCATACACCGGTTAGACTTATTATCTCAGAATAAAATTGTCCTGCTGCTGGTTAATTTTACACTGCTGTATCTGCTGCAGTACCTCAATCCTTGTAGTAATGCACCAGTCTGTAATTTTTGCCTCTGATAAATTTGGGCCTAGCCTTGCTATTTAGAATTGCCTTGAGCTGGCCTATTGCACACTGCTGTGTCATCTTCAGTCTCTTCATTTATGTAGTAAAACTTTTTTCTTTAGTACATTTTGGCCAGTTCTTCCTGACTAAAAATATCCTTCTGCTGGCCAGTTTTACACTGCTGTATCATCTGTGGTCTCTTCATTTTAATGAGAACTTGACAGAATTAGACAGAGGTAGAATAGTTTTATATCAGTGAGAACAAAGACAGCCACAGCAAACTACTGTCCAGTTTCTGTCTACCAATCAAAGTAAGCCTACTACAGCTTAATGAAAAATGATGTGTCCCTGCTAAAGCAACCTAATAAAACCCACCAAACTGAAATGAATCAGATTAGAATGCTTTACTATGAACAGAATATGTAGTTATGGACATATAGAAGAGAAACAGAGTACCATAAAAACAACTTTATTATGTACCATTAAAAATCTATTACACAACATAAACAATTATTCTCCACAGGGGTCCACAACATGCAAAGATTACGATTATTTGACGCATTTTGCGTTCTTCAAGAGAACAGAATCAGTACAATGGAACCCACCCCTAATCTTTAACCACTTCAGCTCCGCAAGATTTTACCCCCTTTCTGAACAGACCCCTTTTTACAATTTGGCACTGCGTTGCTTTAACTGACAATTGTGCGGTCATGCAACGTTTTACCAAAACAAAATTTGCATCCTTTTTTTCCCACAAATAGAGCTTTCTTTTGGTGGTATTTGATCACCTCTGCGGTTTTTATTTTTTGCACTATAAAGAAAAAAAGAGCTACAATTTTGAAAAAAAAAACAATATTTTTTATTTTTTGCTATAGTAATATCCCCACATTTAAAAAAAATTCCAATAAGCGTATATTGATTGGTTTGTGCAAAAGTTATAGCATCTACAAACTATGGGAAAGATTTATGGCATTTTTTTTTTACTAGTAATGGCGGTGATCTGCTATTTTTAGTGGTACTGCGACATTGCGATGAATAGATCGGACACTTTTTGGGACCATTAACATTTATACAGCGGTCAGTGCTATAAATATGCACTGATTATTGTGTAAATGTCACTGGCAGGGAAGGGGTTAAGGCTAGGGGGCGATCAACGGGTTAAATGTGTGGTCCCTCGATGTGTTCTAACTGTATGGGGATTGGACTAACTAGGTGAGGAGACATATCGCTGTTCCTACTTAGTAGGAACAAATGATATGTCTCCTCTGCCCGGACAGCACAGGGATTTGTGTGTTTACACACCCAAATCCCCGTGCTGGCTTTCGTGCATCGGGTCCCCCGCTGTGCAGTGGGCATGCATGCATGCCTCCGGTGGCACGTGCGTGCCCTCTGGCAGCTCTTAAAGGGAACCTCGTATCCGCAAGGGGTTTCACGCCGGGGTGCCATTCTGCCCCCGTAAATAGACTTGAGCCGGTCGGGAACCGGTTAATAGAGTAATATCAGTCAGTACGGTAGACTGGAATTCATAGCATATGTATGTTGCCCAGAGAGGTACAAATGGGTAAGCCAAGGTAAAGACACTGCCTCTCATATTGAAAATTAGGGTACATTCAGTAAATAGCGGATGGTCTTGTAGAATGGTCTTGTACTTGTAATTTTAAAATAAAAACACCAACTTCCCGATGGGGAACCATCCAGGCCCACTGCGAGTAAGTCACAATAAGGACAGCACGGTAGTCAAAGTGGTCAAAGCACATATATTCCAAAGAGGGGGCTCTTGATAAGTATCTTAGAAACAAACTCAGTTCACATGAATCCAGTCTGTGGATTCTGTGGCCAATTTCTATCTACAAGTCAAAGAAAGCCTATTACTGCTTTTTGAAAAATCATGTGTCGCTGCTAAAGCTACCTAATAAAACTCACCAAACTAAAATGAATTAAATTAGTATAGCACATTATTTCTAAAAATGGCCAAAATGTACCAAGCTTGTTTCCCCAATCCATAGACTTCAAATAGATTGGCCTCTAAGTTCAGGTTTGACGAATTCTAAGCAAGATTTGCTGAACCCTTTATTTGAACCTGAGCAAATTCCTCCATCACTAATTTTGACTGTAATTATACAGTCACATAGGAAAAGTTATACCTTTTTATAATGTTCTTTAACCACTTGCTGACTGTGCTCTACCTGAAAGACGGCTACAGTGCTGTTGTCCAGTTCTGGGAAGGTGTCTCTTCACACCCCTCTAGAACCCTGCACCCCCCCCCCCGCCCCCTGCTCACGTCCCCAGGGCACTCACTGGGTGTGCTCTATGATCGCTGTGTCACAAAAAAAAAGAGAAAAAGGTGTTGTGCTGTCGATTAAAGTGCTTAAAAATCATAAATAAACAATTCATATACAGTATCTATACGTGTGATAGGCAAATTCAACATAGTTATAAACGATATTATAATTTAGAGAGTCCGTGCTGTCATGCAGAACCACTATATTAAAAAAGACAAAATACATAAAGTGCATATAAGTGCCTAAAATTTATATATTAATATTTCATATATGTGCATTTAGCCAACAAATTCAATTCATCATGGAAGAAAAATGGTAACAATACCGGTTCAAATTCATAAATCCTTGCTATCATGCAAAAGGATATATGAAAAAATCCCAGGTAGGATGGTGATATTATACGACGGTGCTCCACACATGCACTTCCTGTTTTACTGGTGCTCCAAGTGACCACCCAATTGTGCTCCACTCATAAGCATAAAGATCAGCCTCTTACCAGATGTTATGACTGTATTACAGGGTCTAGCCTCGCCCTTAGTGAGAATACCCCTCACTTTGGGTATAGAACATGGCTCCCATCACAAAGACTCATATGACAATTGGCCCTTAATTTGGATCTCCAGGCTCCTTCGCAAATATGTTAGACCCACATACCCATATGGAGCAGGATACTTGTGGAAAGAGGAAGTGGAATACTCATTGCGCAACATCCGCAAATCAAACTTTTATGTAAAGGACATATACTCAACAGATGCAGTAAAAGACAAGCATTCAATGTATGAAATAATCCGGTGCCCCGGCGGGCGTGCTGACATCACCACTACAACCTCTGCCTGGCGTACATTTCGACATACTAGACGTTGTCACTAGGGCAACAGAGATAGCACAGGTGACAGGACTAAATACTTTCGTAGCTGACCAACACTACAGGGCACTGCCACCTTCCTAATTATTTTTTCAGTAAACAGCCATTATATCAAAGTGCAAATGGTGCTTCCAGGATTTAAATTATGCTTCAAAGAGCATGCCGCAAAATGCCTCAAATTAGTTTTAATATAAAATTATTATGTATATAAACTTCCCCAAAGTGGGAGAACATAATATATAGGATAAAAACATATATGATAAAAAACATATAAATCAAAAATAAGTAAAAAAAATGCTATCTCTGAGAAAATTTCCACAAGGCAGTATAATAAGAAAGTGGCAGTGTATTCTAGAAATATGGCCTATCAAACCATAATCATTTTTTTGTCTAGTCATTCAAAATACACAAAAATCATGACACCAGGTTAAGATAAATAGAATGAAGGTGGATAAAAAGTGGAATGTCATTGAAAATATTATGGACCCACAATATTAGAAATTCAATTAAGCTGCGTACCCCTAGAATCTAACTATTATTGATGAAACAATTAATGTCCCATTCAGTGTTAAGCCCCCGTGGGCAGTGGGTTTTGAGCTTATAAATACAGCAGGTTTTGCACCTGATACCAACAAAGCCTGGGGAATGCCCAGGAAAAAATCCAAGCCTACTTACCACCAGCTCGCAGATAACCAATTAACCTGTCTAATGCCCCATACACACGGTCAGATTTTCCGATGGAAAATGTCCGATCGGAGCGTGTTGTTGGAAATTCCGACCGTGTGTGGGCTCCATCGGACATTTTCCATCGGCTTTTCCGACACACAAAGTTGGAGAGCAGGAGATAAAATTTTCCGACAACAAAATCGGTTGGGGTCAATTCCGACCGTGTGTGGCCTGTTCCGACGCACAAAGTGCCACGCATGCTCAGAAGAAATTCCGACACGGAACAGCTCGGTCTGGTAAACTTAGTGTTCGCAATAGATACAGCACTTTCGTCACGCTGCAATGTAAAAAATGGTTTAATACAGCGCACTCTCTTCTTCTTTATAATGTGACAAGAATTAAGTAGTTTTGCTGCTCATATTCACACACACTTCTCACAAACTTTTTTTTTTGTTTTTTTATTGGGATTCCCTGAATATATTGTTATTTGTCACATCTGACAGAATGTTTTTTTTTTTTATTTTAAGCCATTTTTGGTTTTGATTTTATCTTTGTATTTTTTCCAAGGCTGATCTTTGTTTAATGTTGTTTTTAGTTTGACTCCAGAATATTTTTGTGTGTCAAGTTACCCCAACACCATTGATATCTTTTATTATTTAATCTCAAGGAGATTGTTTGTTGTTGGTGTCCCTTGTTAATTTCACATTGTGTTTTTGAAATGTACCTGAATCCTCACAAACCAAATGTCCTTTTTGAAGTTAAACACACATAGGCAAGTATAATTCAAACAAAAAATCCTTTATTAAGGGCTCAGAACCAAACAAAGAGGGAGGCAACACTGGATCAACAGGAGAAATTAGCGAAGCCTGGGACCCCCACGGCAGACATCAATTCTTGAACATCAAAATTGGTGGCCTGAGGAGTCCATATGTAAGGGAGGGCAGTCTGGTCCAGAATTCGCAGAGATCTGGAAAGCAGCAGATGACATCTGTGTCCCCAGGCTGTGGTACCACAAGAGGCTGCATCTTTTGGCCAACCAGACTGGATCCAGGGTCCTCACTTTCTGGTCTTCCTTCCACACTTCCTTCCAGGCTGTGGCTGTGCTGTTGGAAATGTGGCAGGAGGAGGAGGACTGGGAGGAGGAGAAGGAGGAGAAGGAGGAGGACCTGCAGGAGGAGGAGGAGGACCATGTGGGATTTCGCAAAGCTGTGTCTGAGATGTAATTTGGCCCCTCATACCTTTGTTAAGAGCCTCCAATATGAGCGACTCACACATGACTTGTTGTCCCTCCTCCATCCTCTGCATTTGAAAGGCAATGGTGGCAGCAATGTCCTCCTCTACGGTGTGTTGTGCTCCCAGGACCTCTGTAGCCCTCCAAAAGAGTCCTCTGCCAGCCTCTTCTAGGGCACTCCTCCTCCTGCCACTTTCTCTTTCCAGGGGGAGTGGAGGGACCGGCAGATCAGGCAGCCGGCTCGGCCCAGGCACCTCCTGGCTGAGACTTCCCTGTGTATGAAAAAGGGACATGGTTTTAGTTTTTGCTTCATCAATCACAATCCTAAATTATACCAACTAACATCTAGTTAACATCATTGATTGTACAACCAGAAATATTTGGAGGAATGCTATACCTGGCTCAATCTGGGCTCCTCCATGTGTTGTTGCCTGGAAGGCCCAGGTTGGGCGTCAGAAGCCTCAGCCGGGGGGAAGGAAGCGTGGAAGGAAGACTGGAGAGGGATGGCCTGGGTTCAGTCTGGCCTGCCAGAAAATGCAGCCTGTAGTAGCACATCCTGGGGACATAGATGTCATCTGCTACTCCGGATCTCTGTGAATCCCAGACTTTCTGGCGCTCCCTTACATATGTACTCCTCAGGCCACCAATTAAGATCTTCAAATAGGTGATGTCTGCCGTGGGGATCACCTGCTTCACAATTTCCAACAATTGCTCCAGTGCTGCCTTCCTCTTTGTTTGGTTCTTGTAATGTGGGTGGTTAATCTCCCACAGACTTGGCAGCTCCCTTAACATATCAATGAATAGTGACATGAAGTCATTGTCTTTCAATAGCATATCCAAGTTCACTGCAAGACACAACACAAGACAAAGCCTAAGGTCAGACAAAACTCTCCTAATCTTGTTACAATATAGGCCTCAATGTAGAAGCAGTATAGGCACAAGTTACGATAGGCGCGTCCAATGCTCCTTCCTCCGCTCACTGATCGTACGTAATACGCACGTGTGTTACGCTTTATATACACTGCGCATGCGTGTAACTCCGCCCGCCCCTGACGTTCTTTCTATTCTATTCCCCGCCCCTTTTCGTTCGGCGCAGTGGGGGAAGAGCACATGGTGGAGTCACAGCAGGTGCGTGCTAATTATAGCAACGAGGAGGAGGAAAGCCCGGATCCGGACACGTCCCGATCCAGAAGGAGAACATTTAAGGCCACAAATATGTCCTTTGGGGAGATGTTGGAGATGGTGGAAATCCTGAAGAAGGCCGACTATGATGGAAAGTATGGGCCTTACCCCAACCCCAATATCAGAAAGGCCAAGATCATGGCGAAAGTGATCAAAAGTCTTCACAGGAATTTCGGGGTACGACGATCGAAAGATCAGCTCAGGAAGCGATGGTCGGACCTGAAATTAAGAGAGCCCGAGCAGTTACAAAAGATCCGGAGAGTGCTGCAAAAAATTAAGTAGTTGTGCTGTGTTCCTATTCTTTTTGTCTTTCTTA
Source organism: Lithobates clamitans (assembly GCA_037952925.1). Lineage (NCBI taxonomy): Eukaryota > Metazoa > Chordata > Amphibia > Anura > Ranidae > Lithobates > Lithobates clamitans. The sequence continues at coordinate 6,960,064 of JBBGZY010000911.1, read as the reverse complement.
CGTTCGTGCTGCTCCATATGCTTTTCTTAATTGTACAGTTTAAAATGTCAATTTTAATGTTCATGGGCCCATTATTCGTTCGTATCAAACATTTTTTTTGACCCCTCTAAAACACCATTGTTTAGGCCATATGCATTTTCCGACATTTTTTAGGGCCTACTTGGATGCAAAATATTTGGTTGTGTAGATGGGTTTGTTACTAGAATAAAATGCAAACTAGATTCTGTGTAAGGAGAGGACACTGAGCAGCTGTTTTCACATCTGGACACTGGAGCACTAGTGTGGGACACAAGAACACCATTTTTATTAGGGGGGGCACACAGGTGCTCCAGTGTATACTATAGGGGGACAAATGTGAAGAAAATTGTAGCGCTAAAAACACATATATTAATAGTAAATGTAAAGTCCAAAGTGCACATAAGCGTAGTGTTCCAAAAAAAAGAAGAAGTATATGGTCCAAAGGAACAGAAGTCCACAGTGGAAAAGGATAATCCGTGTGAATAATCTTGTCTGCTTCCCAACCGTCAACTGGTATATCATCAACTTAGGCGAATAGATAAAATACGCTTACCAGAGAAGTTGGATTCTACTGCCATAAGCATATAATCAATGGAGCTTGGTGCCACCCAGGGCGAAGTAGTGGAGTGTTGGTGGTAAGGGTAGAGCCTCTGCCGGACTGGGACATCCCCTCTTTATCCACCAAAGCCGAGCCAAGGATGTGTTCCAAAGACCGAAATGGTTCCTGGCAAAAGTCCGGTTGACTTGATTTCTAAACCCAAATGCTGCATTATTTTTCCACCTTCATCGCTTGCTACCAAAGCCCGCAGCAGCAGCAGACCCCCGGCAGCCCGGGATCTCATGTGCATTTAAAAGGATAAAGCAATAACAACTTCACCCAACACACCCTCCACACTCAACTGCCGGGGGTCTGCTGCTGCTGCGGGCTTTGGTGGATAAAGAGGGGATGTCCCAGTCCGGCAGAGGCTCTACCCTTGCCTCCAACACTCCACTACTTCGCCCTGGGTGGCACCAAGCTCCATTGATTCTATGCTTATGGCAGTAGAATCCAACTTCTCTGGTAAGCGTATTTTATCTATTCGCCTAAGTTGATGATATACCAGTTGACGGTTGGGAAGCAGACAAGATTATTCACACGGATTATCCTTTTCCACTGTGGACTTCTGTTCCTTTGGACCATATACTTCTTCTTTTTTTTGGGACACTACGCTTATGTGCACTTTGGACTTTACATTTACTATTAATATATGTGTTTTTAGCGCTACAATTTTCTTCACATTTGTTTTCGTTTTTTGTCACATGGTTTGTAGCAGCTGTTTTTGTTTCTTTTGGGTAGCGCATTAATCATCCTTTTCTTTCACTGTTATACTATAGGGGGGTCTCCATTTGTGAAGCTTGTACAAAACAGGTAAAGTATTGCAGCTTGACAAAGGCCAATAAAAAAGCGACATCTTGGAACTCGGCTAAAATAGACAATTGTACCCCACTTCCAAGCAATGTTTCCTATTTATAGTTCTGCCATCAAATATCTGTGTGCTAATTATACCATTTTTGTTTTACATAGGGGAGAAAAGAGTCGGAGGACACACCTCATCCGAGGAGACCAGAGACCCCCCACCTATGGAAGAAGGTGAAATACCCCCAAACCAAGCTGAGCAGGAGGAGGAAGAAGATGTGGTGGAAATTGGCACCACAACAGGTGAGTGTCTGCGACCACAGACTCAGGTAAGAGATGGATGGTGGCAGATTTTTGATACCTGTTTTTGTTTGGTTTCTCTCTTTTTAGGTGATCGTGATGTTAGGGATCAAGATCCTTTTACATCAGAAAGTGCCCAGATCCTGATCGGGGAGATCATGGGGTGTAATGTAGAATTGCAAAACATACAGAAAAAAATAAATGATGTGATTCAAAAAAATAATAACATCATTGATGTTTTGGGGCGAATTTAAAACCCCACAAAATCACTTTTTTTTTGTGGTCCAATGTTTTAAATATTTTAGCAATGTTTCGAAAAGCCGAATTTGGAGGATGCACACAGTGTGCCAACATGTGCTATCTGCCATCACGGGAGATCAATGGACGCGTTTTGGGGGTGCAACCCCTTCCTCAATTATAAAGTAGCGGTGAGGAAGGGCTTGCTCCCCCAAAACACGTCCCTTGATCCCCCGTGATGGCAGCTAGGACATGTTGACATTCGTAAATTGGTGTGCAACTTCCAAATTTGGCTTTTCCTGGGGTGATTTGACCCCATCTGAACGCAATATCAAACACAGTTCCTAAACACTCATGTCTGATATTGACTTCAAGTTTTACCATATGTGAACTTTGTAAGTTCAAGTTTTTTGTCTTTCTTGTTGATTTTACACAGGCCTGTTTTATCGTAAATGGACATTTCTATTTTTGATAATGCTACCCCAAAAATCGTTATACAACAAACATGTTGGTTTGTTTTAAAAACCTTTGGTAAATGCACATGTGATTGTGCAGGTATAAAAAAGTTTGTTAATCAAGAATGTGTGGATTATTGTCTCAATGCTACAACACTTTTGGGGTGATGTAATTGCTGTTTTCTGCGAAAATGGGGGTTATTTCCTAAGGGCAAATCCTCTTTGCACTACAAGAGCTTTTTCATTGCAGTTTCAAGAGCACTTGTAGTATAAAAAGTGTATACGCCTTTAGTAAATAACAGCCAACAGTGCTTTGTATAAGGTTACACAATCACGCCATTTTCAGGACTCCCCACATTTCTGTCAGGGTCAGCTAAAACAAACTCAAGCAGTAAATGTCCACAAATATTTTAATTTTTTTGCTTTTTTATTGGAAAAAGGCTTCACAAATTTGAAGGCATATTGATAGCCCCTCTACCCGCAAAGAACTCCAGGTATCGTAACCGGACATCACGGGCACTCAGGGAGGGCAAGCCAGGACGGCCGCTTTCAAGCGCCGTCAGTGTTTCAGGTATCACTCCGGCCTCAGGCCCAACTGAGCCAGCATAGTTGGCCGAATGTTTCCTTAAAAAGTTATGGAGAATACAGCAGGCCAGTATATTATGGTTCAGTTTATACTCCGCCATATGGATAGGTGTCAGAAATAGGCGGAACCGGCTGGCCAGGATTCCAAATGTGTTCTCCACCACTCTTCGGGCTCTGGCCAGCCGGTAATTAAAAACCCTCTGTTCCGGGGTGAGGGTCCTCATCGGGAATGGCCGCATCAGGTGGTCCCCCAGCGCAAACGCTTCATCAGCAACGAACACGAATGGGAGTCCTTCCACATTGTCCTCTGGAGCTGGCAAGTCCAAGCTGCCATTCTGGAGACGCCTGTAGAACTCCGTCTGGGTGATGACTCCACCATCGGACATCCGGCCATTCTTCCCCACGTCCACATACAAGAAGTCGTAATTAGCCGACACCACCGCCAACATCACAATACTATTGAACCCCTTATAGTTGAAATAGTATGACCCCGAGTTGGGTGGTGGGATGATGTGGACATGTTTCCCATCAATTGCCCCTCCGCAGTTAGAAAAGTCCCACCGCTGGGCAAAGTGGGAGGCCACAGTCTGCCATTCCTGTGGCGTGGAAGGAAACTGTTGAGGAAAACAAAAATAAATTAATTTTTTTGCACAGAAACATAGCAAGCAGATTAGGCAAAAACATTCTGGGGCAACCTCCAGATAGCATTTATTAAGGGGAATTTAACAACACCAAAGTATAAGGTACACCTATCATATTCCCCCTCCCCCCCTCTCTCATGGGCCATTTCGAACATTATGGGGTGTGTGGAAATCTTGGACAGGTAACCCTCTTCACTTCATTGAAAGATGAATGCCTAAATACAGGGTATTACTTGGAACAGCCCCTCAGTTACACTATTGGCAGCCCACTGGACAGGTAAGAAGTGTCCAAATACAAAGATATAAATACACATTGTACACATTTGAGGACATTTGAACTTTCTGCTATTATCTGACTCAAGATAATAATAGTACCCTAAAAATTCAAACAGTACCACTTGAAAGTATACAGGCAGGCCCTGGCACTACATGCTTTGGGGAATTCATCCATAAATCAGAGCACAAAAGAGATGGGTATAGTGTGTATGGGTTTGGCAAAGTCAACAGATAGATGATTGAGGATAGATAGAGAATTGGGATCAGCTGACTTAGCAGTTGGGGGAGGGAGGGTTACTAAAAATGATTTGGGGACACCACAAAAAATAAGCCTCTGCCACTCTGCCAGAATTTAAAGCTAAAATAACATTTCTAAACATTTTAGGGGGTGTTTGGGGTAAAGCACTACTATGGAGCTGATAAAATACATTGTTAAGTGACTACATGAGGTGAATATAGGGGCAGGAGACCATGCTGGGGAGGTTAGTGAAGGACAATCTGTATGAAGGACCTAAAAAATTAATTACATAAAAATCCAGCATGCATGAGGACAAAGGGGACATTCACAGCATATTCCAATCATGGTAATTAGGGAATGAGGAATGAAATACAATATATTAGCAAACATTAAATACAATAAAATGTGATATTAAAGGATAAAAATCTTACCTTCATATACTCCTTCTGCAGGACCTGTATGATGGCAGAACAGGTCTCTGGGATGATGATACCCAGAGCCTGGGGGGGAGATTCCTGTCGAGAACTTCAAGTCCTGCAGACTTCTCCCTGTCGCCAAATACCGCAGGGTAGCGACCAACCTCTGCTCCGGAGTGATGGCTTGCCTCATGCAGGTATCAGCGGGTATCAGGGGTCAGCGAAGCCAACAGACGGTGAAACACGGGGTCCGTCATCCTGAGAAAGTTCCTGAAATCATCAGGATTATTCTCACAGATCTCACGGAGCAAAGGCATATGAGAGAACTGGTCACGCTGAAGCAACCAATTCTTGGTCCATGAACTCCTCCCCACCCTGTTCATGGACTGGACTTGTGTTAAGGTCAGGACCCCAACACCAAGCCCCCGCACAGCACGAACTCTACGAGGAGTACGCATACGCAACATGGCTAGAAAACGGTCGGCTGCTCAGCACGAAGTAACAGAACGCACTGAAGAACAGCAAGGCCTGTGAAGAGCGACCTGAAAAACACTAACGAACGAACAAGAATACAATGACTAAGTCACGCGGAACTTGCTTGCATGCACTGAAGAGCAGATACAAACCCACAAGCACAAACTGAACGTCAGAAAACGATCTGAAAGCCACGAGTCTGAAAAAGCGCGAATTGTCTTTCACCAAACTTTTACTAACACGAGATTAGCAAAAGGAGCCCAAAGGGTGCCGCGGTTGGTTCTGAACTGGCCTTTTCTAGTCTCGTCGTACGTGCTTGACGTCACCGCGTTGTTGGCGATCGGAAATTCCGACAACTTTGTGCGACCGTGTGTACGCAAAACAAGTTTGAGCCAACATCCGTCGGAAAAAATCCTACGATTTTGTTGTCGGAATGTCCGAACAAAGTCCGACCGTGTGTACGGGGCATAACAGTATGCGTTAAAAACAGGGGTTTAGTCCGCACGCATTTGCAAACGCATGCGTAAGCCGCAGAGCCTTGTCACGGCACCCTTATATCTGTGGTCCTAACACTAAAATATGAGTGTTCCCACAGTGGAGGCACATACATTCTGATGCATAAATGAGGGCAGGTGGACTGAAGGGGAGCCCACCCCTTCTTAAATGTACAGGAGCACACCAAACACCCAGCAGGTAGCACAATGGCTGCAAAGGTGCTGGTGCGTTGCTGGACCAATACACACACCAACGTGATCACAAAAAACTTGCCACCACCCTCATTTATAGCTGGCTATCACAGTAAGCGGCATTGGAAGGCTACAAACAGATACCAACAAAGCCTGGGGAATGCCCACGAAAAAATCCAAGCCTACTTACCACCAGCTCGCAGACAACCAATTAACCTGTCTAACAGTGTGCGTTAAAAACGGGTTTAGTCCGCACGCATTTGCAAATGCATGCGTAAGCCACAGAGCCTTGTCACGGCACTCTGATATTTGTGGTCCTAACACTAAAATATGAGTGTCCCCACAGTGGAGGCACATGCATTCTGATGGATAAATGAGGGCAGGTGGACTGAAGGGGAGCCCACCCCTTCTTAAAGGTACAGGAGCACACCAAACACCCAGCAGGTAGCACAATGGCTGCAAAGGTGCTGGACCTTGCACCTGGAAATACAGTATCAAATGAAAAACCTAGTGCCAAAGTACCTCAATAAGCAGGGTGACTCTGCAGGTACTCAGTAGCAATTTGTGCCAGCGTCCCCAGAAATCGGATTATAGATAAGGAGACTCTAGGCATGGGACTTTGAAGGCACAATAGTATTAAACTACAAAAAATAAGTTTGATAGGGGTATTTTATTAGAAAATTAAAAAAGACAATGGACACACATAGATTATTTAAAAACAATTCAGGCTAGATGTAAACCCTAGTAATAATACAATGTGTGGATCCTATCCTGCAAATTTGTGTAGCATAAAGAAGGCTATAAATGTACACATATATCACTTAGTCCATATATAGGAGAAATACTTCCCCTGAGCATTGAACAGTAGACAAGCACAAGATTATAGCAGCTATAATCATTATATCTGCTATAATCTTGTGCTTGTCTACTGTTCAATGCTCAGGGGAAGTATTTCTCCTATATATGGACTAAGTGATATATGTGTACATTTATAGCCTTCTTTATGCTACACAAATTTGCAGGATAGGATCCACACGTTGTATTATTACTAGGGTTTACATCTAGCCTGAATTGTTTTTAAATAATCTATGTGTGTCCATTGTCTTTTATAATTTTCTAATAAAATACCCCTATCAAACTTATTTTTTGTAGTTTAATACTATTGTGCCTTCAAAGTCCCATGCCTAGAGTCTCCTTATCTGGAAATACAGTATGATGAACTGCGTTGCTCCCCCTCCAGTGGGGTGAGAAAGATTCTATACCCACTAACTTTAGCTCTGGCAGATTTCTACCATGTTTATGGGCAAAATGTCTCTAAAGACTGGGTTTGACCTTTTCTGATGTTGGCAAGGTGTTCCCCTATGCATACCTGTAAGGCTCTTTGGGTCCTCCTTATGTACTGTACCCTGCAACTACACTGTAAAAGGTATACCACATTTTTGGTGGAACAAGTTATGAAACCTTCAATCTCATATCTTCTCCGGGTTACTGTGGATGCGAAATCATCTGCAGACAGGGCACCTCCAGCAAGAATAAATGCTCAGCAATATGACAAAGAAAGAAGGCTTAGTAGGTGGTTCTATAACGTTGGGTGCCACAAGGTTCCTAAGATCAGGTGCCCCCCTGAAAATTACCATAGGGCAATCCAGAAGGGCTGGCTCAATACCTCATCATTCTTTAGGATTTTCTAGTGTTTATTCAACAGTTTGTTAATAACGCTATGTTGACTGGAGCAAGTGATAGAAAAGGACAACTCATTGCCCAATTCATTACTTGCTCTTTCCCTGGAAGCCAAGAGATAGTTTCTATCGAGAGAAGCAACTTGTTGAATAGTGTCCTCAAGCAATAGCTCTTAATAGCCATTCTGAATGAATTGTTTGATCACTAGTGAATGACTCCTAAAAGCATCTATGTTAGAACAGTTACCTCGGATCCTCAAAAGTTTACTCCTGGGGACACCCCGTAACAAGTTGGGATGATGACAGCTGTGTGATGGAATATATCCATTTCTGACAGTTTTCTTAAACAGGTTTTAGTACTAAAACCATTTCCATCCCTCATAATTGTAAGATCCAAAAAATTGATCTCAGAAGCAATGAGGCATCATATATACTGTTGTCAGAGTAATAGTCCCTTTCTCGGCGTGCCATAGATAGCCTCTTCCTCCTAGTGGGCCATATGTAAATTGGCCACATTGGGAGCAAATTTGGCCTCATACAGAAATAGTTATGACACATACAAAAATCCAAAAGCGATATAACAAACTCCTTCTGGGGAGTGCGCATGCGCAGGACTTTCGGATCGGCACGCTAGCCAGGAGCTCCGCACCGCTCCTCCAGTGGCCCCCACACAAGCTACATCCAGCGGGACCCCTTGGTGTGACCCCCCGATCTCCGGACAGCGGACTTAGGAGGAACTGTACATTGGATTCGGATTTCCATCTGGCAGCTAACGATCTATATGAAAGACTTCTCTAGCGGGGATACAGTCGTTCCCTGCTGAAGAGGGCCTGCAATAGAGTTACTAAACGAAATAGACATGATCTTATCCATTCAAGCAAGCCTGTTGACCCACACCCCTCGGTTAGAATCATCACCCGATTTTCTAAACAGGATAGCCAGATGAGAGGGATTTCACAAAAATATTGGCCACTTTTGACGGCAGACAAGACTATTAAAAAATTTCTGAAATCGTATCCAGAAATCACATATAGACGCGCTCCTTCTATGAGGGACCGATTAGTTCACAGCCACCACATGGTTCGTGGCCCGATGGATTATTCCAGTGCTGGCACCTTCCCATGTGGGGCATGTGACATTTGTCCCTTCATTTCTAACTCTAAAGATATTGTCCTCCCCAATGGTAGGATCCATCAGGCCAGACATAGAGTTACTTGTAAGACAATTGGAGTAGTATATTTGGCCTTTTGCTCATGTGGTTGTTCCTATGTGGGGAAAACTAAGCGTCCGTTCTTTAAACGTATTAAAGATCATATCGCACCCCTATACAAACAATTAACTACAACTACCTTAAATAGACACATTGCTGGAGAACATCATTTTGATCCTGATGTCGTTCGTTTCGCTGCCCTTGAGTATGTACCATTACATGTCCGAGGCGGAAATATTGACACTACCTTGCTCCAAATGGAGACTAGATGGATACACCTGTTGGATGTGGTTAAATTCCCTGGGTTAAATGAGTACATTAGCTTTAAATCTTTTCTCTGAATTAATTATAAATTAGATTTATTCACCCATGTCTGACTATCTTATCTATTTTATGCCTCTTCATTGCCTGATTGCTTCTTGATCATTGGGCTCTCATTACTCAGTTTCCATCTTGTCCCTATCCCTCTCCCCATTTAGTACCCACTGCCATTTGGTCTCTTTAACTATAGATGTAACATTTCAATTTCATGCTGGATTGTAGCATTTGTAACTTTCTTTAATTATGTACATTATGTATATACTATTATTGATTGTTACAATACTCTGCTGAAATATGTTCATTTGTTTATACAACCACAGAACTTGAACTTTACATATTTATGATGCATTCTCAATACTGTTGTTTTCATTATAATGTATTATTTGTTTTCTCTCTCCCCCTCCCAATTCACTGTGAGCATCATGTTCGGAAGATCGCCATCTGGTGGTTTGTATTCTATACAGCCGCCTCATTGCTTGTCCTTCTTACTCCCCCTGCTGTTCCCCCTACTCCCAGCTCTCTCCTCCATTCTGCCCTGCTTGCCCTGGTGCAGTCAGGGCTGTGCCTCTGGGTTTCCTTGGGATTTAGTCCTTCCACAGCCTTTGGCTGCATGGGGCTGCAAATCCGAGGGCTGATTTGCTTTTAGTCAGCCCGCCCCCTTCGGTCAGGGCCTTCACAGTTTAACCGCTGTCCTACTACATCAGCCTCTTTTTCCTTCCTCTTGGATTAGGCGGAGTGTGTTTATTCCTCCCCCTATCCACTGTTAGGCCCTACACCTGCATTACGTCCCACTGACCATCCTCACTGGCAACATCATGTGATACAGAGGATGCATGGCACTCTGGGTATTGTAGGCGCTTGACTCCGGCTACTGCGCATGCACCCTGGCCACCTTGTGTCCGCTCCCGATTGGCTAATTGATTACGGCCAGTCGGGTAGGGGACTCATAAGGCTGCCAAAAACTTCTCAAATTCACTTGTTGCTGGGATTGCACTGTGGATCGGTTGTGTTTGACTAAGGTAATACCAACATTTTCACCTATATGGAACTAGTGTTTATCTCCTCTTTTCTCATTCAGTTATACCGCTGGGTGGCTTTTATGCTGACTACACACACTGAATTTATAGTTAGATAATCTTGCCCATTGGATTTGCTGGGAGGTCTCTCCATTATCGGGGGATCCCGTGTTCAATTCCCTTGACGGCGGGACCCTAGAGTATCTGCATCTCATTGTGAATTTAGGTGTTTGCACTGTCCATGGTAAGCGCCTTTATTTATGTATTTTTTCATACTTATTTTGTGAATGCTATATAATGAGATGCCCTTATTTTAAGCTCTATTAGCTCCTTAGTAATGCTACCTTTGTGCATTATACCTCTGTTTCAGTTTCCTTGGCTATAATATAGAGCCTTTTGGTCCAAACACAATCAAGCATCTATTTCAATTGACTCAGCGCACTTCCTAGCGCCTTTTATGTGTCTAACTATGGTATGTAATTGAGGCTCATTAGCCCACTTGGATGAATGAATAATCATTTTTAGCTAAGCCTAGTAATTTATATGTAAATTTTCGGTTCTTATAGGCACCCCTTTTGAGCCCTCTGTAGCCAATTACAGGGTTGGGATTGACTGTTATCCCCTGCAGCTTGGTGGTGCTCGCTCTGTGTTCCGGTAGTTGGCATGGTATGTCTGTGATGTGGGAGTTGCTTGGGGGGGGGCCTTTGCCTGGGGGAACTGGGGGGCATTGGTTGGACAATATTGTGATGTGTTTGTAACATGATTGCTCACTTGAATTAATTTGGGAGATTTGGGTTTGACATCTAATGCAACTTTTCTTTTCCTCTTTTCAGTGTTTTACCCTTTTTTTGCATTATTTGCTTATTCCCCTGATGAAGCCAATGTTTTGGCAAAACTAGTAGGGATCAACAACATTATCGATCACCTTTCAACAGCTTTGGTGTCGATTTATATCTACATTGTTTAAGCTCATTTTTCTGTTTAATTTCATTGGTAACAATGTATATGTATCAAGTATGTATACTTTTTAGATTTGTATATTAATAAAAATATATCTTTTATAATAATAAAGGTGTTCTAAGCTGTCTTTGGCACCTCATTAATCCCATTTTCCCTGCTTCCCTTTATACCATATTAGTTCAGGGATGAGGTGCCTTATCTATTAGGACATTCCACCCACCCTCTTTTTTACTAAATTATATATAGCTCAAACATGCCATGGGCATATGTGAAATTACACCCCAAAATACATTCTGCTGCTACTTCCGAGTACAGGGATACCACATGTGTGGGACTTTTTGGCAGTCTAGCCACATACAAGACCCCAAAAACCAAGCACTGCCTTCAGGCTTTCTAAGGGCGTAAATTTTTGATTTCACTCCACACTACCTATCACAGTTTCGGGGGCCATGAAATGCCCAGATAGCACAAACACCCCCAAATGACCCCATTTTGGAAAGTAGACACCCCAAGATATTTGCTGAGAGGCTTGTTGAGTATTTTGCAGATTTCGCTTTTTGTCACAAAGTTTTGAAAATTGAAAAAAAAAAAAATTTTCCTTTACTTTCTTCATTTTCAAAAACAAATGAGAGCTGAAAAATACTCACCATACCTCTTAGCAAATACCTTGGGGTGTCTACTTTCCAAAATGGGGTCATTTGGGGGGGTTTGTGCTATCTGGACATTTCAGGGCCTCTGTAACTGTGATAGGTAGTGAGAAGTGAAATCACCATTTTACACCCTTAGAAATCCTGAAGGCGATGATTGGTTTTCGGGGTCCTGTACGCGGCTAGGCTCAGAAAAAGTCCCACACATGTGGTATCCTCATACTCAGGAGGAGAAGCAGAATGTTTTTTGGGTGAAATTTCATGCCCCAGTCATTAGTCATGCCCCAGTTGAAGTCCGTTGGGACAAAACGAGATTGATTCGCTTGCTTCCCACATTGCTTTTTATAATTTTATAACCTGTGATCACCAGTATCTTTGTACTCATCTACCATGATGGTTTGTACTTTTTAAAAATAAACCTCTCTGTTTTTGACCTGCACTATATGAAGCTTCGACATTTTTTCTTATTCCTACCCGCGTTTGATTGAGCCTATCCTGCACTTACCATCGGCCTCCAGATGGCTCCCCTATTGGGTGGACGTTCCATGCTTTTTTGAGAGCTATCTGAATCCTGGAATTCTGGCTGGATCACTACTGCTGAGGACTGGAACTACCCCGTTTGGAGCAACCATCTTCCTGTCGACTCTTTACCCTGAGGCGTTCGGCCTATACAAGCCTGATTGACCCACTACCGCTGGTAAGTGGGTCCACCCAATCCAGTAAGAGCACCCATCCATATTTTCTTGACAGAAGATTTCCCTGTTTCAACAGCTTCACAGCCAGTCCTACATTGTTCCACCATCAAATTTCACTAAGGACTCACAAGTCATGTATTAGATGGACACACTGTTTTAGTAGTTCATTTTTTATTTATTTGAATTTTCACATTCACTGGTTTATCTTGTTCACATGCGTGAACATAAAGGACTTTCACTCTACATGTTTATAACACATGTTTACATTATATGTTTTCACATATTCATTGCATCAGTTCATTGCTGTCATATTGTTATATTTAGTGCTACATTTTGGTTTTTCACATCTGGTTTAGACTTTGTTTGCTTTAGTGTTAGCAGCTTTTTTGTCACATTTGGGTTTAGCGCAATAATTTCCCCAATTTTTTACTGAAATAGCTTGGGGTGTCTATTTTCCAAAATGGGATCATTTGTGGGGGTTTTGTGCTATGTGGGCATTTCTTGGCCTCCAAAACTGTGTAAGGTAGTGAAGAGTGAAATCAAAAATTTACGCCCTCAGAAAGCCTGAAGGCGGTGATTGGTTTTCAGGGTCCTGTACGCAGCTATGCTCCCAAAATGTCTCACACATGTGGTATCCCCATACTAGAAGCAGCAGAATGTATTTTGGGGTGTAATTTCACATATGCCCATGGCATGTTTGAGAAATATATAGTATAGTGACAACTTTATGAAAAAAAAATGTATTGTCATTTTCCCGCAACTTGTGGCAAAATATAAAATATTCCATGGACTCAACATGCCTATCAGCAAATAGCTTGGGGTGTCTACTTTCCAAAAAGGGGTCATTTGGGGGGGTTTGACCTGTCCTGGTATTTTATGCACAACATTAGAAGCTTATGCTACACATCACCGACTCTTCTAACAACTTGAAGACAAAGCCCATACTGAGTCTAGACATGTGCGGTTCATTTCGTACGAATCAAAAATTCGTACAAATTTCCGAAAGTTCGATTACCGTATATACTCGAGTATAAGTTGGCCTGAGTATAAGTCGAGGCCCCTAATTTACCACAAAAAACTGGGAAAAACTTATTGACCCGGTAAAAAGGGTGAGAAATGCAGCAGCTACTGTAAGTGGAAAAAGAGGGTCAACAATGCCCATCTGCAGCTGCATACCTCCCTGTGTCCTGTGCATGTGTCCTGTGCAGCCTACCTGTATCCTGTGCATGTGCATGTGTCCTGTACATGTGTATGTGTCCTGTGTCCGTACATGTGTAGGTGTCCTGTGTCCCTGTGTCCTGTACATGTGCATGTGTCCTGTGTCCCTGTGTCCTGTACATGTGTCCTGTGTCCCTGTGTATGTGTCCTGTGTCCTGTGTCCCTGTGCAGCCTACCTGTGTCCAGTGCAACCTCCCTGTGGCGTTCTCCATCCTCCCTGTGGCGATTTCCATCCTCCCTGTGGCTATTTCCATCCTCCCTGTGGCAATCAGCGTGTGATAATCGGTTCGGCGGCCATTCCACTGTTCAAAAGCTGCGCCTCCTCCTAGTCTGTGATAGGCAGAACACTCAGCAGTCAGCGGTCAGCCTATCATGAACATTCTCTCATTCTCATACCACAGACGAGGATGAGAGAATGTCCGTGATAGGCTGTACACTGACTGCTGGGAAATGGAGTGTTCAGCCTATCACAGACGAGCAGGAGGCGTGGCTTTTGAAAGCTGGAATAGCCTCCGAACTATATTACCACACGCTGGCCGCCGTCTGCTTGCATGACACGCTGATCATGTAGGCAGACAGTGGTGACTCGAGTATAAGTCGAGGGGGGCACTTTCAGCCCAAAAAAAGGGCTTAAAATCTTGACTTATACTCGAGTATATACGGTATTTGGAAGCATCCGAAATACGAATTTCTATTCTCCTGAATTGTAAAAGAAATACATAATATCGTTGATGAATTTCGGATCCAAATTCCGTTACAACGGAAACGTGACTGGTGTTTTGCTGACCAATCAGAGGTTCTCTTCTGCTGCTGAGTGAGGGTTGGGAAAATTACCTTTTTTATTATGGGACTGGGAGACTGGTACTAGATTTAGAATCGGACAAAATAAGAATCTTCGTTAATATCATTTTATTATTGTCAGAATAATTACGATTTTTCGTTATGATGAAGTTAAAAACCCAGGAAGTCAGCACAGCACAGGGATGGTGGGAGCCCCTCATAATGAGCACAGCAAGGGATGGTGGTAGCCCCTCATAATGAGCACAGCAGGGGTACAAACCCAGGAAGTCAGCACAGCACAGAGATGGCCGGAGCCCCCTCATAATGAGCACAGCAGGGGTACAAACCCAGGAAGTCAGCACAGCACAGGGAAAGTGGAAGCCCCTCATAATGAAAACAGTAGGGGTACAAACCCAGGAAGTCAGCACAGCACAGGGATGGCGGGAGCCCCCTCATAATGAGTACAGCAGGGGTACAAACCCAGTAAGTCAGCACAGCACAGGGATGGTGGGAGCCCCCTCATAATGAGCACAGCAGGGGTACAAACCCAGGAAGTAAGCACAGCACAGGGATGGTGGGAGCCCCCTCATAATGAGCACAGCAGGGGTACAAACCCAGGAAGTCAGCACAGCACAGGGATGGTGGGAGCCCCTCATAGTTAGCATAATGAGTCCGACGACTGCCATATTGAGAAAGGTATTTTTTGCTTTTTAAATTCATCATAACGAACGTTCGTAATTGTTACGAAAAGTTAACGAACTTAACGAAAATTCGGATTTCATACAAATCCAAATGGAATTTCGGACACAGTATTTGCGCAGCGATTTTTCAAGCGCATTTTTTTGGAAAAAATAACACTTTTTTGAATTTTAATGCACTAAAACACATTATATTGCCCAAATGTTTGGTAAAATATAAAAGATGATCTTATGCCGAGTAAATAGATACCAAACATGACATGCTTTAAAATTGCGCACAACCGCGCAGCGGCGACAAACTACATACATTTTTATAAGCCTTTACAGGTTACCACTTTAGATTTACAGAGGAGGTCTACTGCTAAAATTACTGCCCTCGATCTGACATTCGCGGTGATACCTCACATGCATGGTTCAATTGCTGTTTACATATGACTCGAGACCGACAATTGCGTTTGCCATTGTGCGCAAGCACAGGGGGCAGGGGTGCTTTTTTTATTATTTATTTTACTTTTTTTATTTTTATGCTGTTCCTTTCGTTTTTTGTTTTTTTTAATCGTTTTTATTGTTATCACAGGGAATGTAAATATCGCCTATGATAGCAATAGGTAGTGACAGGTATTCTTTTTTTTTTAAATTGTGGTCTCTCCTCTGCCCTCAAAGCATCTGACCACACCAAGGTCGGTGTGATAAGATGCTTTCCCAATTTCCCAATGGAGCTGTATATATCCGGTGAAACCGAAGTCATGAAATGCTCGTAGCTTCCGGTTTCTTAGGCCATAGAGACGATTGGAGCCGTTCTGGTCTTCGATTAGCTTTATGGTCAGCTGGCGGAACCACTGGCTGCATTCTCAGGTTCCCCAGTGGGACAGGAGAACCCGAGAAAACCATGGAAGATGGTGGGTGGGGCGTTCCTTGCCACTGCTTGTAAAAGCAGTCTAACGTCCAATTAGCCACTAGGATTGCTTTTACATGAAAGCTGACCGCTGGCTGAAAAGAACGATACCAAGATGATACCTAAACCTGCAGGCATCATTCTGATATAACCACTCTAAGTCCACCAACATACTAGTACGTTGCTGGTCCTTGTTGGGCATATATTGTAATGTTCTTTTTTTCATGCAGCCTGTGGGCTGCATGAAAAAAGAGATTGATCGGTGGGTATGCCCACAATTAGAATACCGCCCTGCATCCACCCACTTCCAATGATGAGCATACACCAGTTTTTTTTTAACTGTGGTGGTGAAATCACCTCCTACAGCGCTGGAGTCACTGATTTATGTATCGTGAGAGCAAACGCTGTTGCTGTCAAGATGAAAAAATCAGTGCTGCAGCTGAATTGCATACCTGAAAAGCAGACAATGGTAACAATAAAACATTAACTCAATAAAACAACAACAATCTGTGCCAAAAAAAGAGAGTAAAAAATATATGATGAAGCATGGGGGAAATCCGTCGCTAATGTTAGGGGCAAATCGCCCCTCCACCCCTGCCCCCATGCTTTAGCATATATGCTCTTATTTCTTTAACTGTAGTGGTGAAATCACCTCCTACAGCCCTGGAGTCGCTGATTTATGTATCGTGAGAGCAAACGCTGTGTATCGTGAGAGCAAAGGGCTGCAGCCGAATGGCGTACCTGAAAATAAAATGATGGTTAATAATAAAACACAGTAAACAGTAAAGTATAAAAGAATTACTTACCTGAAAAGCAAACATGATAAAACATAGTAACAATAAAACATTGCAGTTAAAAAAAATACAGTAAAACAGACCAGAACAATAGAGAGAGAATAGAGAAAAAATAAAACAACTATTTTTTGCTTTTTTATTTTATATATATATATATATATATTTTTTTTTTTCAACTTTCAACAAAAATGGCATCTTTGGAGACCCTGTGAAATTGTGTCCTAGTCTGTGCAGTGCTGTTCCCTACGCTAATACTCCATTAGTGTGTGGTAGCGTTTAAAACATTCACCCATGCAGAGACCAGGTTAGTCAAGATAGGAGGGACAACAATAGCAGGTGTCCCACCTAAATCCGTGCTTGCTACAGACACGACATCTTCTTTAGGGTGATTGATTGGTAGGGGTAGCAGGGAGGACATATGGAAAAGCCGGCTCAATGCATTTACATTGGGGAATTGGGCAACAGCACCATCTGGAAACAGAAGAGCTGTGATGATCTCTTCAAGGAAGGATCCAGTTTGTCCTGAAGCTTGGTATAGCACATAAGTGTTCAGCAGAGCCAATCGGAATAAGTATACAGATGCTTTTTTGTACCAGCGTCTGGCCTTACGGGCAATTAAGTATGGTGCCATCAACTGGTTGTTGAGGTCCACCCCTCCCATATTAGGGTTGTATTCGTGGACACAGAGGGGTTTCTCCACAACACCAGTCGCCGTTTGAATTTGGACCGCCGAGTCTGCATGAAGGGAGGACAGAACAAAAACATTCTTATTATCCCTCCACTTCACAGCGAGCAAATTATTACATCTCATAATTAAGTGATTCAACGGACCACACATGTAAATTGCCACCATCCCTTGGTAATACATAGAATAAACCTAAAAAAAATTGGATTTTATGGGTAATTGAAAAAAAATATATATAGAGAACTTCACATATAAAAAATGTAATTTATTATAGAAAAATTGTATTAAAAAGTCTCATAATAATAATAAAAAACATTGTAAGAATAGTACTATCAACATTGCACATTGTATAAATGATGTTTGTAAACATTGCACATTTGGCTGTTTAGCCATGAAATGGTAATCCCATCTACTTGCTGTTCCCTTGGGTCATGGATTTTGACAAGGACAACTGCAGAAGGGGATATCCAACACGTTTCAAAAATATTGTTATGAATCTTCTTCAGGGGTAATACCACTACCACTTAAATTAATAAAACATTGATACAAATTCATATATGAGTATGCATCTAAATTATCATTGACATGCACTTACAAAAAAATGTGTATGTTTAGTAGAAGCGCTCTTCCAAAATACATGGATGCCATATATTGGCCATTGAAGGCCTACCCCAAGTGGATACCAGGTGTCCACTTCCAAAAACTGCCAGATATAACTGCCCTGGATGGCATGAAGGGGCACTGTGAGCTAGGGGAAAAAAAGCAAAAACATTGATGATAAATCCCCAGGAAGAAAATAAGTCTCAATTCCAGGGGATAGAGGGTCAGCCTGGGGTGTTTTTCCCCATAAGGCTTGCCCAGTACCTAATAAAAAATTGCTTACTTGAGATGTCCGTTAGGTCAAACCAGCATAGTCCCAAGGTCCCATATTGAGATGTCAAAGTTGCCAAGAAACAAAGTTCCCTATGTCAGGGGTCAGGGAGAAGGAGACAGCATGGCTCCACGATGGCAAACCACAGAGGAATTGCGTAGAGGGACGCCGATGGCGCCCCTAATATAGTGCACATGTGCGGGAGGAAGTGATGCAATGAGCATCATATCACTATCACTTCCGCTTCTGCGCAATAGGAATAGGTGTTGCGTGTGCGGAAGCGACGCAATATATGTCAAATGACGTGGCCACGCAACCTCTGCCTATGTCAACACTGTGCTGCATCCGGTCCCGCAGAAACAACATCCGGGGATCGGAACAGAACCTATATAGACAAAAATTCCAGCGGAACCCCCGTCTGAAAGGGATAAACATCCATACTTTGAAGTAGAAAAGTGCCTCTGCCATTACAATTTATATACAATATATAACAGTAGTTGTAGACTACCAAATACTATAAAAAATGGCATTTAACCACTTGACGACCGCCTCACGCCGATGTACGTCGGCAAAGTGGCACGGACAGGCAAAATCACGTACAGGGTACGTGATTTGCCTTCCGCGGGTGGGGGGTCCGATCGGACCCCCCCCCGGTGCCCGAGGCGGTCGTCGTTTGTCCAGCGGCGATCGGTGATGAGGGGGAGACCATCCGTTCGTGGCCCCCCCCTCGCGATCGCCGCCGGCCAATGAGAACACTCCTTTGCTGCTGTATGCTAAACAGCAGCAAAGGAAGTGATGTCATCTCCCCTCGGGTCGGTATTTTCCGTTCCGGCCCGAGGAGAGACGACAAGTATGTGAGTGCACAAACACTACACACACAGTAGAACATGCCAGGCACACAAATCACCCCGATCCCCCCCCCGATCGCCCCCCGATCCCCCCCCAATCACCCCCCCCCCCCTGTCACAAACTGACACCAGCAGTTTTTTTTTTTTTTTCTGATTACTGCATAGTGTCAGTTTGTGACAGTTACTGTGTTGGGACAGTGTATATTACCCCCCTTTAGGTCTAGGGTACCCCCCTAACCCCCCTAATAAAGTTTTAACCCCTTGATCACCCCCTGTCACCAGTGTCGCTAAGCGATCATTTTTCTGATCGCTGTATTAGTGTCGCTGGTGACGCTAGTTAGTGAGGTAAATATTTAGGTTCGCCGTCAGTGTTTTATAGCGTCAGGGACCCCCATATACTACCTAATAAATGTTTTAACCCCTTGATTGCCCCCTAGTTAACCCTTTCACCACTGATCACCGTATAACCGTTACGGTTGACGCTGGTTAGTTCGTTTATTTTTTATAGTGTCAGGGCACCCGCCGTTTATTACCGAATAAAGGTTTAGCCCCCCGATCGCCCGGCGGTGATATGCGTCGCCCCAGGCAGCGTCAAATTAGCGCCAGTACCGCTAACACCCACGCACGCAGCATGCGCCTCCCTTAGTGGTATAGTATCTGAACGGATCAATATCTGATCCGATCAGATCTATACTAGCGTCCCCAGCAGTTTAGGGTTCCCAAAAACGCAGTGTTAGCGGGATCAGCCCAGATACCTGCTAGCACCTGCGTTTTGTGCCTCCGCCCAGCCCACCCAAGTGCAGTATCGATCGATCACTGTCACTTACAAGGCACTAAACGCATAACTGCAGCGTTCGCAGAGTCAGGCCTGATCCCTGCGATCGCTAACAGTTTTTTTGGTAGCATTTTGGTGAACTGGCAAGCACCAGCCCCAGGCAGCGTCAGGTTAGCGCCAGTACCGCTAACACCCACGCACGCACCATACACCTCCCTTAGTGGTATAGTATCTGAACGGATCAATATCTGATCTGATCAGATCTATACTAGCGTCCCCAGCAGTTTAGGGTTCCCAAAAACGCAGTGTTAGCGGAATCAGCCCAGATACCTGCTAGCACCTGCGTTTTGCCCCTCCGCCCGGCCCAGCCCAGCCCACCCAAGTGCAGTATCGATCGATCACTGACACTTACAAAACACTAAACGCATAACTGCAGCGTTCGCAGAGTCAGGCCTGATCCCTGCGATCGCTAACAGTTTTTTTTGTAGCGTTTTGGTGAACTGGCAAGCACCAGCCCCAGGCAGCGTCAGATTAGCGCCAGTACCGCTAACACCCACGCACGCACTGTACACCTCCCTTAGTGGTATAGTATCTGATCGCATCAATATCTGATCCGATCAGATCTATACTAGCGTCACCAGCAGTTTAGGGTTCCCAAAAACGCAGTGTTAGCGGGATCAGCCCAGATACCTGCTAGCACCTGCGTTTTGCCCCTCCGCCCGGCCCAGCCCAGCCCACCCAAGTGCGGTATTGATCGATCACTGTCACTTACAAAACACTAAACGCATAACTGCAGCGTTCGCAGAGTCAGGCCTGATCCCTGCGATCGCTAACAGTTTTTTGGTAGTGTTTTGGTGAACTGGCAAGCGCCAGCGGCCTAGTACACACCCGGTCGTAGTCAAACCAGCACTGCAGTAACACGTGGTGACGTGGCGAGTCCCATAAGTGCAGTTCAAGCTGGTGAGGTGGCAAGCACAAGTAGTGTCCCGCTGCCACCAAAAAGACAAACACAGGCCCATAATGCCCTTCCTGCTGCATTCGCCAATCCTAATTGGGAACCCACCGCTTCTGCAGCGCCCGTACTTCCCCCATTCACATCCCCAACCAAATGCAGTCGGCTGCATGAGAGGCATTTTTATGTCCTCCGGAGTACCCCTACCCAACGAACCCCCCCAAAAAAGATGTCGTGTCTGCAGCAAACGCGGATATAGGCGTGACACCCGCTATTATTGTCCCTTCTGTCCTGACAATCCTGGTCTTTGCATTGGTGAATGTTTTGAACGCTACCATTCACTAGTTGAGTATTAGCGTAGGGTACAGCATTGCACAGACTAGGCGCCATTTCACAGGGTCTCCCAAGATGCCATCGCATTTTGAGAGACCCGAACCTGGAACCGGTTACCGTTATAAAAGTTAGTTACAAAAAAAGTGTAAAAAAAAAAAAAAAATATGAAATAAAAAAAAATAGTTGTTGTTTTATTGTTCTCTCTCTCTCTATTCTCTCTCTCTATTGTTCTGCTCTTTTTTACTGTATTCTATTCTGCAATGTTTTATTGTTATTGTTATTGTTATTGTTATTATGTTTTATCATGTTTGTTTTTCAGGTGTGTAATTATTTACACTTTACTGTGCTTTATTGTTAACCATTGTTAACCATTTTTTTGTCTTCAGGTACGCCATTCACGACTTTGAGTGGTTATACCAGAATGATGCCTGCAGGTTTAGGTATCATCTTGGTATCATTCTTTTCAGCCAGCGGTCGGCTTTCATGTAAAAGCAATCCTAGCGGCTAATTAGCCTCTAGACTGCTTTTACAAGCCGTGGGAAGGAATGCCCCCCCCCCCACCGTCTTCCGTGTTTTTCTCTGGCTCTCCTGTCTCAACAGGGAACCTGAGAATGCAGCCGGTGATTCAGCCAGCTGACCATAGAGCTGATCAGAGACCAGAGTGGCTCCAAACATCTCTATGGCCTAAGAAACCGGAAGCTACGAGTATTTCATGACTTAGATTTCGCCGGATGTAAATAGCGCCATTGGGAAATTGGGGAAGCATTTTATCACACCGATCTTGGTGTGGTCATTTGCTTTGAGGGCAGAGGAGAGATCTAGGGTCTAATAGACCACAATTTTTTCAAAAAAGAGTACCTGTCACTACCTATTGCTATCATAGGGGATATTTACATTCCCCGAGATAACAATAAAAATGATTAAAAAAAAAAATATGAAAGGAACAGTTTAAAAGTAAGATTAAAAAAGCAAAAAAATAATAAAGAAAAAAAAAACAAAAAAAAAAAACACCCCTGTCGCCCCCTGCTCTCGCGCTAAGGCGAACGCAAGCGGCGGTCTGTCGTCAAACGTAAACAGCAATTGCACCATGCATGTGAGGTATCACCGCGAAGGCCAGATCGAGTGCAGTAATTTTTCTAGTAGACCTCCTCTGTAAATCTAAAGTGGTAACCTGTAAAGGCTTTTGAAGGCTTTTAAACATGTATTTATTTTGTTGCCACTGCACGTTTGTGCGCAATTTTAAAGCATGTCATGTTTGGTATCCATGTACTCGGCCTGAGATCATCTTTTTTATTTCATCAAACATTTGGGCAATATAGCGTGTTTTAGTGCATTAAAATTAAAAAAAGTGTGTTTTTTCCCCAAAAAATGCGTTTGAAAAATCGCTGCGCAATTACTGTGTGAAAAAAAAAAATGAAACACCCACCATTTTAATCTGTAGGGCATTTGCTTTAAAAAAATATATAATGTTTGGGGGTTCAAAGTAATTTTTTTGCAAAAAAAAAAAACTTTTTCATGTAAACAATAAGTGTCAGAAAGGGCTTTGTCTTCAAGTGGTTAGAAGAGTGGGTGATGTGTGACATAAGCTTCTAAATGTTGTGCATAAAATGCCAGGACAGTTCAAAACCCCCCCAAATGACCCCATTTTGGAAAGTAGACACCCCAAGCTATTTGCTGAGAGGCATGTCGAGTCCATGGAATATTTTATATTGCGACACAAGTTGCGGGAAAGAGACAAATTTTTTTTTTTTTTTTGCACAAAGTTGTCACTAAATGATATATTGCTCAAACATGCCATGGAAATATATGAAATTACACCCCAAAATACATTCTGCTGCTTCTCCTGAGTACGGGGATACCACATGTGTGAGACTTTTTGGGAGCCTAGCCGCGTACGGGACCCCGAAAACCAAGCACCGCCTTCAGGCTTTCTAAGGGCGTGAATTTTTGATTTCACTCTTCACTGCCTATCACAGTTTCGGAGGCCATGGAATGCCCAGGTGGCACAAAACCCCCCCAAATGACCCCATTTTGGAAAGTAGACACCCCAAGCTATTTGCTGAGAGGTATAGTGAGTATTTTGCAGACCTCACTTTTTGTCACAAAGTTTTGAAAATTGAAAAAAGAAAAAAAAAAATGTTTTTTCTTGTCTTTCTTCATTTTCAAAAACAAATGAGAGCTGCAAAATACTCACCATGCCTTTCAGCAAATAGCTTGGGGTGTCTACTTTCCAAAATGGGGTCATTTGGGGGGGTTTTGTGCCACCTGGGCATTCCATGGCCTCCGAAACTGTGATAGGCAGTGAAGAGTGAAATCAAAAATTTTCACCCTTAGAAATCCTGAAGGCAGTGATTGGTTTTTGGGGTCCAGTACGCGGCTAGGCTCCCAAAAAGTCCCACACATGTGGTATCCCCATACTCAGGAGAAGCAGCTAAATGTATTTTGGGGTGCAATTCCACATATGCCCATGGCCTGTGTGAGCAATATATCATTTAGTGACAACTTTATGAAAAAAAAAAAAAAAAAAAAGAAAAAGTGTCACTTTCCCGCAACTTGTGTCAAAATATAAAATATTCCATGGACTCAATATGCCTCTCAGCAAATAGCTTGGGGTGTCTACTTTCCAAAATGGGGTCATTTTGGGGGGTTTTGTGCCACCTGGGCATTCCATGGCCTCCGAAACTGTGATAGGCAGTGAAGAGTGAAAGCAAAAATTTACACCCTTAGAAATCCTGAAGGCGGTGATTGGTTTTCGGGGCCCCGTACGCGGCTAGGCTCCCAAAAAGTCCCACACATGTGGTATCCCCATACTCAGGAGAAGCAGCTAAATGTATTTTGGGGTGCAATTCCACATAGGCCCATGGCCTGTGTGAGCAATATATCATTTAGTGACGACTTTTTGTAAATATTTTTTTTTTTTTTTTTTTGTCATTTTTCAATCACTTGGGACAAAAAAAATAAATATTCAATGGGTTCAACATGCCTCTCAGCAATTTCCTTGGGGTGTCTACTTTCCAAAATGGGGTCATTTGGGGGGGTTTTGTACTGCCCTGCCATTTTAGCACCTCAAGAAATGACATAGGCAGTCATAAACTAAAAGCTGTGTAAATTCCAGAAAATGTACCCTAGTTTGTAGACGCTATAACTTTTGCGCAAACCAATAAATATACGCTTATTGACATTTTTTTTACCAAAGACATGTGGCCGAATACATTTTGGCCTAAATGTATGACTAAAATTTAGTTTATTGGATTTTTTTTATAACAAAAAGTAGAAAATATCATTTTTTTTCAAAATTTTCGGTCTTTTTCCGTTTATAGCGCAAAAAATAAAAACCGCAGAGGTGATCAAATACCATCAAAAGAAAGCTCTATTTGTGGGAAGAAAAGGACGCAAATTTCGTTTGGGTACAGCATTGCATGACCGCGCAATTAGCAGTTAAAGCGACGCAGTGCCAAATTGGAAAAAGACCTCTGGTCCTTAGGCAGCATAATGGTCCGGGGCTCAAGTGGTTAAAGAAAAACCCAAAACAATGAATCACCTCATTCAAAATACATAACCCACTGTCTAAGGAGTCCAAAACAAAGGAAAGGATAATGGGGAAGAAAGACAAATCCCCAGAATCCATAAGTCACCAATCATTTGGTTACAAATAGCAATGAATTGTAATTGAGCGCAAAGCAGAAGAGGGGGAAGAAGGAGAGAGCAGATTACATCCACATAAATGTATAGTTTATTATTAGAATGATAAGGAGGCAAAGAGACATAGAGAGATGTGTTTTTAGAGTATATCATCATCAATCAGTCTTTCCAGAGAAAAATCCATCCAAAAAGGGTCTAAAACGTTCACGTTCATTGAGACCCGGGAGTGTCGTTTGCCTTAAGAGATCTAATCCAGCGCATTTCTCGCTGAAGTAGTATCTTATTCCAGTCACCTCCACGGGTCGGAATGTGCACTCTGTCCAAGACAATAAAGTTTACATTTGGCATCCTGTAATTATGTCCTTGGCCACATGTCAGCCAAGTGGCAAATAGAGGTTACCAATACTCATACTGCGCATATGTTTGGCAACTCATTGACATAATTCTTGTTTTGTTTTACCTACATAAAAAGGCCTGCACTGACACTGCATAAGGTACACCACCCCTCGCATCATGCAATTAGCAAAATGTTTCACCCGAAAGGAATCACTGTTAGGCACTGAGAGCATGACCCACATAGAAAGGTTCTCCAGGTCTTATAGGGGTCTCCCCTCGATTCCCCTTTGTATTCCCTTTGGACAAGTTTTTCACGAATCGTGCCTGCCTTTTTAAATGTAATTTGTGGACTTTTGGTTACTAGACTCCCCAATGTGGGATCCTCAGAATTGGCCAGTATTTTGTGAGAATTTTCCTAATTTTCTCATGTTCATTTGAATATTGTAGGATGATCCTTGTTGTATTTATTTCCTCAATACTACTTTTTTTACCCTTTTTGTTCTTTTTATTAAAAATAAGATCATGTCTTTCAATGATTTTGAGGTGATTAAATGCTTTTTTTTAGGCTAGTATTTGTATAGCCTCTAGCTAAGTGTCTAGTGGTAAGAGCATCAGCCTCCAATTGGAAGTCAATGTCTGTAGTACAGTTGTGTTTATTACACAATTATTGACTGAAGGGTATAGATTTTTTTCAAAGATGTGGGATGGAAACTGTCGGCATGCAACAGTGTGTTGCCAGCAGTGTCCTTTCTAAATAATATGCTGGTAATTTTACCCTCTTTGTCCTTTAGAATACTGATGTCTAAAAAAATCAACCTTTTGCAAATCATATGTCATTGTAAAAAAGAGATTTAAGTTATTTTGGTTCATATGATTGAGACAGCTCACCAATTTGCTTTCATGACCATCCCATATCAACAGCAAGTCGTCAATGTATCTTTGCCACATGACAATATGCAGTAACATCCCTCACAAGGATGGGTTGGTGGCATGTCACAGATTCTTATCATCCTCACAAAACCACAAACACACTGCTGAGGATGTGACACAGCTCATTGAATTCATTCTTACACACAACTACTTCACTTTCAATAATGACATCTATCTCCAGTTTATGGGTACTGCTTTGGGTAGCAAAATGGCACCCAAATATGCAAACTTATTTATGGCTGACCTGGAGGACAAATTCCTGAACAGCATACAACAAAAGCCATACAGATAT
Organism: Lithobates clamitans; assembly: GCA_037952925.1. Lineage (NCBI taxonomy): Eukaryota > Metazoa > Chordata > Amphibia > Anura > Ranidae > Lithobates > Lithobates clamitans. The sequence continues at coordinate 6,933,765 of JBBGZY010000911.1, read as the reverse complement.
TATCGCTATATTGATGATATCTTCATGATATGGACTGAAGGTGAAGAAAATCTAAACCAATTCTTCTCATTGATCAACACTTTCACCCATCTATCAAACTAAAAATGGATTATTCAAACACACATGTCAACTTCCTAGACACTACAGTATACATCAGGGATGACAAGCTTCACACTTCGATATACAGAAAACCGACTGACTGATGCAGCTATCTTTATAGTTCCAGTTTTCACCCCCAACACACTAAACGGGCCATCATACACAGCCAGGCCATCAGATACCACCGAATTTGTTCAGACCCAGAAGACAGAGATAAACATCTCAGAACACTGGCAGACTACTTCCATAAAAAAAGGTTACAAAGACAAAACCATCAACAACAGCATAAACACAGCCTTGAAAACCCAAAGAGAAAATCTCCTCCAATACACAGAGAAAAAAACAAATAACCGAGTACCTCTAGTCACCACATACAACCCAGCACTTGAAGGGATCAAAAAGATAATCAAAGATTTACAACCTATTATAACAGAGGATGAAACTCTGATAGGAATATTCCAACAACCCCCATTTTTGTCTTTCAGACAACCACCCAACCTCAGACACAAACTAATCAGCAGGAAACTTCACTCTGATTATGAAGTCACAAATAAACGAAGCAAACCCTGCAATAAAAAACGCTGCAAACTATGCAACCAGATCAATCTATCCAAAAAAGTCACACACACAAATGGGACCTTCAATATCATGGGATCTTACAACTGTACCTCCAGTAATGTTGTGTACCTCATCCAATGCAAAAGATGCAGCAAAGGATCTTATGTTGGTGAAACAGGACAGAAGTTGCAAGCAAGGATGAATTTGCACAGACATACCATCAAGGAACATAAAGAAGACAGTTTATGCACACCTGTGGGACATCACTTCTCACAACTGGACCACACTATAGAAGAACTCAATGTTTTAGTTCTTAAAGGGAATTTCAGAACTATCCAGGAAAGGAAAACTTTGAACTAAGAATGATAATTCTTTTTGACACAAAAAATAATGGCCTGAATTTAGATATTGGTTTCCTTACCCATTATACTAAAGTTTTATGACGCCCCTCTGTGACTATCATCCTCCCCCCCTCCAGTCTATAGCTCTCCCTCTGTCTTATCTCACTAACTCTGCTGCTATCTTTATTACCATTGATTTGTATGTGTTTGTTTTTCTCTTTTTTTTCCTTTCCATCAGAGATGGGTTTTTTTTATCACATTCTGCTAAAATATTTGTGAATCAGTACTGCTTGGACCTTGAAGAAGGGGATATACCCCGAAAGCTTGTCCTGAAAAATTGTATGTTAGTGCAAATAAAAAAAAGTATCACGGACAGTACTCAATCACATCAACTAGGGATGAAGAAGAAAAATTTTCTTGCACATACTCTCATACATCTCATTGTCCATTAGGACAACATTGCCCCCCTTATCAGATGCCTTTATCGTTATTCTAAAGTTGTTTTTAAAAGACTTGAGTGCCAAATTTTGTTTGGGACTCAAGTTTTCGATAACGTTATCATTTCTCATATTCTCTATCTCTCTAGTTGTCTGCCTCACAAACAATGCCAATGTAGGATTTTGATTCAAAGGTGGAAATTTGTTTGATTTCCTTTTAAACTTTTTTGGTGGTTGTCATTCAACCATTTCAGAATTTTCCTCATTTAACATCTCCTCTTCCATGTCCATCTCCCTGGAAGCATTACTTTCCTGTAGCAGCAAATTCAGGTCTCGAATGGCCCGGAATTCAGCTGCTGTGAGATTTGGCATAACTTCTACCTCTTTTTTTTTGTCTTTTAAATAATAATTTCCTGGCAAATAGGTTTATAACCTTAGTTGTTTCAAATCTGTCAATACTTTTATTTGGAAAGTATGATAGACCTAAGGATAATACCTGCTCCTCTATTGGTGTAAGTGTATGTGATGAAAGATTGATGATATTCAATCTTCCTTGTGCATTATTAACATTATCAGGGAATCTACTTCTTTCTGTGTCATCTGTGAGTTTAGTGAGTTGGCCTTCTCTAAAAAATTGTCTAATTGAGTTTTTTGGTATTTTGGGAATAGCTCCCTAATCTTTACTTAATGTATTTGGTTTTCTTCGAATTGTGTTTAAATTCTTAGTACCACTCATTGGTGTATTATTATGTCTCGTGGTATTGTGCCCACTACCCAGGATTCTATTGGCTGTGCTTCTGTAGTGCGTTTTTTGTTTACTTGTTGACTTCTATCTCATTTTGTTTAGAGAAAGGGCCTTTTCTCTTTTGGAATTGATGATCCGTAAGAGATGAGGTGGAGGATGATGAATTTGAGGGAGTATCTGACAAATAATCCTTATTCTTATTTTGATTCTTTTTTTGATACTTTTTTTCTTGATTCCATCTATATGCCCTGCCTTCACCAAAAGCATTTTTATCTCTCCAATATTTCTTTTCTTTTTTCAAAAGTATGAATTTCCCATATTCCTCCAAATGCTCCTTTAATTTCTTTTCAAATTTTACATAATGCTCATGTGTTTTTAATGGTGTCAGTCTGGCATATAATGCCCCAATATAAGTATCAAGTTTACTCAGTTGTTGACGATATTCCTCTTGCAGTAGCAACATCAAACTCCTGAAGCAGTCTTTTAATTTATTTTCCCAATTTGTTTTCGGATCACTGGAAATGTGTTAAAAAATAGGGGAGATTTGGACCCTCAATCCAATAGGATTGATGTCCTCCTTGATATACCTGTCCAGGGATTGTATGTGCCAATGCAAGGCTGATTTTTTTCTCTATAAATTTAGTAAGATTAAAAAACAAAGATGTTAAATCAGATTGAACCTGCTCCTTAGATTGGTAACTAGCTTGAATACTAGACATTAGATCCTCCCATTCCATCCCATAGAGGTCTCCCACGATGTGAGCAATATATAGAGAAAAAGAGATGAAAAACAAATAAATTAGGTTTCTAATAATTTGAATCATAATATTTAAAAAACTTACAAAAAATTAATTGAAATGTCCTTTAGGTCAAACCAACATAGTCCCAAGGTCCCATATTGAGATGTCAAAGTTGCCAAGAAACAAAAGTTCCCAAGGTCGGCGGTCAGGGAAAAGGAGACAGCATGGTTCCACGATGGCAAACCACAGAGGAATGGCACCGAGGGACGCTGATGGTGTCCCTAATATAGTGCGCATGTGTGGGAGGAAGTGACGCGATGCACGTCATATCGCGCAACTATCACTTCCGCTTCTGCACAATAGGAATAGGTGTTGCGTGTGCGGAAGCGACGCAATATACTTGAAATGACGTGGCCACGCAACCTCCGCCTATACCAACACCTCGCTGCATCCGGTCCCACGGAAACAATGTCCAGGAATCGGAACAGAACCTAGAAAGACAAAATTCCAGCGGAATCCCCATTGGAAAGGGAAAAACATCCATGCTTTAATGGAGAAAAGTGCCTCTGCTATTTATATACAATATATAATAGTAGTCATAAACTACCAAACACTATAAAAAAATGTCATTTAAAGAAAAACCCAAAACGATAAATCACCTCATTCAAAATACATAACCCACTGTCTAAGGAGTAGGGATGAGCTTCGTGTTCGAGTCGAACCCATGTTCGACTCGAACATCGGCTGTTCGACCGTCCGTCGAATTGCGAACGATATGGGCCGTTCGCGCCAAATTCGTGTGGCGCGTCACGGCCCATAATTCACTGCGGCATCGCAGTGCATTGCTGGCTGATGATTGGCCAAGCATGCACTATGACCCGCATGCTTGGCCAATCACAGCGCCGTCAGTAGAGAGAGCTGTAATTGGCCAAAGCCAGGGTGGCTTTGGCCAATTATGGCTCAGGGATTTAGTACACACCCCACACTATATAAGGCCGCCTGCACGGCGGCCCTGTGTAGTGTGTGTTCCGGTGTGCTGAGCGATAGAGAGAGAGAGAGACAGTGTCATTTGATTTGAGTTAGATAGATTAGGCAGAACAGTCAGTCAGTTAGCTGCACTTACAGTGTATTGTGTATATATATGCATCCCAGGTGTTGCATATATATATATACACTGTATTCAGTTTAGCTAGATCCGTTCCTGTTATCTTCTATCTAGACTATTTACATTCAGTGCAGTGTGTCCTGCTCACAGTGTTCAGCTAGATCCGTTCCTGCTATTTACATTCAGTACAGTGCTTCCTGCTCACAGTGTTCAGCTAGATCCGTTCCTGCTATTTACATTCAGTGCAGTGCGTGCTGCTCACAGTGTTCAGCTAGATCCGTTCCTGCTATTTACATTCAGTGCAGTGCGTCCTGCTCACAGTGTTCAGCTAGATCCGTTCCTGCTATTTACATTCAGTGCAGTGCGTCCTGCTCACAGTGTTCAGCTAGATCCGTTCCTGGTATTTACATTTAGTGCAGTGCGTCCTGCTCACAGTGTTCAGCTAGATCCGTTCCTGCTATTTACATTCAGTGCAGTGCGTCCTGCTCACAGTGTTCAGCTAGATCCGTTCCTGCTATTTACATTCAGTGCAGTGCGTGCTGCTCACAGTGTTCAGCTAGATCCGTTCCTGCTATTTACATTCAGTGCAGTGCGTCCTGCTCACAGTGTTCAGCTAGATCCGTTCCTGCTATTTACATTCAGTGCAGTGCGTCCTGCTCACAGTGTTTAGCTACATCCGTTCCTGCTGTTTACATTCAGTGCAGTGCGTCCTGCTCACAGTGTTCAGCTAGATCCGTTCCTGCTATTTACATTCAGTGCAGTGCGTCCTGCTCACAGTGTTCAGCTAGATCCGTTCCTGCTATTTACATTCAGTGCAGTGCGTCCTGCTCACAGTGTTCAGCTAGATCCGTTCCTGCTATATACATTTAGTGCAGTACGTCCTGCTCACAGTGTTCAGCTAGATCCGTTCCTGTTATCTTCCTACTGACAGGCAGGCTTGTCTGGTTACAGTATATAAAGCTACCTGAAGAAAATTACAGGTGTTCTTTTTGATCCTATTAGTACCACGGTCAGGCAGCTAGACTATTTACATTTAGTACAGTGTGTCCTGCTCACAGTGTTCAGCTAGATCCGTTCCTGTTATTTACATTCAGTGCAGTGCGTCCTGCTCACAGTGTTCAGCTAGATCCGTTCCTGCTATTTACATTCAGTGCAGTGCGTCCTGCTCACAGTGTTTAGCTACATCCGTTCCTGCTGTTTACATTCAGTGCAGTGCGTCCTGCTCACAGTGTTCAGCTAGATCCGTTCCTGCTATTTACATTCAGTGCAGTGCGTCCTGCTCACAGTGTTCAGCTAGATCCGTTCCTGCTATTTACATTCAGTGCAGTGCGTCCTGCTCACAGTGTTCAGCTAGATCCGTTCCTGCTATATACATTTAGTGCAGTACGTCCTGCTCACAGTGTTCAGCTAGATCCGTTCCTGTTATCTTCCTACTGACAGGCAGGCTTGTCTGGTTACAGTATATAAAGCTACCTGAAGAAAATTACAGGTGTTCTTTTTGATCCTATTAGTACCACGGTCAGGCAGCTAGACTATTTACATTTAGTACAGTGTGTCCTGCTCACAGTGTTCAGCTAGATCCGTTCCTGTTATTTACATTCAGTGCAGTGCGTCCTGCTCACAGTGTTCAGCTAGATCCGTTCCTGCTATTTACATTCAGTGCAGTGCGTCCTGCTCACAGTGTTCAGCTAGATCCGTTCCTGCTATTTACATTCAGTGCAGTGCGTCCTGCTCACAGTGTTCAGCTAGATCCGTTCCTGCTATATACATTTAGTGCAGTACGTCCTGCTCACAGTGTTCAGCTAGATCCGTTCCTGTTATCTTCCTACTGACAGGCAGGCTTGTCTGGTTACAGTATATAAAGCTACCTGAAGAAAATTACAGGTGTTCTTTTTGATCCTATTAGTACCACGGTCAGGCAGCTAGACTATTTACATTTAGTACAGTGTGTCCTGCTCACAGTGTTCAGCTAGATCCGTTCCTGTTATTTACATTCAGTGCAGTGCGTCCTGCTCACAGTGTTCAGCTAGATCCGTTCCTGCTATTTACATTCAGTGCAGTGCGTCCTGCTCACAGTGTTCAGCTAGATCCGTTCCTGCTATTTACATTCAGTGCAGTGCGTCCTGCTCACAGTGTTCAGCTAGATCCGTTCCTGCTATATACATTTAGTGCAGTACGTCCTGCTCACAGTGTTCAGCTAGATCCGTTCCTGTTATCTTCCTACTGACAGGCAGGCTTGTCTGGTTACAGTATATAAAGCTACCTGAAGAAAATTACAGGTGTTCTTTTTGATCCTATTAGTACCACGGTCAGGCAGCTAGACTATTTACATTTAGTACAGTGTGTCCTGCTCACAGTGTTCAGCTAGATCCGTTCCTGTTATTTACATTCAGTGCAGTGCGTCCTGCTCACAGTGTTCAGCTAGATCCGTTCCTGCTATTTACATTCAGTGCAGTGCGTCCTGCTCACAGTGTTTAGCTACATCCGTTCCTGCTGTTTACATTCAGTGCAGTGCGTCCTGCTCACAGTGTTCAGCTAGATCCGTTCCTGCTATATACATTTAGTGCAGTACGTCCTGCTCACAGTGTTCAGCTAGATCCGTTCCTGTTATCTTCCTACTGACAGGCAGGCTTGTCTGGTTACAGTATATAAAGCTACCTGAAGAAAATTACAGGTGTTCTTTTTGATCCTATTAGTACCACGGTCAGGCAGCTAGACTATTTACATTTAGTACAGTGTGTCCTGCTCACAGTGTTCAGCTAGATCCGTTCCTGTTATTTACATTCAGTGCAGTGCGTCCTGCTCACAGTGTTCAGCTAGATCCGTTCCTGCTATTTACATTCAGTGCAGTGCGTCCTGCTCACAGTGTTTAGCTACATCCGTTCCTGCTGTTTACATTCAGTGCAGTGCGTCCTGCTCACAGTGTTCAGCTAGATCCGTTCCTGCTATTTACATTCAGTGCAGTGCGTCCTGCTCACAGTGTTCAGCTAGATCCGTTCCTGCTATTTACATTCAGTGCAGTGCGTCCTGCTCACAGTGTTCAGCTAGATCCGTTCCTGCTGTTTACATTCAGTGCAGTGCGTCCTGCTCACAGTGTTCAGCTAGATCCGTTCCTGCTATTTACATTCAGTGCAGTGCGTCCTGCTCACAGTGTTTAGCTACATCCGTTCCTGCTGTTTACATTCAGTGCAGTGCGTCCTGCTCACAGTGTTCAGCTAGATCCGTTCCTGCTATATACATTTAGTGCAGTACGTCCTGCTCACAGTGTTCAGCTAGATCCGTTCCTGTTATCTTCCTACTGACAGGCAGGCTTGTCTGGTTACAGTATATAAAGCTACCTGAAGAAAATTACAGGTGTTCTATCCCAGCTTAGTGCAGCTACAGGCCATTAGTATGTCTGGAAGGCCAAGAAGGAGAGGCAGACAGTCACAAGCCAATAAGAGAGGGCAAGCAGGCTCTGTGTCTAGTGCTGGTCGTGGAGACGGTGCATCCTCATCAGCACGTGGCCATGGGACACGCTTGGCCTTTTTTTCGGCAGCTGGCCGTGTTGAGCCGCAACATGCGGAAGACTTGGTCGAGTGGATGACCAAGCCGTCCTCATCCTCCTCATCCTCTCTCACCCATGCCCAGGGTGCTTTGTCTGGCAAAGCAGCGGCCTCTTCCCTCAGCTCAATGTCATCAGTGACTCCTTCCCTAGCCCCACCATGTCCTCCTGAGGATTCCCTCGAACTGTTTGACCACAGTGTTGGGTACATGCTCCAGGAGGATGCCCAGCGTTTGGAAGGCTCTGATGATGATACTGAGCTCAATGAAGGCAGTAACATGAGCACGGACAGAGGGGGTGCCCAAGAAGGACAGCAATCTGGCAGTCATGCTCCCCCTGCTGCAGCATACTGCCAGGTTTGCTCCAGTGATGAGGAGGGAGGGGATGATGAGGTCACTGACTCAACGTGGGTGCCTGATAGGAGAGAGGAGGAGGAGGAGGAGGAGGAGGAGGAGGAGGTGGCACATCACCAACTAGGCAGGATGCCCTCCAGGGGCCAGCCTAAGGGCAGCACATTGACTGCATCACACCCCAAAGCTCCACATGTGCAGGGCGCTGCAGTCTCTGCGCGTTATTCAAAAAGTTCTTTGGTGTGGGCCTTTTTTGAGACGAGTGCATCAGATCGCACCGCTGCTATTTGCAATATATGTCTCAAGCGTATCTCGCGTGGCCAAAACATCTCCCGCTTGGGTACCACATGCTTGACCAGACATATGTTGACCTGCCATGCAGTTCGTTGGCAAGCGTATCTAAAAGACCCACACCAAAGAACAAAGACGATCTCTCCTTGCTCCTCATCAGCTGAGATTTCCAACCCCACTAGACCTTCAGTCCTCTCTGCGACCTGCAGTGAGAGGAATGAAGGTGTAGAATTAGGTGTGTCACAGCCAAGTACTTATGGGCAATCTGCTTTTGGTACACCGACGTCAGATTGTACCAGGCAAATTTCCCTGCCCCAGCTGCTGCACCGCCAAAAGAAGTTTGCTCCCAGCCATCCACATGCCCAGCGGTTGAATGCTAGCTTGGCAAAATTGCTAGCACTTCAACTGCTGCCTTTTCAGTTGGTAGACTCTGCCCCCTTCCGTGAGTTTGTGGAATGTGCGGTTCCTCAGTGGCAGGTACCCAAACGCCACTTTTTCTCACGGAAGGCGATTCCGGCTCTCTACCGGCATGTGGAAGGCAATGTCCATGCCTCGCTGGACAGGGCGGTCAGCGGTAAGGTGCATATTACCGCTGACTCATGGTCCAGCAGGCATGGACAGGGACGTTACTTAAGTTTCACGGCGCATTGGGTGACTCTGCTGGCAGCTGGGAAGGATGCAGGACAAGGTGCAGTAGTGTTGGAGGTTGTTCCGCCACCACGCCTCCAAAATGCTGATTGTGACACACCTCTCTCCTCCACCCCCTCCTCTTCTTCTTCCTCCATGGCCTCTTCCTCGGAACCAGCGGTGCTCCGTAGGCGTTCAAGGGGCTACGCAAGTACGCAGGCCAAAAGATGCCATGCGGTGCTTGAGCTGGTGTGCTTGGGGGACAGGAGCCACACTGGGGCAGAGGTTCTGTCAGCTCTGCAGGGGCAGGTTCAGAGGTGGTTGACGCCACGCCAACTTAAGGCAGGAATGGTGGTTTGCGACAATGGCACCAACCTCCTCTCTGCCCTCCGACAGGGACAACTGACCCATGTGCCCTGTTTGGCTCACGTCCTTAACTTGGTGGTGCAGCGGTTCTTGGGCAGGTACCCGGGCTTACAGGATGTCCTGAGGCAGGCCAGGAAAGTCTGTGTGCATTTCCGCCGGTCATATAATGCCAGTGCTCGGCTGACGGACCTCCAAAAGGAGTTTAACCTGCCCAAGAACCGCCTAATCTGTGACATGCCCACCAGGTGGAACTCGACGTTGGCCATGCTGCAGCGGCTGCACACGCAGCAGAGGGCCATCAATGAGTACCTGTGCGACTATGGCACCAGGACAGGGTCAGGGGACCTTGGTTTTTTTTCCCCACGCCAGTGGGCCATGATCAGGGATGCATGCACTGTCCTGTCACCATTCGAGGAGGCCACGAGGATGGTGAGCACTGACAGTGCATGCATCAGTGACACTGTCCCCCTTGTCCACCTGTTGGAGCACACGCTGCGTGGAATAATGGACAGGGCACTTGAGGCAGAACAGAGGCAGGAAGAGGAGGACTTCCTTAGCTCTCAAGGCCCCCTTTATCCAGACAGTGTTCCTGCGTGCCCGCCGATCACACAGGAAGAGGACGAGGAGGAGGAGGAGGAGGAGGAGGAAGATTGTGTCAGTATGGAGGTGGAGCCTGGCACTCAGCATCAGCAGTCTTTAAGGGATCAGTCCCAAGGAACACATGGACTTGTACGTGGCTGGGAGGAGGTGGCTGCGGACGTTGTTGTCCTTAGTGACCCAGAGGACTCCGGACCGAATGCCTCAGCAAACCTACGCTGCATGGCCTCCCTGATCCTGCAAAGCCTGCGTAAGGATCCTCGTATTCGTGGTATCAAGGAGAAGGACCAATACTGGCTGGCAACCCTCCTTGATCCACGTTACAAGGGTAAGGTTGCGGACCTTATCTTGCCATCGCAGAGGGAGCAGAGGATGAAACATCTTCGGGAGGCCTTGCAGAAAGGTCTGTGCAACGCGTTCCCAGAGACTGGGAGGTTACAAACTCCTGTTTCTGGACAACGTGTTGCTGAGGCTTCGGTCAGTCAAAGAAGGAGCGGTGGAGAAGGTGGCCGTCTGACCGATGCGTTCAGACAATTTTTTGGTCCGCAGCCCCAAGGTATGATCGGTTCCAGCAACCATCGCCAGCGTCTGTTTTACATGGTGCAGGAATACCTAGGGGCAAGATCAGACTTGGACACCTTTCCCACCGAAAATCCTCTGGGTTACTGGGTCTTGAGGATGGATCACTGGCCAGAGCTTGCACAGTATGCAATTGAGCTACTGGCCTGTCCTGCATCCAGCGTTCTTTCGGAACGCACATTCAGTGCTGCTGGAGGCGTGGTAACCGATCACAGGGTGCGTCTGTCCACCGACTCGGTCGATCGGCTGACCTTCATAAAAATGAATCAGTCTTGGATCACCACCAGCTACCAAGCACCTGATGCAGATGTAACCGAATAATTTTTTTTGAAATCTCAGATCCCTTCAAAGACTGCCTATGCTGATGCTGAGTGACTATCCCTGAGTAATTATCCTCTTCCTCCTCAATCATCACGCTGATAGCTTGTAAGAACATTTTTGGTTCTGGGCGCCACCACCAGTGCCTAAGGCACAATTTTTCAGCCCCTGTTTAACAGGGGCGTGTAATTACAATTTTTGATGTAATACTTTGCAGCAGGGCTCGTTCCTGCATTCCAACTAGAGTGTCTGTGAGGGGTTGCAGTGTTGTGGCACCAGCACCAGTGCCTAAGACCCAATTTTTCAGCCCCTGTCTAACAGGGGCATGTAATTACAATTTTTGATGCAATACTTTGCAGCAGGGCTTGTTCCTGCATTCCAACTAGAGTGTCTGTGAGGGGTTGCAGTGTTGTGGCACCAGCACCAGTGCCTAAGACCCAATTTTTCAGCCCCTGTCTAACAGGGGCGTGTAATTACAATTTTTGATGCAATACTTTGCAGCAGGGCTTGTTCCTGCGTTTCAACTAGAGTGTCTGTGAGGGGTTGCAGTGTTGTGGCACCAGCACCAGTGCCTAAGACCCAATTTTTCTGCCCCTGTCTAACAGGGGCGTGTAATTACAATTTTTGATGCAATACTTTGCAGCAGGGCTCGTTCCTGCGTTCCAACTAGAGTGTCTGTGAGGGGTTGCAGTGTTGTGGCACCAGCACCAGTGCCTAAGGCCTAATTTTTCAGCTCCTGTTCAACAGGGGCATGTAATTACAATTCTTGATCTAATATTTCACAGCAGGGCCCTGTGAGGGCTTACAGTGTTTTGGCCACAGCAACACCTAAGGCCCAAATTTCTGCTGAGTATATAGGGCAGGACCCTACTTTCAAACATCTAACTTACAAACGACTCCTACTTGCAAACGGAAGGAGACAACAGGAAGTGAGATGAAATCTACCCCTAAGGAAGGGAAATTCTCTCCTGTAAGAGTTAATATGGGAAAACAATTTTTCCTTTCCACTGATGCTTTCCAATCCTTGTTCCACAAAAAAACACAAATTTTCAAAAAACATTTTTCATTGGGACAAAAAAGTGAGGTGAAATCTTCTGAAGAGGAGGAAAGACGCAAAACAAATGTCACAGGGGTGATAACCCTTCCCTATGTTTTCCAAAAAGCTTAGAAAAGATTTTTTGGCTGGAGCTAAACACATTAAAAATGTTCAAAATTACAAACAGATTCTACTTAACAACAAACCTACAGTCCCTGTCTTGTTTGCACCGCCTGTATACTGCTGTTCAGAGTATATAGGGACCTTTCCTTATTTTAATTTGGGTGCGGGGTTCCCCTTAATATCCATACAAGACCCAAAGGGCCTGGTAATGGACTGGGGGGTACCCATGCCGTTTGTCTCACTGATTTTCATCCATATTGCCATGACCCGACATGACATTAAACCCGCAAGCAGTTTTAAATGAGATTTTTTCCTTTAAAAATGACATTTGGTGCAGGGACTGTTCTAAACATGGGAAACACGCGTCACTTTACAGGCATACTATAGACACCCCCCAGGTACGATATTTAAAGGAATATTTCACTTTTTTTTTTTTACTTTAAGCATCATTAAAATCACTGCTCCCGAAAAAACGGCCATTTTTAAAAGTTTTTTTTGCATTGATACATGTCCCCTGGGGTAGGACCCGGGTCCCCAAACCCTTTTTAGGACAATACCATGCAAATTAGCCTTTAAAATGAGCACTTTTGATTTCGAACGTTCGAGTCCCATAGACGTCAATGGGGTTCTAACGTTCGTGCGAACTTGCGGTCCGTTCGCGGGTTCTGGTGCGAACCGAACCGGGGGGTGTTCGGCTCATCCCTACTAAGGAGTCCAAAACATGTTTTTCTATACAAAGCTCCCACTACCTCCAGGTATAGGGTGTGGCTATGGGGACATGTTGTGCCCCCTCTTACGCCAACCTGTACCTGGGGGAGTGGGAGAGGGAATTTTTGGCCAGTGAGGAGAATTCCACATATACACAGCATATCGTCATGTGGCAAAGATACATTGACAACTTGCTGTTGATATGGGATGGTCCTGAAAGCAAATTGGTGAGCTGTCTCAATCATATGAATCAGAATAACTTAAATCTCTTTTTTACAATGACGTATGATTTGCAAAAGATTGATTTTTTAGACATTAGTATTCTAAAGGACAAAGACGGTAAAATTACCAGCAAATTATTTAGAAAGGACACCGCTGGCAACACGCTGTTGTACACTGACAGTTTCCATCCCACGTCTTTGAAAAAAATCTATACCGTTCAGTCAAAACTTACGTATTAAAGTGTACTGCAACTGTACTACAGACATTGACTTCCAATTGGAGGCCGATGCTCTTACCACTAGACTCCTAGCTAGAGGATATACAAAAACTAGCCTACAAATAGCATTTAATCACATCAAAAACATTGAAAGACATGATCTTGCTTTCAATAAAAAGAACTAAAAGGGTAAAAAGAGTAGTATTGAGTACTATTAAATATTGAGTAATATATTCAAATGAACATGAGAAAATTAGGAAAATTCTCACAAAATACTGGTCAATTCTAACTGAGGATCCCACATTGTGGAGTCTAGTAACCAAAAGTCCACAAATTACATTCAAAAAGGCAGGCTCGATTGGTGAAAAATAGATAGTAAGAAGAGCACAGAAATGGGACTTTAAAGGTGCAAATGATTTAGAAATGATATCAAATATAGTATAAAAAGATTCTTTTATTTTGATAAACAAAATAAGAATTCATATATTTAAAAGAAGGGGAATACAGCAATGATGGACTTCCCAACATGTTTCGCCCATAGGAAGGGCTTCCTCAGGGGATGCTGGTCATGTGCAGCATACCATGCCATCTATCAAGAAACAGATAGTTTAAGTGTATTATAATAATTCATAAGTGCAAATCTTAGTCTCACAAATAACAATAATAACAATAATAATTCATATGCAACTGCGTTTCTCATGTCAGGATGTCACCGCTTACCTATATCTCCTAAACACAAAGGAGAAACCAATAACTGCCGGGATGACTGTTAGTTTGCTGCTATAATGCGCTAAAATGGCCGTAGATGGTAAAAAAGACCAGCTAAAAAACAAAACAGCAATAATAATGACCAAATGTGTTAAAAGGAAAGATGGAACATCCTTACAAACATCAAGGGGAGCAGGGTGCTTAAGTAAAGTTCACTTACAACAATAGATTCCGCAGCTGGCTAATGCCAGGGGCCACACACCTTCATGCCGTCAGATAGAGTATATCTGGTGAACATAGTAAAGCCATTTTAAATATAGCCTGCTGTGAACTGTCAGCAAGCAAAGATAAATACCTTCAATAAGCAAAGAATCATAATCACTGATATAGAGACAAAAAAAACACCATTTGAAAATGTCTGCAATTACCTGAATAGGAAGAAAAAAAATGCATGTGTCCCCTGGTTCCCACAACGTTTCCATGCTGCTGGAAGTGGCTTTAAATACCATCCATCCGGTGTGAACACCAGATGTGGATGTAAGGACTGCGCCACGCATGTGTGAGCCTTGTCGCAGAGGCTCACTCAACCACTACCACCAGGTCCTAAGGTCCAGATGGATAGGTGGGAGTAGCGCTCCCTCTGGTGGTAGAGGGAGGGGAATTCCTCCAGTCAAGGTGAAAGGAGAGAATTCAAGCAGACCAGGATACACACACATAGAGCGCAGTGGATCGGGTGTCCAACTGAAATTAAGGACACCCTGAACATCCATACAGTTACCCAAATGCGCTAGGTAGCTCAAGCAGACAATACAGCATAGAGACAGGATGGTCAGCTGGGTAAAAACACTTAAGGGTGCGGTGAGTGGCCAAAGACACAGAAACGCAGTTGCATTTACAAAACATATTTTTAATTCTAATAATAATATATAATAATCAGAAAAATAAATGTGATTACAGGAAAAACAATATATGTATATATATATATATATAGTGATTATATAAAAAAAATAAGAAACAACAATCTAATAATTGTGACAATCGATAGCCCATTCTTAATTTAGCAAATTATAAAATTATGCACATAGAAGAACTACTTTTCTATATTTAAAATATCTAAACATAAAAATTAGAAAAGTCTAAAAGGTCTATGGACCAGGGGAGGAGAATCATAGGGAGGGGGGATTATAATCCAAATGACGAAGACCAAAAAAGGAAACAGAGAGAGAAGGAGAAGGAAAGGGAAAGGAAAAGGGGGGAAGGGGAAGAAGGGGAAAAGGGAGGGGAGAAAAGGAGGAGGGGGAAGGGGGGTAAAAGAGGAAAAAAGGGGGGAAAAAAAGAGAAAGAAAGGAAAGAGGGGACGGACGCAATATACGTGAAATGACGTGGCCACGCAACCTCGGCCTATACCAACACCGCACTGCATCCGGTCCCACGGAAACAACATCCGGGGATCAGAACAGAACCTAGATAGACAAAATTCCAGTGGAACCCCCATCGGAAAGGGAAAAACATCCATACTTTAATGGAGAAAAGTGCCTCTGCCATTTATATACAATATATAACAGTAGCCATAAACTACCAAACACTATAAAAAATGTCATTTAAAGAAAAACCCAAAACGATAAATCACCTCATTCAAAATACATAACCCACTTTCTAAGGAGTCCAAAACATGTTTTTCTATACAAAAGCTCCCACTACCTCCAGGTATAGGGTGTGGCTATGGGGACATGTTGTGCCCCCTCTTACGCCAACCTGTACCTGGGGGAATGGGAGAGGGAATTTTTGGCCAGTGTGGAGAATTCCACATATACACAGCATATCGTCATGGGGCAAAGATACATTGACAACTTGCTGTTGATATGGGATGGTCCTTAAAGCAAATTGGTGAGCTGTCTCAATCATATGAATCAAAATAACTTAAATCTCTTTTTACAATGACGTATGATTTACAAAAGGTTGATTTTTTAGACATCAGTATGCTAAAGGACAAAGAGGGTAAAATTACCAGCAAATTATTTAGGAAGGACACTGCTGGCAACACACTGTTGTACAATGACAGTTTCCATCCAACGTCTTTGAAAAAATCTATACCCTTCAGTCAATACTTACGTATTAAACGCAACTGTACTACAGACATTGACTTCCAATTGGAGGCCGATGCTCTTACCACTAGACTCCTAGCTAGAGGCTATACAAAAACGAATACAACAAGGATCATCCTACGATATTTAAATGAACACGAGAAAATTAGGAAAATTCTCACAAAATACTGCTCAATTCTAACTGAGGATCCCACATTGGGGAGTCTAGTAACCAGAAGTCCACAAATTACATTAAAAAAGGCAGGCTCGATTGGTGAAAAACTTGTCCAAAGTGAATATAAATGGGAATCGAGGGGAGACCCTTGTAAGACCTGTGGAACCTTTCCATGTGGGTGTCAGGGAACCAACAGCAGGAGAAGGGGTCTAGGACCCAGCATCTCTACCAGCACTTATGTCAGGTAAAGGACTTTAGGACCCAGCATCTCTGGCAGGAGAAGGACTTTAGGACCCAGTATCTCTACTAGCAGGTCACATGGGCCTATATAAGGAAGTCTGCTAGTGTCTGCATTTGCTGGTTGATCTTTGGCTCCTCCAGTGTGTTATCTTCATGATACCCCTGTTCTTGTGTCTCAGCTTCAATGGCCAGTTCTCCTGCCATAGCCACACCTGCTGTGGGATTACTTACCTCCTCCGGAGCCCAGAGTCCCCACTCCTGAGTGCTTTTCAGGTGACCGCCGGAAATTCAGGGCCTTCAAAAACGCCTGTGAACTTTACTTTGCCCTGCAACCAAGGACTTTTTGTCTTGAGACCGTCAAGGTGGGTTTCATAATCTCACTCTTATGAGATGAGCCACAGTCCTGGGCTCATAACCTCCTTGAGCAAAAGAACTTAGTACTGGATGCAGTTGCCACCTTCTTCGAAGCAATGGCTACTCTATATGACGATTCACAGCAGACTTCTACTGCCGAGTCTGCCCTTCATGCCCTAGTACAAGGCAGACAACTGGTGCCGGATTATATTGTGAAGTTTCGCAAGTGGTCAGCTGATACCGGGTGGAATTATGCCGCCCTGAAATTCCAGTTCCGCCAGGGCTTATCCGAGACTCAAAAGGACGAGTTAGCTAGGATCGAGGCTCCCACGTCATTAGAGAATCTCATCCAAATCTCTATCCAACTAGACCAATGGCTTCGGGAGCGACGGTCTGAACGCACCCAGACCTTCCGACCCACATGGGTAATGCCAAAGGCTCCAGGAGCAACAATCCCAGTCTCTGTTCCCCAGCCTATCAATACTTCTGATGGGGAACCCATGCAAATTGGCTTACTCCACCCTCCTTTAACCTCTGAAGAGAGAGCACGCAGATGACAAGCTAACTTGTGTCTCCACTGTGGAGCTTCGGGCCACTACCTTCGCACTTGTCCTGTTCGCTCAAGTAAATCCAGCCTTCCATGCCCCTCGTACCTCCAGTTATCCGGGACTATATCCACTCATGTAATTCTCCCCATATCTCTGCAGGTGGCTGGAAAAGAAGTCAAGCTGCAGGCGATCGTTGACTCTGGAGCCTGTAGTTGTTTCTTGGACATCAACCTTGCCAAGAACTTGTGCATACCCCTTAAACTAAAGGATCAAAGACTTGATGTACATTTAGCAGATGGTACTGCTCCCAGCTCTGGACCTGTCACTCAGGAGACTATCCCTGTCCTTGAACCACAGATGCAGGCCATCAGGAATTACTCCACTTTGACGTCATCAGGTCTCCAATGTTCTCAGCCACCCTAGGGATACCCTAGCTGCGGGCCCACAACCCGCAAATCGACTGGCCCAAGGGAGAAATCAGCTTCTCATCTCCCTACTGTCTACAACACTGTTGCATCCCCACGCCTGTCAACTCTTTAGTGTGTCTCTCAGTTCAACCTGCACCAGATCCCTGTCATGCCGTCCATTAGGACTACCTTGATTTGCTTGATGTCTTTGACAAGAAAGTTGCTGATGTCCTGCCCCCACATCGGTCCTACGACTGCCCGATTGAGTTGCTATCCAGAGCAGAAGTACCCTTTGGGTATATCTTTCCTTTATGCGAGCTGGAGGCCCTCCGACAATATATAGATGAAAACCTAGCCAAAGGATTCATCCGCCCCTCCTCTTCGCCTGCTGGAGCTGGCATATTCTTCGTTGAGAAGAAGGATCATTCTCTCAGAACATGCATTGATTATTGGGACCTTAATAAAATCACCATTAAGAACAGATACCCACTCCTTCTCATTCCTGAGTTATTTCAAAGGTTCCAAACAGCCCGGGTTTTCACAAAGTTGGACTTACGGGGGGCCTACAACCTGGTTCGTATTAGGGAAGGTGATGAGTGGAAGACCGCCTTCCGAACACGCTTTGGGCACTTTGAGTACCTTGTGATGCCATTCGGGATATATAACGCCTCCGCGACATTCCAAAATTTTGTGAATGACATCTTCAGGGAATACCTTGACCTGTTCTTAATCGTCTATCTGGACGACATACTAATTTTCTCAGCTTCACTTGAACTTCATCGAGAGCACGTCAGAAAATTGTTAAAGACCTTAAGAACCCATGGCTTATATGCAAAGCAGAGAAGTGCGAGTTCGAGAAACAATCTATCCAGTTCTTGGGACTTATAATCTCCACGGAGGGGATCTCCATGGATCCTCAGAAGGTCTTGGCAACCTTCGAATAGCCTGCACCCTCAGACAGGAAAGTTGTTCAGAGGTTTGTGAGCTTTGCTAACTTTTATAGGAAATTCATTCGAAATTTCTCGACTATCATTGCCCCAATCACCCAGCTCACTCGCTTACACTCACGCTTCTCCTGGAACCAGGATTCTCAAATGGCCTTTGAACAGCTGAAGGCCCTCTTCACCTCTGCTCCCATGTTGCATCACCCAGACCCAGCTCTTCCCTTTGTCCTCGAGGTGGACGCATCCGAAGTAGCTAAGGGAGCTGTGCTCTCTCAGCGTCAGGGACCAAAGGCCCTGTTTCATCTAGTAGCCTTCTGCTCCAGGAAGCTATATCAGAGTAGAGAGAAACTATGATGTGGGTGACAGAGAACTCCTGGCAATTAAATTTGCCCTCGAAGAATGGAAGCACCTGCTGGAGGGTGCTAACCACCCAATTATGATTTTCACAGATCGATCACAAAAATCTGGAATATCTAAAATCTGCAAAAAGCCTAAGACCTCGACAAGCCAGATGGGCCTTATTCTTTTCTAGATTCAACTTTCACCTGACATACCGCCCGGGTTCCAAAAACGAGAAAGCCAATACCCTGTCCAGGATGTTCCCTGAATCTACTGAATGTGCTCCTCCAAGCACCATCTTATCTGCACAAAATTTCTTGCTAATTCAACCCAGCCAAAAGGCACCCATTGAACAAGCTTCTGCATCTTGCCCTGAATCTGAACATGACTCATTAAGGAGGCTGGATATATTACTTTGGCACCAGGACAAAATCTTCGTACCTCAGAAAGCAAGGTCTCAGGTTCTCAGCACATTCAACAGCCATCAACTTGCAGGGCACTTTGGGGCCCGTAAGACTAATGAGCTCATTCAGCGGTCCTTTTGGTGGCCTAACCTTTTCGGGACTGCAGATCCTATGTCAAGTCATGCACGCCATGTCTACATAGCAAAGGAGACAAAGCCAAAGCCTTGGGGGTTATTGAGACCCTTGCCTATCCCTAATCGCCCCTGGGAGATGATCTCTATGAATTTTATTGTTGACCTTCCTCCCTCTGAAAACTTCACGACCATCCTGGTTGTGGTTGACCGACTATCCAAGATGGCCCACTTCATACCAATGATTGGTACTCCCTCTGCAGCCGAAACGGCTCATACTTTTCTCAAGGAGATCATCAAACTTCACAGACTCCCAAAGAACATAGTTTCAGACTAGGGGGTGCAATTTACCTCCAGGTTTTGGAGAGCCCTTTGTAAAGCCTTGGAAATGGAACACTGCCTATCATCCGCCTATTATCCTGAAAGTAATGGGCAAACGTAACGTACAAATCAAACCCTGGAGCAATACCTGCTTTTTCAGCTTTTTCCCAAGATGACTGGGGATCCCTGCTCCCACTGGCAGAATTTGCCTATAATAACTCTGTCCATTCAGCTACGAACCAGTCCCCATTCTGGGCCAATTATGGATTCCACCCTGCTGCCCTGCCTGAAACTATGCCTGAAACTACTGTACCTGCCTTGCAGGACAGACTCATTTTCATACAAAACAATTATCAGGTCCTCAGGGAGTCAATACAGAAAGCCCAAGTGGATTACAAAAAACACTTATTTTCTTCCTGGGGATTTATCATCAATTTTTTTGCTTTTTTCCCCATAGCCCACAGTGCCCCTTCATGCCATCCAGGGCAGTTATATCTGGCAGTTTTTGGACGTGGACACCTGGTATCCACTTGGGGTAGGCCTTCAATGGCTGATATATGGCATCCATGTCATGCACTGTTTGAAAGACAAGCGGCCAGAAAACTTATTTAGAGATTCATCAATGCAGCCAACTTGATCGGGAGTAAACAAGGCTGCAAACTGTTGGTTGAAGTGGTTTACGAGGGGCTGAATTTTGTAGAGCCAATCGTATTCAGGGTCACCCCGAGGATGACAGAGTTTCAATGTCATTGAAATGCATGAACCACAAGATCTGCTCTTATCGTGTCCTGGTCATGCAAGTAGAGAACTCGGGCATATGGTGAATTGGGTCAGTGGACCAATATGATCGCAACCCACTTTTTTTAGTTATGCCCATGAGGAGGGATAGGCCCAGGAAGGTCTTAAATTCAGAGACCGTGATAGGTCTCCAATCTCTGGCAAGGGTCAACTGGGGATTAGTGGCGATGAATTGACCAGCATACAAATTGCTTTGGTCCACAATAGATCTTGTAATGGAAATTTGTAAGTTCTGTATATAATTGTATTGTATTTTGTATGTATTGCACACTGCCCTCACTGTGCAACAGCACTAATAATGTTTTCAGTAAATGTTTACATTCTTTCGAGTCCTGATTAGAATAAGCCTGCCTATGTAACGCCCCTTGTTATGATAAACCTAAAATTGTAATATTAATGTGATACCTACGTAATCATGTGCATAAAAACCTTCAATTGCGTCATAATAAAGCAGAACAGTAATTTGGAAAGATGCTGAGCGTATCTTTTGTGTCTGTTCCCTACTGCAGTAGTTATTATTAATTTGGAACCACTAATCAATATGAGGATAGGAGTTGCCTATCATCAATTCAACCGAGTCAGCATGGCGAGCCAGCCAGGAGGGGATTCCAGGTGACCCTGAGTATCCGAAACGAGGAGCTTGAGACGATTCGGGAATTTCTGATAATCAGCCGGCTGAGGTAAGCCTTTTGCTTACATTTGAGTTATCAGACTTCCTTGATCGGTAAGGCATTTTCGGGACAAAGGGTACCTATTTTACTCCCCTTAATTGAACTGTATTGATTGGTGGTTATATGTTATGTTGTCCCTGTCTACTGTCCATCGGAGTGTTATAGATAAGAAAGGGAATAATAGTGCTGTTCACAGGTATATGTAGTACATCTGCTAGATAAAGTAGTTTATAGGCAAGAGGGTATAGGCACAAGTAGAGAAGAGAGAAGACTGGCCAGTCATTACGGGCATTGAATTAAGTAAGGGAATGAAGGGTAAGAGACCCTCAAAAGTGCCCAGCGCAAGAGGAGCGCTACATATGAACCAAAGGTGCGGTTCCGCCTATACTGAGCCCCTAGATTAATGGTTAAAGTGGACAGTGATCCACAATGGGTAACTGGGTTACCACCAAGGTCCACAAGGACTAAGAATCATGCAGAGTAAACAGCTAGAGAAACAGCTATCTATGTGAGCAGGATGGATCAAGGGTGACATTAACACTAGACAGAAAGGGACATTTTCATGTTAAGTTGTGGGATGAATTTGGAGTCAGGCACTATAACTATTAGAGTCAGAAACAGAGAAATGAGAGGTGAAACAAAATACTTTATATGTTGTCAGAGAGAGAAGATGGGATGAGTACTCTGGCTGACCGTCTGATCATAGAAGCTAGATATAAAAGTTATCTGAACAAAAATAAAGAAAGTAGAATTTAGACAGGAAAATATTAATGAGAGTTAAAAGAAAGTGAGAGAATGATATGCATGTGTTGTGCACAAATGGGAAAAATGTAAGCGATTTTAGAGAGATATTGGTGTATGTGTGTGCGAATGCTGGGACCTTTAGTTCTATTGCTTGTGTGTGTCATGTACGCAGATGTGACCCCCTCCTTTGTGCTCTCCTGAAAGAAATGTGGCTGGGATGAGAGGTTAGTGATAAGCTGGAAGGACATCATGCCAATTCCAGTTTTTTTAGACAAAACATTTATAACAAAATGTGCCGGGTTAACGAATCTAATGGAAAATAATGTGATCACAATTATTTTGAATCTGTTTTCCAAACATGGTAAAATGAAGGTTACATTTAACCGTGTATTACACAAATTGAATATCCTTTGATAGTGGAAACAGTGCATTTAAAAAAGGGACATTAAGTAAAATTAAGTAGTAATGAGTATTAATTTCTAATATGAGTTTAACAATTTTATTAATAATATAGATATATTGAAACTGGTTTAGACAACCTTTGGTTGGAAATGAAATCCAGGTTATTGGGGAAATTTGTAATGAATGGGATTAGTTTAGATTAAGATAACAATTTTGTAATTTTACATTTATTCAATAAGCCCTTATTGAGAGAAAAAAAGATTAAGATGAGGTTGTTATTTTGAATAAAGCTGCCATAATATTTAACAAAGCCAAGATGGATGGAATACATAAGTTCTTCTATAAAAATGAAATTTTAAGGTTTTTGATAATAACTTGATGTGCGGTCCATGATGTAAGAGTAATATTAAATAAAATTTAAAAATAACAGTCCCATCACATCAAGTCCACACACCCTGTTAGGATAGATGCCATCTGCAGCCAGTTGTTTTATAGTTTTTGATGCTTTCTGGTCCATCATACAGATTCTTGGTCCTTTTGTTTTTATTTATTTTTATTTTTGAAATCCAAAGCAGAATGTGTGGATTGTGAAATTATGTGCCCCTTTTTCTTGTAAGTGCAGTGGTATAAGCAGAAGAATATTTTGGATTTATGGGCATCTCTCCATGACCGCAGGGTATTGTTATCATTTATTATAATATTGCCAGGAAAAAGTTGTCTTTTGAAACATGAAACTGGAGTTCTTACACAAATAGTGTGATAGAAAACAAGACATTGTAATATATTTATGCAAGCTGGACCCAGTAATGAAGGGTTCACCCCGATATATCAGAGCTGTAGCTTTTATGCAAAGGTGCTATTAGACAAAGTTAGATATTGTTTTGGTCAATGGTCCGACATTCTGTGCAGCAAATTTACAGCTAACTAAATTTTTGTCAAATGAAAGGTTTTTTGCTAACAATGAAAAATGTGGACATTTATTCAAAAGAAAGGAAAAACCACATGTGTTAAATTGATGGTGTAGGAAACAGCTGCTGTGAGCCCAGTGCGGGACACACTCCCTGAAGACCCAGATATTACATTTTTTGTAGATTTGAGTATGCAGTTTATCACCCAGAAGGATACTCTGTATTCAAAGTCATTGGATCCTTTTTCCCCAGCTCAAGAAGCAGAGCTCCATGTTTTAGCAAAGCCTGTGAGCTATAAAAAGAGTGTATATTTATATAGATAGTCGAGATATAGAGAGCTTTTGGTTCCATTTAAAGGGCCAGAAGTTTGTTTTTACTTCGGCAGGTAAACCAACCAAGCATGCCAAGTTAATTTGATCGGCTGTTTTCAGCCTTCCAGGTTCTTGCTGAGGTAGCCATATTAACTTTCACACATGGAAGCAGACCAGGTGACTAAGGATGCTGCATTTACAGCCCCGGACACTTGATGGGTCTGTGCAACTCACAGATTCCACCCTAGTTCTGGCCCAGTATAGCTGGGATTAATAATTCAACTTTAAGGACCCCAGAACGAGAAGAACAAGTGGTCCACAGGGGGCAACTTCTTATGAAACAGGACTTTGGAAAAGGTGATCATTTATGTCTGCCAGCCACTCTTTTCCCTTCAGCTTGACACATGGACCGTGTCATCAGTCACAAGCAGTTATGGCTGCCTTAGTAAATGAGCGTGGGATAGAGCCAGGGTTCACCACAGTTGTTTTTATAACACACCACTTCTTGTTTTACCTGTTACCAAAGGTGTTACCAAAAGCTGAACATCCCTCCCAGAGATTACATAAAACATATATCCAGATGCCCAAGTCAGGATCTTACGAGTATGCATTTTGTCTGTATGGACATGTTTTTTGGATGTCCAGTGGCAAATGCTACTGCAAAGGCCACAGTAAAAAGTGTTATCAGAAGTAGTTTGTAAGTACAGAGTGCCAGGGAGTACAGAGAGTAACAGAGGAAATCATTTTTTATAGGAGAGTCCTTACTAGAAGTTTTGAGGTTTTATTTTTACACCCCCTACTGTCTACAATGTATCAGACAAAGTAGACTAAGAAACTAGAAAACTTTTGCCTGAATGTTTTCTTCTATTTTATGAAGCCTCTAAGGGGGATGTTGGACTCTCTCCCTATGGGATTTGGTTTGGGAGTGTGTTACTCACTTGCTTATATTTTGTCTCAGCAGCTGAAGTCCTTCATTCGGATCTCACAGGGAATGTTGCTGATCTTTTAAGGTTTTTTGACAAACTCATTTATGTGTTTTCTCCCCAATTCCAGATCCTAAAAGTTTGGAAGGATCTAAAACTAAAGCCAGGTGACTTGTGGATTGTTAAGAGACATTTATATATAAGGAAAAGTTTGGAGACTCAATACAGCATCTATTTCATGTACAGTTTTTGCAAAACGTGAAGAAAAAGTCACCTGGATCCACACCAGACACTGCAAAAATGACTTAATTAAAGAAATCTCTGTGTTTGATTTGTTTCCCTCTTGTGATCACAGTCTAGGGTACTTTTTTATTCAATTACTTTAATTGTAAGGGATATATATATATATTTGAAAAGTAGTTCAGCCAAGTTGAAGTCATATTTGTCTTTTGTGCGTCTTCCATTTCATGTAGAATTGTCTGTGTTTACATATGCTGATAAGTCAGCATGTCCACAATTCAGCTAGAAGGCCATTCTGGCCACAGGAGTGTACAGCCAGTACTCTGTAAATATGTCTTATCAATCATTTGTTTTTCACAATGAAAAGTCATTTTGGTAATGAAAAAGTTGCTTAGCTATTATTTTCTCCACAATGGAGTTTTTGCTTCTTTGGCCAGGACTACCTCCACCTAAGCGTGTGCAGGTTCCAGGTTAAAGGTGATAGCAGGTATGGTTAGTGATCAAAATATTGATCAAAAGAGGGGAGACTGTAATGGAAATTTGTAAGTTCTGTATATAATTGTATTGTATTTTGTATGTATTGCACACTGCCCTCACTGTGCAACAGCACTAATAATGTTTTCAGTAAATGTTTACATTCTTTCGAGTCCTGATTAGAATAAGCCTGCCTATGTAACGCCCCTTGTTATGATAAACCTACAATTGTAATATTAATGTGATACCTACGTAATCATGTGCATAAAAACCTTCAATTGCGTCATAATAAAGCAGAACAGTAATTTGGAAAGATGCTGTGCGTATCTTTTGTGTCTGTTCCCTACTGCAGTAGTTATTATTAATTTGGAACCACTAATCAATATGAGGATAGGAGTTGCCTATCATCAATTCAACCGAGTCAATCTTTAGAGATCTTCCGTGAAAAACAGCAAATAAAGATCAAGTGACGTAAAATGAACTGTTTCCATCTGAATCCTGGGTTGGCCAGTGAATGGGGGAAGTACAGGTGCTGCAGAAGTGGTGGGTTCCCAATTCAGATTGGCAAATGCAGCAGGAAGGGCACTATGGCCTCGATGGGCCTGTCTTTGTTTTCTTGGTGGCAGCGGGACGTTACTTGTGCTAGCCACCTCACCAGCTTGAACTGCACTTATGGGACTCGCCACATCACCACGTGATACTGCAGTGCTGGATGTACGACCAGGATGTACTAGGCCGCTGGTGCTTGCCAGTTGACCAGAAGGATGAGCGGCACTAGTACTGGCTCTCTGTTCCATATGAGAGCCCTGCAGTTCTTGCACCTCAACAACAGCAAAAGAACAGGGTCGGGTACACCTGACCTTGAGGATGAAAAAACATTCTGGACAGCCGCACTCCAAAAATTTGCCTTTATTCGTAGAAAATATGATCAAAAATACATGCCACAGCAGAACGGACAGAAGAGTTGAACGCATTTCACACTATCAAATAGTGCTTAAACATAGCTACACCCGACGCCTGACCTTGGCAGGGACCATTACTCCATCGTCAGGGCTATCTGTCAGGGTGCCGCTGCTGTCTACAGGATCGTATTCTGAGCCTGAATCTGACAGATGGGTGACTTCCTCTTCACTCTCATCTGTCATGCTCAGAAACGAGTAGGCCTCTTCTCTACCTTCAATTGGACATTGTGGCCTCTAAATTTACTGGTACAACTAGTGAGACTCACAGGAAAAAAGAGCACCTGACTGTCAGTGACTGCTTCAAACGCTACCAAAAAAACTGTTAGAGTTCGCAGGGATCAGGCCTGACTCTACGAATGCTGCAGTTATGCGTTTAGTGTTTGGTAAGTGACAGTGATCAATTGATACTGCACTTGGGTGGGTTGGGCTGGGCAGAGGGGCAAAACGCAGGTGCTAGCAGGTATCTGGGCTGATCCCGCTAACACTGAGTTTTTGGGAACCCTAAACTACTGGGGACGTTAGTATAGATCTGACCAAATCAGATATTGATCCGTTAAGACACTATACTACTAAGGGAGGTGTATGGTGCATGCGTGGGTGTTAGCACTACTAGCACTAAACTGACGCTGCCTGGGGCGACGCAGACGATAACTGACGCTAAAACGTAACTGATATCACCCGCTGGGTGATCAGGGGGTTATACCTTTATTTAGGTAATACTGTATATGGCGGGTAGCCTGACGTTATAAAAAAATAGCTAACTAATCAGCGTCACCCGTAACACTAATACGGTGATCACTGGTGACAGGGGGTGATCAAGGTGTTAAACCTTTATTAGGGGGTGTTAGGGGGTACCCTAAAGCTACCTGGGCCTACCACTAACTGCCCTAACACTGATTATTGTCACAAATGACACCAGTACAGTGATCAGTGAAAAATCTGACAACTGCACTGGGTGACACTGTGACAGGGAGTGAAGGGGTTAACAGGGGGGGTGATCGGGGGGTGACAAGTGTGCCTACGTGTACTGGTGTTAGTGTAATGTTGGTGTAACTTACTGTGAGATGTTCTCTCTCCTCTCTCTGGAACGAAAAGAGTTCCACGAGGGGAGATAACATCACTTCCCCTGCCTTTGTTTACACTTACAGGCAGGGGAAGGATTTCATTCGCCAGAACCGATCAGCAGTTTCAGGCCATAAATAATTGGCCTGGACCGGGAGGTTGATGGGTTCTGAAACAAATCCGATGGTTGCGAGCATGGTGGGGGCATGAGCGCCCCCCTGTACAGGTACGGGATTTCGTGCAGGGATGCCCTTGTGCCGCAGTAAATGTATACGACACGGTTGGCAAGTGGTTAGGATAGTTTACAAGGGTGATGAATACAAACCTGTAAGAATTCAGAGAAACATCTAGTGACAGACAGGCTTGTGCTAAAAAACAATACATTCAATGTACAGAGACATTTGTTGAAGACATGGGGACAAACAACTTGCAACCAGAAAAATTTTCCCCATTTAGAATCTTGTTAACACCCTGAGTATACAGAGACTCTGAAAGAGTGTGCATGTTCCTGAGGCCCCACCAAAAGCACTACCATGACACATTGGGGGGTTATTTACCAAAGGCAAATCCACTTTGCACTACAAGTGCAAAGTGCACTTGAAATTGCACTGAAAGTACACTTGGAAGTGCAGTCGCTGTAGATCATTAGATCAGCATTTTAGCTTGCACATAATTGGATGATAAAATCAGCAGAGCTTCCCCTCATTTCAGATCTACCCCTCAGATTTACAGCGACTGCACTTCCAAGTGCACTTTGCACTTGTAGTTTGCACTTGTATAGCAAAGTGGATTTACCTTTCGTAAATAACACCCATTGGCTAACATGGAGGGGAGTTTCCAGGCAGAAAAAATTAGAGATCAAGAGAGCTCAAAAGCCTGAGAACCTGAGATGCAGTGTGCAGCAGCTGACTGGTGAAATAGTTAACGAAAATGACACTGCAATGAGAAATCATTTCTTGGAAGGACTCCATTAGAGTATGAATGTGGGAGAGGGAGACTTGCCAGAACACCCTCACAGCACGTGTGTGAATTCATAAGTATTTCAAGCTATTGTAATGGCACTGAGTGAATGGGAAATTATTAAAGCAGCAACCACTCTGATCAATATGCAATCAACCTGCTTCAGTTTTCACTGTGACATCTTGTTTTCCCAGCAGTTTATGCTGTAATAGGTGACGCACAGACTAGAGGAAGGAAACGTGTTGCTTACATTTCAATAACAGAGTTAGACTATCTTTGGTGTCATCAATCAAATGCATATTGTATGTGACATTTATCAAAGCGGTCATATAGGTCAGTTTTCATCAGAATGAAATTATTAACTTACTCACACATAGCTTAATTGCCTTTGCGAAGCTGTTGAAACTGTTAAATACAGCTAAATAACTATTTTTACCCCTCACATGCGCAGCTCAGTGTACATTTTGTAGGGAATTGCAGATTGGCAGGTGTATTTTATTGTACACATAGTTAAAAAAGTCCTTAGTCCATATAGAAAAAGTTCCAATACTCAAAGCAGAGCTCCAATCAAATAAATGAAATATGACCAGCATTCACATGTAAACACATATGAGAAATCAATAGGATGTTGATAGGTGATGGGACAGTTCAATTGATAAGTGAAGGATTCCACATCATAATTTATAAACGTATACCGTCCACACCACGTGAAACACACTCCCCTAGGGGTTTACACTCACCAAAGAGATGTAATTCAAAAGCCTTGTGTGCTGCCCCAACGGGGCATAGAATTTATATAGATTGTTCCTTAACCATTTTCTATGGACGTTTTATATTTAGTTCACATGCAGCCATCTAGTAAACTTTTGTGGTAATGCACTTGTTTTCTTATGTTCTTTTTCCCTTATGTTATGACACACTTTCCTTTGTATGTAATCTCTCTCTTCCTTAGACTGTACTTCCTGTGTCATGGATGCAGCTAACAGGCCACATGTAGCAGGGCACATGTATTCTGCATAGTAAGCTACAGACAATATCATATTTTGACTGCATAAATATAACAACCTATTCGTCTGTTTGCATCTTGTCATCTGCTGTAACCTGATGTTCAGAATAAAGGCACTTTTGTGGATGGAATTGGTATTTGGTGAGTTCAAGCTATCTGATGAGGATTGTCCTCCGTGATTATATCTTCTACAGGCCAGGCATAGAGGTCTCCCAAGAGATAAATCGTTTCACAACAGTCGAAGTCAGAATACCTTGAACGTACCATGTGTCTCCCGTCCGGTTATCTCAAACATCTCATTGCCCAGGGTGGTTTAGTCATGAAAAAAAGGCTCCACATAGCATGATGCCATTTTAAAAGTTTATTCAAGACGACCACCCCCTTAAAAAACACACTTATGCCCCGTACACACGTTCGGACTTTGTTCAGACATTCCGACAACAAAATCCTAGGATTTTTTCCGACGGATGTTGGCTCAAACTTGTCTTGCATACACATGGTCACACAAAGTTGTCGGACAATCCGATCATTCTGAACGCGGTAACGTAAAACACGTACGTCGGGACTATATATGGGGCAGTGGCCAATAGCTTTCATCTCTTTATTTATTCTGGGCATGCGTGGCACTTTGTGCGTCGGATTTGTGTACATACGATCGGAATTTCCGACAATGGATTTTGTTGTCGGAAAATTTTATCTCCTGCTCTCCAACTTTGTGTGTCGGAAAAACCGATGGAAAATGTCCGATGGAGCCCACACACGGTCGGAATTTCCGACAACACGCTCCGATCGGACATTTTTCATTGGAAAATCCGACCATGTGTACAGGGCATAACACAACATAAATTGTAACAGGCATTTTGTTGAAAAAACAAACTGTTTGTTATCACCAATCAGACAGGGACAGGGCGCAGACATCATGGCTCTGTCCTGAGTGGCTCTGTCACGAGTGATGCGCAGTTTCACCGCCGCAGTTATCAATTCTGATCATTTCTGTTGGCAAAATGTAGATTGTCTAGGGATATTTTTAGACCCTCGATAAGTCTGCATAAGATGTACCTTACAATCCCCACAGGCCTGTGAGATTAGCCCATTGAGACAATGATAAAAAACTGCAAAGTTTCGGCAAGCAAATCTAATCTTTATTCTTTGGTGTGAATATTTAAAGGGGGCTTTCAGAAATTACCGCCCCTTGACCGCGTCATACAAATTATCCAATAAAATACAGAAACATTTTATGACAAAAGTGAAACTAATTATTTTTAAGATATCACGTGCTTTACAGGAAACGAAACACAAAAGATAACAGGGATGTGAGAAACAAACTAGATTACATTACACTCCTAGTAATATGTGAAATAGAGTACAGGGAAAAACACAAGATGGAAACTAAGTTATAAAATGAATGTGGTTAAGCTAAATATCCCTTCAATGTCTTCTCTGCTTTTTCACAGGTAAATGTCTATCCATGTTGTGTTACACTATGTGATTTATTATGCTCTGTGTCTTTAAGATTTGTTCCCTCTGTCTATCTGAACTCTTTCTCTCACCGTAGTTCTGTATATTCTCCTCCCCTTCCTCTCTCTGATTCATTGTGCACAGTATACCTCATTGCTGTAACATCTTACATGTGGCTTACAACTGCAACGTTTTTCTACCTATGAATATCCATCATTAAACGGAACATTCGAGAGGATTCATCGTCTGTCTTTCCATACAGTGAGTTATTCATTGAGTTAAGCTGCCTGAATTGATGCAAGGGATAAATAGATCACCAGGTCATGTAAGCTCTATGTGAAGCTGAAGATAACATTTATAGCCTTGTAGTTGAGTCAGAACAGTAGAAAAACGAAGTTTCACAGCCTAATTACAAGATTTCTGCATACAGTACTGTTACAGACAAGATTTACTGCCCTCATTGCAAGAAAGAATG
This sequence comes from Lithobates clamitans, assembly GCA_037952925.1. Classification (NCBI taxonomy): domain Eukaryota; kingdom Metazoa; phylum Chordata; class Amphibia; order Anura; family Ranidae; genus Lithobates; species Lithobates clamitans. The sequence continues at coordinate 6,902,713 of JBBGZY010000911.1, read as the reverse complement.
AGACAGCAGCACATGGAATCTTCATAACCTCAGACCAGGCTGCAGGGTGTCATATTACAGCACACAGATCCTTCCTGCTTATCACTGAGACATTCTCTGCCTGTGTCAGCCATGAGTCACCACAGCTCTCAATGTGAATATACAGCCACTCCAACACAAGACACTGAGCCAACTGACTTACCCAAACGCTCAGTCAAACCCACCTGGAAAGTGATGGAGAATTATGAAGCCTTAAGAACTGAATTGTTTAATAGCTTGAAACTAATTTGGGACAGGATTGCCTTTGAATCAAATACAGTGTCTGTTGAAGGTGAATTACTGACACTACAGGGCGCCATTAAACAACTCTCTATCTCTTATGAGCTCTATCAGCTTACCAGTGACAAGTTCATTAATGTCTTACAAAATATGAACACAGAACTTTCACTCGAGGAATTAAAGAATTTCAAGGCTCTTAATCTGGAAAGAGACAGTCTTATCCAGCAAACCAAATTAAAGGCAGAAGCAAAGTTAAAGCTGATACAGGACACTGCATCTCACAGATCTGTTTCCACCAGACATTCTAAAAGGTCTTCTAGAAGTCATAGTTCAAGATACTCAACACTCAGTGAGCGACTTATTAGTGCCCGCGCTGAAGCGGAAGCCAGCAAGGTGCAGGTCGCATATGCAGAAAAGAGAGCAGAATTGGAAGCTCAAACAGCACGTCAAAGAGCAGAGTTGGAAACGGAGTCAGTGCTTCAGACCGCACGTCAAAGAGCAGAGTTGGAAGCTCACACCGCACGTCAAAGAGCAGAGTTGGAAGCTCACACAGCACGTCAAAGAGCAACTATAGAAATCTTAAATGAACAGTGTAAACATGACGCAGCTATGGCAAGGCTAAGAGTTTTAGAACAAGCTATCAGTGCAGACGAAGGTGCAAGTGAGAAAGACAGCATCAACCTAAACATAGCAGATATGGAAGATCCCCTCAAACGCACTAAAGACTATGTCCTAAGCCACTGCAGTATACACTCCATTGTCTCCAATGCTCCTGGCAACTTAGAAACTCCTTCACAGCTCCAAGTTAAAGAGGTTCCAGCAACTTCCTGCATGCAAAATCACTCCAATGCATTTCCTGCCTGCCTACCTAACGTTCCTTCTTATGTCACAGAGCATCAGAGCAAGCTGCAAGCAAGTCATCAATTTCCTGTCATCGGTACAGCATTGAATCAACGTACCATTGGAACAACCGACTTCAAGCAAGCAACTCACCTGAATGCATCTGCTGCACCATATTTACCTGTGTCCTTTAACAATAATGTCAAAGATAGTGGAATCAGCACCGTTCAGCCAACAGCATCTTACATAAAGGAAGAGACAACTGAGACATCAGAGTTTGTGAGGTACATACTTCGCAGAGAGCTCACAAAGACTGGTCTTACAAGTTTTGATGACCAACCTGAGAACTACAGAAGTTGGAAATGTGCTTTCAGAACTGCAATCAGCGATCTTGGCATTACAGCGGCTCAAGAATTGGATCTCCTGATTAGATGGCTTGGTCCTCTATCTGCTGCACGTGTTAAGCCATTAAGATCAGTTTTCATGGACAATCCTACAGCAGGCCTCACAGCTGCATGGGAGCGACTAGAGCAAAGTTATGGCAGTCCAGAAGCTATAGAAAATGCCTTGTTCATGCGCCTGGAAACTTTCCCAAAGATATCTGGTAAGGACAACAAGGAGTTCCAGAGACTGAGTGACCTTCTCCTTGAGCTTCAGCTAGCCAAGGCAGACCCAAAACTACCTGGACTCAGTTACCTTGACACTGCAAGAGGGGTAAACCCAATTGTCTCCAAGCTCCCGTATGGTGTACAAGAGAAATGGTCTGCACTAGGATCATCATACAAAAAAGAGAACAAGGTTTCCTTCCCACCATTCTCTTTCTTCTGCAACTTCATCAGGAGAATCGCAGAGACCAAGAATGATCCAAGTTTTTCCTACGGTGAGTACAGTCTCTTCTCACCATTTCCTAAGAGTACCAGTCTTCAGGGCAACTATAGAAGCCGTAGAGGCCCAGTATCCGTGAAAAAGACTGACATCCTTCCCACTCCTACCACAGTTGTTGCCACGGACAGACAGAGTAGGAAGATTGAAAACCCTAACAGAGAGTGTCCCATTCACAAGAAGCCACACCCCCTCAAAAAATGTATCGGCTTTAGGAAAAAGCCTCTTGAAGAGCGTAAGGAGCTTTTAAAGACATTTAGGGTATGTTTCAGGTGCTGTGCTTCCACCAAACATTTTGCAAGGGACTGTAATGTATCCATCAAGTGCATAGAGTGTGGCTCCGAAGAGCATGTGCAAGCCCTACATCCGCTTGAGCCCAGCTCTGCACAACCTGCTAACTCTCCTCCCAGGTTAACGCATGGCGGGGAGAATACAGACCAAGTGCCTAATTCTACCATCATTTCTTCATCCTGCACTGAAGTTTGTGGAGAAGACCGCTGCGATAAGTCCTGTGCTAAAATATGCTTGGTGAACATATACCACAAGGACCAACCAGAAAAGACTCTAAAGGCCTATGCTATCTTAGACGATCAGAGCAATAGATCGCTTGCAAAATCAGAACTGTTTAATCTATTTGAAATAAAAGGCGAAGCTCATCCTTACACCTTGGGTACCTGTAGTGGAACTACAGAGGTTTCTGGAAGAAGGGCTCATGGACTCATGGTATCTTCTCTCAAAGGTAACTTGCAATTACCTCTACCTACTCTTGTCGAGTGCAACCTGATACCCGCTAACAGGGAAGAAATCCCTACTCCAGCTGCTGCTTTCCATCACCCTCACCTGAAGGTAATAGCAAATGAGATACCGCCGCTTGACAAAGATGCTCAGATCCTTCTTCTTTTAGGAAGAGACATTCTAAGAGTTCACAAGGTACACAAACAAGTCAGTGGACCCCCAGATGCCCCATTTACTCAGCGAATGGATCTAGGGTGGGTCATCATAGGCAACGTCTGTATAGGCAAAATGAAGAGACCTACCAACATTTCGTCATTCAAGACAAATGTTCTGCCAAATGGCCGAAACACTTACTTTGAGCCATGCCCACATCACTACTGGGTGAAAGAGAAGATAGCCAGCCATGGATGGCAACATGGTATCTCAGGTAACACAAGCCCTTTCTCCTGCCACGATGACGACTTTGGCTCTACAGTGTTTAATACAACCAGTCAAGATGACATACTGGCTCCTTCAATGGAAGACAAAGAATTCATCAAGGTAATGGACAATGAGTTCTTTCAAGACGACTCCAATAACTGGGTAGCACCCTTACCTTTTCGTCTCCCAAGAGAGAGACTGCCCAACAACTTGCAACAGGCCATCAGTAGATTCTCCTCCTTAAAACGAAACTTAAGCAGGAAACCAGAGATGCAAAGACACTTTGTCGACTTTATGCAAAATATATTTGACAGAGATCATGCAGAGCCTGCACCCCCACTAAAGGAGGGAGAAGAATGCTGGTACCTTCCATCCTTTGGCGTGTATTACCCACGTAAACCAGACCAAATCAGAGTTGTCTTTGATTCCAGTGCTCAGCATGAAGGTGTTTCTCTCAACAACATGCTCCTTACAGGGCCTAACTTGAACAACAGTCTAATAGGAGTCTTGATTCGCTTCAGACAAGAACCTGTAGCAGTTATGGCAGACATTCAACAGATGTTTCACTGGTTCATTGTCAGAGAAGACAACAGAAACTACCTCAGGTTTCTATGGCACAAAGACAATGACATCCACAAGGAAGTTATAGACTTTCGAATGAAGGTACATGTCTTTGGTAACAGTCCTTCTCCTGCAGTGGCAACTTATGGGCTAAGGAGAACAGCTCAGACTGGAGAAGAAGAATATGGATCTGATGCTCGTCAGTTTGTTGAAAGAAACTTCTACGTTGATGACGCACTCAAGTCTTTTCCAACCGCTAAAGAAGCGATTGATCTCCTCACCAGAACAAAGGAGATGCTGGCTACAGTAAACCTTAGACTGCACAAGATTATATCCAACAGCCAGGAACTTATGAATGCCTTTCACTCTGAGGACTATGCCACCAGTCTAAAAAACCTTGATTTGGGTACAGATGTGCCTCCTGTACAGCGAAGTCTGGGTTTGTTGTGGAACATCGAACAAGACACATTCACCTTCCAAGTGTCAACTTGTGACAAACCCTTCACTAAGAGAGGAGTCCTGTCGGTGGTGAATAGCATCTATGACCCACTCGGTTTCCTTGCTCCAGTTACCATTCAAGGTAAAATTCTGCTAAGACAGTTATCTACTGAGAACATAGACTGGGATACTCCCTTACCTAGTGAGAATCAACACAAGTGGGAAAGGTGGAGACATTCTTTGAAGTCACTAGAAAAACTTCAGATTTCCCGTTGCTATGTTCCAGGTTCTATTTCAACTGTTTACCGGAGGGAAATTCATATTTTCTCTGATGCATCAATTGAAGCTATTGCTACTGTAGCCTATTTGAAGATCTCTGAAATGAATGGGGAATCACACTGTAGTTTTGTCCTAGGCAAGGCAAAACTCACTCCCAAACCTGCACATACCATACCAAGACTTGAACTTTGTGCAGCCGTGCTAGCAGTAGAAATTGCCGAAGTCATACGAAGTGAAATGGACACTAGAATTGATTCTTTCACCTTCTATACAGACAGTAAGGTAATACTTGGTTACATATACAACCAAACAAAACAGTTTCATGTGTATGTCAGCAACAGGGTTGAACGTATTAAAAGATTCTCCCTACCAAGTCAATGGCATTACGTTCCCACTGAACTCAATCCAGCTGACTGTGGGACCAGAGCCGTGTCATCTGATGTTCTTCAGGACAGCTTATGGCTGTCACCTCCAAGGTTTTTGTATGAGGACTCCTACTCACCCCCTACTGACAACACCTATGGGTTAGTAAGTCCTGAAGATGATAAGGAAATAAGAACTGTGAACATCTCACTCCACACTTCTGTAAATATAAAACAGAAGCTGCGGCCACACCGCTTTGAACGTTTTTCCACCTGGTCATCTGCTGTAAGAGCCATCGCTCGCCTAATTCATATTGCTCGCAGCTTTAGGAAGAACCCTGCGGCAGAGTGTCGTGGTTGGCACAGCTGTTCTGGACACTTTACAGCAGCAGATATTTCACACGCAGAAGAGGTAATAATCCGTTGTGTGCAACAAGAGGTGTATCAGGAGGAATTCGAGAGAATCAGAAATGGAACTGAATTGTCTAAAAACAGTTCTCTCTTCAATCTAAATCCTGTAGTTGACGCCAATCAGCTGCTGAGAGTTGGTGGCCGTATAACTAAATCTGATTTATGCAGCAAAGAAAAGAATCCAATAATCATACCAGGTCAACATCATGTTACTACCCTTCTGGTTCGCCATCACCATGAACTGGTACATCATCAAGGACGTCAGTTTACAGAAGGTGCCATTAGGTCAGCTGGCTTGTGGATTATTGGTATGAAAAGGTGTGTCTCCTCCTTGCTTTTCAGGTGCGTCAAGTGCCACAAGTTAAGAGGAAAACATCAACAGCAACAAATGGCAAATCTTCCAGCTGATCGCCTAAGTACAGATCCACCCTTCACCTATGTTGGAGTAGATGTTTTCGGCCCATGGTCCGTCATCACTCGAAGAACTCGTGGTGGTGCTGCCAATAGTAAAAGGTGGGCTGTATTGTTTACCTGTCTCAGCATCCGAGCAATACACATAGAAGTAATCGAGTCTATGGATTCTTCTTCCTTCATCTGCGCTCTACAAAGATTCTTTTCTATCAGAGGGCCAGTTAAGCAGCTGAGATCTGACTGTGGTACCAACTTCGTTGGAGCATGTAAAGAGCTACAATTGGACAATTTCCTGGCCAATAATGGATGTACTTGGTCGTTTAATCCTCCACATTCTTCACATATGGGAGGATCTTGGGAGCGAATGATTGGAGTAGCACGAAGAATTCTCGACATGTTGCAGACTCACAAGTCTTTACCACTAACCCATGATACTTTGTCTACCTTTCTCGCTGAAGTGTGTGCTATAGTGAACGCAAGACCTTTAGTGCCGGTATCTTCAGATCCTGATGCTCCAGTGATCCTTACTCCAGCTTCACTCCTTACTCAAAAGATTGGGATTGCTGTAATATCTTCAAGTGAGATTGAACCCAAGGATATCTACAGGCGTCAATGGAAGCAGGTGCAGCATCTCGCCAATGTGTTTTGGCATCGCTGGAGGAAGGAGTATCTTCATCACCTTCAAGGTCGTAACAAATGGCAAACATCTAAGCCTAATCTTAAGGTTGGAGATCTCATCCTTCTAAAAGACAAGGAAGTTTGTCGGAATGAGTGGCCTATAGGGATGAGCTTCGTGTTCGAGTCGAACCCATGTTCGACTCGAACATCGGCTGTTCGGTCGTTCGCCGAATTGCGAACGATATGGGCCGTTCGCGCCAAATTCGTGTGGCGCGTCACGGCCCATAATTCACTGCGGCATCGCAGTGCATTGCTGGCTGATTATTGGCCAAGCATGCACTATGACCCGCATGCTTGGCCAATCACAGCGCCGTCAGTAGAGAGAGCTGTAATTGGCCAAAGCCAGGGTGGCTTTGGCCAATTATGGCTCAGGGGATTTAGTACACACCCCACACTATATAAGGCCGCCTGCACGGCGGCCCTGTGTAGTGTGTGTTCCGGTGTGCTGAGAGATAGAGAGAGAGAGAGACAGTGTCATTTGATTTGAGTTAGATAGATTAGGCAGAACAGTCAGTCAGTTAGCTGCACTTACAGTGTATTGTGTATATATATGCATCCCAGGTGTTGCATATATATATATACACTGTATTCAGTTTAGCTAGATCCGTTCCTGTTATCTTCTATCTAGACTATTTACATTTAGTGCAGTGTGTCCTGCTCACAGTGTTCAGCTAGATCCGTTCCTGCTATTTACATTCAGTGCAGTGCGTCCTGCTCACAGTGTTCAGCTAGATCCGTTCCTGGTATTTACATTTAGTGCAGTGCGTCCTGCTCACAGTGTTCAGCTAGATCCGTTCCTGCTATTTACATTCAGTGCAGTGCGTCCTGCTCACAGTGTTCAGCTAGATCCGTTCCTGGTATTTACATTTAGTGCAGTGCGTCCTGCTCACAGTGTTCAGCTAGATCCGTTCCTGCTATTTACATTCAGTGCAGTGCGTCCTGCTCACAGTGTTCAGCTAGATCCGTTCCTGGTATTTACATTTAGTGCAGTGCGTCCTGCTCACAGTGTTCAGCTAGATCCGTTCCTGCTATTTACATTCAGTGCAGTGCGTCCTGCTCACAGTGTTCAGCTAGATCCGTTCCTGCTATTTACATTCAGTGCAGTGCGTCCTGCTCACAGTGTTCAGCTAGATCCGTTCCTGGTATTTACATTTAGTGCAGTGCGTCCTGCTCACAGTGTTCAGCTAGATCCGTTCCTGCTATTTACATTCAGTGCAGTGCGTCCTGCTCACAGTGTTCAGCTAGATCCGTTCCTGGTATTTACATTTAGTGCAGTGCGTCCTGCTCACAGTGTTCAGCTAGATCCGTTCCTGCTATTTACATTCAGTGCAGTGCGTCCTGCTCACAGTGTTCAGCTAGATCCGTTCCTGCTATTTACATTCAGTGCAGTGCGCCCTGCTCACAGTGTTCAGCTAGATCCGTTCCTGGTATTTACATTTAGTGCAGTGTGTCCTGCTCACAGTGTTCAGCTAGATCCGTTCCTGCTATTTACATTCAGTGCAGTGCGTCCTGCTCACAGTGTTCAGCTAGATCCGTTCCTGGTATTTACATTTAGTGCAGTGCGTCCTGCTCACAGTGTTCAGCTACATCCGTTCCTGCTATTTACATTCAGTGCAGTGCGTCCTGCTCACAGTGTTCAGCTAGATCCGTTCCTGCTATTTACATTCAGTGCAGTGCGTCCTGCTCACAGTGTTCAGCTAGATCCGTTCCTGGTATTTACATTTAGTGCAGTGCGTCCTGCTCACAGTGTTCAGCTAGATCCGTTCCTGCTATTTACATTCAGTGCAGTGCGTCCTGCTCACAGTGTTCAGCTAGATCCGTTCCTGCTATTTACATTCAGTGCAGTGCGTCCTGCTCACAGTGTTCAGCTAGATCCGTTCCTGCTATTTACATTCAGTGCAGTGCGTCCTGCTCACAGTGTTCAGCTAGATCCGTTCCTGCTATTTACATTCAGTGCAGTGCGTCCTGCTCACAGTGTTCAGCTAGATCCGTTCCTGCTATTTACATTCAGTGCAGTGCGTCCTGCTCACAGTGTTCAGCTAGATCCGTTCCTGGTATTTACATTTAGTGCAGTGCGTCCTGCTCACAGTGTTCAGCTAGATCCGTTCCTGCTATTTACATTCAGTGCAGTGCGTCCTGCTCACAGTGTTCAGCTAGATCCGTTCCTGCTATATACATTTAGTGCAGTACGTCCTGCTCACAGTGTTCAGCTAGATCCGTTCCTGTTATCTTCCTACTGACAGGCAGGCTTGTCTGGTTACAGTATATAAAGCTACCTGAAGAAAATTACAGGTGTTCTTTTTGATCCTATTAGTACCACGGTCAGGCAGCTAGACTATTTACATTTAGTACAGTGTGTCCTGCTCACAGTGTTCAGCTAGATCCGTTCCTGTTATCTTCCTACTGACAGGCAGGCTTGTCTGGTTACAGTATATAAAGCTACCTTAAGAAAATTACAGGTGTTCTTTTTGATCCTATTAGTACCACGGTCAGGCAGCTAGACTATTTACATTTAGTACAGTGCGTCCTGCTCACAGTGTTCAGCTAGATCCGTTCCTGTTATCTTCCTACTGACAGGCAGGCTTGTCTGGTTACAGTATATAAAGCTACCTGAAGAAAATTACAGGTGTTCTTTTTGATCCTATTAGTACCACGGTCAGGCAGCTAGACTATTTACATTTAGTACAGTGTGTCCTGCTCACAGTGTTCAGCTAGATCCGTTCCTGTTATCTTCCTACTGACAGGCAGGCTTGTCTGGTTACAGTATATAAAGCTACCTGAAGAAAATTACAGGTGTTCTTTTTGATCCTATTAGTACCACGGTCAGGCAGCTAGACTATTTACATTTAGTACAGTGTGTCCTGCTCACAGTGTTCAGCTAGATCCGTTCCTGTTATCTTCCTACTGACAGGCAGGCTTGTCTGGTTACAGTATATAAAGCTACCTGAAGAAAATTACAGGTGTTCTTTTTGATCCTATTAGTACCACGGTCAGGCAGCTAGACTATTTACATTTAGTACAGTGCGTCCTGCTCACAGTGTTCAGCTAGATCCGTTCCTGGTATTTACATTTAGTACAGTGCGTCCTGCTCACAGTGTTCAGCTAGATCCGTTCCTGCTATTTACATTCAGTGCAGTGCGTCCTGCTCACAGTGTTCAGCTAGATCCGTTCCTGCTATTTACATTCAGTGCAGTGCGTCCTGCTCACAGTGTTCAGCTAGATCCGTTCCTGGTATTTACATTTAGTGCAGTGCGTCCTGCTCACAGTGTTCAGCTAGATCCGTTCCTGCTATTTACATTCAGTGCAGTGCGTCCTGCTCACAGTGTTCAGCTAGATCCGTTCCTGCTATATACATTTAGTGCAGTACGTCCTGCTCACAGTGTTCAGCTAGATCCGTTCCTGTTATCTTCCTACTGACAGGCAGGCTTGTCTGGTTACAGTATATAAAGCTACCTTAAGAAAATTACAGGTGTTCTTTTTGATCCTATTAGTACCACGGTCAGGCAGCTAGACTATTTACATTTAGTACAGTGCGTCCTGCTCACAGTGTTCAGCTAGATCCGTTCCTGTTATCTTCCTACTGACAGGCAGGCTTGTCTGGTTACAGTATATAAAGCTACCTTAAGAAAATTACAGGTGTTCTATCCCAGCTTAGTGCAGCTACAGGCCATTAGTATGTCTGGAAGGCCAAGAAGGAGAGGCAGACAGTCACAAGCCAATAAGAGAGGGCAAGCAGGCTCTGTGTCTAGTGCTGGTCGTGGAGACGGTGCATCCTCATCAGCACGTGGCCATGGGACACGCTTGGCCTTTTTTTCGGCAGCTGGCCGTGTTGAGCCGCAACATGCGGAAGACTTGGTCGAGTGGATGACCAAGCCGTCCTCATCCTCCTCATCCTCTCTCACCCATGCCCAGGGTGCTTTGTCTGGCAAAGCAGCGGCCTCTTCCCTCAGCTCAATGTCATCAGTGACTCCTTCCCTAGCTCCACCATGTCCTCATGAGGATTCCCTCGAACTGTTTGACCACAGTGTTGGGTACATGCTCCAGGAGGATGCCCAGCGTTTGGAAGGCTCTGATGATGATACTGAGCTCAATGAAGGCAGTAACATGAGCACGGACAGAGGGGGTGCCCAAGAAGGACAGCAATCTGGCAGTCATGCTCCCCCTGCTGCAGCATACTGCCAGGTTTGCTCCAGTGATGAGGAGGGAGGGGATGATGAGGTCACTGACTCAACGTGGGTGCCTGATAGGAGAGAGGAGGAGGAGGAGGAGGAGGTGGCACATCACCAACTAGGCAGGATGCCCTCCAGGGGCCAGCCTAAGGGCAGCACATTGACTGCATCACACCCCAAAGCTCCACATGTGCAGGGCGCTGCAGTCTCTGCGCGTTATTCAAAAAGTTCTTTGGTGTGGGCCTTTTTTGAGACGAGTGCATCAGATCGCACCGCTGCTATTTGCAACATATGTCTCAAGCGTATCTCGCGTGGCCAAAACATCTCCCGCTTGGGTACCACATGCTTGACCAGACATATGTTGACCTGCCATGCAGTTCGTTGGCAAGCGTATCTAAAAGACCCACACCAAAGAACAAAGACGATCTCTCCTTGCTCCTCATCAGCTGAGATTTCCAACCCCACTAGACCTTCAGTCCTCTCTGAGACCTGCAGTGAGAGGAATGAAGGTGTAGAATTAGGTGTGTCACAGCCAAGTACTTGTGGGCAATCTGCTTTTGGTACACCGACGTCAGATTGTACCAGGCAAATTTCCCTGCCCCAGCTGCTGCACCGCCGAAAGAAGTTTGCTCCCAGCCATCCACATGCCCAGCGGTTGAATGCTAGCTTGGCAAAATTGCTAGCACTTCAACTGCTGCCTTTTCAGTTGGTAGACTCTGCCCCCTTCCGTGAGTTTGTGGAATGTGCGGTTCCTCAGTGGCAGGTACCCAAACGCCACTTTTTCTCACGGAAGGCGATTCCGGCTCTCTACCGGCATGTGGAAGGCAATGTCCATGCCTCGCTGGACAGGGCGGTCAGCGGTAAGGTGCATATTACCGCTGACTCATGGTCCAGCAGGCATGGACAGGGACGTTACTTAAGTTTCACGGCGCATTGGGTGACTCTGCTGGCAGCTGGGAAGGATGCAGGACAAGGTGCAGTAGTGTTGGAGGTTGTTCCGCCACCACGCCTCCAAAATGCTGATTGTGACACACCTCTCTCCTCCACCCCCTCCTCTTCTTCTTCCTCCATGGCCTCTTCCTCGGAACCAGCGGTGCTCCGTAGGCGTTCAAGGGGCTACGCAAGTACGCAGGCCAAAAGATGCCATGCGGTGCTTGAGCTGGTGTGCTTGGGGGACAGGAGCCACACTGGGGCAGAGGTTCTGTCAGCTCTGCAGGGGCAGGTTCAGAGGTGGTTGACGCCACGCCAACTTAAGGCAGGAATGGTGGTTTGCGACAATGGCACCAACCTCCTCTCTGCCCTCCGACAGGGACAACTGACCCATGTGCCCTGTTTGGCTCACGTCCTTAACTTGGTGGTGCAGCGGTTCTTGGGCAGGTACCCGGGCTTACAGGATGTCCTGAGGCAGGCCAGGAAAGTCTGTGTGCATTTCCGCCGGTCATATAATGCCAGTGCTCGGCTGACGGACCTCCAAAAGGAGTTTAACCTGCCCAAGAACCGCCTAATCTGTGACATGCCCACCAGGTGGAACTCGACGTTGGCCATGCTGCAGCGGCTGCACACGCAGCAGAGGGCCATCAATGAGTACCTGTGCGACTATGGCACCAGGACAGGGTCAGGGGACCTTGGTTTTTTTTCCCCACGCCAGTGGGCCATGATCAGGGATGCATGCACTGTCCTGTCACCATTCGAGGAGGCCACGAGGATGGTGAGCACTGACAGTGCATGCATCAGTGACACTGTCCCCCTTGTCCACCTGTTGGAGCACACGCTGCGTGGAATAATGGACAGGGCACTTGAGGCAGAACAGAGGCAGGAAGAGGAGGACTTCCTTAGCTCTCAAGGCCCCCTTTATCCAGACAGTGTTCCTGCGTGCCCGCCGATCACACAGGAAGAGGAGGAGGAGGAGGAGGAGGAGGAGGAGGAAGATTGTGTCAGTATGGAGGTGGAGCCTGGCACTCAGCATCAGCAGTCTTTAAGGGATCAGTCCCAAGGAACACATGGACTTGTACGTGGCTGGGAGGAGGTGGCTGCGGACCATGTCGTCCTTAGTGACCCAGAGGACTCCGGACCGAATGCCTCAGCAAACCTACGCTGCATGGCCTCCCTGATCCTGCAAAGCCTGCGTAAGGATCCTCATATTCGTGGTATCAAGGAGAAGGACCAATACTGGCTGGCAACCCTCCTTGATCCACGTTACAAGGGTAAGGTTGCGGACCTTATCTTGCCATCGCAGAGGGAGCAGAGGATGAAACATCTTCGGGAGGCCTTGCAGAAAGGTCTGTGCAACGCGTTCCCAGAGACTGGGAGGTTACAAACTCCTGTTTCTGGACAACGTGTTGCTGAGGCTTCGGTCAGTCAAAGAAGGAGCGGTGGAGAAGGTGGCCGTCTGACCGATGCGTTCAGACAATTTTTTGGTCTGCAGCCCCAAGGTATGATCGGTTCCAGCAACCATCGCCAGCGTCTGTTTTACATGGTGCAGGAATACCTAGGGGCAAGATCAGACTTGGACACCTTTCCCACCGAAAATCCTCTGGGTTACTGGGTCTTGAGGATGGATCACTGGCCAGAGCTTGCACAGTATGCAATTGAGCTACTGGCCTGTCCTGCATCCAGCGTTCTTTCGGAACGCACATTCAGTGCTGCTGGAGGCGTGGTAACCGATCACAGGGTGCGTCTGTCCACCGACTCGGTCGATCGGCTGACCTTCATAAAAATGAATCAGTCTTGGATCACCACCAGCTACCAAGCACCTGATGCAGATGTAACCGAATAATTTTTTTTGAAATCTCAGATCCCTTCAAAGACTGCCTATGCTGATGCTGAGTGACTATCCCTGAGTAATTATCCTCTTCCTCCTCAATCATCACGCTGATAGCTTGTAAGAACATTTTTGGTTCTGGACGCCACCACCAGTGCCTAAGGCACAATTTTTCAGCCCCTGTTTAACAGGGGCGTGTAATTACAATTTTTGATGTAATACTTTGCAGCAGGGCTCGTTCCTGCATTCCAACTAGAGTGTCTGTGAGGGGTTGCAGTGTTGTGGCACCAGCACCAGTGCCTAAGACCCAATTTTTCAGCCCCTGTCTAACAGGGGCGTGTAATTACAATTTTTGATGCAATACTTTGCAGCAGGGCTTGTTCCTGCGTTTCAACTAGAGTGTCTGTGAGGGGTTGCAGTGTTGTGGCACCAGCACCAGTGCCTAAGACCCAATTTTTCTGCCCCTGTCTAACAGGGGCGTGTAATTACAATTTTTGATGCAATACTTTGCAGCAGGGCTCGTTCCTGCGTTCCAACTAGAGTGTCTGTGAGGGGTTGCAGTGTTGTGGCACCAGCACCAGTGCCTAAGGCCCAATTTTTCTGCCCCTGTCTAACAGGGGCGTGTAATTACAATTTTTGATGCAATACTTTGCAGCAGGGCTCGTTCCTGCGTTCCAACTAGAGTGTCTGTGAGGGGTTGCAGTGTTGTGGCACCAGCACCAGTGCCTAAGGCCTAATTTTTCAGCTCCTGTTCAACAGGGGCATGTAATTACAATTCTTGATCTAATATTTCACAGCAGGGCCCTGTGAGGGCTTACAGTGTTTTGGCCACAGCAACACCTAAGGCCCAAATTTCTGCTGAGTATATAGGGCAGGACCCTACTTTCAAACATCTAACTTACAAACGACTCCTACTTGCAAACGGAAGGAGACAACAGGAAGTGAGATGAAATCTACCCCTAAGGAAGGGAAATTCTCTCCTGTAAGAGTTAATATGGGAAAACAATTTCTCCTTTCCACTGATGCTTTCCAATCCTTGTTCCACAAAAAAACCCAAATTTTCAAAAAACATTTTTCATTGGGACAAAAAAGTGAGGTGAAATCTTCTGAAGAGGAGGAAAGACGCAAAACAAATGTCACAGGGGTGATAACCCTTCCCTATGTTTTCCAAAAAGCTTAGAAAAGATTTTTTGGCTGGAGCTAAACACATTAAAAATGTTCAAAATTACAAACAGATTCTACTTAACAACAAACCTACAGTCCCTGTCTTGTTTGCACCGCCTGTATACTGCTGTTCAGAGTATATAGGGACCTTTCCTTATTTTAATTTGGGTGCGGGGTTCCCCTTAATATCCATACAAGACCCAAAGGGCCTGGTAATGGACTGGGGGGTACCCATGCCGTTTGTCTCACTGATTTTCATCCATATTGCCATGACCCGACATGACATTAAACCCGCAAGCAGTTTTAAATGAGATTTTTTCCTTTAAAAATGACATTTGGTGCAGGGACTGTTCTAAACATGGGAAACACGCGTCACTTTACAGGCATACTATAGACACCCCCCAGGTACGATATTTAAAGGAATATTTCACTTTTTTTTTTTTACTTTAAGCATCATTAAAATCACTGCTCCCGAAAAAACGGCCGTTTTTAAAAGTTTTTTTTGCATTGATACATGTCCCCTGGGGTAGGACCCGGGTCCCCAAACCCTTTTTAGGACAATACCATGCAAATTAGCCTTTAAAATGAGCACTTTTGATTTCGAACGTTCGAGTCCCATAGACGTCAATGGGGTTCTAACGTTCGTGCGAACTTGCGGTCCGTTCGCGGGTTCTGGTGCGAACCGAACCGGGGGGTGTTCGGCTCATCCCTAGTGGCCTATGGGTCTTATTACCAAGGTTATGCCCAGTGACGATAACAAGGTCCGGAAGGTAGAAGTCAAGGTAACCAAGGGAGGATCCACACGAACCTTCACTCGACCAATTACAGAGTTAGTACTCCTTTTGCCAGGTTAGTGATTTATACAAGGACTAGCCATGCTGTTGGCACGGCGGGGAGTACATTGCTGCTATCTACAGGTTCTACCTTGAACTTTGGAATTCTTTGAAGACGTCATACTTCGGACTACATGTTCTTTAATCCTGTTGGACTTATGTTTATACTTGCTTGTTGCATGTTTTCCATTACAGGTTCCAGGACATTTAACAGTATTGGACTTATTGAATATATATATAATTGTTTATGGTTATGAAATCTAAAGATTTCAGACGGGGAGTGTTGTGTTACACTATGTGATTTATTATGCTCTGTGTCTTTAAGATTTGTTCCCTCTGTCTATCTGAACTCTTTCTCTCACTGTAGTTCTGTATATTCTCCTCCCCTTCCTCTCTCTGATTCATTGTGCACAGTATACCTCATTGCTGTAACATCTTACATGTGGCTTACAACTGCAACGTTTTTCTACCTATGAATATCCATCATTAAACGGAACATTCGAGAGGATTCATCGTCTGTCTTTCCATACAGTGAGTTATTCATTGAGTTAAGCTGCCTGAATTGATGCAAGGGATAAATAGATCACCAGGTCATGTAAGCTCTATGTGAAGCTGAAGATAACATTTATAGCCTTGTAGTTGAGTCAGAACAATCCATCTGTATGCTCTACTCTCTACGCTCTACTTTGCTGAACTGACATTACTGTAATGTGAGAAAGGAAAATGGATTGGGCTTTGGATTTTTTAGGCACAAAAATCACTATGATTGGTATAGTTAAAATTTAATTTATTAAAGAATATATTTAAAAAGACTAAGAATAAAAGAAGAGGGGGAATGAATACAGAATTTAGGTATTAATCACACATTTACAAATTATACACTCCATACATAGCTTAATGGTGTAGTAATTGGTTAAGTACTGATTGGGAGTACCAATCTTGTTTACATACGATTATAATATATTTGGCAGATAAGCTATGCGGTAGTAACAGCCAGTGTCTGAAATTTGCTCGACATGTTGCACGCCTTGTGGATTTTGTCCTAATGCCACACGTACTGGGCCTTCCATCCTATACCCGTGATACATTAGATCTTCTTAAACAAATAGAGGGACTGCCTGTCCCTCCCGATGCCCTCCTCGTGACCTTGGATGTGGAGTCCATTTACTCCAGCATCCCTCACAAACAGGGCATCGTGATGGCACGCATGTTCCTACGAGAACAGGATCACTACAGCTGGGATTATTGTGAATTTATTTTGGAACTGTTAAAAGTTGTACTTACCCGTAACTACTTTTGTTTTAAAGGTTCCCACTTCCTCCAGGAACAAGGCGTAGCCATGGGCACATGTTGCGCACCGGCCTACGCCAACTTGTACCTGGGGGGGTGGGAACGCACCATTTTTGCAGACGAAGCTTTATATCTTTACACTGATCACGCCCTTAACTGGCAACGTTATATCGATGATATATTTTTGGTATGGACAGGCACTCAAGATCTACTCGATAAATTTATTCAAATCATCCACCACAATAGTTTGAACCTTAAATTTACAGTTTCCACTCACCCACAACGGATAACCTTCTTAGATTTAACAATCTTTAAAGACAAGGAGAACTGTTTAGCCTCTACATTGTATAGGAAGGAAACTGCAGGGAACACCCTGCTACACGCCAAAAGCGCTCACCCTAGACCACTCATCAAAAGTATCCCATACGCACAGTATCTAAGATTACGCCGTAACTGTACTCACATAGAGGAATTCAAATCTTAAGCGGATGTACTCACAAAATTCTCGCAACAACACGAGCAGCTTCGTAGCATCTTAAGTAAACATTGGTCGATCCTCCAAGAGGATCCCATTATCAAAAAATATATTGGCCCTTGCCCCCAAATCACTTTCAGACGAACCAGTTCTCTGGGTGACCAATTAACCTCTAGCCATTACATAACTGCCCCAAAACATAAATCATCTAAACAAAGGATTTCTCAATGTGGCAAATGCCCTTTTTGTCCATGGGTCAAAGTAGGAAAGACATTCATACTGCCAAATGGAGAAAGTTTCACTCCAAAATTTCATGCAAACTGCGACACTGATGGAGTAGTATACCTCATGACATGCCAATGTGGCGTTTTTTATGTGGGCAAAACCATCAGACACCTACGATGTAGAATTAAAGACCACGTATACTATTCAGCAGAAGGAAAAATGGTCACAGCAGTGAGTAGGCACTTAGACCTCTATCAAAGATTTGATACCTCCCTGATCTCTTTTATTGTCTTGGCAGTGGTCCCTAAGGATCCCAGGGGTGGAGATTGGGATAAAAAAGTGTGCCAAAGAGAAACCCTGTGGATAGAACGCCTCAATGCCACACACTTCCCTGGTATTAATGAGTCTCAAACCTATAAACCCTTTCTATGATACATATCTGAATTGCACTACTCGTGACTTCTGAGGTTTTTCCCCCTTCCTTCCCCCCTGAGCCATTCCCCTTCTCCTATTACCTCTATTGTGGCCTCTGGAGCTCTCCTTTTCTCTTCCTCTCTAGTTTGCCTCCTCTTCTCCTTCCCCTTTCCCCTTCTTTCTTCCTTTCTTTTCTCCCCCCCCCCCCCTCCGTCTCCCCCCCTCCCCTCCCCTCCTCTATAGTCACTCAATAACTATGAACTTGAATAATTGGCATTCATTATCAGTGATGGCCCCCACTGCTTGTTTACATGTACTCAACTATATTTTATCTATTTCTGTTAACAACTTTGTCCTGATTATTGTCATGTAAAAATTAGTCGCTTTCAACACTAATACCATGCTTTACATATTTCTTTATTTATCTACTTAGATATTACAATCATCTCATACATGGTTTGTATGAACCCCATGCCTCTGTGACCATGGTAAGTGCCCCCTACTACGTCCGAGTGTATCATCGTTACTATGCGGCCGCCCAGCGCCACGCCTTCAGCTGAGGGTGATTGGCGCATCATGGTATCCCTGGTATCCAGGATACCTAGATGCGACTGCTCTCTCCCCTTCCAACGCATCGGCGGTTGCTATGCCGATGCAGAAGATCGGGACATGCGCAGTGCGCTTCAGCGGCCGGCTTGAATGACGTCCCATCGGCTCCTCCGATTGGTGACTACAAGCGGGGCGTGCGCACAAGAGACGCCTGCAGCGTCTCTCGTGTTACATTCCACACCACAAGTCGCTCTGAATTGAGCGGCTGTGTGGGTCTACACTGCTGACGCCCAGCTCCTATTAGTCTGGTCCCATAAAAGGTAAGCTAATATACAACCTCTACAACTATAAAGAACTCTTATATACAAACACTTATTCTT
This sequence comes from Lithobates clamitans, assembly GCA_037952925.1. Taxonomy (NCBI): domain Eukaryota; kingdom Metazoa; phylum Chordata; class Amphibia; order Anura; family Ranidae; genus Lithobates; species Lithobates clamitans. Next base: position 6,884,178 of record JBBGZY010000911.1, on the reverse strand, counting down.
TTGCTTACAATAACTTATCTCCCTCTCTTTCTGGGTCCACCCCTCTGGCGCTGCAGCCTGACGACCTATCCTCTCATACAGGCAAGACCTACCCAATCTTCTGACTGATTGTTAAACTGAGATTGGATTCTCTTCAGATATACAACCTTATGAGACTACCCTAGAAAACCTCTGGATGCTTTAAATATCTAGCAAAGAGGCTGCTGCTTTTACTTTCATTTTTTCAGTCAATACGCACAATGATATAAAAAACATCATGGTAAGTTTAATACATCTGTATTTAATTATGTCATATATACAGTAATATATAGGGGGGACCTTTTTAGTTAACATCTACCAACATTCACACTTATCTTCCCATGTCATTTCATGTTAACCCCTAAATAGGATCAACTAACCGTTTATTTAAACCAGCTAGGTATATATACCTTTCAAACTCCAAACATATGCATACAATACCCATACAAGTCACCCAGTCCCGGGTGATATTATAGATAGGTGCACACTTTGATTAAACTATGAGTATTATACCACTAATGGGTCTAATATATACGGTTGGTGATCAGATCAGTTCATTACTAGATATACCCAGCCTCATGTGACATTATAGATGGGTGTGTTCATTGTCTAAACTATCAGTATTATATCACTAATAGCATTCCCACTCTACATCTACAACATGTATCTAACTATTATCGAACTTCCCTCCCCCTCCCCTTTTTCCTATTTCATTGTGTATGTTAGTAGCACCCTTACCTTTTGAAAACCAATACACCACATAATTTGATGGCGACTTTTGTGCATATTATGTTGCATACGTCCCCATAGTATACGAACTACACCTGGACCTTGTGGGATGAGCACCCTCTGATGGGCACTGTTAGCAATATTGTGTAGTCTATGATATTATTAATTATATCTACCTAGATGAATTTGTGTGTAATACACTATTTTATTGAATGTTCTGTCTATTACAGTATTCAGTTCTGTGTTCTTGAAGAAGCGCCTGCGGCGTGCAACATGTCGAGCAAATGTCAGACACTGGCTGTTACCACCGCATAGCTTATCTGCCAAACATATTATAATCGTATGTAAACAGGATTGGTACTCCCAATCAGTACTTAACCAATTACTACACCATTAAGCTATGTATGGAGTGTATAATTTGTAAATGTGTGATTAATACCTGAATTCTGTATTCATTCCCCCTCTTCTTTTATTCTTAGTCTTTTTAAATATATTCTTTAATAAATTAAATTTTAACTATACCAATCATAGTGATTTTTGTGCCTAAAAAATCCAAAGCCCAATCCATTTTCCTTTCTCACATATCAGTATAGGATGTGGCACATGTAACAATATAGTTATCCGCATGACCACTATGCGATGATACCTTCAAACATTTAATAACATTACTGTAACATATTTGGTAAATGTCTATCCATCTGTATGCTCTACTCTGCTGAACTGACATTACTGTAACATATTTGGTAATTGTCTATCCATCTGTACGCTCTACTCTGCTGAACTGACATTACTGTAACATATTTGGTAAATGTCTTCTGCTGTCATATCTTTAAACTTCTATATTTAATGCTAGCTATATAACAACCACACTACAATAGCAACATTACTGTTGACTGATTCTCAACCCCATTTGGCTCGAGTGATCAAGAGAGGTAATTAGCTTTACGACCCTAGCCTGTGTCTGGTCTGGTATTGGCCATCTTCTCTCCCATATTTAGGTGTCTCAAATCAGACCCTATGATGACCAATAGAGAAATGCATGCCTGCTCAGTCTCCCTATAGATTTAAAGCAGCCTATGGGGTGGCGCAGACAGGGGCAAGGCGCAGACATCATGGCTCTGTCACGAGTGATGCGCAGTTTCACTGCCGCAGTTTGCCGAAAGCAGGATAACTAAAGCTGGATGAAGATACAACAAGAACTCTGCTCCACTCTGCAAGACGGCAAGCAAACCAGCATTTGACATTTATGTTATATCAAATCAGATTCCCACTCTATCCACTAACATGCTCCTCATTCTCATCCTTCTCACATCAGTGTCTTCAATCCTCAAATTATCCTTACTCTACCCCTCCTCTCTACCCTGCAGCATGCACATATCACCCTTACTCCTACCCTCTCCCTACTACTGCACCCATCATCTTCTGCATTTGCTGCACCCACATGCTGGCATAAACACCAGGCCACTAGACACGTGCGCTCATGCACATCCCACTCCCATCTTGCCTTTCCTCACCCTCCTCCTTCTCCTAGTCTCAGGGGACATTTCTCCTAATCCTGGTCCGCCATTTTCAAACTGCAAGCCACATCTCCAATACCCCTCCCTCTCTGGCAAATACCGCGATCTACTTAATTTAGTTTCTATCCCCCTGCTTCCTCAAAGCAGCCCATTTATCTCATGCACCCTTTGGAATGCCCGCTCCATCTGTAACAAGCTAACATCTGTACATGACCTCTTCATCTCTCATGGCTTTAACATACTCGCCATAACCGAAACGTGGCTTCAAAATTTGGACTCAGCTTCTCCTGCTGCCCACTCCCATGGTGGCCTCCATTGAACTCACTCCCCCAGACCCAATGGATAGAAAGGAGGGGGAGTTGGATGCCTTCTATCCCCACAGAGCACCTTCCAAGTCCTTCCTATCCCTCCCTCTCTTTCCCTCTCTTTTTGAGATGCGCTGTATTCGTCTGTTTTCTCCTATTTCTCTGAGGATTGCAGCAATTTATCGGCCTCCTGGACTGTTGTTGCGCTTTCTTGATGACTTTGCTGCCTGGCTACCCTCCTTTCTCTCCTCTGAAATACCCACAATTATTCTTGGTGACTTCAACATTCCTGTCAATGTTAACAGCCCAACTACAGCTAAACTTCTCGACTTAACCTCATCTTTTGACCTAACACAATGGACACATACTTCCACTCACTCCAATGGTAATACCCTTGACCTTGTATTCTCCCATCTCTGCAACCCTGGCAACCTCACAAACACCCCCTTTCCTCTCTCTGATCACAACCTCATTAGTTTCACTGTATCCTTGCCTCCAACCACCCATCCCTACAAGCAGCAAACAATTACTTGTAGGAACCTTCGTCACCTTAACTCTTCTCTTCTCTACTCTGCTACTGACCACCTATATGACATAATCTCTCCCCTGTCCTGTCCTGCCCTGACCTGGCCACCTCTGTCTACAATAGTTCGCTCTCATCATCACTAGATGCACTTGCTCCTCTAACCACACGCAGAATCAGGCCCCGACCGTTACAACCCTGGCAAACTGAGAACAATAGGAAATCTCAAGAGACATTTTCGCGCTCTTGAACAACTGGAGTAGTGGTGACCTACTCCATCAAGGTGGGTTTGGCTGATCAGTTAGGAAAGACAGGGAGGAGGTACGCCTTTTTTTTTTAATAGAACAAAAACAAATGATATCCTTGCAGAAATTTCTATCCATGATGCTGAAGCCATGTTGACAGTGTTTATACCTGTGTGCATAAGACATATAGTGAATGCTAGCCAAAATGTACTTTAGACTTAAATCATTTTAGCAGTGATTTTAATTCTGATATTGGTAATTCTTAGCCTCTGCACATAGAATGAAGATGAGCAATGTCCACACATTTTTAGCCTGTCAATAGACTTTTACATCCCATCTACTGTTAGCTTTCTACAATGAATATGGTTTTTGAATCGAATGTTGCTCTTGAATCTGAAGTGGTAGGAGTCATTGGAGTGTTATACTAAGACATCTGCCTACTGAACAGCAAAAATGAAGAAGTGCTCTGTCTAGCAACAATCTTTAAGACTCTTCCTGTGTAACCAATTTCAGCTTATCTTGACTGAAGGTTTACTGGAAGTCAAGGTCAACTGTAACTTACCCAACCCTCAATAGTACAGAACTCAATCTATGTTATCTACGCATGAACACGTTTCCTATATTTGCCTCAACAGCTTGCCAACTGCCCCCCCACCCACCATCCCACAAGCCCCTCAGAAGCCAACTGCTATGAAAAAAGTTATGCTACTGTCCATGACAGTTATTATACAGCAGTACATTGAACCACTGGGGCAGAAGTATTGATTGCATAAGTATACACAAACAAAGAGCTATCAAATAAGTCCAATTTAAAATTCTGGAAAAATACGAAACATGGTTGGGTTATAAAACAACATCCCAAGCTCCAAACATTTTCTAGAGCACCACTAAACCCATTGATAAAAATTAGAAAAAATATGAGAGTGCCATCCCATGGTGTATGTATGCTTATCAGTGGCAGTGATGAGGACTGGGAGCAATTTGCATGGAGCTGAATAGAGGACAATTCTGGAGGAAGCCTGTGTCAGTATTGAAGAAATCAAAGAGTGGGCTGCAGGTTCACAGTCCAACAGTACAATAGCCCTAAAAACAGCCAAAGCCACAAATGTAATCATTTAAATCCAAGAGCGTGAATGTGAATTGTTAATTGAAAGCCCAAATCCCAATCTAATTGAAAATCTATGGAGAGAATGCTTAAAAACTGTATTTTACAGAGCGCATGCGCGGTAGCTTCCAAGGTGGCCATTAGCCTCTGAAGCTCTGCTCCACCCCAGCCCCTTTCGTTCCTCAAGCGCTGACAGAGCACCTTACGAAGCCAGATAATGACACCCTCGGGTGTGCGACACCCCCAGGAACCGACCGATGCTAGTGGGGTCTGCCAGAAGGACCCTATCGAGCCAGATGATGGCCGCGACCGGACCAATCAGCTATGCCAAGATGGCCGCCGCTCCTCCGAGACACAACGTGGCTGCAACAGCAAAGGATTCTATAGCCGACCAAGATTGTGCCCCACCGCAGTCACCAGGTATCGTGGACTCTCCACTACCGCAGGCCCATTCACCTGCATCCACTGACTCCCTCCTTTTTAGCCTGCACGCAGGCCTTCCATCCACCCCTATGATGGACCCACATACAGGCCTATTGCTGTCTGTCAGGAAGTGTGTAAAGTGTAGCGCTATAAGTGTAAATATAATAAATGAAAAAACAGAGTGAACTAGGCCCAAACCATTACTGGGGGGCCCACGAAAAGCAATTAATCGAATTCAAGATTGCATATAAATGACTAAATACAATAAAAATTAAACAAAGTGCCACATACTGTCAAATGAATTAGTATAGTGAGAAAACAATGTGAAAAAGTAAAAAAGTGATAAAAAAGTAAAAAGAATTATATAACAAAATGTCCATAAATGTTAAAAATTATGATCTAAATGGAATTCAACACTCACCACCCAAAAGCCTCTGAAAATTGAATAATGAAAACAATAGTGAAGAACTTCTGCCAAGTGGGTAGATGGAACACCAGGTAAATAAAACATCTAAATGAGTGTCGGAACCACCACCAAAGCATCGGAGGAGGCTTACCGGAACCAGGTGACTTGAGAAGACATACGTCTTACAAGTCCCAGAAAGCTTGTTTAGCCACCAAGGCTGGCAAGATGGATCCTCAGATGTCCTCAATTTCCAATGGGGGGGGGGGGAGAGAAAAGGTAGAGATCCCGTCACAGCCTCAACCGTCCAGACTCATCAACAGGCCAACCGGATAAAATTACATGCCATGGGAGAAATAAAGCTCACATGGCATGATATCGTTTAAAAACATGAATTTATTGAAACAATAAAAAGGAACACTCACATTTATGAAGATCAGAATAAGCTCAAAACAATATAACATCTCATCTAATAATCGTAGGGAGTCCACCCAACATGTTTCGGCTAATGAGCCTTCATCTGGGGTGTCACACCCCAGATGAAGGCTCGTTATCCGAAATATGTTGGATTGAGACAATATAACTTCAGAGTAAGGGGGGTTCCGGAAGCGGAAAAAGAGGTTCATTCCGTCATCAAAGTCCTCATTAAAGATCTTATCCCGGGGATCCCGGAGCACCGTTTAGAGCTTGATAGGGCCCATAGAGCTCTGCAACCTCCCCATAAATATGGACTCCCAAGGGACATAATAGTTAAGCCCCATTACTACTCCGTGAAGGAGGAAGTCAAGCGGAAAGCCAGAAATTTGAATGACTTATCCGTTCTTGGCCATAAAATTCAGATCTTTGCAGATCTGACCCCCTATACAGTTCAGAAAAGAAGGGCTCTGAAACCTTTACTGCAGCTCCTGCAAGAGAAAGAGATTCCCTACAGGTGGTCGTTTCCGCTGAGACGAAATTTCTCATACAAGAGCAGAAACTGCAGCTTCTCCACCTTTGCGGAGGGTGAACGGCTTCTTCTTCAGCTGGGCCTCATCCCTCAAGATCCTTTGGCATCACAGTCAAGCAGGGGTACCCCATCTTCCACTAAAAGACCCCCCCAAGCAAGCCCTCTACAACCATCCTGGCTAAAACATAGCTCCAAGAGGTAGAAAGAAAATTTCCCCACGTGACTCTTTACCTATCTCACTTGGATCAAAGATCCACCAAGGGTGATTGGCGCCTGAATTTGGACCCTTAGAAGAACGTTTTTGTTCTCTTTTGTTCCACTGGTTCCGGGACTTCTTTTTGTTGGTTTTGGCCCTTTTTTTGCCTTTTTTCTTTTTGTTCCCCATGAAGATGTATTGAATGTTATGATCACAGGGCATGGTTACGTTTATTGAGCTTTTTCAACAGGGCCTGGGGGTTAGGGGGCTCTCCACATATGGTCCCCTGACCGAGGATTTGTGTCCCCGGGGCTTCCCGGGGGGGATTGGCCCTGGTTCGGGAACTCCCACCCTCCCCCGGGCACCGATAGGCTCAGACTTCTGATATCTAAAGAGGGGGGCACGTATATACCCCTGAATAGGGGGAACTCTCCATAATACATGTTATTAATGGTTGGTTTACAAAGATTATTTGCTCTTACTGATCGCTCTGTCATTGGTTTTTAATAGACCCGACTGTGGTCTTCGGTTAGTTTGTTGTGAGGAACTGGGGCTGTGGTGGACCCAGTGCACCGACACTAGACCCCAGGAGTTCCTTTGGTTCTCCTGGGTTCTAAATTGGTCTCCCCGTTTAAGGGAGGCTCAGGTCCAAGTGGCCGTAAGGGTAGGAATGACAGTCCTTCCTACTCTTTGGGCTGGGCGGGGTTGGTTTTCTCAATTCCCTCAGTACATTTATCAGATATGTTTAACATTTTCTTGTTGTTCGTTATACATGGCACATCTTTAATCGCTCTCCTCTTTATTCCTCTCTTTGCTCTCTCCCCCCCTCCCTTTCTACCCTCCTGTACTCCAGTATAGGTTCTACCGGACTCAAGGGACATCTCTGGCTCCTCATCCCAGGCTCTAGTGGACTCCACGTTTCTCAGGCGGGGTTTCGAAATTATTTCCGCTCCTTAGGATTAGGTAAGTCGTAGTTTGGGATAATAGTTTTCTCCCCTCTGGAATATGGCTAGCTTAAAAGATCGGAAACTTCCTCTTAGAATTATATCACACAACACCCAAGGCTTAAATTCCCCAATTAAGCGTAGAAAGATCTTCCAGTCCTACCACTCTACGCACACTGACGTCCTGCTTCTACAAGAGACGCATTTCCCAGCGAGCTACAAACCTTCATTTCTCCATCAGCACTATCCCCAATTCTTCTTGGCCTTAGCTGAAAACAAAACCAAGGGGGTGGCCATCTGCTTCGCCAAACATTTGAATGTTTCTCAACCAGAGAAGATAGTTGATCCCCAGGGGCGCTTCCTGCTAGTGTCGGGCCACATTGATGGCGAATTATATACGTTCATTTCGTATTACGCGCCTTATGCCCCGTACACACGGTCGGATTTTCCGATGGAAAATGTCCGATCGGAGCGTGTTGTCGGAAATTCCGACTGTGTGTGGGCTCCATCGGACATTTTCCATCGGATTTTCCGACACACAAAGTTGGACAGCAGGAGATAAAATTTTCCGACAACAAAATCCGATCGCGTCAATTCCGACCGTGTGTGGCCTGTTCCGACGCACAAAGTGCCACGCATGCTCAGAAGAAATTCCGACACGGGACAGCTCGTTCTGGTAAACTTAGCGTTCGTAATGGATAAAGCACTTTCGTCACGCTGCAATGTAAAAAATGGTTTAATACAGCGCACTCTCTTCTTCTTTATAATGTGACAAGAATAAAGTCGTTTTGATGCTCATATTCACACACACTTCTCACAAACTTATTTCGTTACTATTTATCGGGATTCCCTCAATATATTTTGATTTCTCACATCTGACAACATATTTTTTTTTTTTTTTTTTTTACTTTAATGTAGAATCTTTTTTTGTGTTTCTCTTTTTATTTTTATTTTTTTTTTGGTGATTTTGATTTGTATTCCCGAAAATGTTTGTGTGTTTTTTATGACAAGTTCCCACAACACCATTGATATGTTGTTCTATTTAATCTGTAGGGGGAGATTGTTTGGTGTTGTTGTCCCTTGTTAATTTCACATTGTACTTTAGAAATGTACCTGAATACTCACCAACAAACTGTCCTTTTTGGAAGAAAACACACACAGGAGAGTAGAATTTACCTAAAAATATTTTATTAAGGGGTCACAACTATAAAAAAACAAAGAGGGAGGCAACGCTGGAGAAACTGCAGAAGTGGGCAAAGCCTTGGACCCCCAGGGCAGACATCAATTATTTAAAAGCAAAATTGGTGTCCTGAGGAGTCCATATCTAAGGGAGGGCAGTCTGGTCCAGAAGTCCCAGAGATCCGGAAAGCAGCAGATGACATCTGTGTCCCCAGGCTGTGGTCATACGAGAGACTGCATCTTCTGTCAGACCAGACTGAACCCAGGGCAATCACTCTGTGGTCTTCCTTCCACGCTTCCTTCCAGGCTTTGGCTGTGGTGGTGGAGTTGTGGCAGCAGGAATAGGAGGAGGAGGAGGAGGAGGAGGAGGATCGTCCCTCTCCATGACATCCGTCTTGGGTGTCAGTTCCCCACTCTCCCCCTTACGAAGGACTTTATAAATCAGGTCCTCAGAGATCTTGCGTTGGCCCTCCTGCATGCCCTGCAATTTTGTGGCAGCCATGCAGGCAAAGGCCTCTGCAGGACTGGGGAAGGCTCTGAGGGACGCCGAAGCCTCCTGGATCAGCCTGTACACTGAATCCTGCACAGGATTGGGAGTGGCCTTCCTGGCCCTTTTATATGGCAGGCGGAGGGGAGGAACCTGAGACTCAGTCAGGCTGCGACTTGTCCCTGGCTTCTCTTGGCTGACACTTAGCCCTGCCTCCTCCTGGCTGCCACTAATCCCCGTCTCCTTCTGACTGCCACTAATCCCCGTCTCCTTCTGACTGCCACTAATCCCCGCCTCCTCCTGACTGCCACATTCCACAGCCTCCTCCTGGCTGAGGTCTTCCTGTGTATGAAAAAGGGACATAGTTTTAGTATTGTTTTCATCAATCACACACAATTTTCACCTCCTGACTGCTGCAAATTCAATGTTAACAAATATAACAGACTATCCTTCTGAGCCCAGCATTTTGCATTCTTGTCCCAATTTTGGGTGCCCACTACTGTCTATTGATATGAAAAACACTTTTTTTAATCAGCAATTATCAATAATAACATCTAGTAAACATCATTTCTTTATTGCCCAGAAATCTGTAGAAGAATACTATACCTGACTCCAGCTGGGCTCCTCCACTTCTTCCTGGCTGGAAGGCCCAGGTTGGACATCAGAAGCCTCAGCTGGTATGGAAGGAAGCGTGGAAGGAAGAGTGGAGAGAGATTCCCTGACTTCAGTGTGGTCTGACAGAAATCGGGCCACCAATTTTAGCTTTTAAATAAGGGATGGTTGCTGTGGGGACCACCGGCTTCACCAACTCCAGCAGTTTCTCCAGCGCTGCCTGCCTCTTCTGTTTGTGGTTATAGTGGGGGTGTCTGACCTGCCAAAGACAGGGCAGCTCTCTATATTTGTCAATGAACAGGGGCAGGAAATTGTGGTCGTTGAACCCATCCATTTTCTCTGCAAGACACAACACAAGACAAACCCTAATGTCAGGCCAAACTCCCCTAATCTTGTTACAATATAGGCTTCAATTTCGAAGCAGTATAGGCCCAAGTTTAGATCCTACCTTCGTTAGCACGATCGGCGTCTCCGATGCTCCTTCCTCCGCTCACAGATCGTACGTAAGACGCGCGCGTTACGATTTATACACACTGCGCATGCGTATAACTCCGCCCGCCCCTGACGTTCTTTCTATTCTATTCCCCGCCCCTTTTTGTTCGGCGCAGTGGAGGAAGAGCACATGGCGGAGAGACAGCAGGATAGTGCTAATTACAGCAACGAGGAGGAGGAAAGGCCGGAGCCTGAAACGTCCCGATCCAGAAGGAGATTAAAGGACTCAAATATGTCCTTTGGGGAGATGTTGGAAATGGTGGACATCCTGAAGAAGGCCGACTATGATGGAAAGTATGGGCCTTACCCCAACCACAATGTCCGAAAGGCCAAGATCATGGCGATAGTGGTCAGGAGTCTGCACCGGAAATTCGGGGTATGACGATCGAAAGATCAGCTCAGGAAGCGGTGGTCGGACCTGAAATTACGAGAACATGAGCAGTACAGAAAGATCCGGAGAGTGCAGCAAAAAAGTAAGTAGTTGTGCTGTGTTCCTTTGTTCTTGTGTTTATTACGTTCGTGCTGCTCCATGTGCTTTTAGGAACTGTTGTACAGTTTAAAACAGTTTAAAAACACATTTTTTTTTCGGACTATAAAATACCATTGTTTAGCCCATATGCATTTGGCCACCATTTTGAGGCCCTATACTTGTCTTCAAAGAATTGGGGTGTGTAGATGGCTTTGTTACTAGAATGAAATGCCAACTAGATTGTGTGTAAGGAGAGGACACTCAGCAGTAGGGATGAGCTTCGAGTTCGAGTCGAACTCATGTTCTACTCGAACATTGGCTGTTCGCAAGTTCGCCGAACAGCGAACAATTTGGGGTGTTCGCGGCAAATTCGAATGCCGTGGAACACCCTTTAAAAGTCTATGGGAGAAATCAAAAGTGCTCATTTTAAAGGCTTATATGCAAGTTATTTAAATATGGATGAATGAATGTACTATATGAAACAGCAATTAACCCATCAAAGCAGCGCTATTTTCAGTCCTCAATGCTGACTGATAAAACAAAGTCTTTGTAAATGCAAGCAAAACACATGCAGGCAGGTAAATTCCAGCAAAGACACAGCGGTAGGAGCTCGGTCTGGATTCCCTTATATGAATAGTAGATCTGATGGGTGCACCTTTCACCATCTATTGGGACACCTTGTGCTGCACACACCCCATAGGGGTTCAAACTCACCGGAGCCAGGAGGTTAACAAGCCTTGGATCAAATCCTCTCTCTGTTTACTCCCGAAGTCCTCCAGGGTTGATGATCAAATAACAGCAACAATGTCCACATGTAAAAAAAGAGACCCCGAATAGTCCAGTACCGTTTTGATAATTTATTGTAAGTCACAAATCAGAGAAAAAAAAAAAAAAAAACTAATAAAGTAAATACACTGTAAAAATCAGTGGGCGCAGTTCCTTACAAAGGATAGCCTTCTAGCTTTCAGTTGGTTGGTAATAGTGGATAACTCAAACTGCTTCTCTCAAAGCACAAGGGTACTGGTTGCAGACTGGATGGATGTTACACACTCACAGCTGATCAGTCCTTCATTCCACTAGTATACAACTACAAGCTTGGAGCGCACTGCGTGTCAACCAGGCACAGCTGATCCGCACTTCCCCCCTCTCGTGTCTGAAGCTTCAGGCTAAAAGCACACTGCGTCCTCACGTGATAACGGTTGCCGTGGTATCGTGCTCTGACTAGTTTCGTCAGGAAGACTTTTTCAAAGAGAAAGATGCTCTTTGAAAAAGTCTTCCTGACGAAACTAGTCAGAGCACGATACCACGGCAACCGTTATCACGTGAGGACGCAGTGTGCTTTTAGCCTGAAGCTTCAGACACGAGAGGGGGGAAGTGCGGATCAGCTGTGCCTGGTTGACACGCAGTGCGCTCCAAGCTTGTAGTTGTATACTAGTGGAATGAAGGACTGATCAGCTGTGAGTGTGTAACATCCATCCAGTCTGCAACCAGTACCCTTGTGCTTTGAGAGAAGCAGTTTGAGTTATCCACTATTACCAACCAACTGAAAGCTAGAAGGCTATCCTTTGTAAGGAACTGCGCCCACTGATTTTTACAGTGTATTTACTTTATTAGTTTTTTTTTTTTTTTTCTCTGATTTGTGACTTACAATAAATTATCAAAACGGTACTGGACTATTCGGGGTCTCTTTTTTTACATGTGGACATTGTTGCTGTTATTTGATCATCAACCCTGGAGGACTTCGGGAGTAAACAGAGAGAGGATTTGATCCAAGGCTTGTTAACCTCCTGGCTCCGGTGAGTTTGAACCCCTATGGGGTGTGTGCAGCACAAGGTGTCCCAATAGATGGTGAAAGGTGCACCCATCAGATCTACTATTCATATAAGGGAATCCAGACCGAGCTCCTACCGCTGTGTCTTTGCTGGAATTTACCTGCCTGCATGTGTTTTGCTTGCATTTACAAAGACTTTGTTTTATCAGTCAGCATTGAGGACTGAAAATAGCGCTGCTTTGATGGGTTAATTGCTGTTTCATATAGTACATTCATTCATCCATATTTATATTTCTATTTTTTATTAAGTGGCTGCTGAGAGATATCTCACTCAGAATATGGTGACATCAGGTTAAATCACTGCGGTTTATTACAATCATTATTTTCCATCTTCATATACTGAATATCCTTTAGCGCTGAGATAGGAGGATTGGAGTAGGGCGTATTGTCTCCTTTTTGTTTGTATATGCAAGTTATTGTCATAAAAAGTGTTTGGGGACCTGGGTCCTGCCCCAGGGGACATGGATCAATGCAAAAAAAAGTTTTAAAAACGGATGTTTTTTCAGGAGCAGTGATTGTATTAATGCTTAAAGTCAAACAATAAAAGTGTAATATCCCTTTAAATTTCGTACCTGGGGGTGTCTATAGTATGCCTATAAAGGGGCGCATGTTTCCTGTGTTTAGAACAGTCTGACAGCAAAATGACATTTTGAAGAAAAAAACACATTTAAAACTACCCGCGGCTATTGCATTGCCAACAATACACATAGAAGTTCATTGATAAAAACGGCATGGGAATTCCCCACAGGGCAACCCCGAACCAAAATGAAAAAAAAAAAAAAATGATGTGGGGGTCCCCCTAAATTCCATACAAGGCCCTTCAGGTCTGGTATCGATTTTAAGGGGAACCTCGCGCCAAAAAAAAAAAAAAAAACGGCGTGGGGTCCCCCCAAAAATCCATACCAGACCCTTATCCGAGCACGCAACCTGGCAGGCCGCAGGAAAAGAGGGGGGGACGAGAGTGCGCCCCCTCCCTCCTGAACCGTACCAGGCCACATGCCCTCAACATTGGGAGGATGCTTTTGGGTAGCCCCCCAAAACACCTTGTCCCCATGTTGATGAAGACAAGGGCCTCATCCCCACAACCCTGGCCGGTGGTTGTGGGGGTCTGCGGGCGGGGGGCTTATCGGAATCTGGAAGCCCCCTTTAACAAGGGGACCCCCAGATCCCGGCCCCCCCCTGTGTGAAATGGTAAGGGGGTACTTACCCCTACCATTTCACTAAAAAACTGTCAAAAATGTTAAAAATGACAAGAGACAGTTTTTGACAATTCCTTTATTTAAATACTTCTTCTTTCTTCTATCTTCCTTCATCTTCTGGTTCTTCTGGCCCTTCTGGTTCTTCCTCCGGCGTTCTCGTCCAGCATCTCCTCTGCGGCGTCTTCTATATTCTTCTCCTCGGGCCGCTCCGCACCCATGGCATGAGGGGAGGCTCCCGCTCTTCTCTTCATCTTCTTCATCTTCTTCTTCTTCTTCATCTCTTCTTCCTTCTTCTCTTCTTCATTTCTTCTCCGGGCCGCTCCGCAGCCATGCTGGCATGGTGGGAGGCTCCCACTGTGTGACGGCGTCTCTTCGTCTGACGGTTCTTAAATAACGGGGGGCGGGGCCATCCGGTGACCCCGCCCCCCTCTGACGCACGGTGACTTGACGGGACTTCCCTGTGACGTCACGGGGAATACCACAGGGAAGTCCCGTCATGAGCCTCCCCTCATGCCATGGGTGCGGAGCGGCCCGAGGAGAAGAAGATAGAAGACGCCGCGGAGGAGATGCTGGACGAGAACGCCGGAGGAAGAACCAAAAGAGCCAGAAGAACCAGAAGAAGATGAAGGAAGAAAGAAGAAGCCAGGGGGGCCAGGATCTGGGGGTCCCCTTGTTAAAGGGGGCTTCCAGATTCCGATAAGCCCCCCGCCCGCAGACCCCCACAACCACCGGCCAGGGTTGTGGGGATGAGGCCCTTGTCTTCATCAACATGGGGACAAGGTGTTTTGGGGGGCTACCCCAAAGCACCCTCCCAATGTTGAGGGCATGTGGCCTGGTACGGTTCAGGAGGGGGGGGGCCGCACTCTCGTCCCCCCCTCTTTTCCTGCGGCCTGCCAGGTTGCGTGCTCGGATAAGGGTCTGGTATGGATTTTTGGGGGGACCCCACGCCGTTTTTTTTTTTTTTAATTTTGGCTGGGGTTCCCCTTAATATCCATACCAGACGTGAAGGGCCTTGTATGGAATTTAGGGGGACTCCCACATCATTTTTTTTTTTTAATTTTGGTTCGGGGTTGCCCTGTGGGGAATTCCCATGCCGTTTTTATCAATGAACTTCTATGTGTATTGTCGGCAATGCAATAGCCGCGGTAGTTTTAAATGTGTTTTTTCCTTCAAAATGTCATTTTGCTGTCAGACTGTTCTAAACACGGGAAACATGCGCCCCTTTACAGGCATGCTATAGACACCCCCCAGGTATGAAATTTAAAGGGATATTACACTTTTATTGTTTGACTTTAAGCATTATTAAAATCACTGCTCCTGAAAAAACGGCCGTTTTTAAAACTTTTTTTTGCATTGATTCATGTCCCCTGGGGCAGGACCCAGGTCCCCAAACACTTTTAATGACAATAACTTGCATATTAGCCTTTAAAATTAGCACTTTTGATTATTCATGTTCGTGTCCCATAGACTTTAACGGTGTTCGCGTGTTCGAACGAATTTTTTTCCTGTTCGCATGTTCTGGTGCGAACCGAACAGGGGGGTGTTCGGCTCATCCCTACTCAGCAGCTGTTTTCACATCTGGACACTGGAGCACTAGTGTGGGACAAAAGAACACCATTTTTATTAGGGGGGCCACACAGGTGCTCCAGTGTATACTATATGGGGGGATACATCTGTGAAACTTGTACTAAACAGGTAAAGTATTGCAGCTTGACAAAGGACACTAAAAAAGCTACATCTTGGAACTCTGCTAAAATAGATCATTGTACCCCACTTCCAAGCAATGTTTCATCTTTAGAGTTCTGCCATCAAATATCTGTGTGCTAATTATACCATTTTTGTTTTACATAGGGGAGAAAAGACTCGGAGGACACCCCTCATCCGAGGAGACCAGAGCCCCCCCCCTCTGGAAGAAGGGAAAATCCCCCCAACACAAGATGAGCAGGAGGAAGAAGACGTGGTGGAAGTAGTCACCACAACAGGTGAGTGTCTGCAACCACAGGCTCAGATAAGAGATGGATGGCGGCATTTTTTTTAGACCTAATTTATTTTGGGGTTCCTCTCTTTTTAGGTGATCGTGAGGTTGTGGATGAAGATCCTTTCACATCCGAAAGTGCCCAGATCCTGATCGGGGAGATCATGGGGTGTAATTTACATTTGGAAAACATCAAGCAAAACATCAATGATGTTATTCCAAAATATAAAAACATCATTGATGTTTTGGGGCGAGTTTAAAACCCTCAAAATCACTTTCTTCTTTTGTCTGCTACAATGTGCGAAATGTTTTTGTGATTTTTCCCAAAGACAAAATTGGAGGATGCACACAGTGTGCCAACATGTGCTATCTGCCATCACGGGAGATCAATGGACGCGTTTTAGGGGTGCAACCCCTTCCTCAATAATAAAGTAACAGTGAGGAAGGGCTTTCTCCCCCAAAACACATCCCTTGATCCCCCCTGATGGCAGATAGCACATGTTGACATTGTGAAATTTGTTTGCATCTTCCAAATTTGGCTTTTCCAGGGGTGATTTCCCCCCATCTGAACGCAATATCAAACACAGTTCCTAAATACTCATGTCTGATATTGCCTTCAAGTTCTACCAAATGTGAACTTTGTAAGATCAAGATTTGTGTCTTTCTTGTGGGTTTTACACAGGCCTGTTTTCTATAAAATGCACATTTTGATTTTGGATAATGACACCACAAAATATGTTATACAACAAACATGTCGGTTTGTCAGAAAAACCTTTGGTAAATGCGCATGTGATTGTGCTGGTATTAAAAAGATTGTTCATCAAGAATGTGTGGATTATTGTCTCAACGCTACAACACTTTTGGGGTGATGTAATTGTTGTTTGATGAGAAAATGGGGGTTATTTCCTAAGGGCAAATCCACTTTGCACAAGTGCAGTTTCAGTGCAGTTGCAAGTGCACTTGTAGTGAAAAGTGTCTTTGCATTTAGTAAATAACAGCCAACAGTGCTTTGTCTAAGGTTACACAATCACGACATTTTCTGGACTCCACACATTTCTGTCAGGGTCAGCTAAAACAAACACAAGCAGTAAATGTCCACAAAGAAGAGCCTGGGGGGAGATGCCTGTCGAGAACTTGAGGTCCTGCAGGCTTCTCCCTGTGGCCAAATACCGCAAGGTAGCGACCAACCTCTGCTCCGCAGTGATGGCTTGCCTCATGCAGGTATCCTGCCTGCTGATATAGGGGGTCAGCGAAGCCAACAAACTGTGAAATACGGGGTCCGTCATCCTGAGAAAGTTCCTGAAATCACCAGGATTATTCTCACGGATCTCACGGAGCAAAGGCATATGACAGAACTGGTCACGCTGAAGCAACCAATTCTTGGTCCATGAACTCCTCCCCGCCCTGTTCATGGACTGGACTTGTGTCAAGGTCAGGACCCCAACACCAAGCCCCCACACAGCACGAACTCTACGAGGAGTACGCATACGAAACATGGCTAGAAAACGGTCGGCTGCTCAGAACGAAGTAACAGAACGCACTGAAGAACAGCAAGGCCTGTGAAGAGCGACCTGAAAAACAGCAATGAGCGGACAAGATCGCACAGAAAACTCCAATACGAACTGACTGCACGCACTGAAGAGCAGATACAAACCCACAAGCACAAACTGAACGGCAGAAAACGATCTGAAAGCCACGAGTCTGAAAAAGCGCGAATCGTCTCTCACCAAACTTTTACTAACACGAGATTAGCAAAAGGAGCCCAAAGGGTGCTGCGCTTGGTTCTGAACCGGCCTTTTCTAGTCTCGTCGTACGTGCTTGACGTCACCGCGTTCTTGCCGATCGGAAATTCCGACAACTTTGTGCGACCGTGTGTAGGCAAAACAAGTTTGAGCCAACATCCGTAGGAAAAAATCTGAGGATTTTGTTGTCGGAATGTCCGAACAAAGTCCGACCGTGTGTACGAGGCATAACAGAGGCCAAAGAAATTTCTTTGACCTGTTGCTCAAAAAATTACAAGCTCACCTCAAAGGTACAATATTTATAGGAGGGGACTTGAACACGACCTTCGACTCCGCACTTGATAGACTAGCCAACGGGAAATCTAAATCTAAACGCCCGTCCAAACAGAGTACTAGAATAGCAGCTCTCCTATTTGATGAAGGCTTGGTCGATATCTGGAGGGAAGTGAATCCACATAAAAAAGATTACATTCACTTCTCAGCTCCACACAACTCCTTCGCCAGGATAGACCACATCTTTACCCGCTCGCGCACTATCCCATTTGTTCTTAGCTCTCGGATTGTTGATTCTCCGCTGTCAGATCACGCTATGGTCTTGGTAGTGGCCCAAAAAGTAGGTCCCTCTAAGGGCCCACCACGCTGGAGATTACAGGAGTCCCTCCTTAGTAGGGATGAGCCGAACACCCCCCTGTTCGGTTCGCACCAGAACATGCGAACAGGAAAAAAATTCGTTCGAACACACGAACACCGTTAAAGTCTATGGGACACGAACATGAATAATCAAAAGTGCTAATTTTAAAGGCTTATATGCAAGTTATTGTCAATAAAAGTGTTTGGGGACCTGGGTCCTGCCCCAGGGGACATGAATCAATGCAAAAAAAAGTTTTAAAAACGGCCGTTTTTTCAGGAGCAGTGATTTTAATAATGCTTAAAGTCAAACAATAAAAGTGTAATATCCCTTTAAATTTCATACCTGGGGGGTGTCTATAGTATGCCTGTAAAGGGGCGCATGTTTCCCGTGTTTAGAACAGTCTGACAGCAAAATGACATTTTGAAGGAAAAAACACATTTAAAACTACCGCGGCTATTGCATTGCCGACAATACACATAGAAGTTCATTGATAAAAACGGCATGGGAATTCCCCACAGGGCAACCCCGAACCAAAATTAAAAAAAAAAAATGATGTGGGAGTCCCCCTAAATTCCATACAAGGCCCTTCAGGTCTGGTATGAATATTAAGGGGAACCCCAGCCAAAATTTAAAAAAAAAATTGACGTGGGGTTCCCCCTAAATTCCATACCAGACCCTTCAGGTCTGGTATGGATTTTAAGGGGAACCCCGCGCCAAAAAAAAAAAAAAAAACGGCGTGGGGTCCCCCTAAAAATCCATACCAGACCCTTATCCGAGCACGCAACCTGGCAGGCCGCAGGAAAAGAGGGGGGGACGAGAGTGCGGCCCCCCCCCCTCCTGAACCGTACCAGGCCACATGCCCTCAACATTGGGAGGGTGCTTTGGGGTAGCCCCCCAAAACACCTTGTCCCCATGTTGATGAGGACAAGGGCCTCATCCTCACAACCGTGGCTGGTGGTTGTGGGGGTCTGCGGGCGGGGGGCTTATCGGAATCTGGAAGCCCCCTTTAACAAGGGGACCCCCAGATCCCGGCCCCCCCCTGTGTGAAATGGTAAGGGGGTACTTACCCCTACCATTTCACTAAAAAACTGTCAAAAATGTTAAAAATGACAAGAGACAGTTTTTGACAATTCCTTTATTTAAATGCTTCTTCTTTCTTCCTTCATCTTCTTCTTCTTCTGGTTCTTCTGGCTCTCCTGGTTCTTCCTCCGGCGTTCTCGTCCAGCATCTTCTCCGCGGCGTCTTCTATCTTCTTCTCCTCGGGCCGCTCCGCACCCATGGCATGAGGGGAGGCTCCCGCTCTTCTCTTCATCTTCTTCTCTTCTTCATCTTCTTCTTCATCTTCTTCTTCATCTTCTTCTTCTTCTTCTCTTCTTCATGTCTTCTCCGGGCCGCTCCGCAGCCATGCTGTGGCATGGAGGGAGGCTCCCGCTGTGTGACGGCGTCTCTTCGTCTGACGGTTCTTAAATAACGGGGGGCGGGGCCATCCGGTGACCCCGCCCCCCTCTGACGCACGGTGACTTGACGGGAC
Source organism: Lithobates clamitans (assembly GCA_037952925.1). NCBI lineage: Eukaryota > Metazoa > Chordata > Amphibia > Anura > Ranidae > Lithobates > Lithobates clamitans. Next base: position 6,864,676 of record JBBGZY010000911.1, on the reverse strand, counting down.
TTCCCTGTGACGTCACGGGGAATGCCACAGGGAAGTCCCGTCATGTCACCGTGCGTCAGAGGGGGGCGGGGTCACCGGGTGGCCCCGCCTCCCGTTATTTAAGAACCGTCAGACGAAGAGACGCCGTCACACAGCGGGAGCCTCCCTCCATGCCACAGCATGGCTGCGGAGCGGCCCGGAGAAGACATGAAGAAGAGAAGAAGAAGAAGAAGATGAAGAAGAAGATGAAGAAGAGAAGAAGATGAAGAGAAGAGCGGGAGCCTCCCCTCATGCCATGGGTGCGGAGCGGCCCGAGGAGAAGAAGATAGAAGACGCCGCGGAGAAGATGCTGGACGAGAACGCCGGAGGAAGAACCAGAAGAGCCAGAAGAACCAGAAGAAGAAGAAAATGAAGGAAGAAAGAAGAAGCATTTAAATAAAGGAATTGTCAAAAACTGTCTCTTGTCATTTTTAACATTTTTGACAGTTTTTTAGTGAAATGGTAGGGGTAAGTACCCCCTTACCATTTCACACAGGGGGGGGGCCGGGATCTGGGGGTCCCCTTGTTAAAGGGGGCTTCCAGATTCCGATAAGCCCCCCGCCCGCAGACCCCCACAACCACCGGCCACGGTTGTGAGGATGAGGCCCTTGTCCTCATCAACATGGGGACAAGGTGTTTTGGGGGGCTACCCCAAAGCACCCTCCCAATGTTGAGGGCATGTGGCCTGGTACGGTTCAGGAGGGGGGGGGGCCGCACTCTCGTCCCCTCCTCTTTTCCTGCGGCCTGCCAGGTTGCGTGCTCGGATAAGGGTCTGGTATGGATTTTTAGGGGGACCCCACGCCGTTTTTTTTTTTTTTTTTGGCGCGGGGTTCCCCTTAAAATCCATACCAGACCTGAAGGGTCTGGTATGGAATTTAGGGGGAACCCCACGTCAATTTTTTTTTTACATTTTGGCTGGGGTTCCCCTTAATATCCATACCAGACCTGAAGGGCCTTGTATGGAATTTAGGGGGACCCCCACATCATTTTTTTTTTTTTTTTTTTTGGTTCGGGGTTCCCCTGTGGGGAATTCCCATGCCGTTTTTATCAATGAACTTCTATGTGTATTGTCGGCAATGCAATAGCCGCGTGTAGTTTTAAATGGGTTTTTTCCTTCAAAATGTCATTTTGCTTTCAGACTGTTCTAAACACAGGAAACATGCGCCCCTTTACAGGCATACTATAGACACCCCCCAGGTACGAAATTTAAAGGGATATTACACTTTTATTGTTTGATTTTAAGCATTAATAAAATCACTGCTCCTGAAAAAACGTCCGTTTTCAAAACTTTTTTTTGCATTGATCCATGTCCCCTGGGGCAGGACCCGGGTCCCCAAACACTTTTTATGACAATAACTTGCATATAAGCCTTTAAAATTAGCACTTTTGATTTCTCCCATAGACTTTTAAAGGGTGTTCCGCGGCATTCGAATTTGCCGCGAACACCCCAAATTGTTCGCTGTTCGGCGAACTTGCGAACAGCCAATGTTCGAGTAGAACATGAGTTCGACTCGAACTCGAAGCTCATCCCTACTCCTTAGTGATCCAATAAATTGTCTGGGCATAGCAGCGGCCATAAAAGACTACTTCCAAACTAACCAGACGGCAGAGGTTTCCCCCTCCACCATATGGGCAGCCCACAAATCGGTTATTAGGGGAAACATAATTAGTTTATCCTCTCATCTCAGAGCAGCCCATAAAGCTGACATTCTCAAACTCACATCAGATTACAGGGCGGCAGCTAAGGCTCATAAGAGACTCCCCACCGCTGACTCCTTAGAGACCCTCGACAAATCCAGGACCGTTCTTAACCTAGCTCTGACCTGTGCAGCCGAAAAACACTTAAGATGGACAGGGGATAAATTCTATTACCAAACAGACCGGATGGGCTCCAGACTAGCAGCCAAACTCAACCCAAAACAACGCTCTTTAGCGTTCCCCAAAATCAAGACACCATTAGGAGACCTGACACAAAACCCTACAAAAATTATGGAAGCTTTTTCACAATTTTATGCTAATCTATATAAAACCTCTGAGTTCCCTTCACAACAGCAACGAGACAGTTTTCTCAGGGACTTACCTCTTCCAGCTTTATCCAAGGAACATTGGGAACTTCTAGATGACACAATTTCAGTTGAGGAAGTGTTGGACACTATCAGATCTCTTAAAACAGGTTCCTCCCCGGAACCAGATGGCTTCTCCACTGGGTATTACAAAAAGTTTGCCCCCAACCTGGCCCCACATCTAACTAAATTTTTCAACTCCCTCAGGGATGGAGCCCTCCTGGGACCTGATCTTAATTCAGCATATATTTCGGTAATCCCAAAGCTGGGAAAAGATTCAAGTGAGCTTGGAAACTACAGGCCTATTTCACTTATTAACAATGATATAAAAATTCTGACTAAAATTCTAGCGAATAGGATGTATATATAAATATATTTATAACGATTAGGTGGGCTTCATCCCTGGCAGACAGGGACCAGACCAAATACATAGAACAATAGATGTCATATCCCTGCTCAGGTCTGGATGGGACGGGGGCTCCCAACAGAGGGGCTTTCTCCTCTCCATCGACTTACATAAGGCATTTGACTCTGTCGACTGGGGATACTTATCTGACATATTACAAAGATGGGGATTTGGCCCCTTCTTCCTGAACTACATTAAGTCCCTTTACTCGACTCCATCTGCCCAGGTTCGTCTCATGGGGAGGTACTCAGAACAGTTCCCTATTGGCCAGGGGACCAGGCAGGGTTGCCCACTCTCCCCTCTCCTCTTCGTGACAGCAATTGAATCTCTGGCTGTAGCAATCAGATCCAACCCAGATATCAAGGGGGTACTATGTGGTGAACAGGAGCATAAATGTGCGCTTTACGCGGACGACCTTCTCCTATATATTACTTCCCCTCTCATCTCCACCCCTATGATCTATAAGATCCTCCAAGATTTTAGCACAGTTTCTGGCTTAAGGGTCAATATGTCCAAATCCATCGTGTTGAACATTCTCCCCCACCTTTTATATCTTTTTCGCTCCCTCCTTATCCCGATTAAGAAAAAGATCCTTCTAAAATTCCAATCGAAGATTGTCCGCTTTATCTGGAGTCGAAGGGGGTACAGATGCCCCTCCAGTATACTTTAACGTCTAAAAAGTCAGGGAGGGCTCGGTCTACCGGACTTATGGCATTATTATCAGGCGGCCCAACTTTCCCAAATATCGATGGCTCTTGTGAGAGGCCCTAAGCCGAGTTGGCTTTCAATAGAAAGACAGGCTACCCCACGGAACACTATAGACTACCTTCTCTGGTGTGAACCTAAGGCTAGGCCAGCAATATTGTCGCCCACCCTCTCCCATTCTATTGCCTTGTGCTCAAACCTTTTTTCACATCGTAACCTAATTTCACCTATCAGACCGCTAGCTCACCTATTCCATAACCCAGATTTCCCGCCAGGGATGGTAATCAGGGCCTTTAAATGGTGGACGGATAAAGGCCTATATAGGATTGGTCACTTTCTCTCCCCCAAAGGTCCGATCACGCTGACCCACTGTCAGAATGAATTAGACATGCCTGACTCTGAGATCTTCAGATTCTCCCAAATTAACCACTACCTACACTCCATTTTGAGTCACAATCAAGAAAACCCCTCTCTGACTCCCTTTGAACATTGGTGCTCCAATACTGAAGTCCAGAGGGGAGGAATATCCCTAATATACACCGCCTTAAAATCCTCATCAGATAAGCCTAGATATGCTTGAGCCTGGGAGGAGGACTTAGACAACTCCTGGACGTCGCAGGATTTCAGGTTTGAAAGATCCTTCAAAGGTATACAAAACATCTCCTTGATAGAAGCCAGTGTAAAAGTCATAACACGGTGGTACTATGTGCTCGCATCTCTGTCATTTTTCCAGGGTCATCCCCCCTATGTTTCAGGGGCTGTGAGTTGGAGGGAACCATGATACACATATGGTGGACCTGCCCTCGAATCAGATCATTCTGGAGGAAAGTTTTCCGTACAATCAGTACTGTTTTGCAGCAAACAATTACCCCTGATCCCTCCATTGCTCTGCTCAATGGGAAGATCAGGAATTTTCCTAAATTTTCACAGAAGTTAATTTTCTTTATCCTCTTAGGAGCTAAAGCTTCATTAGCGAAGTCTTGGAAAGAAACCTAGCATTTCGTTTCAGGGTTTTAAGAGGAAGGTGTCGTGGATTATGGCACAGGAACAAATCGTAGCAAAAATAAATGACAAAAGTTAAGTGTTCTTTGCTATTTGGGAGCCATGGGCCAAATACTGTAATGTTCCCTTGTTTCCGGTCACACTACAAGCTCCTTAGATAGATGGAACCTCCTGCAAAGTATTCCCACCCCTTATATACTCCTCCTTTCTAACTCCTTTTCCTTTTCTTTTTCCTGAGACTCTCTTGTCTCAACTATTGGTGGACATGGGACACGTTTTGACAGAAATTTGTCCTGTATTGGGCAGTTTTTTTTATATTTTCCCCTTTTTTTTAAATTTTTGAAGCAGTCTTACTTGAATGCACTAGGTTGATAGGCATGGCATCGGCCATGCTACTTGTGCGGACGTGGCTACCTTTATACATACCTCACTTATATATTTAATGATACATAAGTGATTAAAACCTTTTGTCTATATATGAATCAACCCATGAAATTAAGAACGAATGATATCTGTTCGAAAAGGGTAACAATCAAATTTATTTAAACTTACTATTGTACAGAAAAGAAACTTGTGGTAATATGAAATTAGCAACTATAACATAAATGATATAATCTTAAAACAACAATGTTACCAATGATAATAAATATTGCCATAATGGTCATACCCATGCTATCAAGAGATTAATAAGGTATTACGGCCAAATCCTACGATAGAAAAGGTTACAGGAAAGAAAAGAGACATAGAGATACATTGTATGGAGAAGTCTTACGTAACCATCCTGCATCTAGACCGTCCGCCGGAGAGAGACCTAGCCTTCTCCAGGTATTTGGTTGTATGTAGTTAGAACCCACTCCCACCAATCAGAACTCAGGGTCACCTCATTGGTTCAGAAGTGGCATTGAATCCTGATTGGCTACCCCTGAAGAGTGCCTTTTTAACTATCTCTTGATTTCCAACCATCAGCCCTCTGTGATATAACATAAATTAGCATTACAAGGACTCAAGAGACGCAATGTCTGCCCTGGCTCTCTCCGAACAATAGGGTAACTTAGTTACTATGCGGATAGCAAGCCAACACAAAAGGTGTGTTTGAGATGCCAAAACAGTAAATAGGCCCACCTTCTAGTACATGTTACTATAAAAAAAATACCTATATACACCCATGAATATATACACATAGATAGATAGATACATACATACATACACGTACACATCATACAAAATGAGGCATGGTAATCTAATTAGAAAGTCCTCACGATGGTACGCTTGAATCTCATTGATAAAAATATGGAATTCAATATCTCCATCACATTTCCCCCTGAAGTTCATTCTTGAACTTATGTCCTCCTTCAATGATCTTGCACCCACCCACAACAGCCCAGAAGCCCCGACCCTTCCCACACCACCACTGCGGCCTCCTCTTCCTTTCTTGAGCATGCCGGAACTCCTCAAGGTAGGCTTAAGATAGCAAAGAAATCCTGGTGCCGTTGAGACTTCGCATCCAAACCATGAGTGTCTGTACTGCAATGTTTCATCGCCCCTCTGCCTTGGAAGAGCGGAACTCCAACATTGATGGCGGGATCCTGGCATATCTAGTCCTGTATCTTTGTAAGATCATGTAATGGTTGCATCGATTGGATCGGACCGCGAGACAGCACTTTTCAACATGGTGAAGGAAAGTCCAGGAAAGTCTTATTGGTGACACATTTATCTCAAGAAATAACTTGGTGGTCGCTGCTTCTTCAGGTGGGGTCGGGCGGGCCTCCAGACAGTCGTGCATGAATACAAACAGAGAGAGAGAACGTTAGTGTACAGATATTGGAGAAATGCTGGACAGGAGCAGAATGTTGGCCATAAGACTAAATACTCCTAAAGGGTGTAATGTGGACGAGTAGAGTGGGTTCCCCACAGGGTACAGAGTCTGAGCAACAGCCAGTATCATCCATGGCCCTTGATGGTAGGGATAGTCAATACTGTCTGTTATTGCCAGGTCCCTGGGTTCACCACACCTGCTCACGGGGCTCAGGTTAAGGCAGTAGGTAGACTAGGGGAGGTGGAATTACATTAAGACATAAAACTGGATGTCCAGGGATACTTTAGTTAAAATATGGTACTTGCGGGCAGGCAAAGTCTTTTTTTAAAGAAAAATGATACTGATGTCTTAGTTACATTATCTTGAGAAGATAAATGATAGAAACCAAAAGGAAAAACTTAGAGAGCATAATATTAAAGAAGAAAAAGGAATAGAAGAGAGGTGAGTAATGAAAATGAACAGGAAAAATAGTGGGAATAATAATGAAAAAAAGAACAAAAAACGGAAAAAACTACAGATTGAACGCTGCTCCAACCAAGACTGTTAAAGAGCCTTGAATCTGTATATAAAAAAAAATGAATACATTGGTTAAAAAAACATAATAAAAAAAATAAAAACAAAAAACAAAACAAATGTTTTTTTAAAAAAAACTCCTCTCCCATTAACAGTATTTTTGCAGGTCAGGTACACAGATATTAACAACAAAAGGGAGAGAAAAAAAAAAAAAATAAAAATAATAAAAAAAATGATTAAAACTTTTGGAATTTAGCTAAACCTGACTGCACTTTATTACTAAAAATTGAAGAGGCTTATCCCTGGAACAAGAAAAATATAGTTCTAGGGTCCTCTCTTAAATGCGCAACTTCTTTGTACTGGTCTGGATTGGATATGGCTTCCTCAGAGATTTGTTTCTGAGTTAGTGGCCTTTCTGTTCCTTGAGAGAAGATACCTTGTTGAGGTACACATTCTCATAGCTTTGGCATTCATTCTCCTGATAGTAACGCACATTATTACCTGCATCAGGAAAAGCAATAAGGCTGCACAGGTTAGGACAACAACAGGGTGGAGCAAAATGTTTAGGAAAGCTGTAGTGTTCGGACTATACCCAAATAAACTTTCCCACCAGGAAATCTTAGCATCTGCGTCTAAAGCGTGGGATACTTGGATCAGTCTATTTTGATCATGGGTGAGTCGTATGGTGGCTTGTTTTTCAGCATCTCTTAGTACATTTAATATTTCATCCTGTTGTCCGAAATCCATCAGCCAAGCTTTTAACTCAGCCCCAAATCCCAGAGGAAGTTTCTGTACGTGTAAGGGGATGTCAGGTTTGCTATAAAACCTTTCTTCAGGGGTGATCGGGGTACAACCCGGTGTTCCTGCTATATCCATGCTACGGGCCAGAGGAGGTGTACTATAGACTCCCCGAGGTAGTGTACCCTGCTGAGTACCATTTAACCTGATGCTGAAAACATTAGTGCATCATTAGACATGTGATACTAGCACCAGTACCCTGGTCTCCAGTCTCAAGTAGTTTTAACTTTGTTTAGGTCTAGTTGGGACACTACCCCGGCATCCAATAGACATTAAACCCCCCCCTGTGCCAGCATTGTTGCCTTTTCCAATAGCACAACCCCTACCTTCCTCTAGCACTCATCAGTACCAGTCATCTGAGGCTGTCCAGACTCAAACCATCAGAACAAGATGGACTCCAGGGTGTAATCCAGTAGAGTCTGATAGGATAGTATCCAGATTGACCGTGATATCTGCACAATGTTCCATACCTGCCATTAGGGATGAGAACAGTGCGAGTAAGATTTTTGACGATCCTGGAACTGAGTCATCCACCAATCTATTACGACTCATAGGCAACCTGGATACTACCCCCCCCCCCTGTCTGTCCTTGCAAAGTGATGCTGGACAGAGCAAGTTGGCTTCCCTAACCCCTTCCCTGATATGTAGCACAAGACCCCCCCAATGTGATCCTGAATAGCTCCAGCTCCATAGTGTTTTAAGGTACCCAGTGCCCCACCTCCAGCTCCAAAGACAGTCTCAATTAAGCCTCTCTTTCCTAAGGATGGGAAATAGTCAGAATACCCAAATTGAAAACCACCTGCCACCAGGTACACTTGTCTCTTCATAGAGGTTGCACACCTTATGGGGCACTGGTCTTCCTGTCATGCAGGACACAGACCACTAGTTAAGGTACGCAAGGAGTCTAGGACAGGAAGGACACCTATGGGTATCCACTGAGGAGAATACAGCGTGCCCACACAACTCCATCGCTGTGCCTGGATTTCAGAGACCATGCCCAGGGTATACAATGCACCTCTACCTATGGTTAGGTTCAAAGAACCCTCTAGTTCCCTGACTAACGTTACATCGGTATTCCTTAGGACACAGAAACAAACTCGTCTATGTCCCAACTAATACCCAGGTGCTTCCTTCCCAGCAATGACCTCTTCATTCAGAACACAGAGTGCAATATACACAATCTTCCTGCACAACTCTTCTCCGGGATCTCCCAAAACTATACACTCTCAACTTGTATGCCATCAGGCAGGCCCTCATAATACACATCTGAAGGTAAATCTGAAGGAAATTGGAAAACAAAAATTGCATAATGTGTATCCAACTCGAGGAACTTCTGCTACCAAACAAAACTGGCCAAAGGGCAAAGAAATATCCCTTGCAGCACTGAGGCGCCGGGATCACTGAACAGTAGTGGGTACACGAGCCGACCCAATTATCGAATCTGAAAAATAAAACACCAATAAAATTTAGTAATAAATATTCAATTTTCCTCCTAGAAACAAAGTAATCCAATGGTTATATACCTGTAACAATACATTAGCATATGAAACACAAATATACATTACATTACATTACATAAACAGTGCACTTTTTTTTTTAAGATACCAAAAAATTGTTGAGCTCAACTTATCATTAATATGTATTACTTAATACACATTAATACCACGTGGATTTTTTGTTTTATGGTATACCAATAATTCCAAAAAAAAATAAATTTTTTCACCATGGTTGAAAAAAATTAGCAATCCGTAAAAAAACCTTTTAGCAGTACCATTTGTCAACAGATCATAATACCTCACCACAAAGAACCTCTGCAGTACTGTTTTCCTGAAAAACAAAGTCATTTTAGTACATGTATCTTATAATTCACTAGTACAGATAATTATCTTGGCTCAGGTCATTTGCATGTCAATACAGTTCGCTGCACCTTTTCACAGACCTGGTGAGAAAGAAGGGGGGTCATTTGGGTGGGCTGTCAGCAGCTGAGAACAAACGTCACACAATACGACATATATTACATACTCCACACACCCTCACACAATTGGCTAGGTTAACGATGACCTCTAGACATCACACATCAGCATGTTTTCTATAATACCCTGTACTTCTTCTTAAACCCATAACATCTGTTTGGTAAGGTTAAAATTCTTTCAGAGATCCATCCCATTTCATTAGCCCCTTCTCAGCCTGTATGGACGCATTCTCAGGAGTTTGGAATGATCTCTCCTTAAATCCCATAGTAATAACATTCACTTCCTCTGTTTTATTTGCTGACTCCAGCATCCATATAAATAACGTGTCTTTTTCATATGGCCGTGTCATCTTTCTGTGGTGAGCAAGGTACAGATTTTCCCAAGCTTTTGGCTTAAAATTACCTCTTTTAAAATACTTCTTCCCAGTCCAACGATCCCAATCTTGCAAATATTTCACAACCCAAGGTCCATATCTATCTATCATCTCTTCCCTTGGGGTCATTTGATAGGGTTTACCCCATTCAGACCCCCTCTTTGAAGCGATTAGATTACCCATCCTTTACGGACTCCGGACCTTGAACTGATTCCCCAACCTTTTTACAGGTTGCCTTTACTTCAGAGGTAGCTACTCTCTGACCAAGAATTGGGTTGACAGGTACCGCCCCTGTCACCCTTGCCGATTTTTTTTTTCACTACTTGTCAGAACAATTTTTTCCCGGACTCTGCGTACAGAGAACCCCGCGCTTTACTATTGGAGCGGTTATGGTTTGCGCCTTTATCACGATAACCGGCCCCCGCATTCCGATTATTTTACACGGCCTGAGCGGGCTGCTAGCGTACTACTCCTAATGTTCCCTGTTCTGACTATAGTCCTTCAAAAAAAATAGCGTGGAGATTTTCCAAACTATAATAGTTCAATCTCCCCCGTGGACTTTTCAGAGGTATTCTAAAGGAAATGCTTAACGAAGGGCTATTACTTCTGTTATCTCCATAATGATTAACATAAACTTGGATAATCAGGACCCTATGGGTGCTTGTAGTACAGGAGGCAGTTAACTGATGCACACCTAATTTCAATATGATTGGTAGCAGTTTACAATATAGCCAATGTATACAGGTCTAATTACAAAGCTCACCATCCACAGTTAGTAGTTTACAAAGAGACAGATCCATACTAGGGCTGAAACAACTAATCGACTAATCTACAACCAATCGACCACAAAATCATTCGACTACTACCTTCACAATCAATCAATCAGCCGGTAACACAATGGAGGTTGAAAAACAAAAACAAAATGAGCCCTCTATAGTACAAAAAGAGCAAACAATCGCAAATGTAAATATAAAGGGTCAGGGACTCCCTCCTTAATGCAAAACAGCGCCTCTTCTGTTCAATACACTTCAATGGAGAAGCTGCAGAAAACATACAATGCACCCCTGCAGCAACCCGTGTTCCTCCAATCTGACCTACAACAACCTGGCCAGAAAAAAACAAAAACGCAAATTGCAGCAAAATCACGTGCAAGAAAATCGAAAACGCACAGCAAAAAGCACTGCAGAAATAGATAAAAAACAAACTGCATAGGCGTGCACCAAGCCTCATGCTGGCCACACAGATCAATTTTCAGACAGGAATATTCAGACGAAAAATCTTTGTACCTTCGCTGAATGGAAAAAAAAAAATGTTTGAAATTTTAACTTGTTTTTAACATTCTGTTTTTAAAATCAATGTAATTTCTGAACGAAAACCACATCCACTGTCTGACAATTCCCTTGACCAAGAAGTTCCCTATTATCTCCAAATCTTCCCATCACTGTGGTTGAAAATAAACGTCGACCCGACCCCGCTAACGATTAGAAAATCAAACGAACGCTCCCAAAATGACACCCTTCTTAAAAGAAGACATTGGTTTTTTTTTTGTTTAAATAAAAAAATTTGATCTCTGAGTCTGATGATATCAGCCAGACTCACCCCCCACAGTACACACAGTATATCTCTCCTCTAATAGTCCACACAGTACATCTCTTCTGTCTGCCACTCCCAGAGTGCACCAAACATCCTGCTCCCTAACCATAACTGCATAGAGATATCTAAGAATAAATTGCCCCCTTCCTAAACTCTTGCAGGATATACAATACAAGCCTCAAAACAATGAATTGCCCTCTGAAGAACTCCAAAAATATTTTAAAAACATGCACCGCTAAAAGTACAAAAACTCAGTTAAAGCTATTAAATTCAATGCAAAGTAGACTGGATGGCTACACCCATACAAAGGAATTGTAGCAGCTTCCCCTCTGGGATGATTTACAGGCTAGAAAGCACAAAATCCTTAAACTGCACCTCTCAAAATGGCCGCCGACCATGGCCTCATGGTGTCTACAACAAAAGCCCGGCCACAACAAAAGGGTGCATTTTCCCACCAGAACAGAAATCCAATACAAAAATCGCCACTCTTCTACTGAAGAGTTGACAAAAAGTACAAACACAGAACACCTACAAAAGCTTACATTCACTTACAACAGAAATAATGCCTAGAAACAAAATGGTGGCTCATGTCACATGGTTTCACACACAAAGGAATGGTGGCTACACCTTCCCCTATAGGATGACCCACAGGCCAAACAGCACAAACAAAAGCCAGGCCACGACCACATGGTAGACTACAGCAAGATGGCCGATGAAAACCACAGCACAGTCACATGGTAACAACAAAAGGAAATGGCAGAGGAAGGCCAGGCCACAACAAAATGGTGCATTTTCCCGCCAAAACTAAAATTTCTCCCTACAAAATTACACATTTGAGATACTAAATGAACACTTACAAACATTTCATTCTGCATATCACTAGGGACCCTGGCAGGCCTCAAATACAGGCTCTCCAACCAAACAACACATCCGAAAAAAACAAAAGTTACAAAAAAAATAAACTGGTATTTGCAAATGAACATCGAGCCACAGTCTCACGGCCAACCACAAAATGGCCAATGAGAAAAAGGGCACACTAAAACACCAACACGTGAAATGCAATTGTTGATCCTGCTAAATCAGACTTCTTCACTAGACTCCATTCTCCACAAAGACTGACTACACATTTGTAAATGCACACTTAACCATAGACACACAGTTTAGGAACAGTTCCACTGAAAAGTATGTAATCTCGCCGCACAATTGAGAGTGCACACTTAGCAACACATGCTTTACAATGAAACAACAACGCCACAATATAACACAGCTCAAACATACCCACTTTTCTCAAAGAAAGTTCAATCCTTCTTCTTGCATCAGCTTTCACAGAAAAAAACATCTCAGAAATACAAACAGCGTTCCTGGGATCCTGAGACCATCCCACCCACAGTGAATGCTTGCATGGTCTTTTCATCTCAAAAACAAAAAGAAACCCTCCCTCTTCCTATTGTGTACAGGGAGTAGCCCTTTCCACATACATATCCTAATGTATCAACCATGGAACAGCGAGCCTGGCTGCTCCTCCCCCGTGCATGGCCACAAACATGCAGTTGCTCACAAAACCCACACATTGCAGGTTGCAACTAATCCCACATCTATAATCATACACAATATACAGTTTCCATTTCTATTTCTCATATGCATTATTCAAAATCAGTCTCATCAAAGTATTAGCACAGACAAAAGGTAAAGTTCTAATAAGTTTTTTTAGTCTGGGTATTCAGATGGGAGACAGGTAAACACAAAACAAGCTCTGTCTTCCATACAAGAATCATATTCACCCCAAAATTAAACTTCCTCACACGGGGCACCATCTGACGTGGCTACCTTTATACATACCTCACTTATATATTTAATGATACATAAGTGATTAAAACCTTTTGTCTATATATGAATCAACCCATGAAATTAAGAACGAATGATATCTGTTCGAAAAGGGTAACAATCAAATTTATTTAAACTTACTATTGTACAGAAAAGAAACTTGTGGTAATATGAAATTAGCAACTATAACATAAATGATATAATCTTAAAACAACAATGTTTCCAATGATAATAAATATTGCCATAATGGTCATACCCATGCTATCAAGAGATTAATAAGGTATTACGGCCAAATCCTACGATAGAAAAGGTTACAGGAAAGAAAAGAGACATAGAGATACATTGTATGGAGAAGTCTTACGTAACCATCCTGCATCTAGACCGTCCGCCGGAGAGAGACCTAGCCTTCTCCAGGTATTTGGTTGTATGTAGTTAGAACCCACTCCCACCAATCAGAACTCAGGGTCACCTCATTGGTTCAGAAGTGGCATTGAATCCTGATTGGCTACCCCTGAAGAGTGCCTTTTTAACTATCTCTTGATTTCCAACCATCAGCCCTCTGTGATATAACATAAATTAGCATTACAAGGACTCAAGAGACGCAATGTCTGCCCTGGCTCTCTCCTAACAATAGGGTAACTTAGTTACTATGCGGATAGCAGGCCAACACAAAAGGTGTGTTTGAGATGCCAAAACAGTAAATAGGCCCACCTTCCAGTACATGTTACTATAAAAAAAATACCTATATACACCCATGAATATATACACATAGATAGATAGATACATACATACATACATGTACACATCATACAAAATGAGGCATGGTAATCTAATTAGAAAGTCCTCACGATGGTACGCTTGAATCTCATTGATAAAAATATGGAATTCAATATCTCCATCACAGTGCGCAAACACCAAAGACAGAATGAAGGGGGCTAGAGACACAATTTGGGGTCAGAAGTAGAGATGAGGCGATGAAGCGGGAGCCTTGGTCCCGGGACTACCAAGCAAATCCACAGTGTGATCCCATTGGGGTGGTTTGTCGGTAAGCCCAAGGTATTGGTCTGGATCCCCTTCTTTTTGGCTTGTCTCACGGATAATATCCCTGACCTAGACTCTTTAAAGCCCTATCATGCTTCTACATAGAACTTTGACACACGCTTCACTTATTTCTTATTTCTTATTTCTTGTTTATATCTGTCCCCATTAGGGGGAAGATAGATGTCTTCATTTTAAAGTCTTTAACTGCTGAAAAAGTATATGGTATATTTGTTATATCTGTTTTGATCTGTATGATTCTTTTTATTTACAAAATAAAAATTATTTGAAAGTAAAAAAACTGTAATTTACCATTCCAAGTTGACAGAGCTACAGCAATGGGAAAAATTGCTAGAATTCAGATGTGGAAAGTTTATAGAGGCTTTCCCCAAATGACTTGCAGCTGTTAATTTTAGCTGAAATTGCTGCCAAGGATTGGCAAAATTTGTGTGTGTATGCTGTCACTGGATGGTACATTAAACGCAGACAGATATTTATCCATCATGCCATTCCATCAGGGAGGTGTGTAACTGGCCCCAAATGTATTCTGCAGCAGGACAACAACCTCAAACATACAGCCAATGTCATTAAAGGGGTTGTAAACCCTCAAGGTTTTTCACCTTAATGCATTCTATGCATTAAGGTGAAAAACCTCCTGTCATGCAGCAGCCCCCCCCAGCCCCCCTTTTACTTACCCGAGCCCCGTAATTCCTGTGACGGGAACGAGCACTCCAGCTCCAGCTTCGGCGGGTGTCTCATGTCCCGATTGGATAGATTGATAGCTGCACAGCCATTGGCTCCTGCTGCTGTCAATCAAATCCAATGACGCGGGCGCCTGGGGCAGGGCCGAGTCCTGCTGTCTGTGTCAATAGACGGTGTCCCGAAGGAGAGCCCTTCTCCGACGGGGCATTCAAGAAAAGGAGGAGCCACCAGCACCGCTGAGAGACCCCAGAAGAGGAGGATCAGGGCCACTGTGTGCAAAACCAACTGCACAGAGGAGGTAAGTATGATATGTTTGTTATTTTTAAAAAGAAAAAAAATGAGGTTAGTAACCCTTTAAGAACTATATTCAGTGTAAACAAGAACAAGGAGTCTGGAAGTGATGGTTTGGTCCCCACAGAGCCCTGATCTCAACATCGTGGAGTCTGTCTGGGATTACATGAAGAAACAGAAGGATTTCAGGCAACCTACATCTATAGAAGATATGTGGGTAGTACTGGAAGATGTTTGGACCAACCTACCTGCCGAGTTCCTTCAAAAACTGTGTGCACAAGCACTGTGTGTACCTAGAAGAATGGACGCTGGCTTGAATATTGATTTGATTTAAATGTTTCTTCTGTTCACTCATTTTGCATTTTGTAAATTGATAACAAATAAACAATTAAAATATATATTTTTGAAAACATTCCTATTTTACAGCATTTCTTCACACCTGTCTAAAACTTTTGCACAGTACTGTATATATATATATATATATATATATATATATATATATATATATATATATATATTAGACATGTGCACAGCCAAAAAATTTGTTCATTTTCGTGTTTGTTTCATTAGTTTATTTATTTTTTTTTCATTTTTCAGGTCATTCGTTATGATCGCAATTCGTACATTCGTAACTTCGTACATTCATAAATTCGTTCATTCGTACATTCATAAATTCGTACATTCGTTCATTCATACATTCGTAAATTCGTACATTCTTACATTAGTACATTCGTAAATTCGTACATTCGTAAATTGGTAAATTCGTACATTTGTGAATTCGAAAATTCGGAAATTTGTAAATTTGAAATTTGAAAATCCAAAAACCCGAAAATTCGAAAATCTGAAATAGTAACTAACTATTAAAATATAGGTATTGTAATTTCCTTTCAAATTTGGCTGTCAGTGAACGTAACAAATACGAATTTATCCGAAGTTACGAATTATCCGAAATAATGAATGCTGCATCTAAACAAATGGAACGGAACAAATTAATAATAATAAATAATAATAATAAAAAGTTTTTATTATTATTATTGTTATTTATTATTATTAATTCATTACGTTCCATTCGTTTGGATACGGCATTCGTTATTTCGGATCATTCATAACTTCAGATAAATTTGTATGTGTTACATTCACTAACAGCTAAATTTGAAAGGAAATTACAATACCTATAATTTAATAGTTACTAGTAATAGTTAAGTTATATTAGTTAATTATTATTTCAGATTTCCGAATTTACAAATTTACGAATTCACTTATTTACTAATGTATGAATGTACGAATTTACGAATGTACATTCGTAAATTCCGAATGTACGAATTTACGAATGTATGAATTTCCGAATTTACAAATTTTTCGAATTTACGAATATTCGGAAAAAATCGTTAAACGGGTTTTCGTTAATTCGGATATTTCCGAATTAACGAATTTGTCGAAATTCGTTAAAAAATGAATTTGGAACGAAAACAAATTGCACATGCCTAATATATATATATATATATATATATATATATATATATATATATATATATATATAAAGTTTAGGAGAGTGGACAGCACCAGTAGGAAAACATAGTTGTCTATGCAAGTAACCAGTTGGATTCCAAAAAAAAACACCAAATTAATCAGTAGATTATGCAAATGCAATGGAGAATATCAAACGTGAAAAATCACTCTGATCCTAGCACTCAAATGGATACAGAAAATTTGACGCACTTCTAGCTGCCGTTATAAGGTAAAACCTAGGTTAAAATTAAATAAATGTATACTTTCTAAGGACAGAATAGTATTACCAGCACTTAAGATGAATGTTCATTCATGCTAATGATTAATCATTGAGTGCTATAACCTTCCCTTGTTATTCATTAAGATTTTATACTAATACACTCTACCTGTCCACCTGGTGACTGTATCGTAAAACAATAGGAAAAATGATTTCTTATACGTATTTTAGCAACAATAAAGGTGCAGAAATAGATATAAATAAAAATAATGAGTATGACAGTTGCAAGTTCAAAGTCAAATAAAATTCAAATCTCTAGTAAGCAATTCCAGGTGCCCAAAAATGTGCAGCTTGTGAGATGCACATCAGAGAGTGATAAGTCCCATGTGTGAGTGAGATAAGGATAGCGGGAGAAGGCTTCTATATTAGATCCAATATATTGTCCTTAGGATGATAAACCTCCACCGTATCACTTCGTGGTTAGCCCCTTTTGCATAAATGCTTACCAGAAGTGTGGATTTATTAGAGCCTGTAATCTCCTTAATTGTGATCATCCGCTCTGGAACAGCAGCTGATCGCACTCCGTTATACTCCGGAAATTCACTTAGCACCATGGCATCATGTAAAAACAATAGGGGAGACTCTCCATAGTGCAATATTGTTTATTTCCAAAAAGTGCCCCCCCATGGAAAAATATGTTTACAGTAGTCACAGTTAAAAACAGCCTATCACATCCATCACGTCTGCTCACCGCTGGTCAGAGTGCTGGCGTTCCGCCCACCTCGATGAGTCCCGGGATGACGCTTGGTGTGTAGAGTTGTAGGGTTGCGTGGTCACTCACTGACGCGTTTCGTCATTACGTCTTCAGGGGGCGGGGCCGCGCACGACGACTCTACGCTTTAAAAAGCAACAAAGGGGGCTCAATCAGGATCGTCATCACGAGCATCATCGATTAGATTACCACCCCTTTGTTGACAGACAGGAGCTGGAGCACAGCATCCCATCCATCCACACTGGTTCTTTCTCTATCCCCGCGGACATCGAGTCGCAGGACCCGCAATCACACTCACGAAGCTCACAGTGGCGCGCGTGTGCCTGCAAACCACTTCTTGAAGGGCAACGTACAGGTACGTTAATATGCCTGTACGTCCCCTCCTGCCGACGTATATCGGCGTGAGGCGGTCGGCAAGTGGTTAATAAATGACTTGTCCTAAACTGTCTCCTGTCATTTTTACCATTTTGACACTTTTTTGGGTGAATGGGTAGGGGTAAAATGTACCCGATACCCATTCACATGGGAGGGGCGGGATCTGGAATTCCCCCGCAACCACCAGGCAAGGGCTGTGGGGAAAAGGCCATTGTCCCCATCAACAGGGGACAAGGTGTTTTGGTGGCCTGGTATGGTTCAGAAGGAGGGGGCGCTCTCTTGCCCCCACCCCTTTCCTGTGGCCTGCCAGGTTGCATGCTCAGATAAGGGTCTGGTATGGATTTTGGGGGGGACCCCGTGCCAGTTTTTTTTATTTTGGCGCAGGCTTCCCCTTAAAATCCATACCAGACCTGAAGGGCCTGGTAGTCTGGTATAGATTTTGGGGGGGACCCCCACGCAATTTTTTTTTTCATTTTGGCGCAGGGTTCCCCTTAATATCGATACCAGACCCAAAGGGCCTGGTAATGGACTGGGGGGGAACCATGCAGTTTTTTTCAATAAATTTTATTTATATTGCCAGCAATATATTACAGCCGCGAGCAGTTTTAAATGACATTTTTTCCTTTACAAATGTTATTTTGCTGCTCTCATTCATAAAACTATGTGCGGCCGCTATGTAGGCAGCCTAACATAGTGTAGGGCCTGGACTCAGCCCCCTGAGCCATGATTGGCCAAAGCATGCAGGTGAGGTCGAACATCGGGCTCATCCCTAATCCTATCTTGCAAGTTTGCTAATTCCTATATTTATTATATACAGTGCCTTGAAAAAGTATTCATACCCCTTGAAATGTTCCACATTTTGTCATGCTACAACCAAAAACTTAAATGTATTTTATTGGGATTTTATGTGATAGACCAACACAAAGTGGCGCATAATTGTGAAGTGGAAGAAAAATGCTAAATGTTTTTCAAAATTTTTTACAAATAAATATCTGAAAAGTGTGGAGTGCATTTGTATTCATCCCCCTGAGTCAATACTTTGTATTGACAAGTCTTTTGGGTATGTCTCTACCAGCTTTGCACATCTAGAGAGTAGGGATGAGCTTCGTGTTCGAGTCGAACTGCGGCCGAATTGCGAACGATATGGGCCGTTCGCGCCAAATTCGTGTGGCGCGTCACGGCCCATAATTCACTGCGGCATCGCAGTGCATTGCTTGCTGATGATTGGCCAAGCATGCACTATGACCCGCATGCTTGGCCAATCACAGCGCCGCCTGAACAGAGAGCCGTAATTGGCCAAAGCCAAGGAGGCTTTGGCCAATTATGGCTCAGGGGATTTAGTACATGCCCCACACTATATAAGGCCGCCTGCACGGCGGCCCTGTGTAGTGTGTGTTCCGGCGTTGAAAGAGATAGACAGAGAGACAGTGTCATTTGATTTGAGTTAGATAGATTAGGCAGAACAGTCAGTCAGTTAGCTGCACTTACAGTGTATTGTGTATATATATGCATCCCAGGTGTTGCATATATATATATACACTGTATTCAGTTTAGCTAGATCCGTTCCTGTTATCTTCTAGACTATTTACATTTAGTGCAGTGCGTCCTGCTCACAGTGTTCAGCTAGATCCGTTCCTGTTATCTTCTAGACTTTTTACATTTAGTGCAGTGCGTCCTGCTCACAGTGTTCAGCTAGATCCGTTCCTGTTAAATTCTAGACTATTTACATTTAGTGCAGTGTGTCCTGCTCACAGTGTTTAGCTAGATCCGTTCCTGTTATCTTCTAGACTATTTACATTTAGTGCAGTGCGTCCTGCTCCCAGTGTTCAGCTA
This sequence comes from Lithobates clamitans, assembly GCA_037952925.1. NCBI lineage: Eukaryota > Metazoa > Chordata > Amphibia > Anura > Ranidae > Lithobates > Lithobates clamitans. Next base: position 6,844,855 of record JBBGZY010000911.1, on the reverse strand, counting down.
GATCCGTTCCTGTTATCTTCCTACTGACAGGCAGGCTTGTCTTGTTACAGTATTAACAGCTACCTAAAGAAAATTACTGGTGTTCTTTTGATCCTATTAGTACCACGGTCAGGCAGCTAGACTATTTACATTTAGTAAAGTGCGTCCTGCTCACAGTGTTCAGCTAGATCCGTTCCTGTTATCTTCTAGACTATTTACATTTAGTGCAGTGCGTCCTGCTTACAGTGTTCAGCTAGATCCGTTCCTGTTATCTTCCTACTGACAGGCAGGCTTGTCTTGTTACAGTATTAACAGCTACCTAAAGAAAATTACTGGTGTTCTTTTGATCCTATTAGTACCACGGTCAGGCAGCTAGACTATTTACATTTAGTAAAGTGCGTCCTGCTCACAGTGTTCAGCTAGATCCGTTCCTGTTATCTTCCTACTGACAGGCAGGCTTGTCTTGTTACAGTATTAACAGCTACCTAAAGAAAATTACTGGTGTTCTTTTGATCCTATTAGTACCACGGTCAGGCAGCTAGACTATTTACATTTAGTAAAGTGCGTCCTGCTCACAGTGTTCAGCTAGATCCGTTCCTGTTATCTTCCTACTGACAGGCAGGCTTGTCTTGTTACAGTATATAAAGCTACCTGAAGAAAATTACTGGTGTTCTTTTGATCCTATTAGTACCACGGTCAGGCAGCTAGACTATTTACAGTTAGTGCAGTGCGTCCTGCTCACAGTGTTCAGCTAGATCCGTTCCTGTTATCTTCCTACTGACAGGCAGGCTTGTCTTGTTACAGTATATAAAGCTACCTGAAGAAAATTACTGGTGTTCTTTTGATCCTATTAGTACCACGGTCAGGCAGCTAGACTATTTACATTTAGTGCAGTGCGTCCTGCTCACAGTGTTCAGCTAGATCCGTTCCTGTTATCTTCCTACTGACAGGCAGGCTTGTCTTGTTACAGTATATAAAGCTACCTGAAGAAAATTACTGGTGTTCTTTTGATCCTATTAGTACCACGGTCAGGCAGCTAGACTATTTACATTTAGTGCAGTGCGTCCTGCTCACAGTGTTCAGCTAGATCCGTTCCTGTTATCTTCTTACTGACAGGCAGGCTTGTCTTGTTACAGTATATAAAGCTACCTGAAGAAAATTACTGGTGTTCTTTTGATCCTATTAGTACCACGGTCAGGCAGCTAGACTATTTACATTTAGTGCAGTGCCTCCTGCTCACAGTGTTCAGCTAAACCTACAAATTAGTGGGGTGCGTCCACCTCACAGTGTTCAGCTAAAGCTACCTGTAGAAGGTTGTTGGTGTTCTCATACTACAGGCAGGCAGTTGATTTTGCTAGCTGCAGTATATATATATATATATATATATATATATATATCCCAGCTTAGTGCAGCTACAGGCCATTAGTATGTCTGGAAGGCCAAGAAGGAGAGGCAGACAGTCACAAGCCAATAAGAGAGGGCAAGCAGGCTCTGTGTCTAGTGCTGGTCGTGGAGACGGTGCATCCTCATCAGCACGTGGCCATGGAACACGCTTGGCCTTTTTTTCGGCAGCTGGCCGTGTTGAGCCGCAACATGCGGAAGACTTGGTCGAGTGGATGACCAAGCCGTCCTCATCCTCCTCATCCTCTCTCACCCATGCCCAGGGTGCTTTGTCTGGCAAAGCAGCGGCCTCTTCCCTCGGCTCAATGTCATCAGTGACTCCTTCCCTAGCTCCACCATGTCCTCCTGAGGAGTCCCTCGAACTGTTTGACCACAGTGTTGGGTACATGCTCCAGGAGGATGCCCAGCGTTTGGAAGACTCTGATGATGATACTGAGCTCGATGAAGGCAGTAACATGAGCACGGACAGAGGGGGTGCCCAAGAAGGACAGCAATCTGGCAGTCATGCTCCCCCTGCTGCAGCATACTGCCAGGTTTGCTCCAGTGATGAGGAGGGAGGGGATGATGAGGTCACTGACTCAACGTGGGTGCCTGATAGGAGGGAGGAGGAGGAGGAGGCGGCACATCACCAACGAGGCAGGATGCCCTCCAGGGGCCAGCCTAAGGGCAGCACATTGACTGCATCACATGTGCAGGGCGCTGCAGTCTCTGCGCGTTATTCAAAAAGTTCTTTGGTGTGGGCCTTTTTTGAGACGAGTGCATCAGATCGCACCGCTGCTATTTGCAACATATGTCTCAAGCGTATCTCACGTGGCCAAAACATCTCCCGCTTGGGTACCACATGCTTGACCAGACATATGTTGACCTGCCATGCAGTTCGTTGGCAAGCGCATCTAAAAGACCCACACCAAAGAACAAAGAGGACCTCTCCTTGCTCCTCATCAGCTGAGATTTCCAACCCCACTAGACCTTCAGTCCTCTCTGAGACCTGCACTGAGAGGAATGAAGGTGTAGAATTAGGTGTGTCACAGCCAAGTACTTGTGGGCAATCTGCTTTTGGTACACCGACGTCAGATTGTACCAGGCAAATTTCCCTGCCCCAGCTGCTGCACCGCCGAAAGAAGTTTGCTCCCAGCCATCCACATGCCCAGCGGTTGAATGCTAGCTTGGCAAAATTGCTGCCACTTCAACTGCTGCCTTTTCAGTTGGTAGACTCTGCCCCCTTCCGTGAGTTTGTGGAATGTGCGGTTCCTCAGTGGCAGGTACCCAAACGCCACTTTTTCTCACGGAAGGCGATTCCGGCTCTCTACCGGCATGTGGAAGGCAATGTCCATGCCTCGCTGGACAGGGCGGTCAGCGGTAAGGTGCATATTACCGCTGACTCATGGTCCAGCAGGCATGGACAGGGACGTTCCTAAGTTTCACGGCGCATTGGGTGACTCTGCTGGCAGCTGGGAAGGATGCAGGACAAGGTGCAGTAGTGTTGGAGGTTGTTCCGCCACCACGCCTCCAAAATGCTAATGATTGTGACACACCTCTCTCCTCCACCCCCTCCTCTTCTTCTTCCTCCATGGCCTCTTCCTTGGAACCAGCGGTGCTCTGTAGTCGTTCAAGGGGCTACGCAAGTATGCAGGCCAAAAGATGCCATGCGGTGCTTGAGCTGGTGTGCTTGGGGGACAGGAGCCACACTGGGGCAGAGGTTCTGTCAGCTCTGCAGGGGCAGGTTCAGAGGTGGTTGACGCCATGCCAACTTAAGGCAGGAATGGTGGTTTGCGACAATGGCACCAACCTCCTCTCTGCCCCCCGACAGGGACAAATGACCCATGTGCCCTGTTTGGCTCACGTCCTTAACTTGGTGGTGCAGCGGTTCTTGGGCAGGTACCCGGGCTTACAGGATGTCCTGAGGCAGGCCAGGAAAGTCTGTGTGCATTTCCGCCGGTCATATAATGCCAGTGCTCGGCTGACGGACCTCCAAAAGGAGTTTAACCTGCCCAAGAACCGCCTAATCTGTGACATGCCCACCAGGTGGAACTCAACGTTGGCCATGCTGCAGCGGCTGCACACGCAGCAGAGGGCCATCAATGAGTACCTGTGCGACTATGGCACCAGGACAGGGTCAGGGGAGCTTGATTTTTTTTCCCCACGCCAGTGGGCCATGATAAGGGATGCATGCACTGTCCTGTCACCATTTGAGGAGGCCACGAGGATGGTGAGCAGTGACAGTGCATGCATCAGTGACATTGTCCCCCTTGTCCACCTGTTGGAGCACACGCTGCGTGGAATAATGGACAGGGCACTTGAGGCAGAACAGAGGCAGGAAGAGGAGGACTTCCTTAGCTCTCAAGGCCCCCTTTATCCAGACAGTGTTCCTGCGTGCCCGCCGATCACACAGGAAGAGGACGAGGAGGAGGAGGAGGAGGAAGATTGTGTCAGTATGGAGGTGGAGCCTGGCACTCAGCATCAGCAGCAGTCTTTAAGGGATCAGTCCCAAGAAACACATGGACTTGTACGTGGCTGGGAGGAGGTGGCTGCGGACCATGTCGTCCTTAGTGACCCAGAGGACTCCGGACCGAATGCCTCAGCAAACCTACGCTGCATGGCCTCCCTGATCCTGCAAAGCCTGCGTAAGGATCCTCATATTCGTGGTATCAAGGAGAAGGACCAATACTGGCTGGCAACCCTCCTTGATCCACGTTACAAGGGTAAGGTTGCGGACCTTATCTTGCCATCGCAGAGGGAGCAGAGGATGAAACATCTTCGGGAGGCCTTGCAGAAAGGTCTGTGCAACGCGTTCCCAGAGACTGGGAGGTTACAAACTCCTGTTTCTGGACAACGTGTTGCTGAGGCTTCGGTCAGTCAAAGAAGGAGCGGTGGAGAAGGTGGCCGTCTGACCGATGCGTTCAGACAATTTTTTGGTCCGCAGCCCCAAGGTATGATCGGTTCCAGCAACCATCGCCAGCGTCTGTTTTACATGGTGCAGGAATACCTAGGGGCAAGATCAGACTTGGACACCTTTCCCACCGAAAATCCTCTGGGTTACTGGGTCTTGAGGATGGATCACTGGCCAGAGCTTGCACAGTATGCAATTGAACTACTGGCCTGTCCTGCATCCAGCATTCTTTCGGAACGCACATTCAGTGCTGCTGGAGGTGTGGTAACCGATCACAGGGTGCGTCTGTCCACCGACTCGGTCGATCGACTGACCTTCATAAAAATGAATCAGTCTTGGATCACCACCAGCTACCAAGCACCTGATGCTGATGTAACCGAATAATTTTTTTTGAAATCTCAGATCCCTTCAAAGACTGCCTATGCTGATGCTGAGTGACTATCCCTGAGTAATTATCCTCTTCCTCCTCAATCATCACGCTGATAGCTTGTAAGAACATTTTTGGTTCTGGGCGCCACCACCAGTGCCTAAGGCACAATTTTTCAGCCCCTGTTTAACAGTGGCGTGTAATTACAATTTTTGATGTAATACTTTGCAGCAGGGCTCGTTCCTGCATTCCAACTAGAGTGTCTGTGAGGGGTTGCAGTGTTGTGGCACCAGCACCAGTGCCCAAGGCCCAATTTTTCTTCTCCTGTCTAACAGGGGCGTGTAATTACAATTTTTGATGCAATACTTTGCAGCAAGGCTCGTTCCTGCATTCCAACTAGAGTGTCTGTGAGGGGTTGCAGTGTTGTGGCACCAGCACCAGTGCCCAAGGCCCAATTTTTCTTCTCCTGTCTAACAGGGGCGTGTAATTACAATTTTTGATGCAATACTTTGTAGCAGGGCTCGTTCCTGCATTCCAACTAGAGTGTCTGTGAGGGGTTGCAGTGTTGTGGCACCAGCACCAATGCCCAAGGCCCAATTTTTCTTCTCCTGTCTAACAGGGGCGTGTAATTACAATTTTTGATGCAATACTTTGCAGCAGGGCTCGTTCCTGCGTTCCAACTAGAGTGTCTGTGAGGGGTTGCAGTGTTGTGGCACCAGCACCAGTGCCTAAGGCCCAATTTTTCTGCCCCTGTCTAACAGGGGCGTGTAATTACAATTTTTGATGCAATACTTTGCAGCAGGGCTCGTTCCTGCATTCCAACTAGAGTGTCTGTGAGGGGTTGCAGTGTTGTGGCACCAGCACCAGTGCCCAAGGCCCAATTTTTCTGCTCCTGTCTAACAGGGGCGTGTAATTACAATTTTTGATGCAATACTTTGCAGCAGGGCTCGTTCCTGCGTTCCAACTAGAGTGTCTGTAAGGGGTTGCAGTGTTGTGGCACCAGCACCAGTGCCTAAGGCCTAATTTTTCAGCTCCTGTTCAACAGGGGCATGTAATTACAATTCTTGATCTAATATTTCACAGCAGGGCCCTGTGAGGGCTTACAGTGTTGTGGCCACAGCAACACCTAAGGCCCAAATTTCTGCTGAGTATATAGGGCAGGACCCTACTTTCAAACATCTAACTTACAAACGACTCCTACTTGCAAACGGAAGGAGACAACAGGAAGTGAGATGAAATCTACCCCTAGGAAGGGAAATTCTCTCCTGTAAGAGTTAATATGGGAAAAAAAATTCTCCTTTCCACTGATGCTTTCCAATCCTTGTTCCACAAAAAAACCCAAATTTTCAAAAAACATTTTTCATTGTGACAAAAAGTGAGGTGAAATCTTCTGAAGAGGAGGAAAGACAGCAAAACAAATGTCACAGGGGTGATAACCCTTCCCTATGTTTTCCAAAAAGCTTAAAAAAGATTTTTTGGCTGGAGCTAAACACGTTAAAAATGTACCCGTTCAAAATTACAAACAGATTCTACTTAACAACAAACCTACAGTCCCTGTCTTGTTTGCACCGCCTGTATACTGCTGTTCAGAGTATATAGGGCCTGGTGGCCCCACACCTTTCCTTATTTTAATTTGGGTGCGGGGTTCCCCTTACTATCCATACAAGACCCAAAGGGCCTGGTAATGGACTGGGGGGTACCCATGCCGTTTGTCTCACTGATTTTCATCCATATTGCCATGACCCGACATTACATTAAACCCGCAAGCAGTTTTAAATGAGATTTTTTCCTTTAAAAATGACATTTGGTGCAGGGACTGTTCTAAACACGGGAAACACGCGTCACTTTACAGGCATACTATAGACACCCCCCAGGTACAATATTTAAAGGAATATTTCACTTTTTTTTTTTTTTACTTTAAGCATCATTAAAATCACTGCTCCCGAAAAAACGGCCGTTTTTAAAAGTTTTTTTTGCATTGATACATGTCCCCTGGGGTAGGACCCGGGTCCCCAAACCCTTTTTAGGACAATACCATGCAAATTAGCCTTTAAAATGAGCACTTTTGATTTCGAACGTTCGAGTCCCATAGACGTCAATGGGGTTCTAACGTTCGTGCGAACTTTCGGTCCGTTTGCAGGTTCTGGTGCGAACCGAACCAGGGGGTGTTCGGCTCATCCCTACTAGAGAGTGACATTTTTGCCCATTCTTCTTTGCAATATAGCTTAAGGTCTGTGAACAGCAATTTCAAGGCTTGCCACAGATTCTCAATTGGATCTAAAGCTTTTTTTTTGTTTTTTTTTTACTTAAAAATGCACATCTTTACAATGTCACACTCACTTTTTGCAGTCATTTCCTCCCAAGATGTTCGTTTTTGTTTCAAATAGTAACTTATATAAAATGTGTACTGCCGTTTTCATCTTGCTTGTGGGCATTTGAAGCCCACAAGCAATCACTTCCTGGTTCCAGTATTGCAGATCTACCAGCATTCCTTACTGGTTCCCACGCATGCTCAGCTGTGACGGCGCAGAGCGTCGTAAAGATCCTGGTTGCCATCACAACGGGCCCCATTGTGATGTCTAACAATAGTATACACAGCAAATCCCGCAAGATTTCGCGCCAGGCCTCCGCACTGACTCCTGGGAGCAATGACACGAGATCCTAGGAGACAGTGCAGTGAGGCAGGAAATTGCGCAAATACCCGCAAAATACCCGCCCATAGTCGCAGAGAGTGTATGCAGCAAAGAAAAACCAAGGCACATATATACAGGTACACCTGGAAAAAAAATGTTCCATTTTGCATTCTATACTGTATTTAAAAACAACTGAGATAAAATTTAAAAATTGTGTGAACAACCGCTTTAATGGGTTGATTTACTAAACCTGGAGCATGCAAAATCTGGTGCAGTTCTGCATAAAAAACAATCAGCTTCCAGGTTTTATTGTCAAAGCTTAATTGAACAAGCTGAAGTTAGAAGCTGATTGGCTACCATGCACACCTGCACCATATTGTGCACTCTCTAGTTTTAGTAAATCAACCCCTAAGTCTGGACTTTGACTGGGCCATTTTAACACATGCATATGCTTTGATCTAAACTATTCCATTGGAGCTCTGGCTGTATGTTTAGGGTCGTTGTCCTAATGGAAGGTAAACCTCCACCCCAGTCACACGTCCTTTGCAGACTCTAATGCCACTTACACATGATCAGAAATTCAGCCAGCAAAAGACCGATGAGAGCTTTTGGTCGGAAAATGCGACCGTGTGTATGCTCCATCGGACTTTTGCTGGCCGAATTCCAGCCAGCAAAAGATTGAGAGCATGTTCTCAATTTTTCGGTCGGAAAAAGTTCCTATCCGAAAATGCGATCGTCTGTAGCAATTCTGATGCGCAAAATTCCGACGCATGCTCGGAAACAATTCGACGCATGCTTGGAAGCATTGAACTTCATTTTCTCGGCTCATCGTAGTGTTGTAAGTCACCGTGTTCTTGACGGTCGAAAGATCAGCGAACTTTTATGTGACTGTGTGTATGCAAGGCAAGCTTGAGCGGAATCCCGTCGGAAAAGCCATCATATCTTTTTCCAACCAAAATCCTGATCGTGTGTACGTGGCATAACAGGTTTTCTTCTAAGATTGCCCTGTATTTGGCTCCATCCATCTTCCCATCAACTCTGATCAGCTTCCCTGTCCCTGCTGAAGAAAAGCATTTCCACAACATGATGGTGCCACCACCATGTTTCACAGTGGGGATGGTGTGTTCGGGGTGATTTGCATTATTCGTTTTTGCCACACATAGCATTGTGCTTTTAAGCCAAAATGTTTAATTTTGGTCTCATCTGACCAGAGCACCTCCTTCCATATGTTTGCTGTGTCCCCCAAAAGGCTTCTCACAAACTGCAAATGGGACTTCTTATGGCTTTCTTTCAACAATGGCTTTCTTTTTGCCATTCTTCCATAAAGGCCAGATTTTTGGAGTGCATGACTAATAGTTGTCCTGTGGACAGATTCTCCCACCTGAGCTGTGGATCTCTGCAGCTCCTCCAGAGTTACCATGGGCCTCTTGGCTGCTTCTCTGATTAATGCTCTCCTTGCCTGGCCTGTCAGTTTAGGTGGATGGCCATGTCTTGTTAGGTTTGCAGTTGTACCATACTCTTTCCATTTTCAGATGATGGATTAAACAGTGCTCTGTGAGATGTTAAAAGCTTGGGATATTTTTTATAACTTAACCCTGCTTTAAACTTCTCCACTTTATCCCTGACCTGTCTGGTGTGTTCCTTGACCTTCGTTATGCTGTTTGTTCAATAAGGTTCTTTAACAAACCTCTGAGGACTTCACAAAACAGCTGTATTTGTACTGAGATTAAATTACACATAGGTGGACTCTATTTACTAATTAGGTGACTTCTGAAGGCATTTGGTTCCACTAGAATATAGTTAGGGGTATCAGAGCAAAGGGGACTGAATACAAATGCACGCCACATTTTTCACATATTTATTTGCAAAACATTCGGAAAACCATTTATCATTTTACTTCCACTTCACAATTATGCGCCACTTTGTGTTGGTCTATCACATAAAATCCCAATAAAATAAATTTACGGTTTTGGTTATAACATAACAAAATGTGAAAAATTTAAAGAGGTATGGATACTTTTTCAAGGCACTGTATCAGTATGGTACACACTGTGACATATGAGATTGTAATAAGGTTTGAGGACAGTGATGGAATAATGGATGTACATTTAGCTGTAGTTTGATAGAGATAAATAAATATATATTTTTTTCTAGCATCTGCAGTTTGATCAATTTATTATGTATTCTAATTCTTTTTTAATACCGGATTGTAACAGTAGAAATATGGAAATGTCCAAGGGAGGTAAATACTCATGCAAACAACCGAACACATCAAGCAGTACACTTATCATTAAGGATGGGCAGAACACCCCCCTGTTCAGTTCGCAACTGAACTTCCGAATAGTTTTGGAAGAAACCTTTGTTAAAAAAAAAAAAAATAGTGCCTCTCAATGTAAATCCATCATCAATCACGCTGCCGGCTGCCGACCCAAAAAATAAAAAACATAAAAAACGCTCCCGCCTCCTGGGAGGCCTCCCGGCGAATGTCTACTCTGAGCTTTGACATTCTTTTATAGGTAAGGGGCGGGACCACCTAGCTACATCACCCAGTGGTACCACCCCCTTTTGATGTCATGGACTGGTGCATGGTGGGCATGTGACCTCATGTGGGACGGAGCCACCGGGTGATGTAGCTAGGTGGCCCCGCCCCTTACCTATATAATAAATGTCAAAGCGGAGAGGAGGCCTTCAGCAGGAAGCCTCTCAGGGGGTGAAGCGTTTATTTTTTTCATTTTTTTGGGTCGGCAGGCAGCGTGATTGATGAAGGACACTATTTTTTTTTTTTAATAAATGATTTGTCAAAAACTGTCTCTTGTGTTTATTACTAATTATCAATTTTTTTGGTGAATGGGTAGGGGTACTATGTACCCAATAATCATTCACATGGGGGGGGGAATCTGGGGGCTCCCATGTTAAAGGGGCTTCCTGATTCTGATAAGCCCCCCGCCTACAGATCCCGACAACCACAGTCCAGGGTTGTTGGAAAGAGGCCCTTGTCCCCAGAGTAGAGCAGAGCCCCCCGCCCCAAAGCACCCACTCCCCCATGTTAAGGGCATGTGGCCTGGCATGGTTCGGGGGGGGGCACTCGCTATCAGCTGTTGAACACAGTGCATTTTTCTGTAACTGTTTTTATTCAAAAATAGCTTTAAAATCCAATTAAAACACTTTCTTCTGACTCAATGCTAAGTAAACAAGTCTAGAGATTTCTGTTTCTGTCCAATGTGATATTCTCAAAGCAGACAGTCTCATAAGTATTGTTCAATGTAAATTACCTGATGATTGCAGAGTATAACCGCATAGATGGTTAATGCAGTAACACTTACTTTTTATTAAAAGTATTTTATTGCCACCTGCTGGCAATTTTATATATTGCATCATATTTTAAAAATTAAAAAAAGAACCTCTGAGACTAGAAATCTGACAATATAATTCAATTGTAATTCCAGATGGGAAAAAGACTAATTGTATGTACATAGTATCCCTACCCATTCACCAAAAGCAAAAATACTGGGGTGTACATTTTATCTCTAATACTCATTCTCTGAAAACAAATCTCTCCTGTTGAGAAATTGCTAGTTGCTTGCTATAATTTGAATCCAGTAGATTCAAAACGCTCTGAGGCACTGCCATGATGCAGGTACAGTATGCAGGTCAGGATTTGCTGCATGCTTGTCACATCTTTATCCTATCTTGCCTACCTTTTAACTTTGTAGTTAAAGAACCTCAACCATCAAATGAAGTCACCGGGGTGGATTTGCTAAAGCAGTAGGGACTTGTCCCCTAACAGAGATTGTTTACTGAGCTTAACAGATAAGGGAAAGTGAACTACATTCTTAAAATTAAATTAATCCTATTTGGTTTAGAACAACCTCAATACTTGGATTATTCTCACCCTCCTCCACATTCTTTTTCTTTTTGGTTCGTTCTCCATGGTCCCACTATATGTAGAAACAAAGCCACTCCTTCTTGCTAGCTCCAGAATGGACTAGGGACTGTGGACTTGTATATGATTACAACTAATGTGCACTACTCATTCTAAACAAATGGAAATGAGGAGGAAAAGGAGAGCTTTGGGAGTTCACCGAGGATGTTACAAGGAGGCAAAAAACACAGTAAGAAATAGTAAAAATAGATTACAAGGCCATTACGTAGTGAATTTTTGGATAATAAATATTTAGTGACACTTTAATTCTTTACATTTCCTTGCAGTTGACTGGATGTTTGTATTCACTTCCCCTGTATTTATAAATTATCAGTTTAGTAAATGAGGCCTTCTGCATAAGAATAATGCTTTGCAGCAATTAAAGTGATTGTAAAGTCTCGTTTTTTGTTTTTTCTATGAAAATAACAAACATGTTATACTTACCTGCTCTGTTGCAGTGAATTTGCACAGAGCAGCCCAGATCTTCCTCTTTTCGGGTGTCTCTTCTGTGGTATTGGCCCCTCCCTCCTGCTGAGTGCCTCCATAGCAAGCAGCTTGCTATGGGGGCACCCAAATTGTGCTGCAGCTCCCTGTGTCCATTCAGACATGGAGCTGTAGTTTGGCCCCGCCCCCTATTTCACCTGATTTGCTAACTGACTTTGACAGCAGTGGGAGCCAATGGTGCCACTGCTGTGTCTCAGCCAATCAGGGGAGAGAGGCCCGGACAGCCAAGACACTCGTGGACATCACTGGACGGAGATGGGGCTCAGGTAAGTATTGGGGGGGGGGGTGGTTGCTGCACGCATTAAGATAAAAAACCTTCAAACTTTATAACCACTTTAAAGATAATACATCATGCTTAAAAGTCCATGTACTTTATGGCTTATATGCAGCAGTTATCCTGTTGATTTTCTTTTTGGAGAACTTTCTGTATATTCAGTATGTGCAAAAGACAAACCTATCAAACATAATTAAAGTGATTGTAAAGTAAATATTTTTATTTAAAAAAAAAAAATAACAAACATGATATACTTACCTGCTCTGTGCAGTGGTTTTGCACAGAGCAGCCTCGATCCTCCTCTTCCTAGGTCCCCAGCCGGCGCTCTGGGCCCCTCCACCCTGCCGTGTGCCCCCATAGCAAGCCGCTTGCTGTGGGGACACTCATTGCTCCCAAGCCAGCTTTCTGCATCCATAAGACACACAAAGTGCAGCTCAGCCCCGCCCCCTGCTCCTGCCTCAATGGCTGTGATTGACAGCAGCAGGAGCCAATGCACAACTTGTTTGTAAAAGTCAATGCACAAAGATTTTTTAAACTTCAAATTATGCAAAGTAGAAGTCAGCATTACAGTGAATAATGGGGAAAAAAAGGGAGTAGATAAAGCGCCGTTCCAGACCTGATGGATTCAGATGTGTGCTGCTCCCTTGATTGGGAGAAAGATATTAGGAGGGGAAAGGGATAGTAGGTGGTTCCTATTAATATGTGTATTTTACTCAAAAATAAATATACAATAAAAGTGCACGTTAATGTGAAGCCTTGTTGTAGACTCCCAAGTGTGCATGAGTATCAAGTTGTATACCTGATACAATAAAGTGCAATGTGTATGGCACCAACTTATTCTATAAATAAATAAATTAATGGATACAATTGTGACATAAAGTGCAATATTCCTAATTATTACTATACATATGTATCAACCATATAAACAATATAAGCAAAGTAAATTAAAGTGCTGGTGTGGATAAACAGGTGAACATCTGATTAATAAGGTGCTATAGTGCCGGTGAAGGGGTCCATTTAAATTCTGGTGGACTTTTCAATGAATAAATCCTCGGTGCGTGCCTTATTCGTGCTCTTATAATGACTGCACTCACCAGATCCTTCACCCCCTCTTGGGGTCTCACACATGCACAGTATATGCCACTGTGTAGCAACGTAAGATAACTCTGTCCTTAATGTAAACTCTTTTCTTGCAGTAGTCTTGTGACCTCCATCAGTGTCCGGCCGAGCGCTGGTTAAAGCTTGTAGGAGGAGCCTTCACTTTCCTTTAACTGTCCCATGAGGTTGCACGACCCCTGACCCTCCGCTCGGACAGCGCTGACGGACCCTAGTTCTGTGTCTTCTTGGCTTTCCTTGGATATCTTCTGTAGCCTGTGTTGTTTGTATGATGACCTCCGCCTCGTCTTAGGAATAATAATTAGGAATATTGCACTTTATGTCACAATTTTATCCAATAATTTATTTATTTATAGAATAAGTTGGTGCCATACACATTGCACTTTATTGTATCAGGTATACAACTTGATACTCATGCACACTTGGGAGTCTACAACAAGGCTTCACATTAGGGTGCACTTTTATTGTATATTTTTGAGTAAAATACACATATTAATCCATCAGGTCTGGAACGGCGCCATATCTACTCCCTTTTTTTCCCTCTTTCAACATTACAGTCCACCTAGTGGAAGTAATTGGTAGTGGCAGCAGTTCCAACAAATAATTTTCTGTCTCTAGTACAGTGTTTCTCAACTCCAGTCCTCAAGGCGCACCAACAGGTCATGTTTTCAGGATTTCCACTATTTTGCACAGGTGATTTGATCAGTTTCTTTGCCTTAGTAATTACCACAGCCGTTTCATCTGAGGGAAATCCTGAAAACATGACCTGTTGGTGCGCCTTGAGGACTGGAGTTGAGAAACACTGCTCTAGTACATATCCCATTGCGCGGGTACTTTTTCCTTTTTCATTACAGTGAATATTGTTGGCAGCTAGCAAAGCAGGTCAATATACATAAACCTCTTAAACAGCAATGACTGGTCCATAAGGGGCGCTGCTCCCCTAATCTCCATGCGGGGAGCCAGACACATAGATTTCTGCGAGTTTTCGGGGCGCATAGCAATTAAAGCCATTTAACTGCTTCAGCCCTGGAAGATTTGGCTGCTTAATGACCAGGCCATTTTTTGCGATTCGGCACTGCTTCGCTTTACTTGACAATTGCGCGGTTGTGCTACGCTGTACCCAAACAAAATTGGCGTTCTTTTTTCCCCACAAATAGAGCTTTCTTTTGGAGGTGACTAAATGCCTCTAGGGTTTTTATTATTTGCGCTATAAACAAAATAAGAGCGACAATTTTGAAAAACACGCAATGGGGGTTATTTACGAAAGGCAAATCCACTTTGCACTGAAAGTGCACTTGGAAGTGCAGTCGCTCCAAATCTAAGGGGTAGATCTGAAATGAGTGGAAGCTCTGCTGATTTTATCTTACAATCATGTACAAGCTAAAATGCTGTTTTTTATTTTCCTTGCATGTCCCCCTCGGATCTACAGCGACTTTACTTCCAAGTGCACTTTCAGTGCACTTTCAAGTGCATTGCAGTGCAAAGTGGATTTTCCTTTAGTTAATAACCCCTAATATCTTTTACTTTTTGCTATAATAAATATCCCACATTTTTTATCAAAAAAACAATTTTTTTCCTCAGTTTAGACCAATATGTATTCTTCTACATATTTTTGTAAAAGAAATCGCAATAAGCGTATATGGATTGGTTGCGCAAAAGTTATAGCGTCTACAAAATAGGGGATAGATTTATGGCATTTTTATTATTTTTTTTTTTTACTAGAAATGGCAGCGATCTGCAAATTTTTTTGGGACTGCGACATTATATTATGGCGCACACATCGGACACTTTTGACACATTTTTGAAACCATTGACAATTATACAGCGATCAGTGCTATAAAAATGCACTGATTACTGTGTAAATGTCACTGTTAGGGAGGGGGTTAACACTAGGGGGTGATCAAGGGGTTAATTGTATTCCCTAGTGTGTGTTCTAACTGTGGAGGGAGTGGGACTGACTAAGAGGAGACAGAGATCGGTGTTTATACATAGTATGAACACACGATCTGTCTCCTCTCCCCTGAAAGAACCGGGATCTGTGTGTTTAGGCACACAGATCCCGGTTCTCGCTCTGTCACGAGCAATCGCGGAAGCCCGGCGGTCATCGCGCCTGCGGGGCACTCGCATCGGGGTGGGGCACAAGCTGCGGGCACCAAAAGGCCCAGCCGTGCCATTCTGCTGCAGTAAAACTGCAGCGGCTGGTTGGCAAGCGGTTAAATTACCGGCAAGTGAAAGGCTTGGCCTCTTACTTCTGTTTGTAAACAAAGCCGCTGGGGATTTCCTTTAGCTATGCCAGACCGTTATCCTATAAGGTAAAAAAAACAATGAGGGGCCACCTTGGGTTTTGGCCCCTACAAAAATCCACACCAAGCCCGTATCTTGGCATACACCCTGTCAATCCAGGAAAGGGGGGGAAGAGCATTTGCCCCCCCCTTCCTGAATCATACACCCAGTAAAGGGCCTCTCACCTATAATCCTGACCTGGTGGCTGTGGTGATCTGCATGCAAGGGGCTTATTGGGACCTGGAACCCACTTTTATCAACAAGTGGGCCCCAAACTACCAGCCCCTCATGTAAATAAGATGTGCATAGTACCTCTATTCATTCAAACAAAAAAGTAAACAGTAAAAAAAGACACTTTCACGGTTTATGACAAGTGCTTTATTTAAAAAAAAAGCCCCACAATGTACATCCATTGTCAATCACATCATCCAGCAATGCAGATCCATGTCACTCATGAGGAATGAAGCCAAAAGAAAATAATCCCACCAGCAAATGAACACATCCTATCCTGTCACTGACCATGATTGACATCCCCTAAGGCCTTGCCTATAAAAGTACACAAAGGGGTTGGGCTACCTGGATGACATCACTGACCGAATATGCCGATGGCTATCCCCAACCTTTAGTTTACATGACCAGGCATTCCCAGCCAGTAAATGAATGGGACCCGGTGAAGTCCTTAGCAACCACTGACAGGAAGGAAGCTGTAATATATAGTAGCAGAAGAAATAACACTACTTTATATGATGTTTGGCTCCCACCGAATGAGCAAAAAGTCTTTTGTTCGGATGAACACCTGAACAGCCCAAGTTTGGTCTGAATCTGTGTTTGCACTATATCGTGTGCTCAATTCTATTCTCAACCACTGCAGACCTGACATAAACATTGCTATACAAAGCTATTTGCTACCCCGCTAGAAAAAGAACCAGTCATGAAATAAGTGTGCCTGCTAAACTAATGCCAAGCATGTGCAAAAGGACATTTCTGTGTGACCTATTATCCATCTAAATGTCAACATGATTGCATTCAGGGTATTAGCATTACAAAATAATATTAATATAATATTCTACATTTTCTTATTACTATGGAGAAACTAAATTGCTATGGGAAATAATTAGTAAATAAAAATATAGGTGCTGAAATAATTTTATTAAGGTCTTGACACTTAAATCTTGCCATCTAAAATCTTGCCACAATAAAAAAGTATTCATAATGAAAAACTCAATCTCTTAAAAACTGATTATAAATGTTCAAATAGTTTTGAAAAAAAAAATCAGTTTGAACACAAGCCAAACCAAAGTACTAAAAGGCAAAGTTCAGTTGCATAACTTTGTTCAAATTTGAATGTGCAAATATACACGCTTATAGGGAACAATTTCTTTTAGTTGCTAATACATTGTAGCAATTAATCTTTTTTATCCACCATTAAAACAGGTAGAATAAGGACAAGAAGAACTACAATGCTTAACATTTAATGTGTAAAAATATGCATAAAATTAAGGAACTAAACAGTAATTTATGAAATAAAAAAAAAACTGAAAACATCCGAGGTAATGCAAAAGTAAAAGGATTCTATATTGTCAACATTTGCTGCTTCCCGGTAAGTACATGAGCAATTTCTACAACATTTTGACTCTTCCCTTTTTTCTGTAGCCTAAAAAAAGATAAAAGTATTTATTTTTACTTAGCATAAAGCACTTATATGAAGCATTACATAACTGCACCTTATGTTGAATGTTGCTAAAGAGTGTTAGAGGTCCTATTTAACAGTGCATGCTAGAGAGCTCTAAATAATCCTTCTACAAATGATATTACATTGCTTCTGAAATTATCCCATTTTCTTACAGTGGAAGGAAGTTAATATTTTTTTTTTCATCTCATTCACAATTTTGAAAATACTTTAAGTAGTAAAGAAGTAATTCACTGCACACTAGGCATTTATATATACTGAGATACTATTGTGAACTTATAAAATGTAAAGATTGTATATAGCATTGTTTAAAGATTGTTTGAAAACTGTCCCTTGAATTGGTCTAAAATATTTGTCATGTGTCTTTGGCAGTATACATATTCGATTATTATTAGGATTATGCTTTTAAATGAATTCATAGATGTCTCAGTGGCAGACTGTAAAGATGAAAGATAATGCAAATAATTCAGTGATTTAGTTGTATGTATGTTTGCTTTGAGTTTTCAAAAGTGAAGGTAAACATTTATATAGCAGGCACAGAAAATTCCCTTATCTTATAAAGCCCCCAGGAGGTCTGAGGCCCAGACACCATGCAAATAACAACTTCAGTTCCAAACCGTGCTTTGCTCTGCTTCTCCCATTATCTGCACATCTTATTTGTCAGGTAGGATGTCCATCATAGGGATGAACTTATACTGAGGTAAGGGAGGTGAGAGGGACCAAGCATGATTTCAGGAACCAAAGTCAATATTTGCATATTAGAGGTTCCCAGACTTAATGGTTGCAAAGGAGTCTGACAATGTGCCAGCAAGCAGTTCACTCTAGCAACCAAGTTCTGCCTGAGCCATATATTCTGAGGATAGATAGATAGATAGATAGATAGATAGATAGATAGATAGATAGATAGATAGATAGATAGATAGATAGATAGATAGATAGATAGCAGTGGTGGCTGGTGAAGTTTTAGGATGGGAGGCGCCAGACCCCGCTCTTCCTTTTTGACCCCTCCCACTTAGTGAAAATAGGCGTGGTTTCAGCGAAATAGTGGGCGTGGCTCTAAGGTGGTGTGGTTAGTGTCTGAGATGAACGAGGGATGGAGGGACAGCAGGCCCAGATCCTACACAACAATAGAAATATGTGTATTCTAGAAAGTTTAACAATCAGCAGATATTCCAAACACCTGGTGTTAGCACTTCAATCATCCCGGCACCATGGTTGTTATGGTGTCAGGATGATTGGAGTGCATTATTTCTATTATTACATTGTAATATAAAATGAAATCATTCAACTCACTATAATGCAGAATCAGTTTGAGCCCTGAGCATGTCACTAGCCACGTCGCCTGCCACCATATGCCATCAGGTGTCCCCAGTGGAGTCCGTCCTTACATGCAGCCTGTGTCCCATAAAATGCTGTCTGTGTCACACAAAATACAGCCTGTGTCCCACCAAATGCAGCCTGTGTCCGACCAAATGCAGCCTGTGTCCCACCAAATGCAGCCTGTGTCCTACCAAATGCAGCCTGTGTCCCACCAAATGCAGCCTGTGTCCCACCAAATACAGCCTGTGTCCCACCAAATGCAGCCTGTGTCCCACCAGATGCAGCCTGTGTCCCACCAGATGCAGCCTGTGTCCCACCAAATGCAGCCTGTGTCCCATCACATGCAGCCTGTGTCCACCAAATGCAGCCTAGCCTGTGTCCCACCAAATGCAGCCTGTGTTCACCAAATGCAGCCTAGCCTGTGTCCCAGCAAATGCATCCTGTGTCCACCAAATGCAGCCTGTGTCCCACCAAATACAGCCTGTGTCCACCAAATGCAGCCTGTGTCCCACCAAATGCAGCCTGTGTCCACCAAATGCAGCCTTGCCTGTGTCACATCAAACCCCCCTCTCCCCCCGTTCTCCGCGGGAGCAGCACAGTGATACATACCTTGCTGTGTGTTGTCCTCTCCTGCTATGTCTCCTTCCACAGCGTGATGGAGGGGTCCGCTTCCCTCATACTTCCTGTTTCCTCTCTCCCGGGTGCAATGGTACAGAGAAAACAGGAAGTGACATCAAACTGAGATGTCAATCAAACCGCCCAGCCATAGTAATAGATACTACGAGCGCCGGGTGGAAGCTACTTGTTGCTTCAGAAAGCGCCGCAGGGCGGGATAAACGCCCGCAAATGAAGCGCCGCGTCTGCAATCTTGTGATTGCATACACATGGCGCTTCCCATAAGTGCACTGTGTCTGGCATTGCACTGTGTCCGGCGTCCGAACACAGTGCAATTAAGGACCTTTTTTTGTATTTTTTTTAAAGGGCCAGTATTAAAATGTTGTTTTTTTTTGTGACTGCCTGGAGGGGGGGCAGCACCCATGCGCCCCCTAAGGATGGGCCGCCACAGATAGATAGATAGATAGATAGATAGATAGATAGATAGATAGATAGATAGATAGATAGATAGATAGATAGATAGATAGATAGATAGATAGATAGATAGATAGATAGATAGATAGATAGATAGATAGATAGATAAAGTTGTACATAGAAATCTAGACAACATTATGAGTGTGGACCAAACGTGTTCTGTTTACCTTTTGCCAACTCAAAATAGGGCCATTGTTATACTAAAAAGATGCTTATACATAAAAAGATGCACTACTGAACTCAAAAAATATATTAATCCCACTTTTTATGTAATAATGTATTTGTTTTCAGGGTGAAAGCTTGAACAATGTATATTTTAAAGATTTTAAATATTTTATTACTTGGGAGTTCTATAAAGGCTTTTACCACCACTTCAACTGATAATGGTAAATGTGAAGAATTTACCAATACTTGCGCAGTTATCTCATGCAGTTCACAAAGGTCCGCTGGATTACCTGGCAGAGATGGGAGAGATGGTAAAGAAGGACCAAAGGGTGAAAAGGGGGACAAAGGTAATGTTGATCCAAAGTACAGATTTTTCGATAAGTCAATGATTTTCTAAAAACACACAAGAAAAATTACCGTATATACTCGAGTATAAGTCAAATTTTTCAGCACATTTTTTTGTGCTGAAAGTGCCCCCCTCGACTTATACTCGAGTCAAGCACTTTTCTGCAGCAAAAAATTTCATATTCCGAACCGACTTTGGGGCCCCGTATCTCAGGGCCACTTAGTGCTAGAAACCCCAAATTTGGTATGCAAACCCAGTGGACCTGGTACAACAACATATCCAAAGCTGAAGTTCCTAGCACTAAGTGGCCCCGAGATACGGGGCCCCAAAATCGGTTCGGAAAATGTCATTCTCTGCTGCAGAAAAGTGCTTGACATTTTCTGAACCGACTTTGGGGCCCCATATCTCAGGGCTACTTGGTGCTAGGAACCCCAAATTTGGTGTGCAAACCCAGTGGAACTGGTACAACAACATATCCAAAGCTGAAGTTCCTAGCACCAAGTGGCCCTGAGATGCGGGGCCCCAAAACTGGTTCGGAAAATGTCATTCTCTGCTGCAGAAAAGTGCTTGACATTTTCTGAACTGATTTTTGTGGCCCTGTATCTCGGGGCCACTTGGTGCTAGAAACCCCAGCTTTGGAAATTTTATGGTGCTATTTCCACCGGGTTTGCACACCAAATTTAGGGTTCTTAGCACTAAGTGACCCCAAGATACGGGGCCCCAAATTTGGTCAACTGTGTCTATCTGCAGCAATGTCATTTCGGAACCCTTTGGGTTCAGAAACCCCAAATTTTGGCTGCAGCTAGGGGGCATCCAGGAACCCTTAACTAACGAGTTTGAAGTTCAGGGGACCTATGGCTGCAAATGGGCACAGTGAGGCATGCAAATGGGCACAGTGATGCTGCAAATGGGCATTGTTGACCCTCTTTTCCACTTACAGTAGCTGTGCATTTCTCACCCTCGTCTTATACTCGGGTCAATAAGTTTTTCCCATTTTTTTTGTGGTAAATTAGGGCCTCGACTTATACTCGGAACGACTTATACTCGAGTATATACTGTATATGATTTACTGCACACAGTAAATAAGGCATAGGAAGAGGAACAAATAACAGCACAGATCTGCACTCTAGCACAAACATCTCACTACCGCAGAAGCCTTCTTACGCATGAAATCTGCATTTAAAAAAAAATAAATGCCTTGCACCCAGTATTGAAGCCACCAGCCTTATCTTTTTGTATCACACACTTTTTTTTTAATTAAGTTACTAATGGAATTAAAATTTTAATAAATCAAATTGTGTACATTTTCACAGAAATATGTTTAGGGAATCAGTAAACAGGAATATGTTTTTCAGCTGATTGGATAATTAAAGTAAATATTCACACAATTTATTGTATGAAGATTCTGAGCTCACTCCTTTAGTAAAAATGCAAAAGAGTTTTAACCTTATTAATAATTTGAATGTTTTTTTTCAAACAGTGGGCACAAATAACTGAAAAATATACAGTATATTGTTAGGTATAATACCAAACATACAGAAAATTAGATATAGGATTTACATACACTTCTCCTAATTTACTAAATCATGTGCAGAGTTAATCAGTAAACAGAAATATGTTTTTCATCTGATTGGATAATTAAGTAAATATTTAGACAATTTATTGTATGAAGATTCTCAGCTCCCTCCTTTAGTAAAAAATGCAAAAGAGTTTTAACCTTATTAATAATTTGAATTTTAACTGGTACTAAATATATATCAAAAAAGGATATTAATCCTCTCTGATCTCCTCTAACCTGCTCTCTTTTCTCCCCCCTTTATCCTCCCCTTTTTTTCTTCACCGTCAATAACTATTGGTGTTGTATTCTGTTTCTGGAGATGGTCTCAGCTGCTCTTATACCTGACTCCAAAAGACTAGCCTCCAGCAGCCCGCTATAGCTGAAACAGACACCTTGCTCCCTCTTAATGTTTGCATTTTCGGCTAGTAATGGACCTTGTGATATTAGACAGAGTGCCCAATTATTGAAACCTTTATTGTATTATATTGCCGTTATATTGTTTTGTCGAGATTATTTTATGTACACGCAATACCTTGTACTGAAATGCTTGTAACAGATGCTTGTTAAATACCAATAAAACATTAGAAAAGAAAAAAGGATATTAAAAAAAATCACAATAAAAAAAGTACAAAATCCAGTACTAGACATCAACACCTTCTAGCTCTGGCCTCATCAAACATCTGGATTTTACCACTGAATAATAGAGGTTAGTTAAACCCAAACCCCAATATGGAATGTTCCAGAAGCCCCAAACTCTATGTATTTCATTGAATTTTCCACTTCATCAGGAGTAAAAGGGGAAGAGCTGTTTAATCTACTAAATATATACAAATTTGTTGCATGTCAGATATAAAATGTACAATTGTACATAATCACATCATAATGACAATATCAAGTTCCTTTTTTTCATATCAACACTTACATTGTTATACTAAAAACAATAGTGGGCACAAATAAATGAAAAATATACCAAACATACTGAAAATTAGATTTAGGGTTTATATATACCTTTCTTCTGGGTCACAGGAATGCACTTACTTGTGCTCTCCTGTGACCCAGAATCAGCCGACAGCAGGCTAAAGCCCACTGTTGGCTGATGTCACAGAGCTGCCCCAGTCTATGGAAGGATTATGACAATAATGTTAGGACCCACCCAGATCCCCAACCGACAGCTGGCTTAGCCTCTTAGTCAGTTACTCCTATCCCTTCTCCTGTCCGTAGATCCAATGAATGCAGTCATAACTCTCTACTCCAGGAACACTGAGAACTGAGCAATCAGCGGTCCTGTGATCGCTCAGTTCTCTGGTTTAGAACTGGTGGGGGGCAGCTGCAGCATCACAGCAGGGAGTTGAGTATGTATGTTTGTTTTTTCTTAGAATCCCCCACTTCCAAGATTCCTTGTTGGTGCAGAATGAGATAACCACAATGTGCAATCTTTTTTTCTGGGTAAGGTAAAAAATCTGCCTCTACAGGCTGTTATTTGCTTTCATACTTTAATTGACTTATAGTACATTCAATAGTGAATTAGGGCTATCTTTAATTCATGGGCCCCCTGTCACTTTAAATGAATCATGCAACAGAATCATTGTACAGATTTGTGTTTTGTTTCTTAAATCCTATGCAGTTCAATATTTGGAAAATATTTATATGCCGGTGGCGGATAATATCAAAGAAATGCTTTGCAGTAAAGGGAAGGTTCATTTTGTGCATTAGAAACATGGGTAACAGACGCTAACACTTTAGCAAGTGCAATTACACAAACGTTGTGCTGCTAGCAATCCATTTTGGAAGACTAATTTAGCAAAAAGCGAAGAGCCAGCACACTAAAGTTCTGTAGGTAAACCTTTCAGAGTTGTATAGTTAATTGTGCATACAGGGATGAATCAACTCTAGTCCAAAGAGAAGATTAAAATAGTTTTATTTAGTAAAATCAGTGATGGTAACAACACCTCAGTGCAATCAAGAGGATAAATGGCAAGCATTATGATGCATACATGGAAGTTCCTGGTTCCACCAAACCATCACAGCACAATGTGCATTACAGCTCCTGGTGGTGATAAAGATCCTGGGATTGGTAAATACACATACCCATCCATAAAGCAGTGGGATGTCCAGGGAGTTGTGAATGTGCCAGGGAGAAAGGGAAGAACCGATTCAAGGTAAGTGATGTAGCAATGGGGAGAATCCAACCAAATTGATGGCCGCTCTGCGCACACAGAGGGGACTGGATGAGATGTCAACGCCAAGCCGTGGACTGGAAGTGATGTCAAATCTTTGACAAAGAAGATGTTTGCTTTGAAATTTGTTATACTATTTGAGAGAAGATTCTTGTCCCTCTCCAGCCTCTGTTCCCATTGTGGAGACCATCATTGACATCACTACTGATGCACTGCCTCTTCTCTTGCCTCATATTGTGCGTTACTATATATTAATCTCAAAGGAAAGCTTTACTGATAGCCATAAAAAGATTGCCATTGCTGATGAGTTTTTAAAACAAAAAGTCTAAAGACTACTATGATGAGCACTAAGTATAGAACTTGTCTGGCAACCTCATGAGCTCCCCTGGAGTCTGGGGCATCGGACATCCACCTGTTCAGCCTTCATTATAATCTACTATTGCTTACCTATTTATGTAACTGCCAGTAAAATTGAAACACATAAAATACACCTATACATAAACACACACACACCGCAAAAATGTAATTGCTAAAAATAAAACAACGCCGCCAATAAACATGTTATCATGCTGGAAAAAACTAAAATCTACATATGCCCAGCAGGTTGCCCAAAAGTAATGGATATCGGTGATAATCACAGAATCCAGTTCAGATTGGATCTTACTTATGTTCATGTCTAATTTAAGGAACATGCAGGAAATTTTTCTTTGCACTTATTTTTAGTAATTAATTAGTGTTACTGTAATTTCATTTGTAGGTACAACTCATGCTTTATAGTTGATGAAAATAAAACAATGGGATGATGATACTACTAAGGCAGTACTCACTTTTCAGCATTCTGGGTTGTTCTTTAGGAATTCAGAAAATTAATAAATGTCAGCCAAATTTGATATTGCATAATTCAGGGTGTATTTACACAATTTAAACAGTCATAAATAACTTTTGTGTGAATTTCTTCAAGGACAACAAGGATCTCGGGGCAGTCAGGGACCTCCAGGAAAGATTGGTCCACCAGGAGCAAAAGGTGACAAAGGTTCAATTGGACAAAAAGGAGAACAAGGTGTAAGTGCGACATCAGGTAAGATAATAATGGTGAAGGATCAGTTTATCCTATATAATTTTCAATCTATTAACAGTGCTTATCAAATAAATTCTCTTTCTGAAGTAATGTAGGTGGCTGATGGAATAACTGGCCCTTAAAGTCACTTCATGTATATTTTATGGTTCACAATAAGCAAAAACTTAAACATCAGTGTGAGGTTTTAAAGGATGTTTGATATTAAAGTAAACCTTTTCTTTCCACAAGTACTGTATATAAACATATAAGTACCTTCATAATCCATACTATCACCATCCATTGCTATCCACTGCACATACACTTCTTTCCTTAAAGTGTTACTAAACCCACAACAGTAAAATCAGTCTGTATATGCAGAAAAGGGATGAGCCAAACACCCCCCGTTTCGGTTCGCACCAGAACCTGCGAACGGACCGAAAATTCGCACGAACGTTAGAACCCCATTTTCTACTTTTTGTTATAAAAAAAAATCCAATAAACTCAATTTTAGTCATACATTTAGGCCAAAATGTATTCGGCCACATGTCTTCGGTAAAAAAAATGTCAATAAGTGTATATTTATTGGTTTGCGCAAAAGTTATAGCGTCTACAAGCTAGGGTACATTTTCTGGAATTTACACAGCTTTTAGTTTATGACTGCCTATGTCATTTCTTGAGGTGCTAAAATAGCAGGGCAGTACAAACCCCCCCCCCCAAATGACCCCATTTTGGAAAATAGATACCCCAAGGAAATTGCTGAGAGGCATGTTGAGCCCATTGAATATTATTTTTTTTTGTCCCAAGTGATTGAATAATGACAAAAAAATAAATTACAAAAAGTTGTCACTAAATGATATATTGCTCACACAGGCCATGGGCATATGTGGAATTGCACCCCAAAATACATTCAGCTGCTTCTCCTGAGTACAGAGATACCACATGTGTGGGACTTTTTGGGAGCCTAGCCGCGTACGGGGCCCCAAAAACCAATCACCGCCTTCAGGATTTCTAAGGGCGTAAATTTTTGATTTTACTCCTCACTACCTATCACAGTTTTGAAGGCCATAAAATGCCCAGATGGCACAAAACACCCCCAAATGACCACATTTTGGAAATTAGACACCCCAAGCTATTTGCTGAGAGGCATGTTGAGTCCATGGAATATTTTATATTTTGACACAAGTTGCGGGAAAGTGACAAATTTTTTTTTTTTTGCACAAAGTTGTCACTAAATGATATATTGCTTACACAGGCCATGGGCATATGTGGAATTGCACCCCAAAATACATTCAGCTGGTTCTCCTGATTACGGAGATACCACATGTGTGGGACTTTTTGGGAGCCTAACCGCGTACGGGGCCCCGAAAACCAATCACCACCTTTAGGATTTCTAAGGGCGTAAATTTTTGATTTCACTCCTCACTACCTATCACAGTTTTGAAGGCCATAAAATGCCCAGATGCACAAAACACCCCCAAATGACCCCATTTTGGAAAGTAGACACCCCAAGCTATTTGCTGAGAGGCATGTTGAGTCCATGGAATATTTTATATTTTGACACAAGTTGCGGGAAAGTGACAAATTTTTTTTTTTTTGCACAAAGTTGTCACTAAATGATATATTGCTCACACAGGCCATGGGCATATGTGGAATTGCACCCCAAAATACATTTAGCTGCTTCTCCTGAGTATGGGGATACCACATGTGTGGGACTTTTTGGGAGCCTAGCTGCGTACGGGGCCCCGAAAACCAATCACCACCTTCAGGATTTCTAAGTGTGTAAATTTTTGATTTCACTCTTCATTGCCTATCACAGTTTCGGAGGCCATGGAATGCCCAGGTGGCACACATCCCCCCCCCCAATGACCCCATTTTGGAAAGTAGATACCCCAAGCTATTTGCTGAGAGGCATGGTGAGTATTTTGCAGCTCTCATTTGTTTTTGAAAATGAAGAAAGACAAGAAAAAACTTTTTTTTTTTCAAAACTTTGTGACAAAAAGTGAGGTCTGCAAAATACTCACTATACCTCTCAGCAAATAGCTTGGGTGTCTACTTTCCAAAATAGGGTCATTTGGGGGGGTTTGTGCCACCTGGGAATTCCATGGCCTCCGAAACTGTGATAGGCAGTGAAGAGTGAAATCAAAAATCTACGCCCTTAGAAAGCCTGAAGGCACTGCTTGGTTTTCGGGGTCCCAAAAAGTCTCACACATGTGGTATCCCCGTACTCAGGAGAAGCAACAGAATGTATTTTGGGGTGTAATTTCACATATTCCCATGGCATGTTTGAGCAATATATCATTTAGTGACAACTTTGTGCAAAAAAAAAAAAATTGTCTCTTTCACGCAACTTGTGTCACAATATAAAATATTCCATGGACTCAAAATGCCTCTCAGCAAATAGCTTGGGGTGTCTACTTTCCAAAATGGGGTCATTTGGAGGGGGGGGGGTTTGAACTGTCCTGGCATTTTATGCACAACATTTAGAAGCTTATGTCACACATCACCCACTCTTCTAACCACTTAAAGACAAAGCCCTTTCTGACACTTTTTGTTTACATGAAAAAAATATTTTTTTGCAAGAAAAATACTTTGAACCCCTAAACATTATATATTTTTTTAAAGCAAATGCCCTACAGATTAAAATGGTGGGTGTTTCATTTTTTTTTCACACAGCATTTGTGCAGCGATTTTTTAAACGCATTTTTGGGGAAAAAACACACTTTTTTAAATTTCAATGCACTAAAACACACTATATTGCCCAAATGTTTGATGAAATAAAAAAGATGATCTTAGGCCGAGTACATGGATACCAAACATGACATGCTTTAAAATTGCGCACAAACATGCAGTGGCAACAAAATAAATACATTTTTAAAAGCCTTTAAAAGCCTTTACAGGTTACCACTTTAGATTTACAGAGGAGGTCTACTGCTAAAATTACTGCCCTCGATCTGACCTTCGCGGTGATACCTCACATGCATGGTGCAATTGCTGTTTACATTTGACGCCAGACCAATGCAGGGGGGGACAAGGGTGCTTATTTTTTTTTTCTTTATTATTTTTTTTCTTTTTTATCTTATTTTTAAACTGTTCCTTTCATTTTTTTAAAATCATTTTTATAGTTATCTCAGGGAATGTAAATATCCCCTATGATAGCAATAGGTAGTGACAGGTGCTCTTTTTTGAAAAAATTGGGGTCTATTAGACACTAGATCTCTCCTCTGCCCTCAAAGCATCTGACCACACCAAGATCGGTGTGATAAAATGCTTTCCCAATTTCCCAATGGCGCTGTTTACATCCGGCGAAATCTAAGTCATGAAATGCTCGTAGCTTCCGATTTCTTAGGCCATCGAGATGTTAGGAGCCACTCTGGTCTCTGATCAGCTCTATGGTCAGCTGGCTGAATCACCGGCTGCATTCTCAGGTTCCCTGTTGAGACAGGAGAGCCAGAGAAAAACACGGAAGACGGTGGGAGGGGGCATTCCCTCCCACTGCTTGTAAAAGCAGTCTAGAGGCTAATTAGCTGCTAGGATTGCTTTTACATGAAAGCTGACCGCTGGCTGAAAATAATGATACCAAGATGATACCTAAACCTGCAGGCATCATTCTGGTATAACCACTCAAAGTCGTGAATGGCGTACCTGGAGACAAAAAAATGGTTAACAATAAAACACAGTAAACGGTAAAGTATAAAAAAATGCTTTCCTGAAAAGCAAACATGATAAAACATAATAACAATAAAACATTGCAGAATAGAATATAGTAAAAAAGAGCAGAACAATAGAGAGAGAATAGAGAGAGAGAAAACAATAAAACAACATTTTTTTTTATTTTATATATATTTTTTTTTTACACTTTTTTTTGTAACTAACTTTTATAACTGTAACCGGTTCCAGGTTCGGGTCTCTCAAAATGCAATGGCATCTTGGGAGACCCTGTGAAAGTGTGCCTAGTCTGTGCAATGCTGTACCCTACGCTAATACTCAACTAGTGTATGGTAGCGTTCAAAACATTCACCAATGCAAAGACCAAGATTGTCAGGACAGGAGGGACAATAATAGCGGGTGTCACGCCTATATCCGCGCTTGCTGCAGACACGACATCTTTTTTGGGGGGGTTCGTTGGGTAGGGGTACTCGGGAGGACATAAAGAAAATGCCTCTCATGCAGCCGACTGCATTTGGTTGGGGATGTGAATGGGGGAAGTACGGGCGCTGCACAAGTGGTGGGTTCCCAATTAGGATTGGTGAATGCAGCAGGAAGGGCATTATGGGCACAACGGGCCTGTGTTTGTCTTCTTCTTTGTGGCAGGACACTACTTGTGCTTGCCACCTCACCAGCTTGAACTGCACTTATGGGACTCGCCACGTCACCAAGTGTTACTGCAGTGCTGGTTTGACTACGACCGGGGTGTACTAGGCCGCTGGTGCTTGCCAGTTCACCAAAACGCTACCAAAAAAACTGTTAGCGATCGAAGGGATCAGGCCTGTCTCTGCGAACGCTGCAGTTATGTGTTTAATGTTTTGTAAGTGACAGTGATCGATCGATACTGCACTTGGGTGGGCTGGGCTGGGCTGGGCCCGGGCGGAGTGGCAAAACGCAGGTGCTAGCAGGTATCTGGGCTGATCCCACTAACACTGCATTTTTGGGAACCCTAAACTGCTGGGGACGCTAGTATAGATCTGATCGGATCAGATATTGATCCGTTCAGATACTTTACCACTAAGGGAGGCGCATGCTGCGTGCGTGGGTGTTAGCGGTACTGGCGCTAACCTGACGCTGCTTGGGGCAATGCATATCACCGCCGGGCGATCAGGGGGCTAAACCTTTATTAGGTAATAAAGGGCGGGTGCCCTGACACTAAAAAATAATAAAAAATAATAAAAAATAAACTAACTAACCAGCGTCACCGTAACAGTTATACGGTGATCAGTGGTGAAAGGGTTAACTAGGGAGCAATCAAGGGGTTAAAACATTTATTAGGTAGTATATGGGGGTCCCTGACACTATAAAACGCTGGCGGCGAACCTAAATATTTACCTCCCTAACTATCGTCACCAGTGACACTAATACAACGATCAGAAAAATGATCGCTTAGTGACACTGGCAATGGGGGGTGATCAAGGGGTTAAAACTTTATTAGGGGGGGTTAGGGGGGTATCCTAGACCTAAAGGGGGCTAACACTAACTGCCCTACCACACTAACTGTCTCAAACTGACACCAATGCAGTAATCAGAAAAAAAAAACAAAAAAAACTGCTTGGTGTCAGTGTGACGGGGGGGGGGGTGATTAGGTGGTGATCGGGGGGATCGGGGGTAAAGGGGGGTGTATTGTGTGCCTGGCATGTTCTACTGTATGTGTGTGTGTGTTGTGCACTCACATTGCAGTCTTCTCTCCTCGGCGCCGGAACGGAAAATACCGAGCCGAGGAGAGATGACACCATTTCCTCTGCCTCTGTGTACTATACAGAGGCAGGGGAATGATCTCATTGGCTGGGAGCGATCGCGAGGGGGGGCCATGAATGGATGGCCTCCCCCTCACCTCTGATCGCCGGGGGACAAACGCCGACCGCCTCGGGCACCGGGGGGGTGTCTGATCGGACCCCCCGCCCGCGGGAGGCAGATCACGTACAGGTACGTGATTCTGCCTGCCCATGCCATTCTGCCGACGTACATCAGCGTGAGGCGGTCGGCAAGTGGTTAAAGGAAAAAAAGTAATTTAAAACTGCTTGTGGCTTTAATGTAATGTCGAGTCCTGGCAATATGGATGAAAATCAGTAAGACAAACGGCATGGGTACCCCCCCAGTCCATTACCAGGCCCTTTGGGTCTTGTATGGATATTAAGGGGAACCCTGCACCCAGATTAAAAAAGGAAACAGCAGTATACAGGCTCTGTACTCTGAACAGCAGTATATAGGCGGTGCAAACAAGACAGGGACTGTAGGTTTGTTGTTAAGTAGAATCTGTTTGTAATTTTGAACTGGTACATTTTTAACGTATTTTGCTCCAGCCAAAAAATCTATTTTAAGCTTTTTGGAAAACATAGGGAAGGGTTGCTGTCTGTGCTCCTCTTCAGAAGATTTCACCTCACTTTTTTTCCCAATGACAATTTTTTTTTGAAAATTTGTTTTTTTTTGTGAAACAAGGATTGGTGATAAAGCATCAGTGGAAAGGAGAAATGTTTTTCCCATATTAACTCTTACAGGAGAGAATTTCCTTTCCTAGGGGTAGATTTCATCTCACTTCCTGTTGTCTCCTTCCGTTTGCAAGTAGGAGTCGTTTGTAAGTTGGATGTTTGAAAGTAGGGGCCTGCCCTATATACTCAGCAGAAATGTGGGCCTTAGGTGTTGTTGTGGCCACAACACTGTAAGCCCTCACAGGGCCCTGCTGTGAAATATTAGATCAAGAATTGTAATTACATGCCCCTGTTGAACAGGGCAGAAAAATTGGGCCTTTGGTGGTGGTGGTGGTGCTGGTGCCACAACACTGTAAGTCCTCACTTGCTCTTGGTGGGCGCAGAAACAGGCCCTGCTGTGAAATATTAGCTCAAGAATTGTAATTACATGAGCCTGTTGAACAGGGGCTGAAAAATTGGGCCTTTGGTGGTGGTGGTGCTGGTGCCACAACACTGTAATGCCGCGTACACACAAGCGGACTTTCTGGCATACTTGGTCCGGCACACTTTCTGACGGACTTTGTCCGCTAAGTGCGCCGGACTTTAAAACGGACGGACTTGCCCACACTCGACTGGACTTTCCGGCGGGCTAAATCCGCCCGTCTTTCCGACGGACTTTCGCTGGAGTTACGGCGGACTTTCAGAATGAACGGACTTGCCCACACATGGACAAGTCCATTCATTTTGAACGTGACTCATGTGCGACGGGACTAGAAAAGGAAGTCAATCTTGCCGCTTTTATCGGCAAGATTGACACCTTGGGAACCCGTTGGGGTGCATACCAGGCCCTTAGGTCTGGTATGGATTATAAAGGGAAACCCCCTAAGCCGAAAAAATGGCGTGGGGTCCCCCCTAAAATCCACAACAGACCCCGATCCGAGCACGCAGCCCGGCCGGTCAGGAAAGGGGGTGGGGACGAGCGAGCGCCCCCCCCTCCTGAACCATACCAGGCCGCATGCCCTTAACATGGGGGGTGGGTGCTTTGGGGGAGGGGGTGCCCTGCGGGCCCCCCACCCCAAAGCACCTTGTCCCCATGTTGATGAGGACAAGGGCCTCTTCCCGACAACCCTGGCCGTTGGTTATCGGGGTCTGCGGGCGGGGGGCTTATCGGAATCCGGGAGCCCCCTTTAATAAGAGGGCCCCCAGATCCCGGCCCCCCCACCCTATGTGAATGAGTATGGGGTACATGGTACCCCTACCCATTTACCTAGCAAAAAAGTGTCAATAATAAAACACACTACACAGGTTTTTTAAATAATTTATTAAACAGCTCTGTGGGGGGTCTTCCTCCGGCTTCAGAGGTCCCTCCGGTTCCTCTTCTCCCAGTGTTGCAGTTCTTCGGCCGGCTCCTCCGCTGTCTTCAGGTAGCTCTCTTGCCAGTGGAGGTCCGGACTTCTGGGCTTCTTGTCTTCTCTTCTCCAGATGTTGACACGACGCTCTCTCCGGCTGGACTGCTCTCTGAGGGCTCCGTTGTGACTTATATAGGCGGAGACCCTGCCCCCTAATGATGTCACAGTCCCAGGGCATGCTGGGACTGTGACGTTTTAGGGGGCGTGGTCAACATCACCCGGTGACCACGCCCCCTAAAACGTCACAGTTCCAGCATGCCCAGGGACTGTGACATCATTAGGGGGCGGGGTCTCCGCCTATATAAGTCACAACGGAGCCCTCAGAGAGCAGTCCAGCTGGAGAGAGCATTGTGTCAACATCTGGAGAAGAGAAGAGAAGACAAGAAGCCCAGAAGTCCGGACCTCCGCTGGCAAGAGAGCTACCTGAAGACAGCGGAGGAGTCGGCTGAAGAACTGGAACACCGGGAGAAGAGGAACCGGAGGGACCCCCGAAGCCGGAGGAAGACCCCCCCACGGAGCTGTGGGGTGGGGGGCCCCGCAGGGCTCCCCCCCTCCCCCAAACCCCCCCCCCATGTTGAGGGCATGCGGCCTGGTACGGTTCAGGAGGGGGGGCTCGCTCGTCTGCGTGCTCGGATCGGGGTCTGGTGTGGATTTTAGGGGAGACCCCACGCCGTTTTTTCGGCATAGGGGGTTTCCCTTTATAATCCATACCAGACCTAAGGGCCTGGTATGCACCGCGCTCGCCGCAATAGGAAAATTTGTTTTTCCTATTGCAGCGAGCGCAAAATGCAATACCCTGCCCTTGCGTCATATCTGGTCCGTTGGACCAGCATACACACGAGCGGGCTTTCCATCGGACCAGCACAGCAGACTTTCTGCCAGAAACTGAGTCCGACGGAAAGATTTAAAACATGTTTCAAATCTAGGTCTAGGTCTTTTGGGAAAAAGTCCCCCGGAAAAGTCCGACGGAGCCTACACACGGGCGGATTGTCTGGCAGACTCTGGTCCGCCGAACCAAGTATGCCAGAAAGTCGACCGTGTGTACGCGGCATAAGTCCTCACTCGCTCTTGGTGGGCGCAGAAACGGGCCCTGTTGTGAAATATTAGATCAAGAATTGTAATTACATGCCCCTGTTGAACAGGGGCAGAAAAATTGGGCCTTTGGTGGTGGTGCTGGTGCCACAACACTGCACCCCCTCACAGATACTCTAGTTGGAACGCAGAAATGAGCCCTGCTGCAAAGTATTGCATTAAAAATTGTAATTTCACGCCCCTGTTAAACAGGGGCTGAAAAATTAGGCCTTAGACACTGGTGCTGGTGCCACAACACTGCAACCCCTTACAGATACTCTAGTTGGAACGCAGGAACGAGCCCTGCTGCAAAGTATTGCATCAAAAATTGTAATTAAACGCCCTTTTAAACAGGGGCTGAAAAATTGAGCCTTAGGCACTGGTGGCGGCGCCCAGAACCAAAAATGTTCTTACAAGCTATCAGCGTGATCATTGAGGAGGAAGAGGATAATTACTCAGGATAGTCACTCAGCATCAGCATAGGCAGTCTTTGAAGGGATCTGAGATTTCAAAAAAAATTATTCAGTTACATCAGCATCAGGTGCTTGGTAGCTGGTGGGGATCCAAGACTGATTCATTTTTATGAAGGTCAGTCGATCGACCGAGTCGGTGGACAGACGCACCCTGTGATCGGTTTACAAAGCCTCCAGCAGCACTGAATGTGCGTTCTGAAAGAACGCTGGATGCAGGACAGGCCAGTAGCTCAATTGCATACTGTGCAAGCTCTGGCCAGTGATCCATCCTCAAGACCCAGTAACCCAGAGGATTTTCGGTGGGAAAGGTGTCCAAGTCAGATCTTGACCCTAGGTATTCCTGCACCATGTAAAACAGTCGTTGCTGGAACCGATCATACCTTGGGGCTACGGACTAAAAAATTGTCTGAACGCATCAGTCAGATGGCCACCTTCTCCACCGCTCCTTCTTTGACTGACCGAAGCCTCAGCAACACGTTGTCCAGAAACAGGAGTTTGTAACCTCCCAGTCTCTGGGAACGCGTTGCTCAGACCTTTCTGCAAGGCCTCCCGAAGATGTTTCATCCTCTGCTCTCTCTGCGACGGCAAGATAAGGTCCGCAACCGGACCCTTGTAACGTGGATCAAGGAGGGTTGCCAGCCAGTATTGGTCCTTCTCCTTGATACCACGAATACGAGGATCCTTACGCAGGCTTTGCAGGATCAGGGAGGCCATGCAGCGTAGGTTTGCTGAGGCATTCGGTCCGGAGTCCTCTGGGTCACTAAGGACGACATGGTCCGCAGCCACCTCCTCCCAGCCACGTACAAGTCCACGTGTTTCTTGGGACTGATCCATTAAAGACTGCTGCTGATGCTGAGTGCCAGGCTCCACCACCATACTGACACAATCCTCCTCCTCCTCATCCTCGTCCTCTTCCTGTGTGATCGGCGGGCATGCAGGAACACTGTCTGGATAAAGGGTGCCTTGAGAGCTAAGGAAGTCCTCCTCTTCCTGCCTCTGTTCTGCCTCAAGTGCCCTGTCCATTATTCCACGCAGCGTGTGCTCCAACATGTGGACAAGGGGGACAGTGTCACTGATGCATGCACTGTCACTGCTCACCATCCTCGTGGCCTCCTCAAATGGTGACAGGAC
This sequence comes from Lithobates clamitans, assembly GCA_037952925.1. Lineage (NCBI taxonomy): Eukaryota > Metazoa > Chordata > Amphibia > Anura > Ranidae > Lithobates > Lithobates clamitans. The sequence goes on along the minus strand of JBBGZY010000911.1, from coordinate 6,809,884 downwards.
AGTGCATGCATCCCTGATCATGACCCACCCCCAAGCACACCAGCTTAAGCACCGCATGGCATCTTTTGTCTTGCGTACTTGCGTAGCCCCTTGAACGCCTACGGTGCACCGCTGGTTCCGAGAACAAAGCACAGGAAGAGGCCATGGAGGAAGAAGAAGAGGAGGGGGTGGAGGAGAGAGGTGTGTCACAATTATTAGTAGTGGCATTTTGGAATCGTGGTGGCGGAACAACCTCCAACACTACTGCACCTTGTCCTGCATCCTTCCCAGCTTCCAGCAGAGTCACCCAATGCGCGGTGAAGGTTAGGTAACGTCCCTGTATGTGCCTGCTGGACCATGAGTCAGCGGTAATATGCACCTTACCACTGACCGCCCTGTCCAGCGAGGCATAGACATTGCCTTCCACATGCTGGTAGAGAGCCGGAATCACCTTCCGTGAGAAAAAGTGGCGTTTGGGTACCTGCCACTGAGGAACCGCACATTCCACAAACTTACGGAAGGGGGCAGAGTCTACCAACTGAAAAGGCAGCAGTTAAAGTGCTAGCAATTTTGCCAAGCTAGCATTCAACCGCTGGGCATGTGGATGGCTGGGAGCGAACTTCTTTCGGCGGTGCAGCAGCTGGGGCAGGGAAATTTGCCTGGTACAATCTGACGTCGGTGTACCAAAAGCAGATTACCCACAAGTACTTGGCTGTGACACACCTAATTCTACACCTTCATTCCTCTCAGTGTGGGTCTCAGAGAGAACTGAAGGTATAGTGGGGTTGGAGATCTCAGCTGATGAGGAGCAAGGAGAGGTCCTCTTTGTTCTCTCTCCAAGCACACCGGAATACACTACACAGGGCAGCCGTGCAGGCGGTCTTATATAGTGTGGGGCATGTTCTAAACCCCCTGAGCCATAATTGCCCAAAGCCACCCTGGCTTTGGCCAATTACAGCTCTCTCTGTGATTGGCCAAGCATGCGGGTCATAGTGCATGCTTGGCCAATCATCAGCCAGCAATGCACTGCGATGCCACAGTGAATTATGGGCATGTGAAGCGCCACACGAATTTGTCGCGAACGGCCCATATCGTTCGCAATTCGGCGAACGAACGAACAGACGATGTTCGAGTCGAACATGGGTTCGACTCGAACGCGAAGCTCATCCCTAATGCAGAATAGCATGCTTGTTATACTCACTGTGGAACTTAAGGGGTTAATCCTCTGCATTGTATAAAAAGGCTGTTTTATGCTGTATGCATAGCTCCTCCCCCACCTGCACTGTCTATCTGGGGAAGGCCAGCTAACACAGGCAGGGTAGCCGACCTGCACATGTTCAGTTGTGTCTTTTATGATGGAGAGAACATTTACTTGTTCTCAGAGCTAGCCAGGTCACATGATATTGACATCACACATGTGGGTGTGCATACAGGCTGTAGTGGTAGTGGAAATCTCCTCCTACCTGAACTCCCAGCACTGGAGAAACTGTGCAGTTTATCGTGGTATACAGATCATCCAAAAAGGCATATAGTGGAGTATCCTAATGTAAAAAAAAAAATTTTGTAAGCTGTGGGCACTGTGGGGGGGGGGGGGTGAACTATTTTCATATTACTGGGTTTAGTAACACTCTAAAGCATGCAGTCCAAGCATGCTAAACAGTGTTGTTACTGAGAAGTGTATATTGACTTTCTCAAAAGTCAGCTGCTACAGCAAGTTATCATCTTGATTTCGACTTCATTAGGGATAAAGTTTGGATTTGCATCGACCATAGTTATACAGTGAATTTGCCAGATTTGAATACATTAAAATTAATGTTAGCCACCCCCCCCAAATCACAGTGACAGGCCTAAAAGCCTGCTATGAATGGGGTGCTATTCTTTGTTCACAACACACTGCTGTGAAGTAAATAGTGTGCAATAAAAGCACCTTTCCTTATTGACAATGACAACCCTCATTCGTCAAATTTCTCCTGGTGTGGTCTTTCTCCTTAAAACGTAGCTCATAGTTTCTGGAATTGTCATAACATTTCCACCTTCTGGAACCAAGTTATGAATTTTTGGGGTGACAAACGTAACTACTCCAACCGGACCCATTTTTTATGTCTCTGATTACAGCAAGTTCTTGTGGCCAACTTCCCCAGTGGATCCATCTCTGTTTACTGACGGATTGCAGAGTTATTCTCAAAACTTGGACCACCTTGGTGGACCCAACCATTGCAACTATAAAGAAAGAGCTAAAAACTCAGATGTATAAAGTAAAATTAGATGACATAGTAAAGAGTTTTTGGACCCCTCAAGCACTTCTTTCTCAGAAAGAAGCTTACCATGGAAAGTACACTATCTATCGACGAGTTATCTCTGATCATGACAACAAACAAATACACAGAATAATATGCCAAGGCAGACCTCACTAATTCCAATGGTAGACTGAGAAAATTGAGTACTGTTCGTGATACTTTTTTTATTTGCACTAATTTTTCATGGACGAGCTTTCGGGGTGTGTCCCCTTCTTCAAGGTCCAAGCAGTACTGAGTCACAAAAGTTTCAGCAGAAGGTAAAATGTTTAAACAAAATGGGGGCATGGCTTGGACAGGACCCGAGATGGTGGCTTGAAAAAAGAGCTCCTGCACACGGAGGACGGAAAAAAGCTTTAAAGAGGATCCATACGTCCTAAACACATGGGCAAATCCACCAGAAGCTTATCAACACCCCGCACACTAAAAGAAACCGGGACTCAGCTCAGTAATAACATCCCAGAGATGTTCTGAACCCGGCCGCCAGGACAGCACATAGAGACGCAGGCCTCATCCCCAGCCTCAATTAGCAGCGCAGCCGAATCGATGGCGGAGGACGACGTCGCTACGGCTCCCAACCCGAGCCTACTTGATCTCCAGAGAGATTTGCAAAGAGTAGCCCTGGATATCAACCACACACTGACGGTGGCCATATCAGATCTCAAATCAGACATCCAAATGATGAACCATTGCCTTACTGGTGTGGAGGAAACTTCCCATATACAGGCAGCAGCGATCAGGCAAGTGCAACAGACTTATGACTCACAGCTACCGCACATATTTTAACTCCACAGACAAGTGGAAGATTTAGATAACAGGGGCCGAAGACATAATATTAAGGTGAGGGGGGTCCCTGAAGGAGTGGAAAAGGCTACACTTCCACAAACGGTCTGCACCATTTTCAATGACTTACTCGACCACCCAGCAGATACCCCGATTGAGATGGAGTGGCTGCATCGGGCTCTAAGACCCCCTCCCCGTGACTCTGAACCCCCAGAGACATTGTGTGCTGTATTGTTAATTTACCTCTCAAGGAGGAGATACTCCGGAAGGCGAGAGACAGGGGCCGCATTTTGTTTAATGGCGCGGACATTAAGTTATTCCAAGACCTCTCACAGATAATGTTACAGAACAGGCACACCCTACGCCCCCTGCTGGAAGCATTACGTGCCCCCAACATCCAATATGGGTGGAAATTCCCGTTCTGTCTCTCGGCTTCCTCTAGAGGCCGCACAGTGCTCCTCCAGACCCCAGAGGACTTGTCTGCCTTCTGTGAGCAGCTTGATATCCCGCCGGTCGATGTGCCAGATTGGTACTCCTTCTACTTTCCTGCGGAGCCCTGCAAGCCAGTATTGCATTCTTCATCACCGAAAGCCCAAAGGCAACACTCCAGACATCGTAGGCTGGACCCCACATCATCTAGTGATCGCTATGCTCACAGGGACCATCCCTCACAGGAACCGGGGGATTGCCGCCACCCCTTGTAGGGGACACCAAGACGCCTAACTCCTGCTCATTTTATTCCACAGCTCAACAGTAGCCAAAGGAAGATGCCTCCTGTTTGTTCTGTTTGTTATGTTGTTATTTAACTTTTTGCTTGTCTCCCTCTCCACTTCTACTGAACCATCAGATTCAGGAAAGCTGCCAATGCCCCATACAGAACTCGACCGGTCGACCACATTGATCACGTGTTAGTACACCTTTAAGGAGTCATATGCAATGCTGACTGATCTGTCTTGCCCCCCGTCCTCTCAGAAATACATTTGAGGCTCCGTCTATCACTCGTTTCTCACCCAGAGACTAGGCTTAATATCCATATAAGATGGTAACGCTTAGGAACCCAGAATGCTTACAGGATAAGTGCTGTTGCCTGCACGCAGCACCATTTTCGGGCATCCATTAGCTGCTACTTGGGGGGATGCCTGATCCCCAACCATCCGGAGGATGTCTCCCCGCTCCTAAATGGCCTCCCTTCTGGTACAGGTCCGTGTTTCTGGCCTCTACAGCTGTAGGGATGGCTCCAGACTGCTCCTTCTTGCTGTTGAAAGCATTGACATTCCTCCTGATGGGGTTCAGGGTTGCCCTCAAATTTTATGCTCCCGTTATGCTTCTGATATGAGATTATGGGTATGATCCCATCACACTGTGTTCAACTCTCCTTTAAGAAGTTTAACTTTGATCATTGGTATGATAACTTGGGAGGACCCGCAGCCCACCTGGGGGAGGGGGGGGGGAAAGCTTATTGGACAGAAGGTGGACTTTCCCTGATGGGAGCCTATTGGAATGCCCTCTCCCCTTCTTTTTAGACTAAGGGACACATTGGAGCTCAGACTTAATTCCCACCCTGAGAGTAATCATACTTACGATGCTTAATGCGATTAGCCAATACTAAAGTGCACAGGTTTTGGGTGGCGCTGTTGTGCTCTACGGTCTTGTCCGAGACAGCTGGTCTCAGTTAGGTAAACAAATATTGATGTCTTATTACCAATGTACAGGGTTTCATGGCACACCATACCCTGTGGAAGCTGTGCAATTAGCTGCTCCTAAGCGTGGAATATAAGTCCCGGAAGGATGAGCCATCCAGACCCATAATAACAGCGAGCAGTCTGCTTGTAGAGGAGAGGGAGATATATATATATATCGTTTACCTGTTTAAATGTTTATATATTCATAAGTTTACAATTTTAAAAGGCTACTTGACTGTTTACCCAGAAGGATAAAGTTCTGACCCTCCAGAAACTCTCATCAACACTTAGTAAATATTAGTCTCCCCAAGTGATACCTGTGCTATATTTCTGACATTTTGGGTTTCTATCGGGCTGGCTCCCACTTTCTATTTAACCTAAAACCATTCCACAACCGCTATACATGTTGTTTACTGAGCTAGGTAAACTCATACGCCCAGCGGCTTCTATGTGAGCCCTTTAATGCTCAAGCCCTATTCTATAAACCGGTTATTTTTAATCAACATCCTTTGCGTACCTGTTTGCCCTGCTTCATCCTCCTTAGTGCTAAATCTTGTATCCCGTTACCAATTTAGTGTCCCCCCCTCAGCTTCCCTAATAGAGTGAAGCTGACACTCCGGACTCCCCCCATTAGGTGGTTAGGCATGCCTATAACCGCCTCCGGTAAACTCTCACACTCGTGGTCTGTAGACCCCACGATGGTGCGATCTCTACATTTTTAACCTCACCCCTCTTCCCCACTCAGTGATTTGCTCACCCTAGTTCTACCCCACCCTATTCATTTTACACCCTCTAAAGTACCCCCTTTTTCTCCCCCCTCTTTTTCTTCTTTCTCTTTCTTCTTTCTCTGACTCTCTCTATTGGTGGGGGTCGCTCCTCCTTACCACCCGCTCGCAGAGCCTGGTGGGTATTCCCCGGGTGTCATAAAGGCATGCGGGTTGTACACACAGGACCCTCGCATGTATATTCTACTCTCCGTTAGCTTATAAAATGCAGAAAGAACCGATGCTTAGGCAACAATTGTCACTAAAATGCCTCTCGCTAAATGTCAAAGGCTTAAACCTCCCAGAAAAAAGATCACAGATTCTTACAGCATTGACCAAACACAAAGCCCATTTTCTCTTACTTCAGGAAACACACTTCCGAGCGGATGCAATCCCCAAATTAGGCAATCATGTATGCAAACGAGTAATTCATTCCACAAACCCAGATTCTAAAACAAAAAGGGTTTCAATACTAATTTCCAAAAACGCAGATTTTCAACTATTGGACTCGATGGTAGACCCTGGCGGTAGATATATCTTTATTAATGGTAAATACGCTTCCACACCGATCTTGTTGGCAATTATATACTGTCCTAACGAACACAAAATATCATTCTTCAGGAAAACATGTGACCTCCTCTCTTCATTCCTGGAAGGGATTGTTATATTGGGAGGAGACTTTAATGTCCCACTCAACCCGGTCCTAGACACTTCCACTGCTCTCTCGTACTGTGCACTGCGCCAAATTAAACTCCAACTACAAAAGTTAACACTTCACGACACATGGCGCACTATATTCCCTAATGATAAGGACTACACCTTCTTCTCTCCTCCACATCAAAAATACTCTAGGATTGACTATTTCTTCCTCTCACAAACAGACCTATCACTCCTCACACAGGCCACCATAGAACTGATGTTTCTGTCAGACCACCACCCCATCACAGTGACCCTCATGTTTCCAGAATCGAACAAAACAACGAAAACCTGGAGACTAAACCCATCCCTGCTAAAAGACCCCGAAAATACGTGTCCGAATCCAAACTTATTTTAAAGAAAACTTTACTCTAGACATTACACCCACTTTGGGAGGCACATAAATGTGTTATAAGGGGGAAATTAATATCGTTGGCAACGATAGCTAAAAAAAGGCACCAAGAGCAAATCAAATCACTTATCGAAACAATCAACCGTATAGAAATAGCCCATAAACGATCGTCCCTACAAACTACACTGCAGGACCTTTTGCATGCCCGCTCCATTTTGTTAGATGAGTTAGGGAAACGCACCAGACAGCGATATGTTCTCAAACAGAAAGTGTTCTATGAACATGGAAACAAAAGCAGGAGACTGCTGGCTCGCACAATACAGGCAGCTAAGACCTCTTCTGTGATTCACCACATTCAAGATAGTCAAGGTACACTGTTCTCTAAAAATGAAGACATAGCCAATCATTTTGGAAAATTCTACTCAAAACTCTATAACTTAGCACGGGGGGAGGGAGAATTGACCAATACGCCCAACCGTTCCTCTGAAATAAGCAAATTCCTAGCTCAATACTGCCCTAAACCTATTTCTGCAAAACAGGTGGAAGACACGGAAAGCCCAATCTCCAGGTAGGAATTAAACTTAGCAATAAAACAAATGAAAGTAGGCAAAAGCCCTGGTCCCGATGGCCTCCCTTTACTATACTACAAATGCTTTCTAGATGAACTTGCACCTAAGATGTTACAAACATTTAACTCTTTATCGAGTCCCCACGCTTCCTTAGGCAGAATGCTAGAAGCCCATATAGCAGTTATCCCAAAAGAAGGCAAAGTTTCCTCACAAGTTTCCAATTATAGGCCAATTTCCTGCTCAATCTGCATATAAAATTATATGCAAAGATACTGGCAAATAGGCTGCTTCCCCTGATTCCTGGTCTCATATCATTGGATCAAGTGGGATTCATCCTGGGTAGGGAGGCCAGGGATAATACCATTCGCACACTAAACCTACACCATCAGCTGACTTCGTCTGGGACCAAGCGTTTTCTCCTTTCTCTAGAAGGCGTTTGACAGGGTGGCATGGGATTATAAGTGGGAGGTACTAAAAGGAATAGGCCTCCTACCACGCATGTTCGCACGTATCAGCGCTCTGTATACTAATCCCTCAGCTAGGGTGAAAACGAATGGCCTCCTGTCAAGCGCCTTCTCCATATGCATTGACATTAAAACTCCTCTTGAACAGACTGCGAAGCAATACGGATATCAAAGGAATCTCCCTTGAACATAGGGACGTAGGGCATAGGGCGTTCGCTGACGATATACTGCTATCCTTGCAAACTCCCGGTTATCCCTAGCTAACTTACTGAAAGACATAAAACATTTTGGTGAGTTATCAAACTTTAAAATTAATTATTCTAAATCTCATGCCCTAAACATAACATTGACCCCACAGGATGTCTCTCACTGCCAAGACTCTTTCCCCTTTCAATGGAAGACGGAAGCCATTACCTATCTTGGCATCCAAATCACCAGAAAACAAAACAACCTGTATAGCCAAAACTTCCTACCCATCCTCTCTAAAATCCAAGCAGACTTGAAGGAATGGGCTAATCTAAACGTATCTTGCTTTGGACGCTCGGCTCTCATTAAGATGGTTATCCTCCCCCGCCTTCTGTACCTAATGCAGACGATTCCAATTCACCTTCCCCCCTCCTTCTTTGTGGTATACAGGAGGTCCTGCACAAGCTTCATATGGAAAAACACTGCCCCACGTATTAAATACTCACGTTTGACCTGCACGAAAGCCACAGGTGGAATTGGTCTACCTGACTTATACAAGTATTATATAGCCTGCCATCTGACCAGAGTAGTAGACTGGAAAATTCACAAACAGGGGAAAGTGTGGGTGGCGTTGGAAAACTCTTATACGCGAACCCCAACATACACACTCCCTTGGCTACCTCCCCGACTCTGGCCCCAGACCATCAAGTTACACCCGCTCATTCTCCCCTCATTATTGGCCTTTAGGAAAGCAGTTTCTCTCTTCAACCTATCCTCACAACCAGGACTTTTAACTCCCATAAGGGGCAACCCTGAGTTCCCCCCGGGAGACTCTTCCACATTCCTTCAACAGGAATGGCCACACGAGGAGGTTCTAGCTTGCCACTTCTTTCACAAAGGCCGTCAACGCCCCTTGGAAGACCTGATGTCTGAATCACGCACCAGAACATTCCCTTTCTGGTCATACAGACAGCTGACACACTTTTTTACCTCCTCAGGTTCAAACGTCACATGGAATAGACAGCTTACACCATTTGAAGCACTTTGCTCACGTAATACAACACAGTGACACCTCATATCATACATTTATGCTCTACTCTAAGACGACACTGACCCTTCCACGACACAATCCACGCGGGCGTCCTGGGAAACAGATCTACAACTGACACTCACAGACAATGATTGGGAATCCATCTACACACTCGCTCACAAAGGATCGTTGAATGTAGCGATCCAGGAAAATGGATACAAAATCATAACTAAGTGGTATAGGACTCCAGCACGCTTACACAAATTTTCACCTTCAGTTTCAAACGTCTGTTAAAGATGCAAAGGAGCAATAGGCTCCATGATCCACATTTGGTGGGAGTGCCCCTCGCTCCAACCATTTTGGAGGGAAGTCTATTCCATAATATCGCAGGTCACCACCTACACCCTAGATTACAATCCTGCCCAATACCTCCTACATCATACAACCCTACCCAAACATACCTACCAGAAATCAAAGGCCATGTATATGGTCAATGCGGCCAGACTCTGCATTCCCATACATTGAGGTCGACAGATACCCTAACCATTAGAGAATGGTTGTCCAGAGTGGCCAAAATAGAGGAAATGGAAGAATTAATCAATACCTCCCAAGACTGCATCCAAAAATTTAGAAAGATCTGGGCCTGTTGGATACATTTTAAGAACTCAGAATATCACAAGTTCTTCTTTCCTTTATAACATTCTTTTGTCCAGAAGGCCCACTAGGGATTCCCCAGCACCCCTGTTGGGTCCGGGGACGAGGAGCGCCCCCCACTGTCTTTTATCTTTTATTCCACACCTCTCTCCCTTTCCTCTCTCCCCCCTCCCTTCTCTCTTTCCCCTCCCCTCTAAGCCTCATTTTCTTCTCTATTTTTTTTTTTTACTCTCTCTCTCCCCTGCCACCTTGATAGCGACATGACCAGCCAGAATCCTCTAGGTTCCACACCTTAAACCCCTGTCTTTTCTCCTACTTCAGGGTTATCAAGCCTAAGCCATTAGTTAAGGCCGCGATGGGACCTGTTGATGTTGGTCTCCGGGGTCTTGCAATCATTCACAATAGTACTTGATTCATATAGGAACCTTCCTTTAGGTATACAGATGTCGGTTATCCATAAAAAGTCTATAGACCTTCAAAACCTGATTATATGTATAGAACCACGCTGTTCTAATTCCCTTGATTCTTGTTGTCTTAACATTTCATGCTACTTTAATATGTTACCATGTTATGACTACATCTGCAGATGATACCTCAAATATAACGTACATGCAATGCTGTTTTTTCTCAATAAAAATCTTTTGTGGAAAAAAAAAATGTTTAAAGAAAACAAAACAAAAAAAAAATCTCTGAGGGAAAGGAAAAAGAAAAACAAACACATACAAATCAATGTGTATGGCAATGGTAATAAAGCTATCAGCAAGTGAGATAAGACAGAGGGAAAGCTATAGACTGGGGGGGGGGGGTGATAGTCGGCTACAATACGGCATATGGCTACAATCGTCTCAAGTACAATGGTAGACTGAAAATCTAGTTATGATATCATGTACTAATTGTGTTTACAAAGTAGGAAAATAATGGGGATTTTAAAAGTGCCAAGGTCAATACTCCACAAAAAAAACATGTTGATATATGATAAAAAAATAAATTTTATTACAATTTTAAAATCTTTAAAGACAAGACAGTGTATATTAAAACCATCACAAGAAGAAGACGTGTGGCTTGAGCAATGATACAGAAACCTCAGCTCCACATGTTTCGCCAAGATATGACTTCTTTAGGAGTCTTATGAGTGCTGCAAACGCTATCAGATATAAATGAGACACATAATTCATATTTAAAATACAATACAAAAAAGTATTACCCAATCAAATATAACAAAACATAGCGTTTGTGTACATTGGATCATTTTTAAACACTTCATGCATCAAAGCAGGGAGAACTAGTCCAGGATTATATGAGGGACGGATGCCATGATTAAGTACCTGCAGGGAATAAGCTGAATTTCAATATGTTTCAAAATTTGCAACAATAGAAAAAAACATTTAGCATTTTACCTTAAACACAAGAAGAGAAAAAGGGGCACTGCCAGAACTCAAACTTGTTTGTCATGTTTTCACAAAAGATGTATCCTCGTCACTGCTATGGGGTGGGACAGGACGGGAGGGGTGTAAGGGAAAGGAAGCCTATCCCCACTTAGGTTATACCTTTGCAAAAAATAAGTGAATGAATCATACATTTGTAAAACCCTTCCCATAACTAAGTCAGACATCCAAAGACTCCAGATATAATGCAGCCCCTCTTCCCCAATAAATACAGTCCGTTCCAGTAAGCAGGAGAGATGGACAGAAGAACAAGTACCCGCTGAGTGCTGGCACTGCAAGCAATATGGGTAGATAACTGCAACATACTTCCCATAAGCAAGAGTACCCATCTATCACCTGCATGCTTAAAAACAGCTCTTACCCCGTCCCAGGTCACTGTGCCAGCTGGAGATCAGCCCCACAAGCAACACAGCCATGGCAAAACAACCATGACCATTGACCTTGCCTGCGTCTGGCATCACCACCACAACCCCAGGGAGTCCAGATGGTATTCAGAGCATAGAGGCCCAGCAAGGGGGCCCAGTAAGGAAGCAGCCAGAACCTAGCCCACAAAAACAAGGGGAGGGGAACCCTGGGCGTCCGTATGGTCACCCAAAACCCCAAGCCAGCCCTGCGAGCCAAGGTACACAGACAATTAACAGACAAAAAAAATTGACACACAATCCAAAGTTAATTCAACCATATATCCCACCTCAGAGCACCCTGACAGTACAGCATTACCCCAAAGAATCCTAAATATTTGAATATTTATACATTGTGGTTGCAAAAGGAGTTGGTCAATTAAGCCACCCAATTTAAATAGAGAACTAGATTACATTTCAAGGCCAATAGCATCTGTGGACACTGCATCAGGTTTGGCCCACCCACAAATTATCTAAAGAAAGGGCTTAAAAATTAAGGCATCATTGAGCCCTGGGGAGTTTAGTTGCTGCTAAATTGTAGCTCCAGTGGGTTTCCTGCTGCAGTAGCAACTTGTCCACATCACCTCCCATCTCATGTTGGGGAATACATTCAAGAGCAAAAAAATGCATCTTAGTTAGATCAAACCCATGATATAGACCCATGTGTTGACTGATCAGGGTCTCCAGCTTTTTCTTAGAAACCAACGCTGCATGATCTCAAATTCTGTGGAAGAATGCTCTTTTGGTTTTGCTAATATAGAAGGCTCCACAGTCACATTCCATATAATAAACTACACAGATTGATTGACAATCGGCAAAGAACTGGAGTCTAAAGGTTTGTTCATTAGGCAGAGTGATCTGCTGTGCTTTAAGGATAAAGCCACAGTAATTAAATCTGCCACAGGGGGCTGTTCCTGGGACCCTGGTGCTCACTCTACTTTTGACTGAATAGTGGCTGTGGACCAGTCGGTCCTTGAGAGACTGTGATCTCCTATATGTGATCTCTGGATAGATATTCACATATTTGAATACAATTTCGTTCACTAGCAGAAGATACCAATATTTCTACATGATTTCAAGGATCTGTCTCTGTTGGCCAGAGTACTGTGTGATCAATCTTACAGTACATTTTGGGAATTTGAATTTGTTTTCTTGCTATGGATCACTGGGCTAAAAATCAGGGCAGAGATGTCCTGATACAGTGGTTGCATTTGACCGCTAACACCACTCGATGGTGGATAGGCAGGAACTTCAAATATGGTGCAGACGCCTCTCGAGCATGCGCGTGGTGTCACTTCTGCCGCAGCATGGGTGGCGCATGCGCAGTGGCCATTCTGGGCGTCCATATCCTGGGACAATTTTGATAAGAGCTGTTTTTAAACATACAGGTGATAAATGGCTACTCCTGCTTATGGGAGGTTTGCTGCAGTTATCTACTCTTATTCCTTGCAGTGCCAGCATTCAGCGGGTACTTGTTCCTCTGTCCTTCTCTCCTGGGACGGTCTGTATATACTGGGTAAGAGGGGCTGCATTATATCTGGAGCTTTTGGATGTTTGACTTAGTTATGGGAAGGGTTTTACAAATGTATGATTAATTAATTTATTTTTTGCAAAGTTCCTTTCCCGTACCCGCCGCCCGTTAGGAGTGGCAAGGATACATCTTCAAGAGGCAAATCTCTTGCTTTTTGACAGCCTGACAAACAAGTTTGAACTCGCAGTGCCCCTTTTTCTCTTCTCTTTGTGTTTAAGGTAATTTGCTGAATGATTATGCCCTATTTTTCTTCCGTTGCTAACTTTGCAACTTATTAAAATTCAGCTTATTCCCTGCATGTACTTAATCATGATACCTGGCCCTCATATGCTCACTAACAGTGCAGGAGCGCCATCCCCCTAATCCAGGCATCCAGCCTCTAATCTGCATGCAGGGCGCTGGATGCATAGATTCCAATGTGTTTTTTTTTTTTTAGAAGCACGTGATTAGAGCCAAAGGCTCCAATTGGCTTTAAAAAAGGGTGGGCTTGGGACGCAGGGCACTGCGCCCTGAGCCCACCAAGTTGTGTGACAATAACAAATTAATATTCGCTATTGTCTTCCTAATTCTCCTCCCGGTCCAATCAGGAAGTATGACCTGAGACCCGATTGGCCGGGAGGAGAAGCGGTCATATTGGCTGCCACACCGAGGGAAGGAGGAAGCAGCTGCAGAAGAGGAGCCCAAGCTGCCCACAACCTAGATGTGGTAAGTGTGGGGCCAACCAACCCAGGGGGGTTAGGGTGTAAGTGCGTGGCCGACCAATGGGGGGGTGACGGCTGGTGATGTCTTGCTTGCTGCCCCCCCAAAATATAAAGCACCAGCCGCCACTGGTCACTAATATGATCCTGGACTAGTACTCCCTGCTTTGATGCATGAAGTATTTAAAATTGATTGAATCTCCTTAGCACACTGGTAGGATTATTTCCCCCAAATGACCTAATGTACACCAATGGCTATGTTTTGTTATATTTGATTGGGTAATACTTTTTTGCATTGTATTCTAATTATAAATTATACTGTATGTCTCATTTACTGTATATCTAATATCATTTTCAGCACTCATAAGACTCCCGAAGAAGCCATATCTTGGCGATACATGTAGAGCTGAAGATGCTGCATCATTGCTCAAGCCACACGTCTTCTTGTGATGGTTTTAATATATACTTTGTAGTCTTTTAAGATTATGAAATTGTAATAAAATAAGATTTTTTTTATCTTATATCAACATTTTTTTGTGGAGTGTTGAGATTGGCACCTTTAAAATCCCCATTATTTTCCTATTTTGCACATTTTTGCTTGGGATGTGGTGTCCTTGATCCTTTGACACCTGGCAATCTTAATGCAAATCTAATTGTGTTTACAATTTTCTGATGTAAGGACAAGCCAGAGTTTGACACCTAACCACATACCTGGTGAAACTCTTGGTAAACTGAACCTTGCCGGATTGACTTATCCCTAGGCTTCATACCTAAGCATTAAAGATGAGCCAGTCTGTCCGGGTTTTGATTTCTAGGGAGATTGTTGAATTCAGTTTAATGGCCACAAAACCTGAACTTAGAATTTAACCTCATTAAGAGCCCATTTCGGGGCTAATAGGAAAGATGTTATCAGAAAAATGGGCATGGGGAGCAGCAGGCTGCCATGGGAGACAATTTAACAAAGAGGGTCCTTCTTTTAATGCAACTGTGAGTTCAATATGGGTAAAAAAATGATCCTTTAAATTACATACTAGGAGATGCCTTAAAGCTGTATGCAGTGTTACAGAACAATAAGACAAATGGCTGCTGGGAATCTGGCGTTTTATAGCGAGGGGCTAGCACATAGCAAAGATCCTATGATTGACTATTTTAAGTCAGCTGATATAAGCTCAAAGTTTATAATTCGTTGATTGCTATGGTGATGTACAAGGTAGATGGGTCCATGTACAAGCTGGTGCATAAGTTAGGTGGGTCTGCTAACCTCGAACATGTTGTGTTTGCTTTAAACCCATATTAGACCTGAACTAAAGCCTGTTGAACATATATCAAGCCTAAGTCTTTAAATAATAGCTGTAAATGCATTTATTGGTGTTCTTTCTAATTAGAGGTTGATACAGTCAAGGAGCAGTTGAAAGTGTTTGAAAGAGAGCTACATCTGCTTCAAGCAAGCCTTAATAAATATAATAAAAGTAAGTAACACTTATCTAGTGATTTATGGATCTTTACATTTTTTTTTAGCAATTTACTTTTCTTATTATTTTCTCTTGATCTAAGAAGCAGGGAAATCAATCCTTGCTTTGCAGTGTACCACCACAATAGCAAATCCCCAATCCTGGCATTACGCTCTGCCCACAAAGTCAGTAAAATAATATTGATGTTAGAAAAATTAGTTAGTCTTTAACTATTGCTGTATTATGAAACAAATAAATCTCTCACTTTAGTGCAATTATTCCATTGGAAGATATAGACTTCAGATCACAATAAAAACATAGGTATTTACTCAATATTACAATTCTCTCAACTTGGTAACCTGTAGTGAGTGCCCAGTATGTGTTGATGCGTGTTAACCAGCTATTATGGTCTATTCATAATAAAACCAAATTCTTGTGCTACATGAAAACTTGTACCTTATAAGTATTAAGGACAGTTGCTGTCAAAAAATTGCATAATGCAAATGCAGATAATACTATAAATCTATAACAGGAACAGCACTATTCTCCCAACCAAAACAGTATATTAATTCTAAACCGTGAACAACACTCAACAAATAATTAAATATTATTAATAAAATATTATCAATCAAGTCGAAATGAAAGTCCACACTTCCAGTGCTCAGTGTAACATGCTGATATTCACTCCACATACATACAAATGTGCTGATCCCCCAACTTGTCCCACACTCACCAGAGAGACTGGACCCCCTTGTATAAACAAGTGAGTCAACAGTGCTTCTCTATCTCCCAGGGATGTATGGTCTCTTGAATGCAAAGTTCTTCTTTGTTGTTCTTAAGGGTGAATCCAAAGTGCCCTCAGAGCAGTATAAGGTATGTATATCAGCTTAAAGAGAAAACAGCAGAAAGCTTTCCATGATAAAATATGGTATATCCCCAATAAAAAACAGAGAAATTATACTTACTAGGATGAAAATACAATTACCCTGTAACCACGAAGTGCTGCTGCAGCGTGTGCTCCAAATACATGAAATAGCATTCACGGAAACCCCGAATAATGCGTTTCATCATCATTAGTGGATGTCCTCAGGAGCAGGTGATTTGTATTTTCATAACTGTACGTGTAATTTTGTCCTTCAGCCTGGGGTCCAGGGTTGGTATTTCATGCAGTTCTTTGCCATCTTGCAGTGGGTAAGCCTTATAGCTTAATCTGGTGTTTGAAATCAGTAACATTATATGTATATGTATTGTTTATATTTCTGTATTATCTGTTAACTATTATTCATTTCTGTATATGTAGAGAAAATAGACATCCTCTTTCTACCCCCTGAAGAAGCAGCTCACATATGTAGAGGACTACACTGTACCTGGAGAGTTTGTTTCCTTTATTCAGCTGCATTGTTCTCCAGAGTTCTGGAAATGTATGTAATGATATACCAATCAAGAGAAACACTCTCCATAAAATGAGGGGATGTTTTGTTGATTTTAATTTGCTGTATGTTTGTTTTTAAAGAACACAATTTGTGTAATAAATTTGTATTTTGATATAAATCCATATATTGGAGCATGGGGTGCCAGTAAGAAAATGTATTACCATTTTTTCTTAGTAGAGCCATAGTATTTAGTATTGTTTTCGGAAGACCAAAGCAGCTCATTCTATCTCTTAATCATATACAATACGTTATGCTCAGTATACACTAAAAAAAAAAAATACTCTAATATATACATACAGCACATTAAAATCAAACCATTTACACTGACATGTAGAATATTATATTTTTATTTAGCCTTTTATCTCAAGATTTACTTCACCTAGCAATAGTAACAGAGGTCAGCTCTATTAAATAAATATATTAGCCCATAATCTGTTTTGCTTAAAATCCTTCAGTTCTCCTCTTCCATGGTGGTAAACAAGCTGGTGATAAAGTGTTTGTGACCAATGGTCTTGAAGAAAATTTTGAAAATGCCCAGAAGACATGTAAAGAAGCTGGAGGAAGCTTGGCTATGCCAAGAAACGCAGCAGAAAATAGTGCTGCTCAAGAGATTCTTCAGACTAAGGGAGAGACAATCAAAGCTTTCCTGGGTATATCAGATTTACAGGTTGAAGGGATATTCAAGTACTTGACAGGAGAGAAGATTACATTTACAAACTGGAACCTAGGAGAGCCAAATAACAGCAAAGATAATGAAGACTGTGTAGAGATCCAGGACAATGGGAAATGGAATGACATTCCATGCAATTTACTGCGACTTGTTATCTGTGAATATCAATAGAATTACTTTCAATTATGGCAGAAGTATATGTATATCTTCTAAAATAAGTGTATGCAATAAAAACAATCAAAGTAATTTACTATTAGAAACATGTACATGTTTGAAAATGAATGATTTGACAGTTCTTTTTACATGTTTTAAAGTGCGAAATCTCAAGAATTTGGCAGCATAGAATAGTGTAATGAAAATTACTCACTTAGAGAAAAAAAACTGTTTACTGAGTAAAAGGAATGGAAACTAAGACATGAAATTATATAGTATCCACCAGGTGGCACAATGGATTCATCTGGTGTAAGATATTGCCACGTCCCAAAAGGCAATACAGTGTATATTTGGAATCTAAAATATGGACTTTTTAGGCACAGGAACTCTAACTAGAAAGATAAAATAGTATTTTTTATTTATAACAAATGCAAATTAACATGCTGAAAAGGTAAGTTAAAGATGGCTATCAGGTATTGCCATAATAACTAAGAGATTTCCATACATTATAAAAAGAACTGAATCTCAATTGCATGCAGAGGGTGCCATCTTGAGTATGAGGGAGGCACAGTGATACAACACATTACCTTTTTTTTTTAAGTAAATTTTTATTAAGAGATCAAAATGAGATACAGATGCCAAAAAGGGGTATCACAAAAGAGAAATGTTACATAGACTAAGGCATATCACAATAAAATATTTTTTTTCCAAGGTGGTAATGATCTGTATACCAAAAATATGATATAAGATAACTAACATTCATCTTATCTCAAAATGTATGGGGGGGGGGGGCAAAACAAAAAGGAGAGTTGAGAACTGAATGGATCATCTAATATACAGTCAGGTCCATAAATATTGGGACATCAACACAATTCTAATCTTATTGGCTCTATACACCACCACAATGGATTGGAAATGAAACAAACAAGATGTGCTTTAACTGCAGACTTTCAGCTTTAATTTGAGGGTATTTACATCCAAATCAGGTGAATGGTGTAGGAATTACAACAGTTTGTATATGTGCCTCCCACTTTTTAAGGGACCAAAAGTAATGGGACAGATTAACAATCATCCATCAAACTTTCACTTTTTAATACTTGGTTGCAAATCCTTTGCAGTCAATTACAGCCTGAAGTCTGGAACGCATAGACATCACCAGACGCTGGGTTTTATCCCTGGTGATGCTCTGCCAGGCCTCTACTGCAACTGTCTTCAGTTCCTGCTTGTTCTTGGGGCATTTCCCTTCAGTTTGGTCGGATTCAGGTCAGATGATTGACTTGGCCATTGCATAACATTCCACTTCTTTCCCTTAAAAAACTCTTTGGTTGCTTTCACAGTATGCTTCGGGTCATTGTCCATCTGCACTGTAAAGAGCCGTCCAATGAGTTCTGAAGCATTTTGCTGAATATGAGCAGATAATATTGCCCAAAACACTTCAGAATTCATCCTGCTGCTTTTGTCAGCAGTCACATCATCAATAAATACAAGAGAACCAGTTCCATTGGCAGCCATACATGCCCATGCCATGACACTACCACCACCGTGCTTCACTGATGAGGTGGTATGCTTTGGATCATGCGCAGTTCCTTCCCTTCTCCATACTCTTCTCTTCCCATCACTCTGGTACAAGTTGATCTTGGTCTCATCTCTCCATAGGATGTTGTTCCAGAACTGTGAAGGCTTTTTTGGATGTTGTTTGGCAAACTCTAATCTGGCCTTCCTGTTTTTGAGGCTCACCAATGGTTTACATCTTGTGGTGAACCCTCTGTATTCACTTTGGTGAAGTCTTCTTTTGATTGTTGACTTTGACACACAAACACCTACCTCCTGGAGAGTGTTCTTGATCTGGTCAACTGTTGTGAAGAGTGTTTTCTGCACCAGGGAAAGAATTCTTCGGTCATCCACCACAGTTGTTTTCCGTGGTCTTCTGGGTCTTTTGGTGTTCCTGAGCTCACTGGTGCGTTCTTTCTTTTTAAGGATGTTCCAAACAGTTGATTTGGCCACACATAATGTTTTTGCTATCTCTCTGATGGGTTTGTTTTGTTTTTTCAGCCTAATAATGGCTTGTTTTACTGATAGTGATAGCTCTTTGGAACTCATATTGAGAGTTGACAGCAACAGATTGCAAATGCAAATAGCACACTTGAAATGAACTCTGGACCTTTTATCTGCTCCTTGTAAATGGGATAATGAGGGGATAACACACACCTGGCCATGGAACAGCTGAGCAGCCAATTGTCCCATTACTTTTGGTCCCTTAAAAAGTGGGAGGCACATATACAAACTGTTGTAATTCCTACACCGTTCACCTGATTTGGATGTAAATACCCTCAAATTAAAGCTGAAAGTCTGCAGTTAAAGCACATCTTGTTCATTTCATTTCAAATCCATTGTGGTGGTGTATAGAGCCAAAAAGATTAGAATTGTGTCGATGTCCCAATATTTATGGACCTGACTGTAATCTAGGGAACAGAACCTATTGGGAAAAGGAGAGTGATATAGGTGGATGGAGGGGGGGTGGAGGAGAGAATAAAGGGGGGGGAGAACAATAAGGATGTTTTTCCTAGTCCAACTATGTAAGTTAGAGCACTGGTACTAAGAGCAATGACTATAGTATAAAATATACAACATAGGGCTAATGGGGGTGAGTAGTGGTGGAAATTAATTTGAGATAATGAGATAATGATGATGATAATGCTGGTGATGATGATGGCTGGTCATCTATAAATGGATGAGGCCATGTGGGGGAAGAGTTAACAAGGCTGTCCAAGCAGGTGATAGTAGACAAATTCAAAAGACTGGATCCGAAAGAGGAAACTCTAGAAGTTGTCATCTTTGTCGTAGAGTTGCAGCAGTCCATGGATGCAGGTGAAAGTGCTAAAGAAGGACCTGTAGTCTTCTGAAGAGAGAGTTGCTGACATGAATGCTTGCCATCCCCTAAAGAAGCGTTTATTGGAGGGAGCCAAGGACACATCCAAGAGAGTTTTTTGTCGATACATGAGCAGCAATAGTTCTCGTTTGAGTTAGTTGTGTGTGAGGTTGAAGTCCATTGTTTCAAGATGGTTCTTTGGGCAACTAAGAGACAGATAAGAGTCCGGGGTTTGTGATGGAGGGTCATTCTGGCAAAAAGTTGTGTCTGAGGGGAGGGATTCCAAAATCCAAAAACTAGATGCAGAGGGTCTTTTGGAATTTGGAGTGAGGTGACTCCTGATATAAAAGAGAAGACTTGGTCCCAGAAAATTGAAATGTGGGTGCAGGACCATAGATGATGAGCCAAGGAAGGTTTCAGTTGAGAACATAGAGGTCAAAGTGTGGATTGAGGGTTGAATTTCTCAGACAAAAAGGTAATCACTTTTAGTTGCATTTCTCTCCAGGATTCATTTGGAATAAGGCGAAATATGCTGTTGTACCCTTTGTCGCTATATGTACAAGATGGAGTGAGAACCTTGATTCAGTAGTTGGTCAAGTAAGGAAAGTTGAAATCTTTTTCCTCTGTCCCTACATTGAGCGGTGATGAAACTAATGCTGGTAGGGAGTTTTTCTGAGCAATGTGGTGAATGTGAGTGGAAGACCAGATTCCAAATTGACTTATGAGGAGGACGACACCAGGCTTTGGTTCCTCCAGTTCTTGTAGGCGGCGTGATCAATGCCTGGAGGAAAGTTGGATTGTCTTAAATAGGTAAAAGTCTGGAGATGAAGGGAGAGAGGCCTAGTTTCTTTCGGGTATATCTCCAAGCAATGGCAGTGTCCCTTAGGAGTAGGTTGTGTTGTAGAGCTGGTTGTCCACTTACAGTGTAGCAGGGCTCAGAGAGAGAAAGGGTAAACCATCTTTGATTCAAGAGTTCAGTTGGAGTATCGGGAGGTCTCTGAAATCCAGTCTAAACCTACACGCAATAGACAGGCTAGTTTGTAAACCCTAATATTAGGGAGATTTTGCACCCCCTTCACCTGAACAGGACCAGAACTTGTGAAAGAGGTCCTTAAAGATGGCCATGTCAGAGTATGGGTTCGCTGTGAAAATGAGTACATCATCTGCAAAGAGTGCATTGTGATGTTCCAAATCGTCAATATGTATCCCGTGTAATGGGGCCAATTCAGATAGGAACCTGGAAAGGGTTCTATGGCTAAATGAAATAGTAGAGGGGAGAGGAGACACCCCTGCCTAGTGCCCTTGAAAAGGCAAACGTCCTCTGACAGAAGACCCGCCACCACCAGCCTGGCCGACGGAGAGGCATATATAGTCTCAATGACATGGCTAAAAGGTCCAGAGAAGTCCAGCTGGACAGGACTAACGAGAGCCACTCGAAACTGACGTTTCGAGTGGCTCCTAAAGCTTTCTCTGCGTCCAGGGTGAAGATGGCAAAGTTCTTCCCTGGGTTGGCTTTGGCATGTTCTAGGACCATTAAGACCTTGCGAATGTTGAGGGAGGCAGTTCTTCCCTTTACAAAGCCAGATTGTGCTGGGTGAATTACTGAAGGAAGTATGTCTGCGAGCCTGGTTGCAATGATATTGGACAGGATTTTGACGTCTAAGTTTAAAAAGGATATAGGCCAGTAGGAACCTGGCTCTAGTGGATCTTTCCCCTTTTTTGCTAAAAGTTTGATAATGGCTTGTTTGCCGATAGGAAGATAGGGACCTCCAGCCCATATCATATTGTAAACTTCTAAAAGGGGGGGTGTAACAATATTCTGAAGTGTTTTGAAGAATTCATTTGTGAACACATCAGGGCCTGGGCCCTTGTTGGGGGCTAAGTGTTTGATGGTGTTGGATAGTTCTGACTCTGAGATGGGTAAGTTCAAAAGGTTAAGTTGGGAAGAGGAGATTGTGGGGAGGCGGAGTTTGTCTAGAAAGCTCTCAGCAAGGTGCTTATTTATAGGTTCACGAGCGTATAGTGCAGTGTAATATTGGAGCATGACTCTAATAATTTCTTGGGGAATGGACTTAGTAATGCTATTGGAGTCCCGCAGAGAGGTGATGAAGGTGGGGTGATGGGGGCCTCTACATAGCCTGGCCAATAATTTGTGTAAAGATAAAAAATGATCAGCACAACTAAAATGCTAAAATTATGAGGTATATAGGTGCAAATTAATATAACAACTGTGCAATAGTCTATGTATACTCTGTTACTTCATCTACTTATTTATTTATGTGATATGTACCCTATTGCATACAGGGGTATTGCATAGGACATTGTTTGTTCATCTTTTGCACTTATTATTATTGCATTTTGCACATCATTGCACAATGGCTATATCAATTTGCACGGTCACTCTTGTGTATATACCTTAGGATTTTATTATTTATTTATTCTTGGGATACTATTGCATACAGGTGTAGTGCATAGGACATTGTTTGTTCAATTTTTGCACTTAGTATTATTGCATTTTGCACATTATTGCACAGTTGTTATGGTATAATAATTTGCACCTACATACCTCATAATTTTAGCATTTTAGTTGTGCTGATAATTTTTTATCTATACCCATTTTTTAGTGCACTGTATACACTTTAGATCTAACTGCAATTATTAATTGGTTCATTTATTAGATTCACTGTGATAGTGCAAAGAATTATACCATATATTTCATTTCTGGCCAATAATTTACCTGATTTTTTACCAAATTTAGGAAGGGTGGCATCCATATGAGCGTGTTTAATCAATTCTAGCTTGTCTGCCTAGGAGTCAAAGGTGCATTTAGCTGCCTGCCATTCTATTTTCAAGGGTATTACTAGAGGCTAGAGAGTGCTGTGCTAAATTAAGGCGAAAGCTCGCTTTACGGTAATTTGACATGGACTGTTTCCTATAACAGGCGGCATAACAAATAATGCGACCTAGGTTTTAAAATTGGCATTGTTGGAGAGAAAAGTAGGGAAACGCCACAGGTGGGGGTTGTTTTGGGAGATCTTCAAGCGAAACAGATATTGGGGAATGATCTGAGATGGCAATATCATGGACCTCCACTTCTGTTATTTGTGAGGGGAGACTGTCAGTGCTGAAGATGTAGTCTATTCTGGTAAGGGTTTTATGTGGGGAGGAGAAAAAAGTGTATTCTCTGTCGGCTTGATGGAACAGGCGCCAAAGGTCGGTAAGATGCAGGGAGTCCATGGTGGTGGCAAGAGGTGTCTGCTGTGTGTCTACAGATTTCCTATAAGAGTTTCTAGCGGTGGATCTGTCATCGCTGGGGTGCATGACCATGTTGAAATCACCTCCTATAAGGTGTGAAGCTTGGGGGAGTTTGTGGATAATTCACAGAAGAAGGGTTGGCCTGCGTTGTTGGACTCGTAAACGTTGGAGATCTGAAGATCTTCAGAGCCAAGGCGTAGTCGAGCAGTATTAAACGTCCTTGATTGTCGGTGTCTACAGCAATTATTTCACATGAAAGGTTCTTGCGTATGAGTACCCCGGCCTTTCTCCCAACTGTCTCAAACCCAAGGACCATGCCCACCTATAACTTTTTCATACGTAGGCAAACAGTAGGTTTTTCAACCATTTCAGATGGCGACTGATTTTCAGTCTTTTTATGGGGGATCGAAGCCCTTTCACATTCTCACGTTTTTTTTTTTTAGGGTGGTGGTGTGAGGAAGCGGGTGTAGTTGCTAGGGTGGCTCCTAACGAGGGTAAGAATGAATGTGATAAGAGGCCTGAGGGTTTCATCCAGTTGAATGTAGTAGTGTAAATGGAGGCTAAAAGGTGACCAACTTTTAGGGGATCTGCAGTATAAATAAAGAAAGGGAGCATAGGTAGGGTGTAAATAAACAAATTCAACATACCCAGGGGTGACTTTGCTTTGTTCCGCATGGGTGCACTGAGAAGTACCGACTCCCAAGAGGCTGCCCAAAATCAGGAGTGGGCGCCCCTCTAAGCAGTACCAAGCATAAACCGTCTGCTGACATAGACAGATGTGGAGACTGATGAGAGCGTCAGTGAGGTCCATGGGAAAAACAACAGGAAACGAAGTCCTACAGAGAGTAGAGAAAAAAACGAGTGTCAAACATTACAGTAAAGGAGAAAATAAACAGCAATGATACAACCTGAGTAGCTTAAGATGCGGACTGTTACTTGTTTAACAAACAGCGGAATAAGGCTAAGGCAATTAGGTCAGCGGAAGTTGTAGCAATTGTTTGATCCAGATGCTTTGAGGCGCTTTGGTGGATCCTTCTTGGGACTCTGTTGGTCCAGAGGATGGGTAACAGTTGGTGCCTTGGGAGGGATATTGTAATGAGCTTCTGGGTGGATTGAGCATAGAAAGAATTCAGCTTCTGCAGGGTCTTGAAAGGTAAGCTGTTTGCCATTTGGTGAGCGGAGCTGAAGAATTACAGGGTACGCTAAGGTGAATTTGATTTGGGTTGAGAACAGAGCTGAACAGATGTTCTGGAAAGCCTTCCTTTTTTTGGACACCTCTACAGAATAATCTGGAAAAATTAAGATCTTAATTCCATCAGTTTTCAGTGATCGCAATTGTCGGTATTTCTGTAAAAAGGCAGCTTTGTTCATGTAATTAAAAAATTTGGCGATTATTGGGCAAGTTGATTCACAGTCAGCAGAGTGTGATAGGAGGCGATGAGCCCTTTCCAATACACACGTGGAGTTAAGGCCTAGCGCCTCAGGAATTTGTGTGGCACAAAACTTGAGAGGCGTGGAAGGGTGCAAGGATTCCAGCACTCCCACAAATCTGAGGTTGTTACGCCTCAACCTATTTTCCAAATCCTTACATTTTTGGAGGATAAGTTGATTTGTTTTGTCCTGAGATTGTTCAAAAGCTTGTGCCTGGTACAAATCCTTTTCTCTGCTTAATGCCTGAGGTATGGTCAACCAGCTCTCTTCTAATTAGCTCCAAGCCTGTCTGTATGGCCTTCTCTACTGAGGATGTTATAGTGGGGGCCAGCAGCGCAGCCACTGTCTGCGCTATTTTCTCCATCTGCTGATCTGATGGCAGAAGGGGAGTAGAAGGGGGGCCATCACTGACCTCCATGCCTGGCGTCTTCACCATATTAGCGATCAGGGCCGCGATCATGGGGTCTGGCGAGTGTACTGAAGCCTGGGTATCGCTCCGTGGCTGCAGGGGGAGCCTCACAGGGTGTCAGCGGTCTGATCTGATTTTACGGGCAGATGTTTTAAGCCGATTTAATCATGCAATGACATTGACATCTCCTACAGAAAGATGCAATATTACCTAAATATATTAGGGATTGTCCAAAAATAGCATTCCGTAAGGCCACATACATTAGACATAAAATAACAGCTAACTACTACACACCCAATAGGGAAATATTGAGCTAAATTACAAAAATATACAGATGTGGACAATGGTCACATTGCCCTTGGGTTCTTACAGGTACATGATTCCGGTTACATAACTGTGAAAATTTTATTCCACAATTCTATGCAGATTGTGGGACTCAAGGAGTTGTCTACCTTATGATGGGCAATTGTGGAACACATTATGTGGGTAAGACTATCTGTCTGCTTAGACAGAGAGTGAATGATCACATTTGTTAGACAGAGAGTGAATTATCATTTTAGCATTCCTCTAATGCTTAAATGGTTACCCCAGTTAGTCGCCGGTTGGGCCTGTACCACAGATTTGGCAACTCACATGTGAAATTTATAGTCTTGGAAGTAATCCAAAAAGACCTTCGTGGTAACTGGGATAAGAAAATCTTACAAAAAAAATACTCTGGATAGAGCGTTTAAATGCCACAAAGCTCCCTGGGCTTAATGATGTAATCTCTTTCAAATCATTTTTGGAACTATGAAATAATGTAGATGCAATTGTCCACACATTGCATTTGATTGGACACAAATGTATGTGATCTCGATTGATGGGCTGCATGATGGTTTGCATCTTTATTTATTTATTTATTTAATTCTATGGATTAACATGTAATTGGCAACAATTGTGACAACAGCTCTGTCCAATTGCCATTTGCATGTTACATTGAGCAGGTTCAGTAGGTAGATGGAAATTGAGCGCACTTATTCTTTTTCCATCTGTGTCTTAACCGTCCTAAGAGATATGCTGTATGATAATATATGATAGTCCACTAGTTCATATGGGAATGCCTAACCAATGTATTGATGTATTATTTTTTTTTTACCAATGTTGACCCTCTGTGCAGGGGGTGAAAAAGGAGAAAAATATACCGCTCAAGATGGCAATAGCCTCATCTCACCTTCACCGTTAGTTAGGGTGCCAGCTCAGTATACAAGGTAATGGTGAGAAAAAAAGGAAAGTCCGGATAACCACACTCCAAAATATATTAATTTATTGAAAAACCGTCCATAGAGCAATGGGAATAAAAACACAAATGCTGATGTGTTTCACATCACTTTACAGGTGCACAATCATAGCCACAATCATAGCCAAATAACAGATAAAAACACAATGTTATATATACACAAAGGGTGCTCAATTATTATGTATGTTAACACCCACTTCATCATGTGGGATCAATTAGAACATCCTTAATGGTCACGAAAGCAGCTGGTGTTTGGATCATTCAGAAAAATATATTAACCCTTCGTTGATGAATACAATAGCAAAGTGACCACATACACCAATAAACTAAAAACAAACAAAAATATAAAATAACACATGATAGATTGTATATAATCATGTATGAAAGGAATGTTCTTACCAATCTAAGACATATTTAATGGAAAAATAATCATTAATTGTAAATAAGCTTGTGTAGTTAATACATGCACGTATATACAGTATCTTACAAAAGTGAGTACACCCCTCACATTTTTGAAAATATTTTATTATAACTTTGTGACAACACTGAATAAATGACACTTTGCTACAATGTAAAGTAGTGAGTGTACAGCTTGTATAACAGTGTAAATTTGCTGTCCTCTCAAAATATCTCAACACACAGCCATACATTTCTAAACCACTGGCAACAAAAGTGAGTACACCCCTAAGTGAAAATGTCCAAATTGGGCCCAAAGTTTTAATATTTTGTGTGGCTATCATTATTTTCCAGCACTGCCTTAACCCCCTTGGGCATGGAGTTTACCAGAGCTTCACAGGTTACCACTGGAGTCCTCTTCCACTCCCCCATGACAACATCATGGAGCTGGTGGATGTTAGAGATCTTGCACTCCTCCACCTTCCGTTTGAGGATGCCCCACAGATGCTTAATAGGGTTTAGGTCTGGAGACATGCTTGGCCAGTCCATCACCTTTACCCTCAGCTTCTTTAGCAAGGCAGTGGTCGTCTTGGAGGTGTGTTTGGGGACGTTATTATGTTAGAATACTGCCCTGCGGCCCAGTCTCCGAAAGGGAGGGGATCATGCTCTGCTTCAGTATGTCACAGTACATGTTGGCATTCAGGGTACCCTTAATGAACTGTAGCTCCCCAGTGTCGGCAGCACTCATGCAGCCACAGACTATGACACTCCCCCCCACCATGCTTGACTGTAGGCAAGACACATTTGTCTTTTTACTCCTCACAATGCTTGACACCATCTGAACCAAATAAGTTTAACTTAGTCTCATCAGACCACAGGACATGGTTCCAGTAATCCATGTTATTAGTCTGCTTGTCCTCAGCAAAGTGTTTGCAGGCTTTCTTGTGCATCATCTTTAGAAGAGGTTTCCTTCTGGGACGACAGCCATGCAGACCAATTTGATGCAGTGTGCGACGTATGGTCTGAGCACTGACAGGCTGACCACCCACCCCTTCAACCTCTGCAGCAATGCTGGCAGCACTCATATATCTATTTCTGAAAGACAACCTCTTGATATGACGCTGAGCATGTGCACTCAACTTCTTTGGTCGACCGTGGCGAGGCCTGTTCTAAGTGGAACCTGTACTGTTAAACTGCTGTATGGTCTTGGCCCCCATGCTGCAGCTCAGTTTCAGGGTCTTGGCAATCTTCTTATAGCCTAGGCCAACTTTATGTAGAGCAACAATACTTTTTTTCAGATCCCCAGAGAGTTTTTTGCCATGAGGTGTCAAGTTGAACTTCCAATGACCAGTATGAGAGAGCGAGAGCGATAACACCAAATTTAACACACCTGGTCCCCATTCACACCTGAGACCTTATAACACTAATGAGTCACATGACACCGGGGAGGGAAAATGTTTAATTTGGCCCAATTTGGACATTTTCACTTAGGGGTGTACTCACCTGTGTTGCCAGCGGTTTAGACATTAATGGCTGTGTGTTGAGTTATTTTGAGAGGACAGCAAATTTACACTGTTATACAAGCTGTACACTCAATACTTTACATTGTAGCAAAGTGTAATTTCTTCAGTGTTGTCACATGAAAAGATATAATAAAATATTTACAAAAATGTGAGGGGTGTACTCACTTTTGTGAGATACTGCGTGTATCTATAAATATGGAAAAAAAACATAATAAACACATGCATGGCATATGCCCATGCACCTTCCAAAATTACAGAATGCAATAAATCAAAAAATATATAATAATGATGTTACCTATGTATGTGGAAACACAATAAAAATTCTGTATGCCAAAAAATGGATATGGATGATCCCCAACTAAGAAAGGTGGCAGGCGGTGTTGGGCTGGGACTATGTAGGCCATGGATGTGCTGCTGGAGGTTACCCTCCACTGCCATGCCTGGGCACCGGGATCCCCAATACCTGGTTCGCTCACCGCGATATACAGGGACTGATGCAAATATCCCGTGTCCAATTTTGCAGCACGTGCACAATCTCCCCTGGGCGCGGAACATTGATCTGAGTCCATTGTGGAATGTGTCCTCTGCGCCTCCACCAATGGTTGCCGATTGGTCTCTGCGCTGTATCCGCCGGGCCAGGGGATGTCACATGCCAGCGAGGCATGGACACCCCGGTCGGGGCATATATTGGACTGGTGAATGACACCAGCTGGAGTTATACCATGGATACCTTGACCCTACCAGGATCTCTCACTGGGATGTAAAAGCAGGTAACTCACACTTTTTTTAGTGGTCTGATACATTTTCACTGTATTTCATCTACCACACTCCCTTATGTAACAAGAATGGATGATGATGGTCTTTATTGATTTATTATTGTAGTTAACCCCAGGGTACTCTCTGGGGCCTTTACAAATGGGGCTTAATGTAGGACTGTAGTGCCCATTCATATTGATGCCTGCAACTATATTAATATTAGCAAAAACAAATGGTTCAGGTGTGAAGCACCAGAAAAGAGTTACTTATGGCAACAGAATGCGATCCTTTTAAGAGTATCAAAAATTCATATTTATTAAATTAATTTAAAGCAAATTGGCAAAATAAACCAAAATTCAAGAAGATATATAGCAGCTTCACTGTAATGGCCAATAAAAAATCACTACAGTATTTGATGCATTACACATACACAAAAACATAAGACACTACATATAACAATTAAAAAGAAGCATCCGGATGCCACATAGCAACAGACAGGTTAAGGTGTCAGATGAAATTCATCATAAATGTCTTTAAAGAAAAAAGGATACTATATAAAGTAATAGCTTAACTTGTGCATGCCTCCAGGAAAGGATGGATAGGGAGAAAGGGAAAGGAAAGAGGAGGCTGACTAATTTAGGAATGATGGAACCGTGATGACGTCAACGCGTTTCACTATAGTACATAACATGGCTTCATCTGGACGATGATTGGACGGCAGTCCGCACTCCCTTATATCATGATTTTCTTCGTGCTGAGTGCCGCCCATCAATGTAGATTTAATAGATTCAATGCAGTGATTTATGAACTTCAAAAAAGAGGCCAATAAACACTGGAAGTTCATAGACAGCTAAAATCATAGTATGATTAGCGTCATAAGTACAGTGGGGCAAAAAAGTATTTAGTCAGCCACCAATTGTGCAAGTTCTCCCACTTAAAAAGATGAGAGAGGCCTGTAATTGTCATCATAGGTATACCTCAACTATGAGAGACAAAATGTGGAAACAAATCCAGACAATCACATTGTCTGATTTTTGAAAGAATTTATTTGCAAATTATGGTGGAATAAGTATTTGGTCACCTACAAACAAGCAAGATTTCTGGCTCTCACAGACCTGTATCTTCTTCACTCACTCATTACCTGTATAAATGGCACCTGTTTGAACTTGTTATCAGTATAAAAGACACCTGTCCACAACCTCAAACAGTCACACTCCAAACTCCACTATGGTGAAGACCAAAGAGCTGTCGAAGGACACCAGAAACAAAATTGTAGACCTGCACCAGGCTGGGAGGACTGAATCTGCAATAGGCAAGCAGCTTGGTGTCAAGAAATCAACTGTGGGAGCAATAATTAGAAAATGGAAGACATACAAAACCACTGATAATCTCCCTCGATCTGGGGCTCCACGCAAGATCTCACCCCGTGGGATCAAAATGATCACAAGAACGGTGAGCAAAAATCCCAGAACCACACGGGGGACCTAGTGAATGACCTGCAGAGAGCTGGGACCAACGTAACAAAGGTTACCATCAGTAACACACTACGCCGCCAGGGACTCAGATCCTACAGTGCCAGACGTGTCCCCCTGCTTAAGCCAGTACATGTCCGGGCCTGTCTCAGGTTTGCTAGAGAGCATTTGGATGATCCAGAAGAGGATTGGGAGAATGTCATATGGTCAGATGAAACCAAAGTAGAGCTGTTTGATAGAAACACTACTCATCATGTATGGAGGAGAGAGAATGCTGAGTTGCAACCAAAGAACACCATACCTACTGTGAAGCATGGGGGTGGCAACAACATGCTTTGGGGCTGTTTCTCTGCAAAGCGAACAGGACGACTGATCCATGTACATGAAAGAATGAATGGGGCCATGTATCGTGAGATTTTGAGTGCAAACCTCCTCCCATCAGCAAGGGCATTGAAGATGAAACGTGGCTGGGTCTTTCAGCATGACAATGATCCCAAACAAACCTCCCGGGCAACAAAGGAGTGGCTTCGTAAGAAGCATTTCAAGGTCCTGGAGTGGCCTTGCCAGTCTGCAGATCTCAATCCCATAGAAAACCTTTGGAGGGGGTTGAAAGTCCGTGTTGCCCAGCGACAGCCCCAAAACATCACTGCTCTAGAGGAGATCTGCTTGGATGAATGGGCCAACATACCAGCAACAGTGTGTGACAACCTTGTGAAGACTTACAGAAAACGTTTGACCTCTGTCATTGCCAACAAAGGATATATAACAAAGTATTGAGAAGAAATTTTGATATTGACTAAATACTTATTTTCCACCATAATTTTTAAAAAAAATTCTTTCAAAAATCAGACAATGTGATTGTCTGGATTTGTTTCCATATTTTGTGTCTCATAGTTGAGGTATACCTATGATGACAATTACAGGCCTTTCTGATCTTTTTAAGTGGGAGAACTTGCAAAATTGATGGCTGACTAAATACTTTTTCGCCCACTGTATAGACTAGCTGCATTTTAAAGGGGCAGATAATACTTTAAGAAAAAAGGGGAGAAAAAAAAGGAAAAGTAAGAAAAAGAAAAGAAGAAAACGTAAAAAGGTTGGAAAGAGAAATGAAAAATAATAAAAGTAAAGTAATAGACTGGGAATGTACTAATTAACAAAACAGAAAATAAAAAATGTACATATTTACATTAACATGCTCATACATGTGTATATATTTAGGTATTAGGTTGTGGGAAGCAAAAGAGAAAAGATTATGTATATCTTTTAACCAGACCTCTATACCAGAAAGTAAATAGGCCAATCATTTAACCCCAAGTTAGGTAGTCATTAGATCAATTCCTGCCATGGGTGTCCCTCCCATGGATATCAAGAGACCATGGGGGGATCGACCAACCAATACTTTCATAGTGGCTCAGCCAGAAGTAGTTTGGCCGAATCACTAGGGGTAATTATCAGATATTTAAGAAGACTTGCAAGTTGAGTTCAGTGTTAAGGCCCACCAGAAAGAGGGACTTTAATCTATATAGCCACCATTTTTCTTTTTGGAGGAGTATACAGTCAAAGTCACCTCTCCTGGTGGGCAATTTCAGGGCATATATCACTTTTACTTTAATGTCAGATGGACACCCATCATGACATTGGGTAAAATGTTTTGCCAAGGGTTTTTCAGGGTTTTTGTCCCTTATTTCTTTTAGATGCTCACCTATCCTTACTTTCAGTGTCCTCTTTGTCTTCCCTATGTAGGTTTTTGGGCAAGGGCATGTGATCATGTAAATTACTCTCGTTGATGAGCAGTTAATTAGGTCCCTAATTTCGAAACCTTCTTTTCCGATAGCATCCATGAATATCTGGGTCCTATCGACAAAGGGACAAATCTGACACTTATTACAAGGGAACATTCCTTTTGTTCTCAGGAAAAGTAGACAGCCAATTAGAGTCTGGTTCCTTTGTGAATTTGAATTGTATTAACATATCTCCCAAATTTTTGGCACGTTGAGCTACCATTTTGGGGGCAGTGCCCACTATTTCGGTGACGCTGGGGCTATTGGTAAGTATCCCCCAGTGTCTCTCCAAAATATTGCGCACCAAATTCCATTGTGCACCAAAGGCTGTTATTATTCTAACAGGGTCACAGTTTTTTATTGTAAAAGGGGGGAAGGAAATGGGACTTTATATGAATCATGCAGCCCAGGAGACAACATGACAGGGTGTGTCTGGTAGGTAGTACATAATTAGTAAGAACCACATATGTTACATAGTAGCACAATATATAAATAGTAGATAAAGTACATATCATTTATTTCATACAAATAACATGATAATAGCATAGCAAGGTAACATATAAATTCATATTGTAGGCAAAGGTAAAAACCAAACTCATTGACATGTGTCTCCATGGTATAAAATATTAAAATCTTGATTAGATAGGTACTCTGGCTCTCCATGCTTGCGCCCAGATCCATGTTTTACATGTAGGTATGATTCAACATATACATACAATTTTACTGCAACTTGAACAACCGGAAGGGTTAGAAGAAAGGAAAAAAGCCAGGGTGAGAAGTTTGGGCTTTGAGTTGGAACATGTAAATAACATTTGAAGTGGTGCATTATTGAATATTAACTGCTGTACTCCTTATCTGTTTGATAAGTGTCTTGCTGAGAGGTCTCTCTCTCTCTATCTCTCTCTTTCTCTCTCTATCTCTCTCTCACTCTGAAACAATGGGGCAAAAGTTAGTGAGGCCCAAAGAGGGCAGTTTGGCCTGTGACTTGGTGTTAGAGCGGGAAGGAGAGGGTGCTGTCAAAAACGGGAAATAAGTTGGCAAAAGTGTGTGGGGTTGATATGCATTTGGGCGGAAGGTTACAGGTAGATGAATGGCGTACTGTTTTGAAACATAAAAAAGGTCTGTTGTCAGATCATGGGTTGCTACAAGCAGATGCTTAGGTTTAAAGTTGAAAGCGCTATTCATGAGGAAGGGTGGACAGAACATGAAATGAATCAAAATAATCAAAATGGTCGTATTGTATATGTGTATAGAAAACTAGAAAAGAAGAAGCTAAGTAGTCAGACACTGCCCTATAATGGCGTCTGGTCCCCAGGAAGTAGACATTGCCCTTTGTCTACCACCCCTCTGTTCTAAGTGACACCTCCCCCTGTGGCAACACGCCCTATGCCACCGCCCCTTGAACCGCCCACACCAAAACCCAACCACATGTTTCCAGTGATGGAACATAGTAGCAATCAATGTAGCATTTTAATTAAATAAATCATTTATGTACAGGGTGTCTTGATTATTTCAGTCAGAGTCTGACTTTAAGGAGTTTCTCTAATAACAGCAAATGTAGCAAATGTGATATATATATATATGCAAATGGTTTTAATTGTGTTTAAGCTGTATTATCAATAATTGGAACTTTAAAATGTTCAATTTCAATCAAAAACATATTTAAGAGTATTATAAATAAAGAGGAAGTTTATGTATTCTGGGCGTTATGCCAGAAGAATTGTAGTTGATAACGAAAGAGGAAGTGCTTTTCTTGCTTAATTCTATGTACTAGAATCACACATCTGAGCGTTTTGTAGTTTGGTAAAAAAAACCAAAAAAAAACCCAACAATTATTCTCTATGGAGATGGTTCACATCTCCACTCTAAAACACCTGAAGCCAATATGTGTACAAGAGGTCACACAAGAAAAAGGCAAATCTGTTGAGAAATATCACAACAGAATAGTACAAATGTTTACTGATTTGGGTTTTAGCATGCTGAACAAAGTACATAGACGCATGTTAGCTGTCACATTTGTCTCAGGTCTTAAAGAATCAATCCGAAAGCCAGAGTATAGAGTAATGGAGCTTGAGATGTTGTTATTAGTAATTAGGTCCAGAATCCTCACAAAGCAGTAGAGAGTAGTTCCTCTCATGATGACCTCTGACACACCCTATCTGCGCCCACCAGTACCAACTCCACGCGTCTGCTACAACTGCGGAAGACCCGGCTACTCCAGAAGGGAATACGGAAGCCCCGGAAATTCACCCACAGTCAACCAAGCCCCAACCATGGTCCACATGAAAGCGCCCAGTACCAGGGACATGACACCCCACCTCGCCCACCACCCCACCCCTCTCCGGATCACATGGACCTTCTCCGCAAGGATTCAGGCAAGCCTGTGTCACCTGCCCGCTACACCTGGACTGTTATGCCACAAGGTGCCCAGAACTCCCCCTCCCAATTCGCCAAGGCAATTGCCCTCATTCTGGACACCTGGATGAAGTTACACCCAGACATTGTACTCCTCCAGTATGTAGATGACCTCCTGCTTTGTGCAGATACCCTTGGTGATGCCTCAATCTTCTCTGAAAGCCTCCTCCACTACCTGGCTGAGCAAGGATGCAAAGCCTTAAAAGCAAAAAGTCCAGAGAGAAGGTGATTTTTCTAGGCCACTGCATCTCCCAAGGCACCCGACATCTCAATGAAGAAAAAGTTGCTGCAATCAAGGCCATCTCTTTGCCTCAAGGTCAAAAGCCCCTTCACGCCTTTCTAGGGTTGATCTCCTACTGCCGTTCTTGGATCCCAGAAGCCTCTCTCTTGATGCAACCTCTCTATGATGCCCTTGATCTGACCCTTTCTCACTTTCTCCAGAAGCTGTGGACAATTTTGAAACTCTGAAGGAGATCCTCTCAACAGCCCCCACTTTGGGCCTCCCAGATTATGAAAAGACTTTCAGACTGTTTGTCTCAGAAAGACAAGGACATGCCACAGGAGTTTTGGCTCAGACCCATGGCAACAGACTCAGACCCATTGGGTATTACTCCTGTCAACTGGACTCAGTGGCCAGGGGGGACCCTCCTGCCTCAGAGCTGTCTTTGCAGCCCAATGCCCCTCATGACATAACTGCCATACTAAACCAGGTCCAGCCCAAACACCTGTCCTCACAGAGGCACCTCAGACTCCAGTGTGCTTTGCTTCTCACCGATAACATCACAATCCTCCGATGTGATACCCTTAACCCATCCACTCTGCTTCCTCTTCTCAAGGGGGGGGACCTCTTTGGAGACTGATCCTCATCTCACTGCTCATGACTGCTTCAAAGTAATGAAGATGGAGACATCACATTTACAGACAGTCAGTGAAACAGCCCTTGAGAATCCTGACTTGACAATTTTTGTGGATGGTTCCAGGTAAGCAGGCATTACCCTCCTCCATGTCTGCCCAGGAAGCAGAACTCCAGGCCCTAACTATGGCAAGAAAATTGGCATAAGGAAATTTTGGGATCATCTCGAAAACCAGAGGGTTCCTGACAGCAGCAGGAACACCTGTAAAATACAGTGCAGCTATCAAGGACTTAATGGATGCCCTACTCCTCCTAGCACAAGTGGCTATACTTAAGGTAAAGGTGCACGGCAAGCTGGTTTCCCAAAAAGCACGAGGCAATGACCTGGCAGATACCGCAGTGAAACAAGCTGCAGATGGGACGTGAGAAGTGGTCAGCAGAGTGAATGCACCCATCCTGGTTGACCCAATAGATACCCCTGAAGAGACTGTACAAACCACCATGATTCTACAAAACCCTCCTGTAAACAGGACCCACCTCAAGGAGAAACAGGAGGCAGCTGACAAAGAAGAAAAAGAAGTGTGGATCAAAAAAGGAGCCACAGAAGTTGAAGGAATCATGGAATTAAACAAGAGTCCGTGTCTGCCACGTGGGCCAGAAGCCTATCCTGTCACCAACGTGACAGCAAAAAATCACAGCTTAAAGATTTTTAACAGAAATAGTGTCCAGATATGGTGTCCCAGAAGTCATAGAGAGCGATCAGGGGCTGGCTTTTATGGCCTCAGAGACCAAGGAAATATGGGCAGCTTTGGGGGTCACACTAGCTTTCCACACCCCATACCATCCTCGAAGCAGTGGGAAGGTGGAGAGATTGAATGGCACAATAAAATCTAGAAAGCTGAAAATGTCTCAGGAAACGGGATTGAGTTGGCCAGATAGCCAGCCTACCCATTGCCTTATTCAGTGTTAGGTACACTTCAAGAGGAAACCATGGTCTGTCACCCTATGAGATATTGTTTGGTTCAGCCCCTAGACTCTCGGTGACAGGGTACTGTGTATGTCGCGCTGGCTCACACAAAGTTTTCCTTTCCCGATGAGTGACAGGCAGTCCTGACAGCTGTCTGGTATGAATCCTGAGGGGGAACGCCGCGCCAAATTTTAAGTGAAAAAATCGTCATGGGGTCCCCCCAAAATCCATACCTGACCCTTATCCGAGCATGCAGCCCGGCCGGCCAGGAAAGGGGTGGGGACGAGCGAGCGCTCCCCCCTCCTGAGCCGTACCAGGCCGCCTGCCCTCAACATGGGGGGTGGGTGCCTTGGGGGAAGGGGGGGCACCCCCCACCCCAAAGCACCTTGTCCTCATGTTGATGAGGACAAGGGCCTCTTCCCGACAACCCTGGACGTTGGTTGCCGGGGTCTGCGGGTGGGGGGATTATCGGAATCCGGGAGCCCCCTTTAATAAGGGGGCGCCCAGATCCCGGCCCTCCACCCTGTGTGAATGAGTATGGGCTACATGGTACCCCTACCCATTCACCTAGGGAAAAGTGTCAA
Organism: Lithobates clamitans; assembly: GCA_037952925.1. Classification (NCBI taxonomy): domain Eukaryota; kingdom Metazoa; phylum Chordata; class Amphibia; order Anura; family Ranidae; genus Lithobates; species Lithobates clamitans. The sequence goes on along the minus strand of JBBGZY010000911.1, from coordinate 6,772,662 downwards.
TAAAAAAAACACAGCACACAGGCTTTAAGAGTAATTTATTAGGCAGCTCCGGGGTCTTCTTCCGACTTCGGGGGTGTCGGGGCGTTTTCTTCCGACTTCTCCCGGTGTTCCGCCTCTTCTCCCGGGCCCCTCCGCTATCTTCCTCCAGCTCTTTTGCCAGCGAGGGGCCCGGTCTGCTGCCGCTGTCTTGTCGCCACTGTCTCGTCACCGCTGTCTCGCCGCCGCTGTCTCGCCGCCGCTGTCTCGCTGCTTCTTCTCTTCTTCCGATGTTGACACGACGCTCTCTCCGGCTGGAATGCTGTGTGCGAGCTGCGGAGCCATTTATATAGGCGGTGACCCCGCCCCCTTGTGACATCACGGTCCCAGCATGCGCAGGGACTCTGGCGTCATAAGGGGGCGTGACCCCAGAGTCCCTGCGCATGCTGGGACCATGACGTCACAAGGGGGCGGGGTCACCGCCTATATAAATGGCTCTGCAGCTCGCACACAGCATTCCAGCCGGAGAGAGCGTCGTGTCAACATCGGAAGAAGAGAAGAAGTGACAAGACAGCGGCGGCAAGACAGCGGCGGCAAGACAGCGGCGACAAGACAGCGGCAACAGATCGGGCCCCTTGCTGGCAAAAGAGCTGGAAGAAGATAGCGGAGGGGCCCGGGAGAAGAGGCGGAACACCGGGAGAAGTCGGAAGAAAACACCCCCCCACCCCCGAAGTCGGAAGAAGACCCCGGAGCTGCCTAATAAATTACTTTTAAAACCTGTGTGCTGTGTTTTTTTTTTATTGACACTTTTCCCTAAGTGAATGGGTAGGGGTACCATGTACCCCATACTCATTCACACAGGGTGGGGGGCCGGGATCTTATTAAAGGGGGCTCCCAGATTCTGATAAGCCCCCCGCCCGCAGACCCCAACAACCAACGGCCAAGGTTGTCGGGAAGAGGCCCTTGTCCTCATCAACATGGGGTCAAGGTGCTTTGGGGTGGGGGGGCCCGCAGGGTGCCCCCCCTTCCCCCAAGGCACCCACCCGCCATGTTGAGGGCAGGCGGCCTGGTACGGCTCAGGAGGGGGGGAGCACTCGCTCGTCCCCACCCCTTTCCTGGCCGGCCGGGCTGCATGCTCGGATAAGGGTCAGGTATGGATTTTGGGGGGACCCCAATGACGATTTTTCGGCGTAGGGGGTTCCCCTTACAATCCATACCAGACCTAAGGGCCTGGTATGCCCCTGGGGGGGAACTCAGGCTGTTTTTTCATTTAAAATTTGGCGTGGCGTTCCCCCTCAGGATTCATACCAGACAGCTGTCAGCACTGCCTGTCACTCATCGGGAAAGGAAAACAAAGTTTTCCTTTCCCGATGAGTGAGCCATCTCGGCGCTGGCTCCCGCGACGGGGCTCGCAGGTGTCAAATCTCGCCGAGAAATGTGGCGAGATTGACACAATATCGCGGTCACCTACTGTATGTTCTAGGCAAATGGTGGGGAAGTGGGTATCTCGGTTTTAGAAAACATTTCCAACTGAAAGATAAGTTCAATAACCCAGAGTGGGGAGTTCCCCAATCCACATCTAGCTCAAACCCCCTGAGGCCCCATATACAGACATTAAAGGACATGGTGGCCATGGCAGATCCCTTTGAGGATACCATGGCTTCAGAAACCGGGTTCTCAGATGTCAACTTGTGGCTCGAGTGAATGAGGTACAGTGCAGGGAAACACAATAAGACCAATTGCTATGAGTGTGGGGGAGCCAGACCACATTTGGAAACGGTACCCCTTAACATACCCCCAGAACATGAGACATGTTTCCTCAGCCTATTTACCAACACAACCACTGACAACTCCCTGTGTGAACACTGGAAGAAGGAATATCCCATAGTTACCAAGACCCCCAAGCCAGAAGGTATCACCACATATCCTGGCAATTACACATGCTATGGACGGTATCAGGGAGTGGGGAAACCTCTTGGGAATTTCACTAAGGGTTACTGTGGATCTTATAGCAAGGTGTCTGCAGATCTGGTGCAAAATCAAGTCCAGTCTTTGGGAGATGTGTACTGGATCTGCGGAGTCATGAAAATTAGAAGCAGATTGACAGGACAGTGGACAGGAGAATGTGCACTGGACAAGGCCATAATGCCTCTACATATTCTCTCAGAGAACCCAAGGCCAAATACAAACAACACACCCCGACCTAACAGGAGGCGTAGGAGCACCCCAGCAGGAAGCTTTGACCCTCATGTATACATAGATGCCATAGGGGTCCCTAGAGGGGTCCCAGATGAGTTCAAAGCAAGAGACCAAGTAGCAGCAGGATTTGAGTCCCTAATCCCCATCATCACTGTAAACAAGAATGTAGACTGCATAAATTACCTCTACTACAATTAACAAAGGTTTGTTAATTACACCAGAGATGCACTTCGAGGTTTAGCCAAACAACTAGAAGCCACTTCACATATGACCTTCCAAAACGATATGACCTTAGACATGGTCCTAGCTGAAAAGGGGGATGTGTGTAAAATGTTACCTGAAACGAGTATGTGCTGTACTTATATCCCAGATAACGCAGGCCCAAATGGTAAAGTGACTTTAGCCATCCAGAAGCTTGAGGATTGGTCCAAAGAATTAAAGAAGAATTCAGGGCTCTCCAACCCCTGGGACCAGTACTTCACCTGGATCAAGGGGGGATGGCAAGGAAATTTTAACACAGATCGGAATAGCCATTCTGATAATTCTAGTGACCCTAGCTATCATGGTCTGTTGTGTTCTTTCCTGCTTTAAGAAGTGTGTAGAAAAGGCTGTTGACCGATCTACTCCCATGTTTTTGAACCAAGAAATACCAGATGATGATCAAGATTAGGTAAGACTTGATGATGATTATGTGTTACGCTCCGTTACAGTCACCTTCTCCAGAGATGCAACGCCATAGGATTACAGGGACAGAGAGCACCTGATTGCCCCTCCAAGCTGTATCGAGGGGGGTAGTGAGTTAGTCACCACTCTTCTTTATATACAGCTGAAAAGAGTTGCAGAGGAGAATGGACCAGGGGAGTGAGTAGGACTTTTAGTATGAGGGACAGTTTGAAATAGACAGCTTCAAGGGGGGACTAAAAAAAAAAAAAAAATTCTAAAATAGGGAATTGGCGCTGTTCGACTATATGTACATTGGATATAGCTCCTGTATAAATACGTATAAAAAATATATATTAAGTGCAACACATGTATGTGTAAAAAATTATAGTGAAAATGGGGAGCTAAAAATAAGTGAAATGCTCCTACAACCTTATCCTATACAATAAAGTGCAACGTGCTAGAACAAATATACTCAGAACTGTCTATAAAAATAAAAATCTGCAAACATTCCAAATTGGTGATGAAAAAGAAAAATTGTGGTTAAAAACAATCTAAACCATTACAATAAAGTCCCCAGCGTTAATATGTGAAAAGTCCAATTCATAAACAAAGTGATAAAAAATATATAGAAGTGATAAAAATGTGCTGAAAAATTATATAATAAAAACAATGTCCAAAAAAATTTGTGTTCAGAAAAAAATCTTTTGATGTATCCCTCCAATAGAAAGTTTTGAGTATATTTGTTCTAGCACGTTGCACTTTATTATATAGGATAAGGTTGTAGGAGCATTTCACTTATTTTTAGCTCCCCATTTTCACTATAATTTTTTACACATACATGTGTTGCACTTAATATATATTTTTTATACGTATTTATACAGGGGCTATATCCAATGCACAAATGATTTGAATTTCACCTAGGTGATATTCTGTGTCAGGGGGGCTGCAGTTCTTTCTTTCTCCTCTTGTTTTTCCTAAGCGCGGAACTATCGTCTCTTATTCAAGGGGGGACTGTAATGGATGTGATCATGGTGAACTGTCTATGCCAATACCTGCTTTATATACCTAACATATATAAACTCAGCTTCTACGCTTATTAAGCCTTAAGACATTTTCAGATATTCTGCAAAGCTCAAAGCTTGCTTAGGAACTGGACTGACTGCAAGAGTTAACAAAGAATTTGTGCCTGCTTCCGAGAATACATTCAGAATATAACAACATAACACTAAAGGATTAAAAGCAAGAGATGCTGCAAGAGATGCTGCAGAAGTGTTTCAAGAATAACATTTACTTCCTCAAATGTGCATCAGCTAAAAGCCAAAACTTTGTCACATATTTGCACCATATGTATTTTTATATATTTGTGGTTTGTATGCGTCAGTCTATCTGACGTATCTCAGAACTTTAAGGAAAATGTATAAAAATCTTGAGAAGCAGAAATATTAAACAGAAGTAACTTTTCCACTGAACTCGTGTCTGTCTCAGTGTGAGCTTACTTGAAGCATGCATGCTTTTGTATTCAACAATCTGATCGGGGGTAGATATAATAATATTGGAACTTTTGTTCTGATACCAAAACAGAGGAACCGGCTAATTATGTACACATTATAGTAATTTTCAATATTATTATTATTTTTAGATTTTTGCTCCTGATGAGTGGCGTTGGTCACAAAACGTGTCGAGCTATCAGATAACCTTTTTGAATACATTTCAAGACCACTATTATATCATTACTACATATGCTAGGCCTAGTGGAGAGTACCTATCTAATCAAGATTTTAATATTTTATATCATAGAGACACATGTCAATGAGTTTGGTTTTTACCTTTGCCTACAATATGAATTTATATGTTACCTTGCTATGCTATTATCATGTTATTTGTATGAAATAAATGATATGTACTTTATCTACTATTTATATATTGTGCTACTATGTAACATATGTGGTTCTTACTAATTATGTACTACCTACCAGACACACCCTGTCATGTTGTCTCCTGGGCTGCATGATTCATATAAAGTCCCATTTCCTTCCCCCCTTTTCCATATATTAGGGATGGAGGCATTTGTCCTTATTTGTTCAAAGCCTCATATAAAGTCCCAACTGCTGCTTTCATTTATCAGTTTTTTATTGTAGTCGATGAAGATCCTTCGTCCTCACCATTATTTTCATTTTGGAGTAGGCTTTCCCTACTTCTACCTGCCACCTTTTTTTGGCTTTCCTGATTTGGCTATGAGAGTAGCCTCACTCACGGAATCTTTGGTACATCTCTGTTCCCTCTTTTTTACAATCATCATCTTTCGTGCAGTTTCAATTTATTCTTAGAAATCGGCCTATAGGGCTTCTGTTTTTGAGCCAATGTGGATGGTGACTTTCAGCACGTAAAAGGGTATTGGCGCAGTTTCCTTGTGGAATGTGCGGGTATGTAACTGCCCCTCCTCCACTGGTATCCACAGATCCAAGAAGGAAATCTCAATCTGATCACAGGTATATGTTAAGTGTATGTTCCGCTTGTTTTGATTAAGGTGATCAATAAACAAGTGCAAGTCCTTGAGGTTGCCCCTCCATACCATGAGGGGCAACCTCAAGGACTTGCACCATGAACACATCGTTGATGTACCTTAGCCACATGTGTACATGGCCAAGGTACATCGGCGAATTAAAGACCTCCTCCTCCTCCCAGAGTCCAAAATGAAGGCAGGCATAGGGCGGTGCCCAGGCCGCTCCCATTGAGGTACCCCTAATCTGCTGGTAGTTTTGTTTAGAGAACTGAAAGAAGTTGTTATATAGAGCAAATTCCAACAGTTCTGTCAGAAATTCATTCTGTGATCCAAATTAGGGGTAGTGGGCATCTAAGAAGGTCTCGACTGACTGGATCCCATACGAGTGGGGGATCGAGGTGTAGAGTGACTCCACATCAATACCCACCAATCACACCTTGCGCCCCACCCGTAGGTCACTAATTTTAGCCAGGACATGGCGAGCGTCTTGCACATATGACTTTAGATTTTTGACAATATCCTTAAGAAGGGAATCCAAGTAGCCACTTACCCTTTCAAGGGGGCCCTGGCATGCCGAGACTATTGGTCTGCCGGGTGGATTTTGTTCTTTTTATGCATAATGGGTATAATATAGAAGGTGGGAACATTGTATTGCCTTACTTGAAGATGCTTGTATTCACGTATTGTCAGGAGAACAACCTCTTTAGCTTCACCCAATTTTCGATGTAATTGTCGTACAACCTTTGGGAAGGGGTTGTAATCAAGTCTTCTGTATGTGAAATGATCATTTAAGATGGGGTTTGGCTTCTTTTTCATAGGCATGCTCGTTCATAAGAACAACATTACCTCCCTTGCCACTTCGCTTGATGAGAAGGTTATTAGCTACCCTAAGTTCTTTAAAGGGGTTGTAAAGGTAAAAATGTTTTCACCTTAATGCATTCTATGCATTAAGGTGAAAAAACTTCTGACAATACCGCCGCCCCCAGCTCCCCCGTTTTACTTACCTGACGCCTCGAAAGTCAGCTTTGCGTTCCCGACAGCTATTCCTCCGCTCACCCTGGCCGCTGATTGGCTACAGTGGATGGATTGGAAGCAGCGCAGCCATTGGCTTGCGCTGCTGTCAATCACATCCAATGACGCGGCGCGCTGGGGGGCGGGGCCGAGTGATACAGTGAGCGGCTATAGCCGCCGGCTGTATCACGGGAGCGCACCCGCAAGCACTCACCACCATGCGAGGGAGCTCGCATTAAGGTGGTTAATGCTTGCGGGGAGGAGCTGAAACAGCCGCCGAGGGACCCCAGAAGACCAGGTTCGGGGCCACTCTGTGCAGAACGAGCTGCACAGTGAAGGTAAGTATAACATGTTTGTTATTTAAAAAAAAAAAAAAAATTTCATTTACAACCCCTTTAAGTTCTCATCTTTCTGCATATGTTAAATTGTCTGTACCCATCTGTGCCCAGTCGACACTGCTTAGGTCTAGTTGGACCATATCCAAAAAGAGATTTAACCACCTATTCTTGGACAGGGGGGCATTTTTGTTGATCTAATCCGTAGATTTGCCATTCTCCTATTGGGATTTGGAGTATCAGGGATATCCTCATTCTCCCCGAAAAACTCTTGGAAAAAATTTTTACCCAATGCTATGATGGGTGTCCATCTGGCATGAAAGTAAAAGGGATATATGCCCTGAAATTGCCCACCAGGAGAGGTGACTTTGACCGTATACTCCTCCAAAAAGAAAAATGGTGGATATATAGGTTAAAGTCCCTCTTTCTTGAGGGCCTTAACACTGAACTCAACTTCCAAACTACTTCTGGCTGAGCCACTATGAAAGTATTGGTTGGTCTATCCCCCCATGGTCTCTTGATATCCATGGGAGGGACACCCATGGCGGGAATTGATCTAACGACTACCATACTTGGGGATACTTTCTGGTATACAGGTCTGGTTAAAAAATATACATATCCTTTTCGCTTTTGCTTCCCACGTACATTTGTGTACCTAAATGTGTAAACATGTATGAGCATGTTAATGTAAATATGTACATTTTTTATTTTCTATTTTGTCAATTAGTACATTGCCAGTCTATTACTTTGCTTTTATTATTTTTCATTTCTCTTTCCAACCTTTTTACCTTTACTTCTTACTTCTCATTTTTTCTTTTTTCTCTCTCCTTTTTTCTTAAAGTATTATCTGCCCCTTTAAAATGCCACTAGTCTATACTTATGTTCCGGTGTTTATTGGCCTCTTTTTTTGAAATTCATCCATCACTGCATTGAAAATAGGACACCTGTTCTGTCATGAATTGGTATGACCAGACTGTGTGGATTGCACAGAGAGAACCAAAATCGCATGTAAGTGAATAATTAAGTTTATTTAAGGATAAGTGATACCAATATATAAACACCTCCAATATAAACAGTGAACAACCAAGCAAACAGTGACCCACAAACAACAATAACTATAATAATAATAAAACAATATAAGGGAAGTACCGCAATCTTAAATGTAGCCAGGCCAGGATCATTCACAGGAGAACAGCAGATAAACTAGGGCAAGTCCAGAATCACAAACGTAAGGCAGGCCGGGGTCATACACAGGGAATCAGCAGATGGGGGAAAGTGCAAAGGGATCAGTCTACAGGGCAGGGATGCAAGGTAACTGGAGGAACAGAATCAGGATCAGATGCACAGGGTATCAGGATCAGGTACACAGGTTACAGGTTGCCGAATCACAGATCGCAGGTACGGATCAGGGCATAAGGAAGATACCAGGGCGATGAGAGCAATCATCAGCCGGGTATTTATATGAATGCCTGTAATTAGCCTCAAGTGACACCTGAACGTAGGAGGTGCTGTCTGCTCCACAGTGCCGGGAAACACCCGCTGGTGGACACCGGTATTACAGCCAAAGGATCTAACAGTGCCACCAACAGGTGAATCTCTCCACTACAGATCCAGAGTGTTGGAAGACACCCGCTGGTGGAAACTGGTACTGCGATCCAAGAGACTGACAGTGCCACCAATGGGCGAACCCTTTCCTGACAGTACTCCCCTTAAAGAAGCAGCCTCCGGACGCTCCAACTAGTTGTAATTGTCCATAGTCTATGGCATCAAGCAGAACAACAGATGGGGGTACATCAGGCTGGGAAACAGGTACTTCAGGCTGGTCATCAGGCACTTCAGGCTGGGCATCAGGCATTTCAGGCTGGGCATCAGGCATGGCATCATGCACTTCAGGCTGGGCATCAGGCACTTCGGGCAGGGCAACAGGAACATCAAACTCGGCAACAGGTACGTCAAACTGGGCAATGGGCATATCAGGGCAGACAGCAGGCACATCAGGGCAGACAGCGGGGACATCAGGGCAGACAGCGGGCACATCAGGGCAGACCGCGTGCTCCGGGTCATCGCTCTGGGCAGCAGGCTCTGGGTCATCGAGCTGGGCAGCGGGCTCCGGGTCATTGAGCTGGGCAGCGGGCTCCGGGTCATCGAGCTGGTCAGCAGGCTCTGGGTCATTAAGCTGGGCAACGGAAAAGGAACCACCAGGCAGGGTATCAGGAATAGGACCACCAGGAACTGGATCATCAGGCTGGATACCAGATACGGGATCACTAAGCAGATCAGACATCGAATCATCAAGCAAGACAGTGGGCGCTGTGACATCAGACTGGAAGGTGGGCACTGGAACATCAGACTGGAAGGCAGGCACCAGGACATCAGCCTGGAAGGCAGGCACAGAGACATCAGACTGGAAGGCAGGCACAGAGACATCAGACTGGAAGGCGGGCACTGGGACATCAGACTGGAAGGCAGGCACGAGACATCAGACTGGAAGGCAGGCACCAGGATATCAGACTGGAAGGCAGGCACCGAGACATCAGACTGGAAGGCGGGCACCGAGACATCAGACTGGAAGGCGGGCACCGGGACATCAGACTGGAAGGCAGGCACCAAGACATCAGACTGGAAGGCGGGCACCTGACATCAGACTGGAAGGTGCACACCGTAACATCAGACCTGAAGGCGGGCATTGGGACAGACTGGAAGGCGGGCACTGAGACATCAGACTGGAAGGCGGGCACTGAGACGTCAGACTGGAAGGCGGGCACCGGGACATCAGACTGGAAGGCGGGCACTGGGAAATCAGACTGGAAGGCAGGCACCAGGACATCAGACTGGAAGGCGGGCACCGAAGACATCAGACTGGAAGGCGGGCACCGAGACATCAGGCTGGAAGGCGGGCACTGGGACATCAGACTGGAATACTGGAATTTTAGACGGGGACACCGGAACTTCAAGCGGGGACACAGGCACATCGGACTGGAACATGGGCACAGGATCATCAGGCTGGAACAAGAGCTCTGGGATGTCAGACTGGACAGCAGGCACTGGGAAGTCAGACCGGACAGCGGACACAGACGTTGGCACAACAGGCTGAACAGCTGACACTGGCACAACAGGTTGAATGGCAGGCACTGGGCACAATAGGCTGAACAGCAGGCACATCAGACTGGTCGGCAGGTATTGGAACATCGGACTGGAACATGGGCACAGGAACATCAGACTGGGGAACAGGAACTTCAAGCTGGATAGCAGGCAAAGAGTTGGCAGGATTAGGTGGGTCATCAGGTTCAGCTGGCATGAAGGCGGACTGACGCAGGTTGGTTGGTGTGGAAGCATATTGGATTACTGGCAGGATCGTGTGAGTGGGGAAGAACTTCCGTTTCTTCTTTGGCTTAACTGCTGGAGATCTGTAGTTGGCTGTAGGACTGTAGGTAGGAGGTGAGGCATACTGAAGCGAAGGGCTGGGATATGGCAAGGAAGGGGGAACAGCGGCCAGAGGAAGTTTCTGTGGGGAAGTCGTAGGTAGTAGAGAAGAGGTAGGTGGGTTAAAGGCAGGATAGGTGCAGGAAGTAGAAACAGGGTGTTGATACTTAGTGGGAAGCAGGGTATATTGGACTGTAGCTGAGGTTGCCGTGGGTGGCGGGAGAAAAGATGTCTGAGCAGGCAGGTGTTTAGTAGCAGGTCTGGGTTGTGGAGAGCTGACAGAAGCTGAGCATAACAGGTCTGACCATGCCTGAAGTACAGGTAGAACAAAAGTGGGCTCACATACCCTCTGTCTGACCAGGGACTGCGCTGCATCTATAAAATCTTTTAACAACTGTTTGGAACAAACCAAATAGTACTCCAAGAAGGATGCAGGGTCATCCTCCAACAGCCATACTAAAGACGCAACCTAGTTAATGGGGAGAAAAGTCATCACGGCCGTTTGGGATACAGGGCAGAGCCAGCTCTGTACATATCTTAATCAGGCTGGATTCACACCTATGCAGTTTTAGTGCTTTTTGCATTTTGCAGATTTGCACTACAGTCCATTTAACATGGTTTCCTATGTAACACGTTCTGCAGTGCAAATCTGAAAAATGCAAAAAGCACTAAAAATGCAAATGTGTGAATCCAGCCTCAAAGGCCAAACATCCTCAAACAGTATACTGCCCTGATCAACTACAGAGTGAGCTAAACAAATAATCTCCAGCAGCTGGTCACTGGACCTCCCTTTCAATGTCTGGTGGAGATATTCAGAACTCTTCGATGCCAGCAGAGCATAATAAACAATTACATCTGAATTCATCCCAGTAACATAAACAGAACCAAGCTGGTTCCCCTGTGCAGCCACTTCTGGTCAGAGATGGCCCTGGTATACTGTCATGAATTGGTATGACCAGACTGTGTGGATTGCACAGAGAGAACCAAATATGTATGTAAGTGAATAATTAAGTTTATTTAAGCATAAGTGATAACAATATATAAACACCTCCAATATAAACAGTGAACAACCAACCAAACAGTGACCCACAAACAACAATAACTATATACATGACCATTGTCTAACAGATGTCCCTTTATATTGCCAACCTTATACTCCCACTTATTTACCAGTACCTTATTAATAAAAAAAAACATACCAAATCTGGAGTAACATAGGCCGTAGCAGCCTTATTTTATTAAACAAATAAATATATAATATATATATATATTTCAATCAAAAAACTCAACATGAATAACATCTGTTATGAACAAAAACATCAGTCCCTCCTAGCGTTGGTCTTTGCAGGATCCTCCATAACCATTTTCATCAACATACTACACTGTGGTACCTCTCCAGTGTGTTATCAGGCCTCACCGCCGACAGGCTGGCTCAGAGACAACCACTTACTGCAGTGCACCCAATTACCAATTTCCAGCTAACCTCCGTTAATACTGTAATACCACCATCAGAACACATTCCACCGACAGGTCCTGAACTCTTCCTTCCTCAATATCTTCCTTCACCCGCAAAGACCAACACCAGCCACAGCACCCAGGGGAAAAACTTTACCCCTGAGTGCCCCTCCACACCCTCAATGCTCTCTGTGCTCTGTCTTGCAGCCCCAACACCCACAAATCAATCCCCACATCATTCAGGTGCACTCCGTCCCCCCGTAAATATCTCCATGTCTCCACTTCCAGTTCCAGATGTCTTATCCCCAAACCCCCATTCCTTACCACAAACCTGCTAATATGCCTATTGATGTTCTTATGGGCCCTATTTACCCCCTTCACAGATCTAGCCATCCTCCATGATGCCACCACATCCGACCACACTCTTATCATATCAGGAAATGCCATGCGAAGACGCAACATATCAAACTTAATGTCACGTGTGATATCCAACATGGTTCTCACTCCCAGGTAATTACCACCCACACCCACGTGCAAAATTAAAACGTCGGGCGACCTGTCCAGATGTACAAAACGGTGTACCTCTGAGACCATCCTGCACCACAGCATTCCTGGAAATCCCAGCCAGCGGACACAGGCTTCCTGCTGGAGAAACCCAACTGTCATCCGTTTGGCCTCACATCTTCCCGGCTTGCCCCCCAGCACACATAGGAATGGCCAAAAATCCATATTAAGCATTGCTTCGTACCTGGAAACAAAATAAAAAACAAACACACCACCATGACCTCAAAACCCCAACTTACCAAACCGTATCTCCCAACCTTTTTGGCTCTTAACCCACCAGCAACTGTGGGCCAACGTACAACCTAAAACTCTGTGACTTCCAATGCCTAATGCGCTTGACAGATTCCTCGTCCAACCCACACGTAACAGCTTACGTTCCCTATTCTAAAGGAATAAGAAGAAAATTCCATTTCTTCTAAACCTAGCCTCCTCACACATTTCCTGAATATCGTCACAAATTGAAATCTTGATAGTGGAAATCCATCTGCATGCACTAAAAAGGACCCCACCACCCCCGACCTTTTTTCCAAAAATCCCTGCACTGCCTTCACCGGGCACATCGGTGAACCTGGCAACGAGAAGATTTGTACCATCCTACCTTTGCCTCCTTGATCCGTCTTCGAGTTACGCAACAGCAACTCTATCCCTTCCACCCTGCATATCACATCCTGATACAAAATCCCCCCTTGCACTTTTTTGGATTTGCTAACCAACTTACTGATCCTAAATGCGCCAAAAAATACTAACAAAAAACTCACCTTGAACAACGAAACCTCATATTCCAAAAAACACACTCCTTCTAACTGCTCCACTATGGCCACTGGTCGCCTGACGTCCCGTTGACCCACTGTCTGCCTATATCCTTTTAGGGCCTGGCGCACCCAGAAATCCTTCATAAAATCCGGCAGCCCCTGCCACTTAAATAACAATGCCAATCCTGCCATCCTCTTGTTAAGCGCGGACCCCGACACCCCATCCTCCATGTGCCTGGATGTAAAATACATCACCAGCAGTCTCACCTCTGGGCCAATCAGATCCTCCCCCATCTCCCGAACGAAGGACAACCATTCCTGCCATACCTTATTAAACGCAGCCCACGTAGCCTTGCTCACCGATCGCTTGATCCAGCCGGAGGCTTGTCCAATGCAATCCCTCACAGCCAGTTGGGACAGGGTACCCTTTGTCGCTCCGCTTCTGGCGCAAGGTCTTGGAACCTGTCCCACTGAAAGTGAGATAGTGCATCAGCAATAACATTCTCGATACCTGGAATATGCACTGCATGAATGAACACATTCAATTGTAGGCAGTGCAACACCAAGTGTTGCAGAAGCCGTACAACCAGTGGTGAAGATGCGGAAAGCTCAACACCCCAAAGCTCAACAGCCAATACCACCGGAAACAATTCCAACAGCATCAAACTTTTTGTAAACCCAGCGTCAATCCATGACTCCGGCCACGGGCCTGCGCTCCACCTTCCCTGAAAAAAGACCCCAAAACACGCAGAGGCGGCGGCATCGGTGAACAATTTTAGATCGAAATTGCTCACCGGGCCGGCCATCCACAATGCCCTACCGTTGAAGGACTCCAAAAATGAATGCCATGTCTCCAAATCCTCCCTGTGCATGTTCAACAAGTGCACAAAGTGTTTTGGCGCCTTGACCCTGGCCGTACTTGCCAACAGCCTTCGACAAGAAAAACTCTACCCATCGGCAATATTCGACAGGCAAAATTGAGCTTCCCCAACAATGACTGTATTATCCGTAGCTGTACCTTGTGTTTTCCCACCATCCCCTTGATATCCTTTTTTGAGACCCTCCAGCTTATCCTCTGGCAGATGGCACTCCATAGCCTCTGAATCCAATATGATGCCCAGAAAAGTAATGGCTTTCCTTGGTCCTTTCGTCTTTTCGGGCGCTAGTGATATGCCAAAGCGATCCGCAGTGTGTTCCAGCGTAGCCAAGAGCACCCCGCAGACCTTTGAGGATCGCGGACCCAAGCAGAGGAGATCGTCCAGGTAACGAATGATGGAATTCACTCCCACCACGTCCCTCACTACCCATTCCACAAATGAGCTGAAAGTCTCGAACAGGCCGCAGGAAATGGTGCACCCCATCAGAAGGCATCGGTCTACGTAGAACTCATTGTTCCAATGACACCACAAAAGCCGAAAGCTTTCCGGGTGAACCGGGAGCAATCGAAAAGCCAATTCAATGTCGGTCTTTGCCATCAATGCCCCCTGCCCATAATGGCGCACCCAGCCTACCGCTGCATCAAAAGAGGTATAACTCACTGTAAATTCTCCTGGGCTAATGGCATCATTGACAGACCCCCTTTTGGAAAGGACAGGTGATGGATGAGACTAAATTTATATGGTTTCTTTTTTGGTACCACCCCCAACGGGGACACCACCAAATCAGGAAATGGTGCGGAAGGGAAAGGGCCCCCCATGCGCCCCAATTCTACTTCCTTGCGTAGTTTCATTGAAACTACGTCTGCATGTAGAAAAGCCAATTTCAAATTGCGAGCCACAGGTGGGACCACTTCTAACTTCCCAGGTATCTGGAAACCCTCCTTGAAGCCCATTTCCAACAATCACTTTCTATCAGGATAGCTACCGAGGAATGGCCGCATCCTTTCCACCATCACTTGCATCCTCCCTCTTGTGCGTAGTATCTCCAGGACAACCTTTTCCTTGCTTGAAGCATCTGGACAGGGGGTGGGTCCCCCCGCAACCTGAGCACTCATGTCAACGGCATGATCCCCAAACCTGCAGGATCCCTAATTATACTGCCAGCATGCCCCTTTTCTTTTGTTGGCTGTTGTGCGGGGGAATAAGGTCCACCGCCCCCCCCTGAAAAAACTGACTCGGTGCCCTCGCCGATGTCATGAGCCGCATCCACAGGCTGATGTCCTTATGGTCCCATCTCAGTGACGGACGAACTGCATTGCGTTGCTGGAACTGCTCATCGTATCTCAGCCATGCTATGCCCCCGTATACTCGGTATGCTTCACCCACTGAATCCAAGTAACAAAAGAGAGCTGAACAATGTTCAGCGTTCTTTTCTCCTATAACACTGGCCATGATGGCGAACGCTTGAAGCCAATTGGCAAATGTCTGCAGAATCAGCCTATACCTCCTCTTCTCTTCGTTCTCTTTTTTGGAATCGTCTGGCTTCACCCTATCCAGATTCAATTTTTCTAACGGCAGTAGGAAATTTCCACATACTCCCCATTCCATATTTTTTCCCTCACCTCCTGCGCGCCTAGAGGCCCTTTGAAACAAACATAAACCTCACATTTTGCAGAATCCACCAACCTGATGACGTCTTGTTTGTTCCCAGCCTCTCCCACCCCCATGGCTTTTGGGGCAGCCTGCTGCTCCGTCCCTGCATTCCCCACTGGCACGGGCACAGCCACTGCTGACAGGGGACTCGCCCCCCCCAGGCCCCAAGGCCACCCCTGCCCCCCCACTTGGAGGGACCCAAGCCGCCCCCGGGCCCGCAGCGACTCTGTCCTGCTTCTTAAACCTGTTGACCAGTTCCTTAATGCCTGCCAGTAAGCCCATTAAGCTGCTCTCCGCCCCGCCTGCAGTACCGTGGCCAATGCCTGTAACCAGTGGGGAATCCCCAGGTCCCGCCAACTTCACCGCTGACCCCGACTGCACCACCTCTCCTATGCCACGGCCCACCTCCCCACTCATGCTTGCCTCCCCTAAGGTAGGTAAAGTAGAAACTGACTTACCGGGCTGCACAGGGGTGATCCCACCAGCCGACCGTCCTGTTTCCCTCGCCGGGGTATGTCATAGGGGAACTTCCTCCTCCGACCCGGACAGTTCGCCTTCCGACCTCTGAGCGGACGTCTCCTCCTCGTCTCTGGACAGCCCTCCAGTTGACATGGCCCTGGGTGCCGAGGGGCCAGCAGCAGTCCTGGCATTTCTCCGTGCTGCATACCCGCCTACCGACTTCTGCGCCGATTTTCTTGGGCCGGTATGAAAAACCTCAGCCCCGCTGTGTGCTTCGCGCCTCGGCATCCCTCTCCCTCCATCTGCCTCAGATCATTGCGGTGCCCTGGCCACAGGGGTAATAGGCCCAGCCACGTGTCTCTGGATCTCCCCCGCTGAAGCCCCAACCTTTCCTACAGCACGCTGGTGACCGAGGGGGGAGGGGCCTGCTTCCTATATTAACTCTGCCTCCTCCCCTCTCCCCTTGGCCAATCCAGCTAGCCCTACTACTATCCCTCTATCTGGTTTCCCCTGTTTCCAATGTCATGCAAGCCCTCTGTTTACCTCCCTTTGCTTGTTTTACTCTGGGCTTTTCTATATAAGGGAAGTACCACAATCTTAAATGTAGCCAGGCCAGGGTCATTCACAGGAGATCAGCAGATAAACAAGGGCAGTTCCAGAATCACAAACATAAGGCAGGCCGGGGTCATACACAGGGAATCAGCAGATGGGGAAGGTGCAAAGGGATCAGGCTACAGGGCAGGGATGCAAGGTAGCAGGAGGGACAGGATCAGGATCAGATGCACAGGGTAACGGGATCAGGTACACAGGTTACAGGTTGCCGAATCAGGTTCACAGGTCGCAGGTACGGATCAAGGCACAAGGAAGATACCAGGGCAATGGGAGCAATCATCAGCCGGGTATATATATAAATGCCTGTAATTAGCCCCAAGTGACACCTGAACGCAGGAGGTGTTGTCTGTTCCACAGTGCTGGGAAACACCCGCTGGTGGACACCGATATTACAGCCAAAGAATCCAACAGTGCCACCAACAGGTGAATCCCTCCACTACAGATCTAAAGTGTTGGAAGACACCCCATGGTGGACACTGGTACTGCGATCCGAGAGACCGATAGCGCCACCAACAGGTGAACCCTTTCCTGACATGCTCCCTTAAATCTACATTGATGGGTGGCACTCAGCACAAAGAAAATCATGATATAAGAGAGTGCGGACTGCCATCCAATCATCGTCCAGATGAAGCTCCGTTATGGACTATAGCGAAATGCATTGACATCATCACGGTTCCATCATGTGACGCCGCCTTACCAAGCTCCCAGCGTTGAGGATGCTGACTACATGTGGAGATATCCGATTGTGATGGCACTCAGCTGGCCATATAGGCGATGCCATAGCCAGGCGCACACTGATATCAGTGCCTGGAGATGAGTGACAGACCTATGGAGTGGACTATCGAGGAAGGAGGCCATTAGCGTATACAGCGTATGAGTGGTAAAGTGCCTCTAATACTTGGCAAAAGTTTTCAGCCCGCTACAGGTGATTTAAAACATAGCATCTGAAGCCTCACATCCCCTAACCTACCACGGGCCCACGATTAACTACACCCGGAAGGGATTAAAAGTTTATCATCTATTAAAGGTGTATTCAGCACCAGGACTAAACACGATCCTAATGAAGGATTTATTTACCATCTTCTAAATAGCTGTCACCGGGACTTTTCCAGGATAATCTTTTCATATGTATAAGATCTACACTTGATAACATTCTTACCAACATTTTGTTAAAGACTATTTAAGAATGGTTCCCCCAGATGGAAAGATCAGAACTTGCGGGAAGAGGCAGCAGAGGAGAGCATGCAGCAGCGGTGATGGAGGTGTGCAGAGCGGCCATCTTTGTGAAGATTTAGAACCAGATTACTGAACTTTTATGTCCAATTCTCCACCAGGACTTCTGACCAAATAAAATTGGAGTCAGAACGTCTTCAAAAATAGCTGAATTTTTACATCAACATTTCCCTTAATTGACAGTGAGCCTGGAGATTTACCCCCACACGAACACCGGGAGTTCCAGCAAGCTAAAGGGCCTTGGCTGGGCTATAGCCACCTGTCCTTTTATGCTTGCCATCTGGTAAGCAGGCTTAACTACTACGGTGGATTGTCACTACTGCTTAGAAGTACACGGTGGTGGTGTTTTTACTTTGAAAGGATTTGAAAATCTCCTTGATGTCATTTGCATAGACTGCTTTTTTCTGAGCGCAGCTTTTTACAGGATCAGAACTTATGTCTCCCAACATCATGCACTTTAGGGCATTTAGGGCATTTTTTGCTCCCTTATAAGTAATTCCTAAATCAGTCAGCCTCCTCTTTCCTTTCCCTTTCTTCCTATCCATTCCTTCCTGGAGCCACGCACAGGTTAAGCTGTCACTTTATAAGTATCCTTTTTTCTTTAAAGACATTTCTGATGAATTTCATCTGACACCTTAACCTGTCTGTTGCTATGCGGCGTCCGGACGCTTCTTTTTAATTGTTATATGTAGTGTCTTACGTTTTCGTGTATGTGTGATGCATCAAATACTGTAGTGATTTTTTATTGGCCATTACAGTGAAGCTGCTATATATTTTCTTGAATTTTGGTTTATTATTTTGCCAACTTGCTTTAAATTAATTTAATAAATATGAATTTTTGATACTCTTAAAAGGATTGCATTCTGTTGCCATAAGTAACTCTTTTCTGGTGCTTCACACCTGAACCATTTGTTTTTGCTATATATTTAGCAACAGCAAAAGCACCCTACACTGTGTAGGATCCATGAGTAACCACCTTATTTGTTGAGGTGAATATATGTGCTAAGCCTGCCCTTTTCTGTTGTTTTTCTTATATTTATATTAGGACTGTATATAATTTTTTTTACATGGAGGGGTTCAGCCTTGAGTACCCAGTTTTGTACAGAGTGAAGGGTTCAGGGTGTGCTACGTACAGAATTCTGAATTCAGGGTGTGCTACGTACAGAGTGCAGAGTTTAGGGTGCGCTATATGCAGAATTCAGGGTGCCTTATGCAAAGAGTGCAGGGTTCAGGAGTGTGCTACGTACAAAGTGCAGGGTTCAGGGTGCGCTACATACAGAGTGCAGAGCTCAGGGTGTGCTACCTACAAAGTGCAGGGTTTAGGGTGCGCTACGTACAGAGTGCAGGGTTCAGGGGTGCACTACATACAGAGTGCAGGGTTCAGGGTGCACTACATACAGAGCGTAGGGTTCAGGGTGCACTACATACAGAGTGCAGGGTTTAGTGTGAGCTATGTACAGAGTGTAGGGTTCAGGGTGCGCTACGTACAGAGTGCATTAGGGTGTGCTGCACACAGAGTGCAGGGTTTAAGGTGCGCTACGTACAGAGTGCAGGGTTCAGAGTGCACTACATACAGAGTGGAGGGTTCAGGGTGCACTACATACAGAGTGCAGGGTTCAGGGTGCACTACGTACAGAGTGCAGGGTTTAGGGTGAGCTACGTACAGAGTGTAAGGTTTAGGGTGCGCTACGTACAGAGTGCAGGGTTTAGGGTGTGCTGTGCACAGAGTGCAGGGTTAAGGGGTGCCACATTTCAGCTGAAAAAAAGCCCTGAATAATAGTATACAATGCAATACTGTCTGCAGCCATGAATGATACAGCCACAGCACCTGTGATCATTATTATAATGATGATGATCACAGGTGCTGTGGCTGTATCATTCATGGCTGCAGACAGTATTGCATTGTATACTATTAGTACTCCTGTCACAAGTAGTAACAGTATAGCAAATACTGTTACTACTCTAGTAGTGGAAAGGGTGTCAGCAGACAGTGTGTGGGCTTCTAGAGTGGAATGTCAACATCTGAGAGGCTGCAGGACTTGTTCAGTGCAGATTTATGTGAGGTGGAGAGCAGAAAGGAACAGGAGAAAGTGAACTGGAAAGGGGAGGATAGGTGTGAGAGGGATTTACTGCATGGTCTTACTAGGAAGATGTACAGCCATGTAGTACAGGGAGGGAGGGGAAATGAAGCAGGGGTGAAAGATGCAAATAAAATGAAAGTAAACTTCTGAAAGTCTCTCACCTCCGATCACTACAGGAAGTTCAGCTTTCTCCCTGCATCAGATTTGCTTCTTCCCACACCCACTAAGACAAGAAGCCTGCGGGATGAATTTGGAGAGATGGACAATGCACTTTGTGTAACCATTGGCTGAGGAGGCAGGAGCACCTCTCCTGCTGCCTCCTTAGCCCAATAGGTAGCTGAAGCTCATCATAAGTGCCTTCCTCTCTACCTTCTGACATCATACGGAACCTCCCAAGTACCGACCTGTTGTTTTACAATGCGGGCAGACCGGGAACAAACATAATGTATTTTTATCTGGTCTTCCCAGTTGCAGCGTGGCTCTTGCAACTGATAATGTCACAGCAGCTAGGCTAGTGTAGCCTAACTGATGCTCTGGGGGGGTGTGGAGGGTTCTGATGCTCCTTGCATACCCCATGTGATTGGTATATGGACTAGTATTTTGATATCTATGAGCACTTAGCCATTGATACATTTTATTCCCCAGTTCATGCTTTGCCCTTTGCATCCATGATGGGACTGGTTTTGCCATGTCACAGTGGGGCCATGTCCAGAAAAACTGTCGCAGTAAGACAAACTGCGGCGGACAATTTAAAAAAAGGGGGCAGGAGAACAACAACAGTAAAAAAAAAAAAAAAAAAAGATGCAGCAAACAAAAAAAAAAATTAGTGACTGCCACTGGCCCAAATTGAAAAACAAAAAAAGATATATATATTAATAAAAAAAGGCGAACACCAGCATCGGAGTAGGACAAATTGCAGGTGACAATTTAAAAAAAATTGGGCAGGGGGAAAAAATGCAGTGACAAAAAAAAAAAGTGTGTACACAGCACAAAAAGAACCTTTTATGCCCTGTACACACGATCGGACATTGATTGGACATTCCGACAACAAAATCCATTGGATTTTTTCCGATGGATGTTGGCTCAAACTTGTCTTGCATAAACACGGTCGCACAAAAGTTGTCGGAATTTCCAAACGTCAAGAACGCGGTGACGTAAATCACGTATGATGGGACTATAAAAGGGCAGTTCAATACCAAGCGCGCTACCCTTTGGGCTCCTTTTGCTAATCTCGCGTTAGTAAAAGCTTGGTGAGAGACGATTCGCGCCTTTCAGACACGTGGTTTTCAGATCGTTCTTCTGCTGTTCAGTTTATGCTTGTGGGTTTGTATCTGGTCTTCAGTGCGTGCAGTGAGTTTGTATTTGATTATTCAGTGCATTCTTGTCCGCACGTTGCTAATTTTCAGGTCGCTCTTCACAGGCCTTGCTGTTCTTCAGTGCCTTCTGTTACTTCGTTCTGACCAGCCGACTGTTTTGAAGCCATGTTGCGTATACGTACTCCTCGTAGAGTTCGTGCTGTGCGGGGGCATGGTGTTGGGGTTCTTACTTTGACACAAGTCCAGTCCATGAACAGGACGAGGAGGAGTTCAGGGAAGAAGAATTGGTTGCTCCAGCGTGATCAATTCTGTCACATGCCTTTGCTTCGTGAGATCCGTGAGAATAATCCTGACGATTTCAGGAACTTTCTCCGGATAACAGACCCCGTTTTTCACTGTTTGTTGGCTTTGCTGACCCCTTATATCAGCAGGCAGGATACCTGCATGAGGCAAGCCATCACTCCGGAGCAGAGGCTAGTCACCACGTTGCGGAACTTGGCAACGGGGTGAAGCCTGCAGGACCTCAAGTTCTCGACAGACATCTCCCCCCAGGCTCGGGGTATCATTATCCCAGAGACCTGTTCTGCCATCATCCAGGTCCTGCAAAAGCACTATATTAAGGTAAGTTTTCTCCTTTAAAATCTCATTATATGTATTTAATGTTTGCTAATGTTTTGTATTTCTTTCATCATTCCCTGATTACCATGATTGTAATATGCTGTGAATGTCCCCTGCACTGCGAACTGACAGTTCGGACATGAATCGGATCGCATATGTGTGAACACATATGCGATCTGATTCTGGTCCGAACAGAAAAAAGGGTCCTGTGCGTGTTTGCACCAAATGCGGTGCGATATCAGCCATACTATCTGTATGGCAGATATCGCACCGCACAGACATCGCATGTGATGTGAACGGCAGTGTGCTGCGAATTACATGCGATGTCTGGCATCGCACAAGTGTGAACCGGGCCTTAATGTATGCTGTGTGTGTGTGTTTTTTTTATATAGATTTATTATAATATATATAGACACACACATGATCACACAGATAATATAAATGGGGGGAGGGGGGGACTACCCATAGACACACACATGATCACACAGATAATATTCTGGAAATACTCCCCTCTTTGTGAGCAATATATTTTTCATGCTTGTTCAAAAAAAGGGGTTACAACATTACTACCTTTGGTTTCTTTAAGAACTAAAGTTCTGAGGGCCAATTCACACCAGATGCAGTTCTGAGCCCTTTTTTTCTGCACCGGAAGTGACTAGAAACTGACTGCATGGTGTGAACTAGAGCCATTGGAATACATGGAAAACACTGCATGCATTTTTAGTGCTAGTTCACACCAGACGCAGTTCCGTGCTCTTTTTTCTGCACTAAAAATGCATGCACAGTGTTTTCCATGTATTCCAATGGCTCTAGTTCACACCATGCAGTCAGTTTCTGGTGCAGAAACTTACCGGAACTGACTGTATTGGTGCAGAAAAAACAGAACTGCATGGAACTGCATCTGGTGTGAACTGGCCCTGAGGCTGAATCACACCTATGCAGTTTTAGTGCTTTTTGCATTTTGCAGATTTACACTAGAGTCCATTTAACATTGTTTCCTATGGAACATGTTCTGTAGTGCAAATCTGCAAAATGCAAAAAGCACTAAAAATGCATAGGTGTGAATCCAACCTCAGGGCAGAAAAAAAACACATGAAACTGCATCTGGTTTTGTGCTGACACATTCTGAATAGGAGTTACTAATAAGTTACACCACCAGACACAAGCTGCTTTCTTTTTTGGGTATTAACCCTTTACATATTGCACAGTGTATGGGGAAAGAATTGCTCAGAAAGATGAGAAGATTTATATGTCATCCAATCACATTACACAGTGTATGGGGAAATGAATTGTCCAGAATGCATAATACACAGGCATGTATTAAGAAGATATTTTCATGGAAGTTTCAGGTCCACCAATGATTATAGATTATCACCATAAAATGCACACAATTACATTTTGACAATTATGACATTTCACATCCAAGTCCAGGGAATATCCGCACAGTTGTTGATAGGAGGTAGATCTGGAAGCAATATTCTCCATGTGATAAGGAAAAGCTCATTAACATGATCAGCATTACAATGAGCAAGTCCCCGATGTCTGTTCTGTATTTAAGAATGTGTCTGTGCCCATGCGCGCAACGATCCGGCGCAAGTCACCAGCTGGTTTCTATTCCTTTAAGTATGCGCCATGTCGTAATAACTATTCCTGCTCACGCAAATGCGCCAACATGTTTGTAAATCAGCCCCACTGTGTGCATCTTCAAAATTTGGCTTTTAAAATATGTAAAAAATTAGTCATAAAAACAAAAATAAACAAGAAAAAAGGGATTTATGGGTGTTTTAGATTCTCCCTAAAACGTCGATGATGTTTTGCTTTAGGTTTTCTAAATCCCTATTGCACCCCATTATCTCCCTGATGAGGATCTGGGCACTTTCACTGGTGAAATGGCCTTCTTCCACAACATCCCCATCACCTAAAAAAAAACAAAAACACACCATCTATTATAAATATGCAGGCATCCATCTATTACCTGAAGCTGTGGTCGCAGCATTAGCATTATAAAGAAGAAAAGAGGAGCGCTGCATTAAACAATTTAAAACATTGCAGCGTGACGAAAGTGCTATATCGATTACGAACGCTAATTTTACCAGACAGAGCAGGTCTGTTTCGGAATTTATTCTGAGCATGCGTGGCACTTTGTGGTTCGGAATTGTCTACACACGGTCGGAATTTACGCGAACGGATTCCGATGGAAAAAGTCAGATGGAGCCCACACACGGTCAGAATTACCGACAATTGCTCCGATCGCATATTTTCTGTCGGAAAGTCGGACCGTGTGTACAGGGCATTATAGTGTTGGGCTGGGACTATGAACACTGAGCCATGATTGTGCAAAGTCATCATGACTTTGTCCAATTAGGGCTCTCCCAGTGATCAGTGCCCTAATTGGGCAAAGCCTTGCACCTGACCAGCAAATGGGCTCTGTTTGGGGCCGAACTGATGCTCAGCCCAGACAGCTCATCCATCACTAATAGGCATTTCTTTAGGACAGGATCTTGTTTTAATATCCTCCAGTTTTCCCTAAAGATTTTCTGCATCGATGGCATTTTGTTGTTGTATCTTGTACAGAATCTTACTTGTGCATGCTCTGCTTTTTTTTTAGGAATGTGGCGCTTGCGGGTTTTTTATCATACAACACTGAGTATTTGTTAAAGGCTTCTTCTATGTGTGTTTCTTCGTATACCTTCTCCTTGATCTTTTTCTTTAGAATCAAGCTCTGTTCTTTATATTCTTCCCTGTAAGTGCAGGTACGTTTTAACCTGCAGAACTGAACATAAGGTACATTCTTTATCCATCTAGAATGATGGGGACAATGGGCATGAAAGTACAAATTCCCCACACTCGGTTTAAAATGAGTCCTTGAATATATAAAACCTTTGTCTACCCACAATTCTATTACATGAGTGACAGTTATCCATAGGGATTGTTTGAGCAGTGGGCCAGAAAACCCCTCAGTTCTTCATCTGTGCCATTCCAAATGATAAGAACGTCATCCTTATAACACATGTAGAGAACAAGGTTCGTCCCATAGAGGTTGTTTGCCAAGGTGTATTGAAGCTCCCAGTAGCCCATAAAAAGATTGGCATAGCTAGGGGTGAACCTTGCCCCCATAGCTGTGCTCTTCACTTGTCTATAGTAGTTTCCCAAAAATGAAAAATAATTGTGCGTTAGTGTGAATTTGATGCTCTTGTACAGGAATTGTGCTGAGGCATGGTGAAACTTTTGAGCTTCTGCTAAAAAGTGTAGTACTGCTCTGAGGCAGAATTCATGTTGTATCAATGTATATAATGAGGCTACATCCAATGACAGCCATCCATATCCTTCCTGCCAAGTGTAGGAAGATAAAATATACAATGCATGGCCAGAGCCTTTAATATAAGAAGGTAAGCTAGTCACTTGGTCTTGCAGGAAGTGGTCTATATAGCAACCTAAGTTGTTGGTCATGCTATCAATTCCAGCGATGATGGGTCTGCCCGGAGGATTCTCCATGTCTTTGTGAATTTTCGGTTTATGGTAGAAGTGTGGTACTACCAGGTGTTTCACGTACAGGAATAGATATTCATTTTTCGTCAATGCATTATCGCTGAGGACCTTGTCCAGTAAATTCTTAAATTCCCCTCTATATGTACCAGTTGAGTCACATGGGAGTCTTTCATTGGTGTCTATGTTGCCTATCAACCTATAGGCCTTCTCAAGATAACACTCCCTGTCTTATATTACCAGACCTCTGCCTTCGCCGGCTTGCCTAATGATGACATCTGTTTTATTTTTCAAGCTATGCAGAGGATCTCTGATGTCACCTTCCTGGCCTTCACCTTGCTTGTATCTCTTACCGCTGCATACAGTATTGAATTCCTCAAGGACCACTTAATAAAAGGTGGACACAAAGTTACCCTTAGTCCAATGTGGATAAAAAGTGGACTTAGGCCTGAAGTGTGTGTGTATGACCTTGGCTTCTTACATAGGGATGCAAAGTTTTTGTCTTTTGCTATTTGCTCCTTCCAAGTATAATTCTTCTAAAGCCTTGAGCATTAGACTATCCATAGACCTGAGGCAAAGGGCTGGGGAGGGCACAGATCCCTCTTCTTCTACTAGATTGTTGTCCTTCATCATGTAGTATTGCTTGAATGTAAGATTGAGTACAAACCTGTTCAAACAGGTTTAGAGGGTTTTCAGGAGCAAAATTGAGGCCCTTTCTTAATAATTCTAGTTCTGTTTCACAGAAAACAAATTGTGATAAATTGTAAATTATAATGGTGGAGTGATTACTTCTTTCTGCCTCTTTTTGTTCTTACACCCCCCCCCTTCTACCTCATCTTGTTGGCTGTCTCTTTTCTTTTTTTTTTAACATCAAAAGTTTTATTATGAAAGTTTTATGCACAATACAAATCAAAGCAATGGAAAAGTTACAAATTATTTCAGTAACATATTTCTGATAACTGCCATATCGCATATTTACACTATTTCTAGGTAAAGTCGAGCCACGTTAGTTTTCAGGTTTGTCCAGCCTATGACTTATATTTCAGCGTGACTATCTATTATGGAGTATCGTATAGTCCTTATTAGCACATGTTAGTGTCTGCTTTTATAGCTAGCTTTGATTTTGAGGTTATAGAGATAGGTAGAAGAGATAGAAAGGTAGATAGGGGTATAAGGAGGCAAATAGGGCATGTAGGGATATCTTGTTATAAAATATTTTGTTATTTACTTTATGTTGTATTTATAGTCTGGTGGAGAGTGGTCGTTATAGCTTACATATATCCTGAATTTCTATCTTCATTTTATTTTAAGTTTCTTCACTGAATCATCAACTCTTCATATGTGTTAGAAAATCTAAAAGCAAACCACGGGGACCATGTCTGTTGGTATTTTTCTGCTTTATCTGTGGATTGGGCAAGGGTGTCTTCCATGTAGCAAATTTCAGCGACTTTCTTTAACCAATTTTGGATAGATGGGAGGCTTCTGTTTTTCCAATTGAGTGGTATTAGGACTTAGCCGCATTAAGTAGATGCTTTGTCAATGATTTTTTGTATCGTTTAACCACTTGACGACCGCCGCACGATGATGTACGTCGGCAGAGCGGCACGGGCAGGCAAAAGGGCTTACATGTACGTCCTTGGCTGCCCGCGGGTGGGGGGGTCCAATCGCCAGCGGCGGTCGCCTTTGGTCTGGCAGCGATCAGAGATGAGGGGGAGGCCATCCGATCATGGCCCCCCTTGCGATCGCTCCCAGCCAATGAGATTTTTCCCCTGCCTCTGTGTAGTACACAGAGGCAGGGGATGTGATGTCATCTTTCCTCAGGTCGGCAGTTTCCGTCCCGGCGCCGAGGAGAGAAGACTGTAATGTGAGTGCACCAAACACACACACACAAACACAGGAGAACATGCCAGGCACACATTACACCCCCCTTTACCCCCCCGATCCCCCCCGATCACCCCTCCCCCCCGTCACACTGACACCAAGCAGTTTTTTTTTTTTTGATTACTGCATGGTGTCAGTTTGTGACAGTTAGTGTGTTAGGGCAGTGAGTGTTAGCCCCCTTTAGGTCTAGGGTACCCCCCTACCCCCCCCTAATAAAGTTTTAACCCCTTGTTCACCCCCTGTCGCCTGTCATTTTTCTGATCGCTGTATTAGTGTCACTGGTGACGCTAGTTAGGGACGTAAATATTTAGGTACGCCATCAGCGTTTTATAGCGACAGGGACCCCCATATACTATCTAATAAATGTTTTAACCCCTTGATTGCCCCCTAGTTAACCCTTTCACCACTGATCACCGTATAACCGTTACGGGTGACGCTGGTTAGTTCGTTTATTTTTTATAGTGTCAGGGCACCCGCCATTTATTACCTAATAAAGGTTTAGCCCCCTGATCGCCCGGCGGTGATATGCGTCGCCCCAGGCAGCGTCAGATTAGTGCCAGTACCGCTAACACCCACGCACGCAGCATACGCCTCCCTTAGTGGTATAGTATCTGAACGGATCAATATCTGATCCGATCAGATCTATACTAGCGTCCCCAGCAGTTTAGGGTTCCCAAAAACGCAGTGTTAGTGGGATCAGCCCAGATACCTGCTAGCACCTGCATTTTGCCCCTCCGCCCGGCCCAGCCCAGCCCACCCAAGTGCAGTATCGATTGATCACTGTCACTTACAAAACACTAAACACATAACTGCAGCGTTCGCAGAGTCAGGCCTGATCCCTGCGATCGCTAACAGTTTTTTTGGTAGCATTTTGGTGAACTGGCAAGCACCAGCCCCAGGCAGCGTCAGGTTAGTGCCAGTACCGCTAACACCCACGCACGCACCATACACTTCCCTTAGTGGTATAGTACCTGATCAGATCAATATCTGATCCGATCAGATCTATACTAGCGTCCCCAGCAGTTTAGGGTTCCCAAAAATGCAGTGTTAGTGGGATCAGCCCAGATACCTGCTAGCACCTGCGTTTTGCCCCTCCGCCCGGCCCAGCCCAGCCCACCCAAGTGCAGTATCGATCGATCACTGTCACTTACAAAACACTAAACACATAACTGCAGCATTCGCAGAGTCAGGCCTGATCCCTGCGATCGCTAACAGTTTTTTTGGTAGCGTTTTGGTGAACTGGCAAGCACCAGCCCCAGGCAGCATCAGGTTAGCGCCAGTACCGCTAACACCCACACACGCAGCATACGCCTCCCTTAGTGGTATAGTATCTGAACGGATTAATATCTGATCCGATCAGATCTATACTAGCGTCCCCAGCAGTTTAGGGTTCCCAAAAACGCAGTGTTAGCGGGATCAGCCCAGATACCTGCTAGCACCTGCGTTTTGCCCCTCCGATAACCGATAACTTCAGCGTTCGCAGAGTCAGGCCTGATCCCTGCAACAGTTTTTTTTGGTAGTGTTTTGGTGAACTGGCAAGCACCAGTGCCCTGGTACACCCCGGTCATAGTCAAACCAGCACTGCAGTAACACTTGGTGACATGGCGAGTCCCATAAGTGCAGTTCAAGCTGGTGAGGTGGCAAGCACAAGTAGTGTCCCGCTGCCACCAAGAAGAAGACAAACAGGCCCGTCGTGCCCATCATGCCCTTCCTGCTGCATTCGCCAATCCTAATTGGCAACCTACCACTTCTGCAGCACCCGTAATTCCCCCATTCACATCCCCAACCAAATGCAGTCGGCTGCATGAGAGGCATTTTCTTTATGTCCTCCCGAGTACCCCTACCCAACGAACCCCCCCCAAAAAAGATGTCGTGTCTGCAGCAAGCGCGGATATAGGCGTGACACCCGCTATTATTGTCCCTCCTGTCCTGACAATCCTGGTCTTTGCATTGGTGAATGTTTTGAACGCTACCATACACTAGTTGAGTATTAGCGTAGGGTACAGCATTGCACAGACTAGGCACACTTTCACAGGGTCTCCCAAGATGCCATCGCATTTTGAGAGACCCGAACCTGGAACCGGTTACAGTTATAAAAGTTAGTTACAAAAAAAAGTGTAAAAAAAAATATATATATATATATATATATATATATATATATATAAAATAAAAAAAAATAGTTGTCGTTTTATTGTTCTCTCTCTCTCTATTCTCTCTCTATTGTTCTGCTATTTTTGACTGTATTCTATTCTGCAATGTTTTATTGTTATTATGTTTTATCATGTTTGCTTTTCAGGTATGCAATTTTTTATACTTTACCGTTTACTGTGTTTTATTGTTAACCATTTTTTTGTCTTCAGGTACGCCATTCACGAATTTGAGTGGTTATACCAGAATGATGCCTACAGGTTTAGGTATCATCTTGGTATCATTCTTTTCAGCCAGCGGTCGGCTTTCATGTAAAAGCAATCCTAGCAGCTAATTAGCCTCTAGACTGCTTTTACAAGCAGTGGGAGGGAATGCTCCCCCACCGTCTTCCGTGTTTTTCTCTGGCTCTCCTGTCTCAACAGGGAACCTGAGAAAGCAGCCGGTGATTCAGCCAGCTGACCATAGAGCTGATCAGAGACCAGAGTGGCTCCAAACATCTCTATGGCCTAAGAAACCGGAATCTACGAGCATTTCATGATTTAGTTTTCGCCAGATGTAAACAGCGCCATTGGGAAATTGGGAAAGCCTTTTATCACACCGATCTTGGTGTGGTCAGATGCTTTGAGGGCAGCGGAGAGATCTAGGGTCTAAAAGACCCCAATTTTTTTAAAAAAGAGTACCTGTCACTACCTATTGCTATCATAGGGGATATTTACATTCCCTGAGATAACAATAAAAATGATTAAAAAAAAAAAAAATCAAAGGAACAGTTTAAAAATAAGATAAAAAAGCAAAAAAATAATAAAGAAAAAAAAAAAAAAAAAAGCACCCCTGTCCCCCCCTGCTCTTGCGCAAAGGCAAACGCAAGCGTCGGTCTGGCGTCAAATGTAAACAGCAATTGCACCACGCATGTGAGGTGTCACCGCGAACGTCAGATCAAGGACAGTAATTTTAGCAGTAGACCTCCTCTGTAAATCTAAAGTGGTAACCTGTAAAGGTTTTTAAAGGCTTTTAAAAATGTATTCAGTTTGTCGCCACTGCACGTTTGTGCGTAATTTTAAAGCATGTCATGTTTGGTATCCATGTACTCGGCCTAAGATCATCTTTTTTATTTCATCAAACATTTGGGCAATATAGTGTGTTTTAGTGCATTAAAATTTAAAAAAGTGTGTTTTTTCCCCAAAAAATGCATTTGAAAAATCGCTGCGCAAATACTGTGTGAAAAAAAATGAAACACCCACCTGTCAGGAAAGGGTCCATCCGCTGGTAAGATATATCGTTTGGCATGCAGTACTGGGGTCCACCAGCAGGTGTCTCCTGGCAGTGTTGAACTTTCAGGAGAATATTTCCCTGCTGGTGTCATTTCATCTTTTGGCTGCAGTACTGATGTCCACCAGCGGATGGATCCTGGCAGTATGGAGCAGACAACACTCCCTGCGCTCAGGTGTGACTTGAAGCCAATTATAGTCAGCCCTATAAATACCTGGCAAGCCCTCACATGCTTGCCTTGGTATCTTTCTCCCTGTGCCTTGACCTTGCTGCCTGTATCCTGATTGTGAACCTGTTCTGTCCCGCTCTGCTCTGATCCGATCCCTATCCCAGGCCCATCCTGTTCTTGTCCCTCCTGATTCCCTTGGATCCCTACCCTGCAGCTTTACCATCCATCCTCTCCCCTTCCTGCTGGTTTCCCGTCCTTACCCATCTGCTGACCTCCCTGTGTATGACCTTGGCCTGGCTTTGTTTACGATTACGGTATCTCCATTTACTTGTATATATTGTTGTTTGTAGTGGGTTTGTTGTGTTGGTTTTGCACTGTTTATATTGCTTTTACTTGTCACTTGTTTAATAAACACCATTATTTCACTTACATGTGTTTCTGGTCTCCTCTGTGCAGTCCACACAGTCTGGTCAATTAGATTCCCTGACAGTATACCAAGGCCATCCCTGACCAGACGTGGCTGCATTAAGGAAACCATCCTGGTTTATCAGGTCTGCTAATATGGATTTCGATGAAATCATTTATTATTCTCTGCTAGCAGAAGAGGATGATGAATATTGTCGCCAGATTTTAAAAGGGTGGACTAGTGACCAGCTGATGGAAACTATCCGATCAGCTCATTCCCTAGTGGATCAGGGGTATATGTCTTTTGAAGATGTTCAGCCCCTGATCCAGATATGTGCAAAACCAGCCCTGTCATGCATTCCCGAGGGAAGTGATGATTTTTCGCCCCCCTTCAATTATGGCCAAGTTGAATCCCTGGTTTGGTTGTTAGAGGATGATCCAGCCTATTTTATGGAACATTATTCCTCCTGTTCACAGCAAGTGTTGTCTAATTGCATCCAGTCGGTGCAATCCTTGATTAGTCAGGCTGCGTGTGAATCAGCGTTTGTTCAACCTGTGCTGCAGGCATGGTCAGATCTCCTGTCTTTAGCTAAGCCACAATATTCCAGCCCTGCCATTAATCATCTGTCTTCCCAAAAATGTATCTCCCCGTCGCCTATGGCAACCTCAGCTACAGCCCAGTTTACTCAACCCCCTACCAAATACTACTACCCAGTCTCCAGGTGTAGCACCTATCCCGCTTTCAATCCACCTGTCTCTTCTCCTCCACCTGTAACAGTCCCACAAAACCCTTCTCTAGCTACAGTTCCTTGGTCTTCCTTCGATCCAGCTACTTTCTTTTCTTTCAGCCCTGCACCTACATACAAAACTGCACAGGCTAAACCAAAAAAGAAACAAAAATTCTTTCCTACCCACACGATCCTGCCAGTAACCCAACTTGCTTCCACACCAACTAACCCACCTGATTCTGTCAAACCTCTGCCTGCTACCCAGCCTGACAGTCCAGTGCCTGCTACCGAGCCTGATGCGTCAGTGTCTTCTACTCATCCTGTTGTGCCAATGCCTGTGCCCGCTGTCCAGTTTGAGGTCCCAGTGCCTGCTGCTCAGCCTGACATCTCAGTGCCCATGTTCCAGTCTGACACTTCAGTGACTACTGTCCAGTCCGATGTACCTATTGTTCAGCCTGGTATGCCAGCACCTGCTGTTCTGCCCGATGTGCTAGCGCCTGTGTCTGCTGCCCAGTCTAAAGTTCCAGTACCCGCTGCCTGGTCTGATGTCTCGGTGCCGGCTTTCCAGTCCGCTTTCCAGCCTGATGTGCCAGTGTCTGCTACTCAGCCAGTTGTGCCAATGCCTGTGTCCGCTGCCCAGTTTGAGGTCCCAGTGCCTGCTGCTCAGCCCGAAATCCCAGTGTCCATGTTCCAGTCTGACGCTCCAGCGACTACTGACCAGTCCGATGTACCTGTTCAGCCTGTTGTGCCAGTACCTGCTGTTCTGCCTGATATGCCCACTGTTCAGCCTGATGAGCCTGCTTTCCGGTTTGATGTGTCCATCCTCCAGCCTGATATCCTGGTACCTGTCTTCCAGCCTGATGTCATGATGTTGATATCCCAGCCTGAGGTTTCGGTGCCCGTGTCTCAGCCTGAAGTTTTGGTGCCCGTGTTTCAGCCTGGAGTTTCGGTGCCGTGTCTCAGCCTGCTGAATTGGTGCCCGTTACCCAGTTTGTTGAATCGGAGCCCGTTACCCGGTCTGCTGAACTGGTGCCTGTTACCCAGTCTGCTAAACCGAAGTCCGTCACTTTGCCTGTCAAGCCAGTATCTGTTATCCGGCTTGCCGAATCAGTGCCCGATGTCCAGCTCGCTGAGTCGGGGCCTGTTACCCAGCCCACTGGGCCGGGGTCCGTTACCCAGCTTGCTGAGCTGGTGCCTGTAATCCGGCCTGCCCTTACGGTGCTCGCTGTTCGGCCCAATGTTCCAGAGCCTGCTGCCCAGCTCGATGACCCGGAGCCTGCTGCCCAGCTCAATGACCCGGAGCCTGCTGCCCAGCTCGATGACCCGGAGCCTGCTGCCCAGCTCGGCTTGTTCCTGTCTGCTGCCCAGCTCGGCTTGTTCCTGTCTGCTGCCCAGCTCGGCTTGTTCCTGTCTGCTGCCCAGCTCGGCTTGTTCCTGTCTGCTGCCCAGCTCGGCTTGTTCCTGTCCGCTGCCCAGCTCAATGACTCTGACATGCCAGCCGTCTGCCCGGATGTGCCTGATGACCAGCCTGAAATGCCTTCTTCCACCATTCTGCCTGATGCCATAGACCATGGACAATTAAGACCAGTAGGAGTGTCCGGAGGCCGCTCCTTTAGGGAGGGGTACTGTCAGGAAAGGGTCCATCCGCTGGTAAGATATATCGTTTGGCATGCAGTACTGGGGTCCACCAGCAGGTGTCTCCTAGCAGTGTTGAACTGTCAGGAGAATATTTCCCTGCTGGTGTCATTTCATCTTTTGGCTGCAGTACTGATATCCACCAGCGGATGGATCCTGGCAGTATGGAGCAGACAACACTCCCTGCGCTCAGATGTGACTTGAAGCCAATTATAGTCAGCCCTATAAATAACCGGCAAGCCCTCACATGCTCGCCTTGGTATATTTCTCCCTGTGCCTTGACCTTGCTGTATCCTGATTGTGAACCTGTTCTGTCCCGCTCTGCTCTGATCCGATCCGATCCCTATCCCAGGCCCATCCTGTTCTTGTCCCTCCTGATTCCCTTGGATCCCTACCCTGCAGCTTTACCATCCATCCTCTTCCCTTCCTGCTGGTTTCCCGTCCTTACCCATCTGCTGACCTCCCTGTGTATGACCTTGGCCTGGCTTTGTTTACGATTACGGTATCTCCATTTACTTGTATATATTGTTGTTTGTAGTGGGTTTGTTGTGTTGGTTTTGCACTGTTTATATTGCTTTTACTTGTCACTTGTTTAATAAACACCATTATTTCACTTACATGTGTTTCTGGTCTCCTCTGTGCAGTCCACACAGTCTGGTCAATTAGATTCCCTGACACCACCATTTTAATCTGTAGGGCATTTGCTTTAAAAAAATATATAATGTTTGGGGGTTCAAAGTAATTTTCTTGCAAAAAAAATAATTTTTTCATGTAAACAAAAAGTGTCAGAAAGGGCTTTGTCTTCAAGTGTTTAGAAGAGTGGGTGATGTGTGACATAAGCTTCTAAATGTTGTGCATAAAATGCCAGGACAGTTCAAACCCCCCCAAATGACCCCATTTTGGAAAGTAAACACCCCAAGCTATTTGCTGAGAGTCATGTTGAGTCCATGGAATATTTTATATTGTGACACAAGTTGCGGGAAAGAGACAATTTTTTTTTTTTTTTTTTGCACAAAGTTGTCACTAAATGATATATTGCTCAAACATGCCACGGGAATATGTGAAATTACACCCCAAAATACATTCTGTTGCTTCTCCTGAGTACGGGAATACCACATGTGTGAGACTTTTTGGGAGCCTATCCGCGTACGGGACCCCGAAAACCAAGCACCGCCTTCAGGCTTTCTAAGGGTGTAAATTTTTGATTTCACTCTTCACTGCCATGGAATGCCCAGGTGGCACAAAACCTCCCCAAAGACCCCATTTTGGAAAGTAGACACCCCAAGCTATTTGCTGAGAGGTATAGTGAGTATTTTGCAGACCTCACTTTTTGTCACAAAGTTTTGAAATTTGAAAAAAGAAAAAAAAAATGTTTTTTCTTGTCTTTCTTCATTTTCAAAAACAAATGAGAGCTGCAAAATACTCACCATGCCTCTCAGCAAATAGTTTTGGGTGTCTACTTTCCAAAATGGGGTCATTTGGGGGGGTTTGTGCCACCTGGGCATTCCATGGCCTCCGAAACTGTGATAGGCAGAGAAGAGTGAAATCAAAAATTTACACCCTTAGAAATAATGAAGGCGGTGATTGGTTTTTGGGGCCCCGTACGCAGCTAGGCTACCAAAAAGTCCCACACATGTGGTATCCCCATACTCAGGAGAAGCAGCTAAATGTATTTTGGGGTGCAATTCCACATATGCCCATGGCCTGTGTGAGCAATATATAATTTAGTGACAACTTTGTGCAAAAAAATAAAAATTGTCACTTTCCCGCAACTTGTGTCAAAATATAAAATATTCCATGGACTCAACATGCCTCTCAGCAAATAGCTTGGGGTGTCTACTTTCCAAAATGGGGTCATTTGGGGGGGTTTTGTGCCATCTTGGCATTTTATGGCCTTCAAAACTGTGATAGGTAGAGAGGAGTAAAATCAAAAATTTACGCCCTTAGAAATCCTGAAGGCGGTGATTGGTTTTCGGGGCCCAGTACGCAGCTAGGCTCCCAAAAAGTCCCACACATGTGGTATCCCCATACTCAGGAGAAGCAGCTGAATGTATTTTGGGGTGCAATTCCACATAGGCCCATGGCCTGTGTGAACAATATATCATTTAGTGACAACTTTTTGTAAATATATATATATATTTTTTTGTCATTATTCAATCACTTGGGACAAAAAAAATAAATATTCAATGGGTTCAACATGCCTCTCAGCAATTTCTTTGGGGTGTCTACTTTCCAAAATGGGGTAATTTGGGGGGGGTTTGTACTGCCCTGCCATTTTAGCACCTCAAGAATTGACATAGGCAGTCATAAACTAAAAGCTGTGTAAATTCCAGAAAATGTACCCTAGTTTGTAGACGCTATAACTTTTGCGCAAACCAATAAATATACGCTTATTGACATTTTTTTACCAAAGACATGTGGCCGAATACATTTTGGCCTAAATATATGACTAAAATTGAGTTTATTGGATTTTTTTTATAACAAACAGTAGAAAATATCATTTTTTTTCAAAATTTTCGGTCTTTTTCCATTTATAGCGCAAAAAATAAAAATGGCAGAGGTGATCAAATACCATCAAAAGAAAGCTCTATTTGTGGGAAGAAAAGGACGCAAATTTCGTTTGGGTACAGCATTGCATGACCGCGCAATTAGCAGTTAAAGCAACACAGTGCCAAATTGGAAAAAGTCCTCTGGTCCTTAGGCGGCATAATGGTCTGGGGCTGAATTGGTTAAGGGGAAAATTTGATATGTTAAGCAGACAACAAGCTGCATTAAGTTCAAGACTAGTCTCCGTGATTAGCTTCACAAGCTCCCTGACTTTGTTCCAAAAAGTGCTTATTATTGAACACT
Source organism: Lithobates clamitans (assembly GCA_037952925.1). Taxonomy (NCBI): domain Eukaryota; kingdom Metazoa; phylum Chordata; class Amphibia; order Anura; family Ranidae; genus Lithobates; species Lithobates clamitans. The sequence goes on along the minus strand of JBBGZY010000911.1, from coordinate 6,736,360 downwards.
CTCCCCACACATGTAGCAGAGTTCCTTCTTCTTCCTCACATCTCCAGCATCTGTCTGAGGTGTGAGGAAACCATTTCTTAAGCTTGTCAGGTGTAGCATACCAGTGTGTCAGGAGTTTGTATGACGTCTCCTGAGTTTTAGTACTAATGGAACACTTGTGTGACATGCTGAATGCTGATTTCCACTATTTGTCAGTGATCTCTGCTTGTAATTCCTTAGACCAAGCAACCCTGAATCTATCATCTTTTTTCACTTTTGCCTGTTGTAGCCAGGTGTAAGAGATCGAAGTTGCTCTGCTGAATTGTGAGCCATTTATACAAATTTCCTCTAGCTCTGTTAACTTCCTAAGAAAGAATGGTTTTCTTGATTTGCTATTGAGGTATCTACGTATTTGAAAATAGGACCATAGGGAGTCCTGTGAGGTCATTATCTCTCTTGAGAGTAGCAAATTCTTTAATTTGGCCCTTATTTATACAGTTCATAGCTATGAGTGGTCTTTTACAATCGGGGTCTGTAAAGTCTTGTTCCTAAGTCCTGGTGGAAAATCTGGGTTGTCCATCAATGGGGAAAGTGGACTGAGGGCTGAAGTCAGTTCTGTGGTGTTTGCTATTTTGTGGTTCAAGCTTAGTGTAGTGCCTGTCAGTGGGTGTTTTTTAAGGTGGATGCTTCCATGGTATCCAGGGGGAGAATTTCAGAGGGGTTTGACTCAGTGAGGCCTCTAGCGCGACCCATTCTTTAGACTCTGCATGGCAGTGCCAGTCAATCACCCTTGTGAGGTGTAAAGCAAGGTAATAGTTATAAAAATTTGGTATCCCCATACCCCCCTGTTCTTTTAGTCTAGTGAGAAGTGAGAATTTGATTCTAGATTTTTTGTGTCCCCATAGGAATTGTATCAGGGTAGATTGCAGAGCTTTAAAGAATTTTTGCGGTATCTTAATTGGGAGGGATCTGAGTAGATATAGCAATCTGGGGAGAATGACCATTTTTAATACCGCCGCCCTTCCAAACCATGAGAAGTATTTGGTGTGTGTCAGAGGAATAACAGAAACTTTGTTTGCCAATACCGGCATTTCCTGTACGCCTGCGTGGCAGAATGGCGAAACGGCGCATGCGGGTACGCGATTCAGCGGACCGTGTCACGGCGCAACGGCACACACAGGCGTGCGAGTCAGCGGGCTGCAACACGGCGAAACGGCTTAAGCACGTACGCACCTTAGCCGCACATGTGAGTTTCCCTGGCGGCCCTATAAAAGGCAACACAGCTCTCTGTCTTATTGCTGGTTTGTCATTTCAGCTTCCTGTGTTCCTGTTACTTAGTTCTGCTATTGACTCCTGCCTGTTGTGACCCGGATTGCCTGACCACCCTTGAACTTCTCCTGCTCCTTGACCTCGGCTTGCTTAACGGATTCCTCTTCTGTCTGCTCCAGTGTTTGACCCCCGGCTTCTCCTTAAGACTTTGCTCCTGTCTGCTCCAGTGTTTGACCTCGGCCAGTCTTGGACTCTCCCATTGATTGATTCCTGTGTATGACCTCAGCTTGTTTAAACGGACTTCCTTCCTACCGGTTTGCTGTGTTTGACCCCCTGGCTTCTCTACATACTTTGTTCCAGTCGTCTACTTCAGGACCAAGGTGTTTGAACCCCAGCCTGATTTCTCTGCTGACCACCGTCCACAGACCTGCTACCCAGACGGAAATCCAACACGCAAGCTCCTACTAGTGCCTGGCGACCTGTGCCTCTCTGTGCCACCTCCAGGGGTATAGCCCACTCTGCTGCAAGGGGAGCCACTCTCAGCATCTCGGCCCTGGTGAGTACCTTGACAGTGTGCCACTTTTGTAGGTCTTTCCTTATTTCTTGCAGTAGTGCGGGAAAGTTATGTTCATAAATGGATGTTAATCTCGGTGTTAATTTTATCCCTAGATATTTAAGTGACCTCGTTTCCCATCGAAAGGGGCAATTGGTTTTGGTTTTGTTCAAATTTTCGTCAGTGAGGGAAATATTTATAGCTTCTGATTTTGTGAAGTTTATTTTAAGATTTGACAGGTAGCCATAGTGGGTAAATTGTTTCATTAAGTTGGGTACTGTTGTGTGTGGATTAGTCAAAAAAACAAGAGGTCGTCAGCATATGCTGCGATCTTGTATTCCCTATCCACCACTTCAAATCCTGTTATTAATTTATCTTGATTAATCATTCTGATAAATGGTTCTAAGAAAAGTCATCAAGAATGAGTATAGCCTCAATTGGACCGATGATAGAATCCAGGTAACGGTGCCATCATCCCTATTGGACAATTGAAAAGGAATATAGTGGTGGAGGCGTGGAGGCAGTTGCCTAACCACGCATGCACGCCTAGTAGAGATTGGGACTATCTCGGCACTTATCATAAAATAGGGTTGAACAGAAGTATATAAAAGTATAAACTTTAATAATTACAAAACAACTATACAAAGTAATACATAAGAAACAAATTAAAAGAAATTGGATACACCGCACTTAACATAAACATAAACGGATAAAACCGTAGAGTTTCTTGTGGAGAGGGGAGTCTAAAGTTGTTTCCTCAACCGGTTTCGCGGTTAAAACCGCTTCTTCAGGAGGGATAGGTCTACAAATAATTTTTATTTAGACAAAAGTAGAGTTAACAGCAAACAAATTCATAAACACCAAGGAATATAATAATGTTAGCAAATAGAAGGCTGGCTCACCGACTCAAACGGATTCACTGGGATAATGGGACCCCATACAAAAGCCCCCCCCCCTGGCGGACACGGGGGATTGTGGACAAGTTCTGGTTAGATAAATGAAAGCTATAAGTGTGTAACTATTAACTATTAAAATTGTTAAAAAGGTGCTCACCCGTGTGAATAGAGAGCTGGGGAGGAAGGATGGGGGGGGGGAGAAGGTAGGAAGGAGAGACCAGGGCAAAGTAGGAAAAAATAGGGGGAAGAAAGAAGGGGGAAAGGAGGGGAGGGGGGGCAAAGGGGGGGAAGGGAAAAAGGGGGGGAGGTGGAAAGGGAGGAAAAATGAGAGAGAGGGGGTGGGGGGGGGTACAGGAAGGAGGGCGGAGTAAGGGGGGGAAGGGGGGGAGAAAAATCTCATGTACCGATTTATTTTTGATACCGACCGCACTAATCATGCTATGGAGCGTGAGCTCACGGAGCGTACCAGACACTTCACTATGGAGGAGTTTCAGGCACTCCGTGATCTCATGCTCCTGTATGATGAGGGGGATATTGGTGACTCGGATTCTACCATGGTTACTTGTTCTGCATCTGTCCCCCCTCAGGGAATGCCCCCCCTTCAGGGACTCCTTCCCATTCTACGCTTCCATCTAATGTTTCCGGCCACATTGTCTTGTCTAACCAAGGACTACAACCTAAATCTTTTCGATTACGGTCACGTAGATTCCCTGACCTAAATACTTGCCCAGAGATCTGTTTTTTTCTTCAAGCCACTATAAGAGACCTTAAAAAACAACAATGGCCTGAATTTTCTTCTAACCTCAGTCCTAGCCAAATCGAAGCCCTTAAATCTTTGCAGAAACGTGCCGATGTCGTCATCAAACAGTCTGATAAAGGCGGCAATATCGTCCTCATGACACATAATCAATACCAATCCATGTGTTCCGTTATTCTCAATAATCACAACTGGTACCAAACTATTACCCAATCGCATGTGTCGTCCTTTGCACAGGAACTCCAGACTCTTTTCACTGAGGTCTTCTATTCAGGCCTCATTGACAAAGACACGCTGGAGCTCCTTATTCTCAAATTTCCCCGTGTCCCCACCTTTTATTCCCTTCCCAAGACTCACAAAAATATCTGTACCCCTCCATTGTTTTGGGGATAGGGTCCCTAACCGATAACGCCAGTAAATTTGTTGACGAATTTTTGATGCCTCATGTATGCAGCCTTCCGTCCTACATTAGGGACACTACTGATTTGCTGCAGCGCCTTGAGGGAATCCAGATCCCTCCGGATGCCTTTCTCGTGGCAGTTGATATTGAGGCACTTTACTCCAGTATCCCCCACGAGCAGGGCTTACGGACGGCTGGTTACTTTCTCTTTGAGCAGGATACTACCACATGGCCTCTCAACCAATTCGTTCTTACATTATTACACTTTATCCTAACGAAAAATTATTTTAACTTTAATAACCAATTGATCTTACAAATTCAAGGAGTGGCCATGGGGACCTCCTGTGCTCCAGCTTACGCAAACCTTTATCTCGGTGGTTGGGAAAGACGTATCCACTCGGATGATAGATATACAGAATATCTTGATAACATCTTACTTTGGTATCGTTTCATTGACGATTTACTCCTAATATGGACAGGAACGAAAGAGAAGCTTTTAAAATTCCTCCGAGAGTTGGATGATAACGACCTCAACCTCAAATTCACCTTCAAAATCGACTCTGATCAGATTTCATTTCTAGATCTTAATATTATTAAACAACAAGATGGCATCCTTGGTATGGATTTATACCATAAACCTACTGCTGGTAATACTCTACTGTTTGCTACTAGACATGTGCACACTGAAATATTTCGTTTCGGAATTTCGTTTTCGTCCGAAAAATACATTTATTTAGTTAATCCCGAAATTTGTTTTTATTTATTTTGTTTTTCGTTAAAAATTGCATTCGTCCGAAAATCCAAATTAAGGTCGAATCTGGCATTGAAGGCTTATGGTGTCTGTCGAATGTTCAAAGAAGATTCGACCGAGCAGCTAAACTGTACGACGCCGTATAGTTTACCTGCTCCGTCAAATCTTCTTATAACTTTCAACAGACACCATAAGCCAAAGTACGTGTCTACTTAGTTCTAGCTATTTTACTGCTCCTCCTCTTGGTTACAATTAGCCAATAACATTCATCAGCATCATTATTTTTATTTATCTTTTCTCCCCTGCGTCAAATCTTTTCTCCCCTACGTCGAATCTTTTCTCCCCTAAGTCGAATCTTTTCTCTCTGTGTAGAATAATCTTGGACTAATAGAGCTAAGGTTAGGCACATTCGACCACAGGTTTGATGGACACAGATTGTTATTGTAATCATCATGTCGAATCTCCTATCTATATCGAACTGTTGTAGCAACAAAAACAAAAATAAAGCATCTGTTTATGTCGGATCTTTCGTTTTTCGGATTCTGCACTTTCATTATCGTTTGTTAAAACGATAACGAAAATACCTGAAATTCGGACGAAAATGCATTCGGACGAAAATGAATGCACATGTCTATTTGCTACCAGTGCTCATCCTAGCTCCTTAGTGCGTAGCATACCGTATGCACAATATCTGCGGTTACGCAGAAATTGCACGCTGGAAAGCGATTTTAGGATCCAGGCCAAGACGTTACGTCAACGTCTCTTACTGCGAGGATACTCCTCCACCAACCTTAGAAAGGCATTCAATAGGGCCCTGTCACATCCCCGCAATTCTTTATTATTTAATCATAAAAAACCCTCCCCCTCTAATGATCCCGTGAGGTTCATCACCACATATTCAGCACACCACAATGTACTTCGAAATATTCTATCTAACAATTGGCACTACTTGACGAACATCATATCCTGGGCAAACATGTGCGGTCTGCCCCGGAGGTGGTGTTCCGCAGGGCATGTTCCCTGCGGGACCAACTCACTTCCAGCCACTATATTTTTGAAAAACCTCCGAGCATAGGACCTAGGGGTACTTATAGATGTGGGGACTGCCCCTGCTGTCCCTGGGTTTGCGAGGTGAAACGGTTCATCCTACCCAATGGGGAGCCTTTTGTCCCACAAACAGTTGCAGATTGTAATGCTAGAGGTGTGGTTTATTTGATGTTGTGTACCTGTAAAGCCTTTTATGTTGGAAAGACTATTCGAGAATTAAGACAGAGGATTGGTGACCACCTCTACTACTCAGCAAACGGCAAACTGACAACAATTGGTAGACATATTGGATTATACCAAAGAGTTGACAACTCTGTTGTCCAATTTGTGGTCCCCAAGGTGGTGCAGCCTAATCCCAGGGGAGGTGACTGGGACCGTGCTATCCTTCAAAGGGAAACCTTATGGATAGAGCGGCTCAATGCCACATGCCCTCCTGGCCTCAATGAAACAATATCCTACAAATCATTTTTGTGACTCTTTGGTTCCTCCCTCTTTCCCCTTCCCCTCCCTTTCTTCCGTTTTCTCCTCCCCCACTTTTTTCCCCCTTAGCACATTGTGCCCATGTATCGCCCTAGGGCTTTTTATTTTTGACAATGATCCTTCTGTATTTTTTAATTGGTGACGTGTCTGGTGTGCTTTACTCCCAGAATTCTATATCTTTTATTATTGGTTATTTTGTAATTGTTCTGTATACCATGTTTACATATATTTGTATAACTCTGCTGTGAAGAAGACTCGCTAATTCCTCCCCCCTCCCCCTTCCCCATTCCCTCCTCTCCTCCCTCCCTCTCAGCGGTTCTGGCGTTGTGCTATCCCTGCCTTCTCTCCTCCCGGAGGACATGTGTTCACCCTGGCAGGTCAAACCTGCTTGCACTGCACGGTCTTGGACCTTATCGATCCTTTGGGTGGCAGCGCGCGCTTGCGCAGTAGCATGGCTCCGTGCACCTGCGCAGTGCGGGTGAACAGACCCAGTTACGTCAGACGCCGCCAGCACGGCGTCGGTCTGACTTCCGGGTTGGGGAGCTCATTAAGTGGCCCCATTCGGGACCGCTTTCTAAACCTGAACGGACGGCGGGGCTGGGCTCCCCTCAAGGTTGATATGCCTTAGGCTGTGAATCTTCACTCACCCCTGCCTGTCTTTACCCCCTCCATTTTCTACTCTGCATGCTGACAGCTTATCACTATGCTCTATTGTCCCTCTATTGTGCCAGCACCGGTTTCTATATACTCACCTGTCTCCTTTTGGGGTTATCAGCTTCCTTTGGGGACAGGTCTGTGTTCCTTCTCTCCCCGCATGCTTTTTCTTTATACCTTTCTTTGCTCCTTGTCGATTCACTCTTCCTGCCTACAGACACCTTGAGGTTTTGCGGTACTGATCCTATATTCCCTGCATTTTATAGACCTGGCTTTCAATTGAGGGTCCCATCCATGGCAACTGGTATTGCTCGATTGCATCCTTGAAATCCGGTTACTTTTTTCTTATCCCTTGGGACCACTCTCAATGTTTCACTATTATCTTATGATACCTTGATAAAGGCAGCCCATGCATTATTATTATTATTGATTAACCACCCCTGGTAAGTGTTTATCTTCCAGAGTAACTGTTTTTCATTATTTTTGGTTTTGCTTTATCACTAATGCTTATGGGGGATTGGAGTCATCCCCCTGTTTTCCCCCTCTACCCTCCCCCGCCCCTCCCCTCCTCCTTCCTACCTTTTTCCCTCCCCCCTTCCCCCCTCCCCTCTTTCCCTCCCGCTTTCCTTCTCCTTCCCTTCCCCCCTTTTTTTCTCCCCCCTCCCCCCCTTACTCCGCCCTCCTTCCTTTTACTGCTGACTTAAGTTCTGTTTCTGTTATTTCTTCTTCTAAGGGGGATGTCTCGGCGTCCCCTAGTCTGGGAATCCCACTTTCACTAAGGTAGTCTTGTATGGCTTTCTTTCTGTTCACTTTTATGTCATGAGGTTTGTGTTGCATTAGGTTTGAGTAGAATTGTTGGAAATGTGTAGCTATAGCTTCAGTGGTGATGTCTAATGTCCCCTTTTGTGATCTGATGCCTGCTATGTGATTCTTCGCATTGGCTTCTTTCAGCACTCTAGATAGCAGCCCGCCTGTTTTGTCTCCTGTCTCATAATAAATTGCTTTTTTGAAAAATAGCATTCTCTTAGATTTGTACTCAAATATTTGTTGTAGTGTCTTGCGTGTTTCAAGTAGTTCTTTAGCCGACTGTAACGATAGAGATTGTTTATGCCTATTTTCCAGTGCATTAATTTTATTTATCAGTTTAGTAACTTCCTGTTCTTGACTTTTCTTTTTTTGGGATCCTAATTTGATCAGTTCCCCTCTAATATAGCATTTGTGTGCCTCCCAGATTGTCATGGGGTCCATTGTACGAGTAATATTATCTCTGAAATAGTCCGACAGTGCTGTGGTTATTTTGGGCATTAATTCCGGATCTGTTATAAGTGAGGGATTAAGTCTCTAAATGTTCGATCTAGGAGCTGGTGAGCTTAAGTCTATCGTCAGGGATATTGGTGCATGGTCAGATAACGCTTGGACATCTATGCGAGCGTCCGTCACGTTTTGTAGGTCTCATTGAGTGATGAATAGCAGGTCTATACGTGAGTATCTATTATGTGGAGCTGAATGGTACGAGAAATCTCTAGAGTCTGGGTGGAGATACCTCCAGGAATCTATTAATTGCAGGGAGTTGAGCAGGGTTTTGATTCTTTTAAGGGCGCTGTATTTAATGCAGGATTTCAAGGAGTCAACTGCTGGGTTTAGGGGCATGTTCCCCTCCCAGTAGGAGGAATCCTGAGGCAAACCCCGTCAGTTCCCATGCTATTTTTTGGCAAAAGGTCACCTGTCCCGAATTAGGGAAGTAGACATTTGCTAACGTAATGGGTCTGTCGTAATATGTGCCTTTGAGAAAGACGCATCTGCCCTCAGGGTCCACTAGGCTATCTCTGAGGGTAAAAGGGGCATCTCTACTCACCAGGGTCGAAACTCCCTTAGTTTTGGTGGTGTCATTCGTCGCATGATAAGCTGCTGTAGGTATTGGTGAGTTTTGGTACATGTCCTGTCTTAAAATGGGTCTCCTGAAGAAAAACAAAGTGTGGCTTACCCTTCTTCAGTTCCCTAAGATGCAATGTCCTTTTCGCTGGGATATTGAGTCCTCTTATGTTGTGTGAGATCACTCTGGGGGACTTCCCCCGTAACGAGTAGGCCATCAGTGTAGTAGGGTGATTGAGGTCAATAGTTGTTCCCTGTAATAAATTCTAAAACGTTTGTTAACGACCAATCTCCACCGCAGTTCGTTATTGGTGGGTTGGGGGGTAGGGGGGGAGGTTAGAGAAAGAGATAGAAAGAGATAGAAAGAAGAGAAGAGAGTTATTAGAGAAGGAAGGTAGTGAACAACAGAGGTGAATTCACCTTCAGATAGAGTAATTATATACACTTTAGTCAAATTACACACTTCGCTAAAGTAATTAAATAGTATACCAGGCTCGAGAAATCTCGGCTCAGGTATACTTTGTGGTGACGTGGGAAGTCAGCGCCCGATATTTAGATAAACCTATATTAAACTAGGTAACTATTAGGTCAGGTAGAACGGAGAAAAAGAACGACACAGCCTCTTTAAGGCAACCTCTGTGTTTGGGTCCAGAGAGAACCTCCCGCCCCAGAACAACCTCCCACAGTTCTCTTATGTATACAGTTCACTGTCCATAGCAGCTGGTAATCCGTGTATTAAGTAACTGTCAGCTTCCAGGGGTCATCTTCTGGGTTTCGGTAAATTTGGAATAGGCAGTCTTAACAGACCCATGGTCCATTATAATCCATGACAGTTGACTTAGGTTCTAAGACCTATGAATATCTGGTACGGATCACATATGCCTGTATATCATCCTAGAAGTTCTGTATCGAAACACATCTTCTCAAATTGCAATTGGTTAGTAACCACTTCCAGGCCTTAACTGAAATCAACCTAGGGATAAAACCTCAACTCGGTTATGTTTGCTTTGGCCGTTAACTGAAATGGTTTACATGAGACTTATTGTATTATAATGTCCATGCGTATGAGAAAATGGCCGATAGTAATTACATAACATGTTGCTCAGTCATTAGTGTGGGAGGATGTTGGGGAGGGTTCGGGTAAGAAGAGTGCTTGATTAGTCAAGCTTGCGAAACCTGGAAGGCGTGGAACGTGGTGCAGGGGTCCCCCTTAGTGTTCCTAGCCCTCGACCATGTTTCATTTTCTTGGTTAGTTGTTTGTCAAGGGTAGAGAAGGGGGAGCTGGGAGGGCTTCTGGTGTGGGGGGGGGTAAAGTAAACTCCTGATACCATTCAGGTAGATGAATTAGCTCCAAATCCAGGGCTGCACAGAAATCAGGAAGGTCATCTGGTGTGCGTAGCACAAGTTGTTTCCCTGAGACTGTAACTACCAGGGCAAAGGGGAAGCGCCATGTGTATCTTATGTCTCTTTCCCTGAGTTTATCCAGGAGGGGTCGCAGAGCCCTGCGGTTTTTCAGTGTAATCTGTGAGAGGTCTTGGTATAACATTATGTGTGCCCCATTGAAAATGATGTGGTCATTCCTCCTTGCTTTCCTCATGATATCTTCCTTAAGAGGGAAACTCTGCAGGCAGCATATTATGTCTCTTGGGGGAGCAGTGTCTGGGCCTCTAGCTCTGAGTGCTCTGTGTGCTCTGACAAATTCTATGTCTGAATCTTCCTGTCTTTCCAAGAGACTGTTAAATACTCGTTTCAGAGCAGGAATTATCTGTTCACTATCCACAGACTCAGGGATCCTTCTTACTCTGATATTGTTTCTCCTTCCTCGGTTATCAAGGTCTTCTATGTGGCGATTCATTTCAATAAAATGGGAAACATGTGTGTCGGCGATCTTGTCTAATCTGATTAATTCTCTGTCTCTGTGTTTCCCTTGCACTTCTACCGCCTCCATCTTGTCAGACAGCACTAGCAGATTAGACTTTAAGTCTGTGATGGCTGCAGAGAACGTGGCTTTGATGTCTGCTGCAAAGCCAGACATGTCCACGTAGGTGAGGGATTTGTTAGAGCATGCCCCACTCCTACCTGTGTCCTCCAGAGCAGATTGCGAATCCTCGCTAAAGTCTTCTTCCTCCTGCTGAGAACGCACCATCTTGAGTCCCGCCACGTTGCCTCGGTCCGCAGGTTTGGCTTTCAGTAACTCTGAGATGCTCCTGGACGAGGAAGAAGCTGGAGTTCGGCGGGTTTTGGGGTGAGAGGTCTGGTGAGTCAGTGTGCCCATCTCCCAACCCAGGCAAGCAGGGTAAAAAGCTGTTGGCTGTGTCCGTTCGCGGAGCTCCGCTAGTGTGCTGCCATCTTGGTCGCTTGCTATGCCACGCCACCCTGACTGTCTCTTTTCCTGGTGTTTGGAGGGGGCAACTTTTGATGTTGTGGCTCTTGTTGCTGTGGGTTTCGGAATCACCACAACTCCCTCCCCAAATATAGACTGTGGCTCTAGTGTTCTTACTTTGGTTGCAATATTTCCATCCTTATAAGGTACTACAGGATTTCCCGTGCCAGATTTCAGAGAGGGGCTTAGTTCCTTCCCACGGGTATCAGGGTGGGACAGGAGTGTATCCTGATGGTCAATCTCCACCTGAGTGGGTGCAGTTATCTCAATGTGGTGTGATGGGATAGGATTATTTATTACTTGATTCTGCATGCATCTAGCCCTCTGAGTATAGGATCCCCCTTCATTATAAGTGGAAGATAAATTACCCTGGACTCTAGGGCCTCTGCGTTTCTTCTGGACCATCTATTTTTATATTTATATTGGTGTTGGTTCAGATTTTTTTTTTGGGGGGGTAGTAAGATGTCCTTTGATGTGTACCTCCTGGACTCCAATGGGATGTACTGGTGGTCTGCCTTTCTTTTTCCAATTAAAATCACGTCCTTGAACATAATCCTGCCTGTCTCTCTCAATTTAGTAATCAGTTCTGCTTCATAATCAACTATCTGTTCATTAACCCTGGTGTCCCATGTGTCTAAGGACACTATATCAGTGAGTACTGTTAATTCATCCTGATCCAAATTCCTTTCTCTTTGTGTTATATTTAACTGTAGCCGAGATCTATTAAATTTACGCATTTCTTCAATTCATTCATTATTAAGATCCTCATCAAGTAAATCACAAGTTTTAGTGATTTTTAATCCTCTAGGGATTCTATTTACCTCCAGATATGTACGTAACAATGCTATATCCCACCATTTGGTAATTTAATTCTCCAATAGATGTTTCTCCAATACCTAACTAACATAGGTGTGCGCATTGTGTGCAGGCGCATCTGTGTTTGTATGTATGTATGGAGATATACGCATATATCTATATACTTTATATAGAGACACACAAACACTCTTATAAAATTTAATAAAACATGGATAGTTTTAGTAGGGCAATGGACGGTGTCAGTAGTTTTTAATTTTTATTGTTTTATTTTTGTATTTTTTTTACAATGCAATTTTTTTATTATTTTCTAAAAACTTTTTTAGGAGCCCTGTTGGTGGGCCTCGGTGAAATATAAGCAGGGGGAATCTGCGCTGCATGGGGTGATTAGGGTGTGCCCAGGCACACCTGGCACACCCCTTGAGCATGCCTATGCTATTAGACATGTCAGAATTATTGGCAGTGTCACCTGCTTCATTTGGCCAATGTTCATATGAGTCAATACTATTTAAAAATCCTTTTGCCAAAAATTACCTTCTTAACTGTCTCTCTTCAATAGATACTGTAAAACCGTATTATAAGACTTTTACACCCCAAATGCATTCGCACCAAGCTGCTGGAGTTCCCAAATAAGTCATATTTAAAAGATACTCTTCTGAGCGCAAATGGTGAACTGAGAGGTGTACAGTGTAGGAATTCTTCCTCGGGGCCTTGTTGTCCCCTCAGGACAAAGGGTATCTTTATGGACTGCAAAAGAACAACAAGAAGGATGCTCCGACCTAGCGCAGTACCATTACATTTTATTTGACAATAAAAACAACAATTTTTATACTTACAAACATGTAACATGTGCACGCATATCATAGCAAGTGAGACCAATCACCTTCAGGTCTGCTGTAGTCCACCAATTGTGTGGAAAGACCAGGCAGCATCCGTGATGTCTGCCGCGTTTCAAGGGTGAACCCTCTTCATCAGAGCCAAAGTAGTAAATGACCAACAACTCATTTCAGTGCACATACAGTATATACACATGTCCAGCAATGAGGACTCCATCCCCCTCATAAGATTAGGGGGTGGGGTCAAGCTTGTATACATATAAAAAAAATAATACATTATAGCCCAAAATATGAGGAATAGTTTCCAGCATATGTACATACCTTATACTGCTCATTTGTATATACAGCTTTATTCATAACTTTCATGAGTAAATGAATTAAGTTTATGTGTATTGAGAATTCCAGACCTGATGTGTGCGGGGGACCTGCCAGAGAGTCAATACCTTGTGGGTCCTATAACAAAAGAATTGTAATGGGTTTGCCCTGTTAGTTAATACTGGGCAGAAGTAAATGAAAAAGTCTGGACAGCCGCACACCGGAAGAAATTTCATATGCCTTTTATTTGTAGAACAGGATCATGAAGTACACAGCACAAGCTATGAGTAAGCACTTAGCTTAAGTGTGAAACCCGTCAGTTGTTACTCTGTACCACCTTGCCGTGGTTCCCTGTGTACTTCATGATCCTGTTCTATGAATAAAAGGCATATGAAATTTCTTCTGGTGTGCGGCTGCCCAGACTTTTTTGTTTACTTCTACCCATACAAGCATTAGCCAGCACCTGGGGCTCTCCTCTTCCTGGAGGTTTAGGATGCATTTTGGCTTGGATTTACCTGAGCGGTGGAGTTGGTATTGCTTTGTTTGGATTTCTGGACTTAAAACTGGGCACCCTCGATTTCTAAATCTGCCCGATGGGATGCTTGTGTCATGCCTAGAATGCATGTCCGGCATCCAAAAACCCAGAGGTGCGGGTGGATATGCATTACACCCCCTAATACATTTTGTAGTTTTAGAGTGCCACCCGTTGTCCAAGTGAGTTAATGCTTGTATAAACTTGTATTCACAGTTTGTATGATGAATTGTAAAGTGCACAAGTGCTGTAAATAGACCAAGGACTGACAAATACATTCACCCGACCATATACAAGGAATTGCCATGTTCCGGATAGCCTAGTTGAACCAGCTCCTTCGTGCAAGCAGCACACATGAATAAGGCTGGAACAGCATTGATTGCGCGGGTCTCGTTTGGGGGTATAAAGCGATAGCCACTCATCTGGTCTGGTCTTTATGGGATCAGCTCATCATGCCTTTTCCAAGATGAACCCGCCGTCCTCATAAGGTACATGGAGCATGTGCAGGCATGCTAGGCTGCATCATCTTTGACATCAAAAAGTCACTCACGTGGTGTCGTGGCCACCGACATGTTTCACCCAATCAGCATGAGTTTCTTCAGGGATGAAGCTCATGCTGATTGGGCAAAACATGTCGGCTTGCTTGTGGTAAGTACCTATATGAGCTATCAAGGGATAGATAAAGTCACGTGACATGTGACATGTGACGCGTTGGGAGGAGCCAGTGACATCATCCGATGTGCCTGATTGGTACACAGGGTATGGTGCGAGGAGAGAGATCGCGGTGAGCGGCTGACTGCCTTATGCGCTGATGTTGTGTAACTAAAAGTGAGTGCATTTATTTACATGCGGCAAGGAGATTAATAGAATGCTATCGTTCATTGCGCTATGATATCCTTTCTTTTGGTTGCATGAACGAAACTTTATACTGGAGAAGTGCATAAACTGATTATACGGTGAAACAGTGAACAAAACCCAGGGTGAAGTTATAACTATCGAACAAAGTTCATTGAGGAAGATAAACACTCTGTGACATTTTTTCATTTATATCAGTTTTTTTCATTCATATCAGTTTTTTTCCATTTATGTCAGTTTGTTATGTAAATATAATATCTGGACTTGCTGTATATAGCCATCTAGGACTATCATATGCCCTATGGTACTATATAATGAATACTGCTTAAGGTCTAAATGGTGTGGCTCTGCTATCTGCCTTAATTAACAGCACACATTAGGAAGTTCATTTAGCGCACTTATCTCACTAATACGGTAGCATTATAATTTCATTTGAGTGGTATCAGAACACTTACACATAGGTGCGGCTTTTTTTTTCTCAGTATTTCTTTGAATATTATACAGAATTTTTAGTTTGATTTTTTTAATATAAATTCACAACAATTGAATCACCACATTTATCCTAGTAGTGCTTTAGTTCACTATTGTAATTTATGCATGGAATCATTCTTCTCGGCAGGGGTAAGGCTTCAGCTCACATATGCAATTGGTCACAGAGATCCGTCATGTTCTTGATACAGTACCCTGCCTAGCCCATGTCAACTGGCATCAACATGTAGCTCATAAGGTTTGGTTATATCAGCACATGCCAAGACAGGACCATTTGCTAGGCTCCTTTTCTTTTGACAGAAAGCCTGTGCACACTGATCTGTCCATTTTTCTTAGATTAACCCTCGTGGCCTCCTGGATCTCCCAGTTTGTTTCACTAGTCGGTAGGTCTGGATCAACGTCCTCATCCTCTTCAACAAATCATTGAGGAGCCAAACTATTTTAGCAAATATTTTAGCAAATCCCTCAACTAATCTTTGATAGTACGAGCAGAAGCGACCTAAACTCAGTCACATTGGTAGGTCTTGATCAGAAGGTGACAGTTTCTTGGGGTCAGTGGCCATTCCCTCAGCTGAGACAATATGCCTGAGATAAGTGACAGAAGGTTGATAGAACTGACACTTCTAGGGGGACAATTTCAACCCCTCATCATAAAGTTTTTCAGTACCTTCTCCATGTACTCCTCATGCTATTCAAGGTTTTCTTAATCAGGTTCATGTCCCCTACTATCTTCTCCATCAATCTCTGAAAGGTTTCTGGAGCCCCCGACAGACTTTGGGGAATTATTTTGAATTAGAAGCCCTAAAGGATGGATGAAGGCCATCTTCTCTCTGTCTTCTGGGTATATGGGGATCTGTTAGTACCCACTCTTCAGATCTATTACACTTAACCCCTTCATCCCCGACAGATGTTGTAGGGAATCTTTTATCCGAGGTGTGGAGTACTGCTCAGGGATGGATCTCCTGTTGAATGTGCAGTAGGTGTAAGAACTTTGTGAATCTCAAATAACCCCAGCTAGCTTTAATTCAGCCAGTTGCTCGTGAAAGGTCTTCCAGATCACCCAATCAAATTCTTCAAGCTCTTTCTCTGAAGGGCTTATCCTCTTGAAGGCAAATTCTATTTAGGGCACTCTTTGCTCATCCCACTTCAAAGTTGTTTTTGAAGACCATCTCTCACCACTTCAAGAGCTGGGTCTTTTCTCTCCATTAAGGTGATAGTGGGTTATTTAGTGGATAGAACCTTTCTACTGGGATTTCATCTGTTGCTACCTACTCCAGATTGGATGGTGAGACTGAAGTGGCTGAATTTGTTTGTTCAGTCAACCCACAACTTTATTTGAGAGTCGGTAGTGTTGTGAACACTGATGGGAATCTTCCTATGGTTTTGTGGCAGTCTTGGTTTACACGATTTCAGGGATCAGCTGCATCCCAGTGCCTCTACCTGAGAATTGGCTTTAAGTTCAAAAAAGGGCCGGGTTGGTCCCAGGGGACCTTGACTGTCGCTCATAAGCATGCTAGTCGCCATAGCTTCCCCACTCCTTACGTTGGGGCTTTCTGTTCCTGAACCAGGCACCTGTACACTTGCCATAGCCGGGGGTTTACACTCTCAGTTGGTGTGCCATGCTTTGAGACAAGGTGTGTGAGTAGTTTCTTTATGAGGTCAGTGTTTGCTCCTACTATCAGGATACACTTCTTGGCTCCGGGTGGGGGAGGGCACACAACTAATGTATCTGTCACGTACCTGAAGGGTGCTTGAGATGACAAGGTTGATCTCTCTTGTATCTCCAACCCAGGTCCTGCTGAGAGTGAAGCAGAGGGAGCCAAAGGACAGGAGGAACATGAGTGCCTGCAGGTGTAGACCCGGAAACTTGCAGCAGGAGATGCGACTTTGAAAAGGTAGAAGAACCATCAGGTCAGGAGGGGCAGCCGTGCATCGTAGTTCAGCTGGGGTTAAAAAGGCACTCTTCTTGTACTGCAGAACTGGAACATCTGGCGATGAAGAGCTTCTGGCAGGCTTGCAGCAAGACCTCGCAGCAGCTCACAGGACCGTAATCGCAGACAGCTGGGCAGGCATTCGGATGAGCTGGGAAGTTGAAGTCAGCAGACAGGAGCGTAGTTGTGGGATAGCCAACGTCATCAACATGTGGACAGTGAGGTACAGAATCAGGAGCCAAGTCAGGGACAAGCTGGGTCAGGAGGAGGAGCCAGGTAACAGAATCTTAGATAAGGTCAGGAGAAAGCCGAATCATAAACCAAGGGAACATATCAGAGGTGAGCAGGATTCAGTGAACAGCTGGAGACCAGTCAACATTAAAATACAGACAGAGTTCTCCTTAAATAGCCCACCTGGCGCCAAGATGCCTCATGCGCGTACCCATTTGCATGCGTGCGGCCCAGCGTGCATGTGCCTGCTTCTGTTGTGTATATGCGCATATTTATTGGCAAGACGTCTTCTAGGAATTCCCTGACAGTATCAAATTTCTCTGATTTCCCAGCCATGGGGGGAAGGGGGGTGGGGGTAATGTGCTACCCATCATTCGAACAGGTAGAAAAGTTCAGCCTCGAGCCGCAAACTTTATTCAAGTCTATGGGGCCCAAATGTGAAAATTCAAAAGTGCCCATTTTGAAGACGTATATGCAAGTTATTGGCCATAATAAAAAAAAGGGTAGGATACATCATGCGTGTGCCCATTTGCATGTGCACTTTCCTGCGTGCATGCCCACTTCTGTGTGCCCTTCTGTTGCGCGCATGCGTATATTTATTGGCAAGACATCTTCTAGGAATTCCCTGATATTGCCCCCCCCTTATGGGCAGCCTCTGGATGCCCCCTCAGAAACTCTTCTCAGGGTGAAGATGAAGATAGGCTTGAATCAATTGTGAGCATGAACATTGGAGGAAGTTTCCCACAAATTATTTTCAGGGCCATAGCCCTTCCACTTAATGAGGTATTGAGTTTGGTCCCTTATTTTCCTGAAATCCAGGGTAGTTTCAACCTCAAATTCTTAATTTCCTTCAACAAGCAGAGGAGCAGGAGTCTCAGGTTCCTGATCAGGAAAAGGATCAACAACAGACTGTTTTAAGAGGGACACATGAAACATCAGATGGATTCTCAAACTCTCCGGCAAGCTTAGCTCAAAGGCTACTGCATTAATCCTCTTCTTTACTGGAAATGGGCCAATGTACCTTGGCCCTAATTTCTTTGAGGGGCAAGCCAGCTTTAAGTTTGCAGTAGATAGCCATATATTATTCCCAGGTTTCAGGTCTAGAATACCCCTCCTCTTTTTATCATAGAACCTTTTATTATTTGCCTAAGATTTGGTAATAGCTTCTTGCAAGAACCGATTAGTGGATCTCCAGAACTCCAGACAATCCTGTACTGCTGGTACCGAAGATTCTTGGGGAACATCTGGCAAGAAGGACAGGTGAAATCCATAGTTTGCAAAGAAAGGTATTTGTTTGATAGCAGAATGTATTGAGTTGTTATAAGCAAACTCCGCTAACGGCAAAAGAGATGCCCAATAATCTTGTGCAAAAGAAGAAAAACAACGTAAATATTGTTCCAGGGTCTGATTCGTTATCTCCATCTGACTGTTCGTCTGTGGGTGATAGGCTGATGATAAACAGTGTTTAATGCCCAAAACTTCACAAAAGGACTTCCAGAATCTGGAAGCAAATTGTACCCCACGGTCTGAAGTGATGCCAACAGGAATACCGTGTAGACGTACTACTTCCCTGATGAAAGAAGAAGCAGTTTCTGTAGTGGAAGGGGTACCTTTCAGGGGCATGGTGGTAAATCGTTTAGACGCTGGTAATTCGACAATAAAGTACATAAAGATCATGCTCCATAAATTATCAGGCACAGGAAGAGGTTCTAACAGACCCAAATTTTTAGCTCTATTAGACCTGTTCCGTAAACATGCTGTGCAAGATTTAATATAGTCTCTGCAATTCTGTACCAGGTCTGGCCACCAGAAGGAGCGAAGAACTACAGTAGGTGACCGCGATATTGTGTCAATCTCGCCGCATTTATAGGCGAGAATTGACAGCTGCGAGCCCCGTCGCGGGACCCAGCGCCGAGATGGCTCACTCATCGGGAAAGGAAAAGTTTTTTTTCCTTCTGCGATGAGCGACAGGCAGTGCTGACAGCTGTCTGGTATGAATCATGAGGGGGAACGCCACGGCAAATTTTAAATGAAAAAAACGGTGTGGGTTCCCCCCCAGGGGCATACCAGGCCGTTAGGTCTGGTATGGATCATAAGGGGAACCCTCTACACCATGGGGGACCCCCCAAAATCCATACCAGACCCTGCGGGCCCCCCCACCCCAAAGCACCTTGTCCCAATGTTGATGAGGACAAGGGCCTCTTCCCGACAACCCTGGCCGTTGGTTGTCGGGGTCTGCGGGCGGAGGGCTTATCGGAATCTGGGAGCCCCCTTTAATAAGGGGGCCCCCAGATCCCGGCCCCCCACCCTATGTGATTGAGTATGGGGTACATGGTACCCCTAGTGTGTAGAAAGCAAGAGTAGATATGGCGCTGCTCTTATGGGAGGAAATTTCCGTGGTGAACAATTACTCTGTTTGGTGCTTAATGTGATTACTTAATTTCTGTGGATCTTAAATAATGTGTATAAATGATAAAAATTGGCAAAAAAACATAAATAAAATACCTGTGTGTACTGAAAATAAATGATGATGATTTCTTGTCGAAATGTGTTCCAAAATTAAATCCGTGAATGATTTGGATCAAAATCTATGATTATTTGTTAATACAAGGTTACAAGTTCTATTCTCACTCTAATGCATAGTTCTACCTCATTATAATATGGGTGAAATTCCAAAATAAAGTGCCACAGTCTTATATTTCATTATCTATATGAGAAATAACAACGTGCAAATAATGCTGATATTGCAAAGTGACTTGTGCTGAGTTTTACAAAAAAGTGACTTGTACTGGGTTATACAAAAAAGTGACTTGTGCTGGGTTATACAAAAAGTGACTTGTGTGCTTCAAAACCAGTGTTTTTGGATAAGAAAAGTTCCATTGATTACAAAAGTCTTTAGAGTGGTTCTGAGGGAAACCCCTCGTTGGGAACAAATTGGTATGGGAAACTTCTTGTCCAGGTGCTGGCTGAATAATGGTGCTTCAACAGCGTGCTCTTATACTGCTTGCACTCACCGGAGTCACTTCCCCCTGCAGGGGTACAGGCAGTCACAGTATTTGCCACTGTGTAGCACTCCTGGGTGTCCCCGGTCTGTGCTTTTAATTGTTGTTTTTCCGATTTACATATAAAAGAGAGGAGGGATGCCCATAGTGTAAAACCGTATTGGGAAACTTTATTATAGATGATAAAGTAATGTATTCACATTTACAAGGCAAAAAAGCCTGTGTTCATTAGACTGGAGGTGCTGCAAGACGTCCGTAAGTCCCGCCCTACGCGCGTTTCGTCATCAGACTTCTACTGGGGTGTCCATCTTTCTGTACCTCTCCGGTATAAATAGTGCGCCGTGTGCTTAGAGCGGTTGCGCACTGATGTATTGGTGGCCGTTTTGGTGGGGATATTGGAGACCGAAGCCTGCGCCGCTTCTAAGAAGGCAATTGCGGTGCTCGGCTACGTTTGTTCGCCCTTTACTCCGTACCGCACATTAAACTGACATCCGGATCAGTGACACAGCCCGGGGCAGTACCAATAGTGTCTGGGAAGTTTTTCCAATATCTATACACGCACTGGGCACACTATTAAAACAGTGCAAATGACAATTTTATACATAAAAATTACTTAATATTTGTAAATAAAAATAAAAATTTATAAAATTGGTAAAAAATCCCAAATTACACATAGCAGTAAAATGAAAAGTAGTGAAATGAAATAAAAAAATTGAAAAATAAAAAGCTTTATATACCTCAAACCCATTGGAATTTAACCGCAAGTGTGTTAAAAAATTCAGGATTGGGAAGTGTGAATTCCGTTGGGTGATGTTTAATATATTACTGTATAAGTAGCATAAAATACTGAGCTGGATGATACAAGTTAAATTGTTAATCACATTAAGCACCAAACAGGGTAATTGTTCACCACGGAAATTTCATCCCATAAGAGCAGCGCCATATCTACTCTTGCTTTCTACACACTTTCTAATACACTCCACCTAGGTGGAATTGTATTCGTAGAGGCAGCAGCTCTACATTCCAGGAGCATTTTAGCCATTGTGCAGATTTACCTCATATATTCTTCACATGGTACCCCTACCCATTCACCTAGGGAAAAAAAGTTTCAAGAAAAAAAAAACACAGTACACAGGTTTTAAGAGTAATTTATTAGGCAGCTCCGGGGTCTTCTTCTGCCTTTGGGGGGGGGGGTCTTCTACTGACTTCTCCCGGTGTTCCGCCTCTTCTCCAGGGCCCCTCCGCTATCTTCTTCCAGCTCTTTTGCCAGCGGGGGCCCGGTCTGCTGCCGCTGTCTTGTCGCTGCTGTCTCGCTGCTTCTTCTATTCTCTTCTTCTCTTCTTACGATGTTGACACGACGCTCTCTCCGGCTGGAATGCTGTGTGCGAGCTGTGGAGCCATTTATATAGGCGGTGACCCCGCCCTCTTGTGATGTCACGGTCCCAGCATGCGCAGGGACCCTGGGGTCACGCCCCCTTATGATGCCCCCTTATGCGCTCGCTCGTCCCCATCCCCTTTCTTGGCCGGCCGGGCTGCGTGCTTGGATAAGGGTCTAGTATGGATTTTGGGGGGATCCCCACGCCGATTTTTCGGCGTAGGGGGTTCCCCTTACAATCCATACCAGACCTAAGGGCCTGGTATGCCCCTGGGGGGGAACTCATGCCGGTTTTTTCCATTTAAAATTTGGCGCGGCGTTCCCCCTCAGGTTTCATACCAGACAGCTGTCAGCAGTGATCCAGCGCGACATGCACAGTACCCTGTCGCTGAGAACCAGCGCAATGGGATCGCACTGGAAACACAATCTCGCGGTCAGGTACTGTAGATTTGAAGTCTTACGTACTCCAAAATGTCCTGCCAAGGGATGATCATGGCACATGTAAAGGACTGCTGTCCGCAACTGCTCTGGAAAAAAGATCAGCTCCCCATGGAAACAGAGACCCTCCTTCATATGAAGAAGTTCCTGAGATGGAGGATGATCCAGAACTGCTCTCTTGATTTGGTAAATGAGATCAGTCTGTAATAACAGAATGTTTTTTGCAGGTAAAATGGTATCAGGTTCAGGGGGTCATAAACCAAGGGAATATATCAGAGGTAAGCAGGATTCAGGGAACAGCTGAAGACCAGTCAGCATTAAAGCACAGACACAGTTCTCCTTAAATAGCCCGCCTGGCGCCAAGATGCCTCATGCGTGCGCCTATTTGCGTGCGTGCGGTCCCACTGGCATGCGCACTCCCGTGTGTCCTTCTGTTGCGCGCATGCGCATATCTATTGGCAAGACATCTTCTAGGAATTCCCTGACAGTATCGAATGTCTCCTATTCCCGAGCTTGGGTGTTACCCATCATTCGAACAGGGAGAAATTTTCGGCCCGAGCTGCAAACTCTATTAAAGTCTATGGGGTCCAAACATGAAAATTCAAAAGTCCCCATTTTGAAGGCTTATATGCAAGTTATTGGCCATAAAAAATAAAAATGGTATGGTGGCCTGGGTACTGCCCTGGGGGACCTCTAGCTGACCAGCCGTCGCAGTTTTACTGCAGCAGGTTGGCACGGCTGCGCAAATCGCCGTAGGTATAGGCCTTCAAGGCGATCTAGCAGGTGCGTGTGCCCGCCGCATGTCCCCGGAACTGATGCGCATGCCCGGTGGGCGCGATGTCCACCGGGCACCCGCGATCGCTCATGACAGAGCAGAAACGTGGATCTGTGTGTGTAAACACACAGATCCATGTCCTGTCAGGTGAGAAGAGACAGATCGTGTGTTTCCAGTATATAGGAACACCGATCGGTCTCCTCCCCTAGTCAGTCCCATCCCCCCACAGTTAGAACAAACCTAAGGGAACACAGTTAATCCCTTGATCGCCCCCTAGTGTTAACCCCTTCCCTGCCAGTGACATTTATACAGTAATCAGTGGCTATTTTTAGCTCTGATCGTTGTATAAATGTCACTGGTCCCAAAAAAGTGTCAAAAGTCTGTTCTGTCCGCCGCAATGTCACAGTCCTGATAAAAATCACAGATTGCCGCCATTACTAGTAAAAAAAAAATAATAATAAAAATGACATAAATCTATCCCCTATTTTGTAGACGCTATAACTTTTGCGCAAACCAATCAATATATGCTTATTTCAATTGTTTACCAAAAATATGTAGAAGAATACATATCAGCCTAAACTGATGAAGAAATTTGTTTTTTTTATTTGTTTTTTTGGATATTTATTATAGCAAAAGTACAAAATATTGTGTTGTTTTCAAAATTTTCACTCTTTTTTTGTTTATAGTGATCAAATACCACCAAAAGAAAGCTTTATTTTTGGGGGAAAAAAAGGACATACATTTTGTTGGGTACATCATCACACGACTACGCAATTGTCAGTTAAAGCGGCGCATTGCAGCATCGCAAAAAATGGCCTGATCAGGAAGGGGGCTGAAGTGGTTAAAAATTATCATTTATAAAGAAGCAGTGATTTTAATGATGCTTAAAGTGAAACAATAAAAATTAAAAATTCCTTTAAATATAGTGTCTGGGGGGGGTCCCCTTAGTTTGCCTGTAAAGTGGCGCATCTGTACAGTGTGTAGAACCTGCTGCAGCAAAACTGACATTTCTAAAGAAAAAAAACGAAACATTGTATCAAATACTTACCCTAATTTTAATTTCCTAATGCCAAACCATGTCAGCATACTAGTGATAGAGCTCCGCCTCTTGTCCACTCCCTCAGGACCAGTGGATAGCATAAAAAAAGGAGTAGTTAGTCGTCCCCCCATGCTTTGTAACAAGATACATACCTAAACATACAGGGTGGACCCGTATGCTGCCATGTTTTGGCATCAGGAAAGAAAAATTATGGTAAGTATTTGATACAGTTTTCAATTATTCTGACGCCAACATGGCAGCGTACTAGTGATAAATAACTAGTTGGGTACTGCTTGAAATACATAAGAAATGTATTTATGACATGCCAGAAGATTGGCTAGCTCTTCTACCAAAGTCTGCAGATGACAAGGCGCCTGTGTCCACTCTATCATGACTTAAGAAAGTATTTTAGGAAGACCATGATGCTGCTCAACAGATGCTCTCCATCAACACATTCAAACAGGCTGCCCACAAGGCTGCAACTGCCCTGGTAAAGTGTGTAGTCACCGCTGAGGAAAGCTCACAATGCCTCTCTCTGTATGTTCTGCATATAAGTTTAACAATTCAGCTTTGCAAAGTCCTTGTGGTAGCTTCCTTTCCTCACTGTTTTCAAGCTGGGATTATGAAGAGTTTGATGATCTGAGGGGAGCAGTAGCCGACAAATATCTTCTTAACGTTCTGGAAACGTCAAATTTGTGTCATTTCCTTGAGTGTTCTTCCGGGAAGTTGGGCAAAGCCCAGATGCCCATCTGGTGAAAGGATGTTGCCACTTTTGGTACAAAATGGTCTACGGGTTCCACTCTGAAGTTCAGAAACTCTTCTGCCTGAGGTTATAGACGTCAGGAAGACTGTCTTGTGGGTAATGTTCCAAAGCGAGCTTTACTCGGTTGAAGCAAATGGATGGTGATCAACATGTTTTCAGCCCATTAGTAAAAAAGGAGAGAAGTGCTCTTGTGCAAAAAGTTAATTTATACTTGCGTATCAACAAAAATCCATATTTCAGTGTGGATAGCTAAATCTTCACACCCAAAAGTGCACACCCAACTCTCAGGCCTATTACCAGCTCCTCTGAACCCAAGATGGGGGTATGGATATGGATGGATGGATATCAGGATCCAATATTCCAGAATGGTTTACCATACAACCAGGAAGTTCAACAGTGGGCTCAGCAAAAGAGAGAGAATAAGAAGGAACTCATAATGTAGTTAATAAAAATTCAGGCTTTTTAATGAAGGATAAAACTACTTACAAGAAGGCAAGAGTAAAAGTGCATATAAAACAATCAATCACATGCAGACACCCCAGCAGGTGTGATAAAGTTACCGCTGTAGCTCCTCCCGACTAGTTTCATTCAAAAGAACATTGTCAAGGAATAAAGGAATATAGCAGTGGACACAATCTGAGTTATATTTATAAGAACAACCTACCTCCATATCTCCAGAGGGTGTGTATTGCTCGCTACCATCCAAAATGAAAAAATGAAAAAAGACGGTGGCCATATTGCCGTGGTATATACTAGAGGCCCAACACTATTAACCATAATGGAATAAACTGTGGCCATACTATTGGAGCCTGGCCTGGAGTATGTACTATTTGCTGTCAAAGGATGAAAAAACACAGTGACCATATTGCCGTGGTGTGCACTAGAGGCCCCACGTTGTTTACCATAATGGAATATATTGCTGTTGAAGCACACCGGGAAATCTGAAAAATTATCAGAAAATGACAAAATAAAATAAAATAAAATTGGATCCCATAAAGTGTTGCCAGGGATAGCTAATCCATATCGATTATGAATAATGCAAAATCAGATAGTACATACCACCTGGAGACAATGGCAATCATTTGCTGCTAAATATAACAAAATGGAATAAAATCATAAATCCTATATAAAGACCCAAAATGAATTAAAAACACAAAAAAACATAACTAACACCAAGAATGAAAATAGATGTTAAATACAAATCACATAATAAAAAAAGAAAAATAATAGAATAATAAGTAAATCTCACTAGAGAAAGAAGAAACTACAAACATTTTTAAAAAAACAATAACAACCTCCATCTTTGGTTTCAGTGACTGCAATAATAACACTCAGCATGCGTGTCAATGACTGCAATTAAACACCCTAATTGTTAATGTCTGTGGCAGCAATAATAACCCCCAGCACTGGTTTCAGTGGCCACAATAATAACCCTTGGCATTGGTGTTAGTGACTAGGGATGAGCTTCGAGTTCGAGTCGAACTCATGTTCAACTCGAACATCGGCTGTTCGCCAGTTCGCCGAACAGCGAACAATTTGGGGTGTTCGCCGCAAATTCGAATGCCGCGGAACACCCTTTAAAAGTCTATGGGAGAAATCAAAAGTGCTAATTTTAAAGGCTTATATTCATGGTATTGTCATAAAAAGTGTTTGGGGACCTGGGTCCTGCTCCAGGGGACACGGATCAATGCAATAAAAAGTTTTAAAAACGGCCGTTTTTTCGGGAGCAGTGATTTTAATAAGGCTTAAAGTGAAACAATAAAAGTGTAATATCCCTTTAAATTTCGTACCTGGGGGGTGTCTATAGTATGCCTGTAAAGTGGCGCATGTTTCCCATGTTTAGAACAGTCTGACAGCAAAATGACATTACAAAGGAAAAAAAGTCATTTAAACTACTCGCGGCTATTAATGAATTGCCGGTCCGACAATACACATAAAAGTTTATTGATAAAAACGGCATGGGAATTCCCCACAGGGGAACCCCGAACCAAAATTAAAAAAAAAAAATGACGTGGGGGGTCCCCCTAAATTCCATACCAGGCCCTTCAGGTCTGGTATGGATATTAAGGGGAACCCCACGCCAAAATGAAAAAAAAAAACGACGTGGGGTCCCCCCAAAAATCCATACCAGACCCTTATCCGAGCATGCAACCTGGCAGGCCGCAGGAAAAGAGGGGGGACAAGAGAGTGCCCCCCCCTGAACCAGGCCACATGCCCTCAACATTGGGAGGGTGCTTTGGGGTAGCCCCCCAAAACACCTTGTCCCCATGTTGATGAGGACAAGGGCCTCATCCCCACAACCCTTGGCCGGTGGTTGTGGGGGTCTGAGGGCGGGGGGCTTATCGGAATCTGGAAGCCCCCTTTAACAAGGGGACCCCCCGATGCCGGCCCTCCCCCCTGTGTGAAATGGTAAGAGGGTACAAAAGTACCCCTACCATTTCACTAAAAGTGTCAAAAATGTTAAAAATGACAAAAGACAGTTTTTGACAATTCCTTTATTTAAATGCTTCTTCTTTCTTCTGTCTTCTTTCTTCTTTCTTCTATCTTCCATCTTCTATCTTCCTTCGGTTTCTTCCTCCATCTTCTTCTTCTTCTGGTTCTTCTGGTTCTTCTGGTTCTTCCTCCGGTGTTCTCATCCGGCATCTTCCTCCGTGGCGTCGGCGTCTTCTTCCCTTCTTCTCCTCGGGCCGCTCAGCATCCATGATGGCATGGAGGGAGGCTCCTGCTGTGTGATGCTTCTCCTCTTCTGACGGTTCTTAAATAACGGGGGGCGGAGCCACCCGGTGACCCCACCCCCCTCTGACGCACGGGGACTTGACAGGGACTTCCCTGTGGCATTCCCCATGACATCAGAAGGGGGCGGGGTTACATAACGGGTGACCCCGACCCCCTCTGACATGTACATTTGGGTGAAGATTACTCCTCCTGACAGTACTAACTACAGGTGTTCTTTCACTGCCAGCTGCTGGAATGCAGGGTGAGCATTCTGGCAACCCGCTGCCACTGTGCAAACATTTTGCAGATTTTTGTGATGAGGAAGACACTGTATTGTCAATTGCCCTCCCCCTCCCTACATGAAAACACTACGCCAGGAATCTAAAAACCCCCCTTTAAAAAAAAAAGCCCTCCTCACCCCTAGATACTGGCCCCACTCTCTTTACGAATGAGTAAGGGGCACCCGAAAACCTTTGGCCATATTTGGGCAATAATATCTGCCATTATCCCTGCCCCTTTGTTTACATGGCTAGGTATTTTCATACAGCAAATGAATAGGGTGGCATGGGATGGTATGTGGAGCAGCAGGAGAGAAAAAGGCAAGGCAGGATTCTCTGGGCTGATATGGATTTTTTTTGGATAAACAGTTATCAAATGTAAGAGGCTTATTGGGAATGTTATTCATGAGCATGGATGTAATTCTGCTTTAACATTGCAACATGACCATACTGGCAGTTGATGTATTTCTAAATCCTTGAGTTTTCCTGTAAATTTGTGAAATATTTGCACAAAGCATGGTCATGAGCAAAGGTACATAGTACAATGACAGCTCTTTTACAGATAAGCTTTCCGCTTTCTCTGCATTTCCTCCCAAATATAAATTATACCATAATATCTATTCTAAGGCATAAGCATAGGTCACCCATTTTGTTGTAAACATTTATTTCCTAATTTTCTTATCTTTGTTGTTATCATATGTGTATAATACTCAATGTAAATAATAACTAAATGAGGATAGTTCTTAATGAGATTGGCTGCATGTTTGAGGATATTGTCCTGCTTCAGATTAAATTTGGAGCCAAATACACCTACCTGTTGGTATGGCATGATGGATAAGGAACCTCAACCATGCTTCACTATTGCCTCCCTTCAGACACTCATTATTGTATCACTCTCCAACCCTTCGCTAACAAACTGCCTTTTGCTACAACCAAATATTAAAAATTTTGACTCATCAAATTTTAACTCAGATGCAGGGCAATCTGTCACTGTTTTTTTTTTTTTATATGCATTGCCTTTCCAATGCTCCTTGCTGCAGTGACCAGTTACAGGTGGGGGCAATAACCACTTTTTTGTGCATGATGCAGGGCAATCTGTCACCGGCTGTGTCCATCAGCCGGAACCATATTATTGCTGTGCCATTCATTGTGTACAATTATTTTGATAGCTGTGATTGGTCACAGTGATCACATGGTACAGACAGGGCCAATCACAGCCTATCTGTACCATGTGATTAGCTATGACCAATCACAGCTAATCACAACAATACATACAGTAAACACTTAAGCCCCAGAAGGTTTTACCCCCTTCATGACCAGAGCACTTTTTGCAATTTGGCACTTTGTCGCTTTAACTGGTAACTGTGCAGTCATGCAATGCTGTACCCAAACAAAATTTGCATCCTTTTCTACCCACAAATAGAGCTTTCTTTTGGTGGTATTTTTTCACCTCTGGGATTTTTATTTTTTGCGATATAAACGAAAAAAGACCAAATATTTTGAAAAAAAATTATATTTTCTACTCTTTGTTATAAAAAAATACAATAAACTCAATTTTAGTCATACATTTAGGCCAAAATATATTCAGCCACATGTCTTGGGTAAAAAAAAATCAATAAGCGTATATTTATTGGTTTGAGCAAAAGTTATAGCGTCTACAAACTATGGTACATTTACTGGAATTTATGCAGCTTTTAGTTTATGACTGCCTATCTCATTTCTTGAGGTGCTAAAATGGCAGGGCAGTACACCCCCCCCCAAATTACACCTTTTTGGAAGACACCCCAAGGAGTTTGCTGAGAGCCATTTTGAGCCTAATGAATACCGTATTTATCGGCATATAACATGCACCGGCGTATAACACGCACCCCAAGTTTAGGAGGGAATTTTAAGGAAAAAAAAACTTTTAGGAGGGAAGTTGAAGGGAAAAAAACTTACATTTTAATGCCCATCAATGCAGCCTTCTCAGTGCAGCCTTGCCCCAGTGCAGCCATGTCAGTGCAGCCATGTCAGTGCAGCCATGTCAGTGCAGCCATGTCAGTGCAGCCTTGTCAGTGCAGCCTTGTCAGTGCAGCCTTCCCCAGTGCAGCCTTGTCAGTGCAGCCTTCCCCAGTGCAGCCTTGCCCTAGTGCAGCCTTCGATCCTGTGATCCCCTGCCATCCTGGGCTTCAAAATCGCTGACCGCGATTTGAAAATGGCGCTGCCGGCACCGAAATACACAGAGCCAGTCCTCGGCTCTTCTCGGCAGCTCTCGTTCACTTTCGGCTCCACTCGTAGTCCCACCCGGGATGGGCGTGATTGTGAGCGGAGCTATCCGAACCTAGCCAAGTACACTCGGCTAGGTTCGGGCGGTGCTCGAGTGAAGCCGAAAGTGGCCGAGAAGAGCCGAGGACCGGCTCTGTGTATTTCGGCGCCGGCGGCGCCATTTTTAAATCGCGGTCAGCGATTTTGAAGACCTGGCAGCTCAGGATCGCAGGGGATCGGCGTATAACACGCACCCGCGATTTCCCCCTGATTTTAAGGGGAAAAAAGTGTGTGTTATTCGCCGATAAATACGGTATTTTATTTTTTGTCACAAGTGATTGAAATTTGATACAAAAAAAAGTCACTGAAGTTGTCACTGAAATTATATATTGCTCAAACATGCCATGGGTATATGTGGAATTACACCCCAAAATATATTCTGCTTCTTCTCCTAAGTACGGGTGTAATACGGGTCTATATTCATAATTGATTTACATGGAACTTGGTATTATGAGTTATTAACTATGATAGTTTTAAGGTGATTATTTCTATATATGTAAAATGTATGTTTCTGAGCTCACAGATGTTCACTCACAAAGGGTCACATTGTCTCGGGACCATTATGGCTAGTCTTTTGTTAGTACCAGATAAAACCAGCTTTTTCGCGCCTTCCATCTAGCCTTTGAAAGGCCAGACAATAGAGAAGGCCAGTGGACTTCTTCTAAGGACATGAATGTGCATAGAGTTTGAACAGACCATCGGCTTCCAGAACATTCAGAAGTTATGGGGTCCCCTGGAATTGAATATGCTGTATTTATCCTGTATCGTATCATCTGTAATACATCTTTAATCAAAGCTAAGTAAAACTTTTTATCACATTCTTTGTGTTGTGTGTTTTAATCCTTGCATTTACTGACCACATATCTGAAAGGGTAAATATATGAATGAACCTATGAATAAATGTAACACAGAATTTAACCCCTTGTTACATAGGGAATACCACATGTGTGAGACTTTTTGGAAGCCTAGCAGTGTACAGGACCCCTAAAACCAATCACCGTCTTCAGCATTTCTAAGGGTGTAAATTGTTGATTTCCCTCCTCACTACCTATCACAGTTTCGGAGGCCATGAAATGCCAATATAGCACAACCCCCCCCCCCAAATGACCCCTTTTCGGAAAGTAGACACCCCAAGCTATTTGCTAAGAGGCATGTTGAGTATTTTGCAGATCTTGTTTTTTTGTCACGTGTCAAGTTTTGAAATTTATAAAAAGAAAAAAAAAACATTTTCCTTTTCTTTCTTCATTTTCCAAAACAAATGAGAGCTGCAAAATACTCACTATGCCTTTTTCAAATACCTTGGGGTGTCTACTTTCCGTAAAGGGGTCATTTGGGGGTGTTTTGTGCTATCTTGGCATTTCATAGCCTCTAAAGCTGTGATAGGTAGTGAGGAGTAAAAAAAAAAATTTGAAAAATGAATATTTGCTTTGCTAACACAGAACCGCCTCACAGCCGAATATACTACCAGGCACCAGATTAGCTGAAGGTAAAGGCAAGCTCATTGGCCACCTTGCAAAACAGGAAGAAGACGCACACAGAGGACACAGCATCCATCGCCGTGCTACACGTCCCACAGCTCGCCGTCTGACCCACTGCCTGACCCATCACCACGTTGGGGTAAGTGCCGGGCAGACAGCGGGGGGGGGGGTGACTTCATATTATGGGCACAGAGGCTGCAATTGATGGGGGACAGTTGGCTGCATTTGCTGGGCACAGTGGCCGCATATGATGGGCACAGTTAGCTGCATATGATGGGCACAGTTGGCAACATAATATGGGCACAGTTGGCTGCATATGATGGGCACAGTTGGCTGCATATGATGGGCACAGTTGGCTGCATATGATGGGCAGAGTGGCTACATATGATGGGCACAGTGGCTGCAATTGATGGCACAGTAAGGCTGCATATTATGGGCACAGTTGGCTGCATATGATGGGCAAGGTTGGCTGCATTTAATGGGCAAAGTGGCTGCGTTTGCTGGGCACAGTGGCTGCATATGATGGGCACAGTTGGCTGCATATGATGAACACAGTTGGCTGCATATTTTGGGCACAGTTGGCTGCAAATGATGGGCACAGTTGGCTTCATATGATGGGCACAGTTTGCTGCATATTATTTGCACAGTTGGCTGCTAGGGATGAGCTTCGAGTTCGAGTCGAACTCATGTTCGACTCGAACATTGGCTGTTCGCAAGTTCGCCGAACAGCGAACAATTTGGGGTGTTCGCGGCAAATTCGAATGCCGCGGAACACCCTTTAAAAGTCTATGGGAGAAATCAAAAGTGCTAATTTTAAAGGCTAATATGCAAGTTATTGTCATAAAAAGTGTTTGGGGACCCAGGTCCTGCCCCAGGGACATGGATCAATGCAAAAAAAAGTTTTAAAAACGGCCGTTTTTTCAGGAGCAGTGATTTTAATAATGCTTAAAGTCAAACAATAAAAGTGTAATATCCCTTTAAATTTCGTACCTGGGGGGTGTCTATAGTATGCCTGTAAAGGGGCGCATGTTTCCTGTGTTTAGAACAGTCTGACAGCAAAATGACATTTTGAAGGAAAAAACTCATTTAAAACTACCCGCGGCTATTGCATTGCCGACAATACACATAGAAGTTCATTGATAAAAACGGCATGGGAATTCCCCAAAGGGGAACCCCGAACCAAAATTAAAAAAAAAAAATGATGTGGGAGTCCCCCTAAATTCCATACCAGGCTCTTCAGGTCTGATATGGATATTAAGGGGAACCCCGGCCAAAATGTAAAAAAAAAAATGACGTGGGGTTCCTCCTAAATTCCATACCAGACCCTGCAGGTCTGGTGTAGATTTTAAGGGGAACCCCGCGCCAAAAAAAAAAAAAAAAACGGCGTGGGGTCCCCCCAAAAATCCATACCAGACCCTTATCCGAGCACGCAACCTGACAGGCCGCAGGAAAAGAGGGGGGGACGAGAGTGCGCCCCCCCCTCCTGAACCATACCAGGCCACATGCCCTCAACATTGGGAGGGTGCTTTGGGGGGGGGCTTATCGGAATCTGGAAGCCCCCTTTAACAAGGGGACCCCCAGATCCCGCCCCCCCCCTGTGTGAAATGGTAAGGGGGTACTTACCCCTACCATTTCACTAAAAAACTGTCAAAAATGTTAAAAATGACAAGAGACAGTTTTTGACAATTCCTTTATTTAAATACTTCTTATTTCTTCTATCTTCCTTCATCTTCTGGTTCTTCTAGTTCTTCTGGCTCTTCTGGTTCTTCCTCCGGCGTTCTCGTCCAGCATCTCCTCCGCGGCGTCTTCTATCTTCTTCTCCTCTGGCCGCTCCGCACCCATGGCATGGGGGGAGGCTCCCGCTCTTCTCTTCTTCTTCATCTTCTTCTTTTCTTCTCTTCCTCTCTTCTTCTCTTCTTCATTTTCTTCTCCGGGCCGCTCCGCACCCATGCTGGCATGGAGGGAGGCTCCCGCTGTGTGACGGCGCTCCTCGTCTGACAGTTCTTAAATAACATGGGGCGGGGCCACCCGATGACCCCACCCCCCTCTGACGCACGGTGACTTGTCGGGACTTCCCTGTGACGTCACAGGGAATGCCACAGGGAAGTACTGTCATGTCCCGTGCGTCAGAGGGGGGCGGGGTCACCGGGTGGCCCCACCCCCCGTTATTTAAGAACTGTCAGACGAGGAGCGCCGTCACACAGCGGGAGCCTCCCTCCATGCCAGCATGGATGCGGAGCGGCCCTGAGAAGAAAATGAAGAAGAGAAGAAGAGAAGAAAAGAAGAAGAGAAGAGCGGGAGCCTCCCCCCATGCCATGGGTGCGGAGCGGCCCGAGGAAAAGAAGATAGAAGTAGGGGTACCCCCTTACCATTTCACACAGGGGGGGGCCGGGATCTGGGGGTCCCCTTGTTAAAGGGGGCTTCCAGATTCCGATAAGCCCCCCGCCCGCAGACCCCCACAACCACCGGCCAGGGTTGTGGGGATGAGGCCCTTGTCCTCATCAACATGGGGACAAGGTGTTTTGGGGGGCTACCCCAAAGCACCCTCCCAATGTTGAGGGCATGTGGCCTGGTACGGTTCAGGAGGGGGGGGCCGCACTCGCGTCCCCCCCTCTTTTCCTGCGGCCTGCCAGGTTGCGTGCTCGGATAAGGGTCTGGTATGGATTTTTGGGGGGACCCCACTCCGTTTTTTTTTTTTTTTTTGGCGTGGGGTTCCCCTTAAAATCCATACCAGACCTGAAGGGTCTGGTATGGAATTTAGGGGGAACCCCACGTCATTTTTTTTTTAAATTTTGGTTCGGGGTTCCCCTTTGGGGAATTCCCATGCCGTTTTTATCAATGAACTTCTATGTGTATTGTCGGCAATGCAATAGCCGCGGGTAGTTTTAAATGAGTTTTTTCCTTCAAAATGTCATTTTGCTGTCAGACTGTTCTAAACACAGGAAACATGCGCCCCTTTACAGGCATACTATAGACACCCCCCAGGTACGAAATTCAAAGGGATATTACACTTTTATTGTTTGACTTTAAGCATTATTAAAATCACTGCTCCTGAAGAAACGGCCGTTTTTAAAACTTTTTTTTGCATTGATCCATGTCCCCTGGGGCAGGACCTGGGTCCCCAAACACTTTTTATGACAATAACTTGCATATTAGCCTTTAAAATTAGCACTTTTGATTATTCATGTTCGTGTCCCATAGACTTTAACGGTGTTCGCGTGTTCGAACAAACTTTTTTCCTGTTCGCATGTTCTGGTGCGAACCGAACAGGGGGGTGTTCGGCTCATCCCTATTGGCTGCATATGATGGGCACAGTTGGCTGCATATTATGGGTACAGTTGGCTGCATATGATGGGCACAGGTGGCTGAAAACTGAAAACTGGTTGGCTCAAACCCTCAGAATATGTCCATCACACACTTCAAGATACTATGCATATTTTTGATAAAAAAATTAGATTTTGGGATATACCATGAACTAACACTCAGCTATTATACTCCTCATACTGTATAGATACCTTGTCTTCAACTATATATCATCTGTTAAACCTTTTTTTTTTATTGCACATTATTTGCTATTGGAAGACAGTGTTCTACTCCCTTCTCGTATCTCCCCAGTATTCAATATTAGTACTTTTTGATTATTTTTCCCCAATGCTATATTTTAACACCGCTGTATGCTAAGTTAGATTATTGTTACACCTCTCCACTGAACCATTTTTTTATGTGATGTACACATTTTCTTTTCCTGTAGTTATGTTCATGATCTTCCCAATAAAAACAATTGTAAACGAAAAAATATATTTTTTTGCTAGAAAATTGCTTTGAACCCCCAAACATTGAATGCCACCTGGTGGGCATGTCACAAATCAGGCAGTTTACGGGCAGGTGGAATTCCTGCTGAATTTCCGCCAACCGAGCACTGGCTGTGTATGACCACCTGAAATGGCTACAGACTCTTCTGGCTTGCTTTAGTACATCTTGCAACCCTGGGTACGTACTTAGGAAACGCTGCACCACCAAATTGAGGACATGTGCCAGGCATGGCACATGTGTCAACTTTCCCTGTCTAAGAGCGGACAGGAGGTTTGAGCCATTATCGGACACCACCATTCCTGGCTCCAGCTGGCGTGGTGTGAACCACCTCTGGGCCTGTCCTTGCAGAGTTGCAAGAATCTCTGCTCTGGTGTGGTTCCTGCCCCCTAAACACACCAGCTGAAGCAATGCATGGCACACTTTAGCCTGACTCTGGGAAAAGCCCTTTGATCGCTTAGAGGGTACCTGACGTTCATAGGACAATTCTGCAGAGGAGGGCATGGAGGTGGCGGAGGAGGAGCGGGTAGAGCTCAGAGGTCTGGCATCATCACCACCAGCTGTATGGAGACGTGGAGGCACAACAAGCTGCAGCACTGAGCCCTGTCCTGCATCCTTTCGAGTTGCAAGCAGCGTTACCCAGTGTGCTGTGAATTAAATATATCATCCCTGCCCAGGCTTGCTGGACCACGTGTCAGCAGTAAGGTGGATTTTCCGGCTAACTACCTTGCCCAACGATGCCAGAACATTCTCTTCCAAGTGATGGTAGAGAGATGGAACGGCCTTACGTGAAAAGTAGTATCGAATGGGAACCTGCCCTTGTGGTACAGCACATTGTCCGAATTCACAGAAGGGGGCAGAATCCTCCAGGCTGAAAGGCAGAAGTTGGAGAGCCAACAGCTTTGACAAGCTTGCATTCAGGTGCTGGGCATGTGGGTGGCAGGGACCGTATTTTTTTTCCGCTGCAGAAGATTGGGCAGAGAAATTTGCCGGCTACAGTCTACAGCTGGTGGTGTGCTGCTGGTAGATGAGCTGCTAGGACCTTGGACACCCTGTGCTATACCATCATCCCTGTCAGTGGAGGCTGCTGAAAGTTAGGCAAATGGTTGAGGTTTTTGCCACGTTGATGTGCCTGAGACACAGTTTGCAGATAGCAACAGTGTGATCTGCTGCAGGTATGCTGCAGATGTGCTGAAAAAGGCCCGGACAGCTGAGCTGTGAGGAGTGGGCCGGGAGATAACAGCTACAGAATATGATGGAATAGGGTGGCTGCTCTCTACTCTTTCTTGATGTCGACCTCCTTGGGGTTGTGCGCCCTCACCTTTAGTTTCCTCTTCTGCTCTATCTGGCACCCAAGTCGCATCAGTGACCTCATCATCATCTCCATCTCCTCCATCTTTATCATTACCACTGGAGACAACTTGGCAATACGCTGCGGCTTGGGAAACATGAATGCCAATTTGTCTACCAGTGTTCCTCCCTCTCTCTAGACTTATGTTCCTGTCATCCTCAACCTCAGAACCAGCATCTGAATCCAGTAATGGCTGGGCAACATCAAGGAGCAAGTGGCTGATGCTGTGGTCAAATAACTCAGTTGACTCCTCAATGGCTGATGTTAGGGCTATGGCAGGAATAGATGTGGACAAGGAGGGAGGTTTCTCCACTCTGGCAACTGCAAGGGAGTGCACACTTGTCTCTGCTTGTGTGACAGAGGATGAGGAGGATGAGGAAGGTTTAGTAAGCCAGTCCACCACCTCCTCTGCATGCTGTGGCTGGATAGCACGGGCAAACTCACTAAACAGAGGAAACGATGCCCTGCCTGAGGGCTGACCACCACGTCCACCTTTGCCTGTAGACACATTTGTTGCTGGCTCACTTACAGTGCCAAGGGAACATCTGCCTCTCCTTGTTGTCCTCCCAGACATTATTGGGAGGGAGGGGGCAGTGCTTATAAGCAAATGTAAAGGAGCAGTTGAAATCTGTATGTAGATGCACTTTAATCAATGTAAAGAGGTGTTTGGTGCCCTTTAATTTGAGTACTCACACTACACAGACACACTCCACAGATACAGTATAATACACTGCAATATAATGTGCCAAACGTACAGTGACACACAGAACTATATGATGTTAAACTGGCAGTAATGCACACAGAAGTAAATGGCGTTAAACTGGCAGTAACGCACAAAACGATATGACGTTAAACTTGTAGTAACGCACACAGAACTATATGGCGTTAAACTGGCAGTAACGCACACAGAACTATTTGGCGTTAAACTGGCAGTAATGCATGCAAAACTATATATGGCGTTAAACTGGCAGTAACGCACGCAAAACGATATGGCGTTAAACTGTCAGTACTGCACGCAAAACGATATGGCATTAAACTGGCAGTAACGCAAGCAAAACGATATGGTGTTAAACTGGCAGTAACGTGCGCAAAGCTATATGGCGTTAAACAGACAGTAACGCACGCAAAACTATATGGTGTTAAACTGGCAGTAACGCACGCAAAACGATATGGCGTTAAACTGGCAGTAACGCACGCAAAACTATATGCCGTTAAACTGGCAGTAACGCACGCAGAATGATATAGCGTTTCTCGCTCGCTCACCCTATTCGAATACTCGCTGTCTCGAAAAGAAGTGTTTCTGCTTGGTCTTTTCAAAATGCAGTTGATCAACTATGCGTGTTTGGAGTTTAAGTGCCGAGACATTATCCGGGCTGGGGTCAGAGATAAATTCGTCCCTTGCTGAAACTAGTTTCTCTGAGGTCTGTTGGAACAGTTGTTTGTATGTTGCTTTCAGTCTATTTATACGTCTGGATAGGGTAGAGCGGACATGTAGTTTAAATGATTCCCATACTAGGCCTATAGGCGCCGTGTCTCAGTTAGTGGTGAAATAGAACTGCCACTCCCCCTGTATATCTTACTGAGCATTTAGTGCCGTTAGCCAAAAAGGGTGAAGTCGGCAATTACGAGGCCCTGCTAGAGGAGACAGACGTACAGAGACCCAGCATACAGCATAGTCAGATAGGGACCTGGCATGATATCCTGAGTCCTCAAGCAGGGGAAATAAAATATCTGAAATTGCAATAAAGTCTATTCAGGACATAGTGGAGTGTGTCGCTGAGAAACATGTAAAAAGCCTGGGTATCTGGGTGTTTAAAGCGTCACGTGTCCATTAATGAACATTCCGTCAATGTGTGGCTCAGTCGGGTGGTGGCAGGGAGCTGAGTATTCTGGCTCGATTGGAGTCTATCCTTTGATGGGTTTAGGACCATATTAAAGTCCCCAAGCCAAATGGCTGGGACTGTAGGATGCCGGGCCATATATAGGAATCCTTCATTAACCAACGTGGAATTATAAGGCGGAGGAATATAGTAGGCCAGAATAAGGTATTGCTTGCCATATAAAGTACTATGTAAAAAAATGAACCTGCCCTGGGGATCCGTTTGTACTGAAATAATTCCAAATTGGGTAGTTTTGGCTATTAAGATGGATACTCCAGGGGAGTATGGAGTGTGTGTAGCGTGGTATGTCCACCCTATCCATGGGCGTTTAAGTGCAAGTTGGAGTTGGCCGGTTACGTGCGTTTCCACTAGAACCACTATATCCGCCCTGTAGGATTTGAGACAGCCAAACACTGCTGTACGCTTGAGCTTATCCCGGATCCCACGGACGTTCCAGGTCAAAAATCTTATGGTGGCCATGTATTGTTAGGTGAAATATGATGGACAGATCCCCAAGGCAGGGACACCCGCATAATACAGTGGTGCGTACAGTCCTGACTGTCTCAATATTGATATGCACCTTGCATATCTGCATCTTTCATTATTCATTACATTACAAATAATTAACTGTAACCATTTCAAACACATTCCCCTTACCCCCCTCCCAGCCCTTAGCTTCCCCAACTTAGCTGGAGCATAGGGCAGTATGGGTGATATTTTAAGTGTTCGTGGGGGCAAACAATCGCTGGATGAGGACCCAGCGGTAGGACTTGCATTCCGGACAGTTTATCCGAGTTCGTTATGCGGTTGGTGTTGTTGGTATGCTCACTTACAGTAAATGAAGAATAGCACAGAACAAAAAAAAAAAAACTGATTTTGAAAGTCCTTCTTTTCCATTGTGGAAGAAGGGAGGAGTAATGAGAAGGAGATGAAGGGTTCCAAAAAATTCCGAGTTGGGTTCAACACAGTATCTCCGGAGCAGTGGCAATAATGAATACGATAGCAGGGGACTGGGTCATCGGTTGATGACTATATAGAACCATGGTGCCCAGCTAGATGAAGGTGACATGGGGCCGGTAACACAGTCATACATAAGAAAGAGGGGAGGATATGTGGGCCTTTAGATAAATGTTCACATTGCATAACGTTGCTGCAGTCCAGATATCATGTGTAATATAGTGCAGGAGATAAACTGCAAGCCTAGTGACAAGGCTATGGCCCTAGGCAAAACAACTAACCATGATAAGACTGGGTACAGAAAGGCTTACCACAGACAATAGCAGGCGGGTATCTCCATCAAGCGGGACGATTTCTCTCCACATCACGCTGATCCAGCCAGGCCGATGCAAGCGCTGGGTCTTCAAAAAAATGAGCCCAGTCATCTCCCACAATGCGGAGATGAGCCAGAAACAGCATGGTGTATTTCAAGTGATGTGCCCTCACACGCCTTTTAACATCTGCAAAGTGGGACCTCTGTTTCTGAACCTCTGCCGAGAAATCAGGGAATACCGAGATGTGGCCATTTTGAAAAGGAATGTTCCCCTTGTCTCGGGTCAGGCAGAGGATGCATCATGATCCCGGTAATTTAGGAGCTTTGCTAAAAAGGTGCGTGGCGGTGTTCCCTCTGGTGGGCGGCGCACAGGCATACGATGGGCTCGCTTGACTACGAACGTTGTCGAAAAGGCTTCCCTGCCGTAAGTGTTCCCCAGGAGCTTCTTAAGGAAAGTGGCTGGGTCTGGGCCCCCAGAGCCCTCAGGGAATCCAATAAAGCGGAGGTTCGACCTGTTTTCCAAGTCGTCGTGCTTTTGTGCCAGTTGTTGCAGTTGGCATTGCATGTCCTCATGGGAATGCTGAAGAGGGTACAAGGTATCCTCCGCTCAGCTGATTCTCGTCTCAGTCTCTTTAACCCGGTCTTTTAGTTTGGTCACGTCCTGCCTTATGAGAGAAATATCTACCTTAATCTCTTTTATTTTAGAAGTCAGAGTGGATTAGCAGGTCGAGATAGACTCCAGGACCTTGACTGTGTCGGCCGCAGCGTGCTCTGTAGGTGAGGCCGGAGGATCGCCATCTTGTTCCTCGTGGTCCCGCTCCTGATATTATATTATATCCGATATTTGTCCAGGGATGAGCAGGCCGCAGTATTTCTCTTCGGCGGAGACATGCTAAGCAGAGTCTGTGGACCACCGGCCACCCAAGGGATGTGTAGATAGGGAACAGTGGGCACTTAGGATGTCTATTCAGGATAAACCGAGAGCGGAGCTCAGCTCACACGCGTCCTACGCCATTGCCGTCCAGGTCACGCCCTGAAAGTTGCCATTTTAAACTGTAGAACAGTAAAGAAAAGCACAGCATGCAAGTAATAATAATAATAGGAACACACCACAACTACTTACTTTTTTGAAGAACTCTCTTGATCTTTCTGTACTGATTCTGCTCCCTCAATTTCAGGTCTGACCAGCATTTCCTCAATTGATCCTTGGATCATCGTACCCCAAAATTCCTGTGCAGACTTTTCATAACTTTAATCATGATCATGGCCTTTCTGACATTCGGGTTTAGGTAAAGTCCATGCTTCCCATCATAGTCGGCCCTCTTCAAGATGTCCACCATCTCTATAAGGGACATATTTGAGGCCTTAAATCTCCTCCAGGATTGGGACGTTTGTTGCTCCGGCCTTTCAATGCTGCTGCTGTCTGCATGCACTTGCTCTTTCTCCGCCATGTGCTCTCCCACTGCGCCGAAAGACAAGGGGCGGGGAATAGACTAGAAAGAACATCAGGGGCGGGTGGAGTTTCACGCATGCGCAGTGTATATAAAGCGTAACATGCGTGCGTCGTACGTATGATCTGTGAGAGGAGGAAGGTGTGTCGGAAGCGCCGATCGTTCTAATGAAGGTACTTGGTGCATCAGTGGCCTATACTGCTTCTAGATTGAGGCCTATATTGGGACAAGATTATGAGAGTTTAGCCTGACATTAGGGTTTGTCATGTGTTGTGTCTTGCAGAAAAAATGGATCTATTCAATGATGATCCCCATATTCCTTGATATGTACAGGGAGCTACCCTGTCTGTGGCAGGTAAACCACCCCTTTTATAACAATAAACCAAAGAGGAAGGCAACGCTGGATCAATTGCTGGAATTTGTGAAGCCGGTGATCCCCACGGCAGACATCCCCTATTTGAAGGCCCTAATTGGTGGCATGAGGAGCACTTATAATAGGGAGCACAAGAAGGTCCAGGATTCCCAGACATCAAGAGCTGTG
Organism: Lithobates clamitans; assembly: GCA_037952925.1. Classification (NCBI taxonomy): domain Eukaryota; kingdom Metazoa; phylum Chordata; class Amphibia; order Anura; family Ranidae; genus Lithobates; species Lithobates clamitans. The sequence continues at coordinate 6,694,847 of JBBGZY010000911.1, read as the reverse complement.
GCAGATGACATTTATGTACCCAGGCTGTAGTACTATGACAGACTGCATTTTCTGGTAGGCCAGACTGAACCCAGGCCAGCACTCTCCAATCTTCTTTCAAGGCTTCCTTCCACCTAAGCTGAGGCTTCCAACGTCCAACCTGGGCCTTACAGCCAGGAAGAAGTGGAGGAGCCCAGCTTGAGCCAGGTATAGCATTGTTCAACATATTTCTAGTCAAATCATTAATGATGTTAACTAGATGTTATTATTGTTCAATAATTTCTGATTTTACAAAGTGTTTTACATATCAATAGACAGTAGTGGCCACAAATGATTGGGACAAGAATGAAAAATGCTGGGGTCAGAATGATAGTCTTTTCTGTTTATTAACATTCAATTTGCAACAGTCATGAGCTGAAAATTGTGTGTGATTGATGAACCAAAAACTAAAACTATGTCCCTTTTTCATACACAGGAAAGTCTCAGCCAGGAGGAGGCCGTGTAAAGTGGCAGTCAGGAGGTGGCGGGGGTAAGTGACAGCCTGGAGGTGGCTGGGGTAAGTGGCAGCCAGGAGGTGGCCGGGCCCAGTAGCCTACCCGAATCCTAGGTCCCTCCCCTCTGCCTTCCAAAAAAAAGTCCCAGGAAGAGGAGTAATCTGGAGGAGGCAGCACTTGGCCGATTTCGGAAGGCTACTGCGCCCCTCAGAACCCCCCCCCAATAATCAAGATGACTTTGCCTACATTGCAGCCTGCAAAATGCAGGAAATGGAGGAGGGCCAATGCCTCTTATGTGAGGAAGTTATGTTACAAGCCCTAAATAAGGGGCTGAGGGGCGAACTCACAAGCCAAAGCTACGTTTGTGAGTTCAACCATGGTTCTCCTCCTTCTCCTCCACCTCCTGCCACAAGTACAACACCAGAGCCACAGCCTGGAAGCAAGCGTGGAAGAAAGCGTGGAAGGAAGACAAGAAAGTGTTGGCCTGGGTTCAGTCTGGTCTGACAAAAGACGCAGGCTGTTGTAAGACCATAGCCTGGGGACAGATATGTCATCTGCTGCTGTTCCTGATCTCTTGTAGCCCTGGAACTGATTGTGCTTACTATTATAAGGACTCCTCAGGCCAACAATTTTGACTGTAAAATAATTGATGTCTGCCCTGGGGGGCAAAGGCTTTGCAAATCTCACCAGCTTCTTCAGCATTGCCTTCCTCTTTACTTTGTTATGACCCATAATAAATGGCTATTTATTTTTCACAATAAATGTGTTTTACTTCAAAAAGGACAGTTTGTTTGTGAATAGGCAGCTACATTTCAAAAATACTATGTCAGATTAACAAGGGACACCAATACCAACCTCCTTGAGGTTAAAAAATACAAGATAATAATGGTGTTGTGGTAACTTGACACAAAACGAAACAAAAAAATTATGGAGATCACTATAAAAAAAAAAAAAAGGACATCTGGATAAAAAAAAAATAAACAATGATTCATGAGATCACCTGAAATAATAAAGAAATCAGGTTGTCAGAACTCTGTGTGAATATCAGCAGCAAAACAACTTCATTATTCTAGCATTATAAAGAAAAAGAGAATGAGCTGCATTAAAAAATTTTAGGATTTGCAGCGTGACGCATGTGCTATCTCCATTATGAATGCTAGTTTTACCAGACCGAGCGCTTCATCCTCGTAATTGATTCAGAGCATGTGTGCAGCTTTGTGCGTCGAAATTGTGTACACACGATCGGAATTTACGAGAAGGAATTTTGTTGTCGGAAAATTTGAGATCCAGGTCTCAAATTTGGTTTGTTGGAAATTCCGACGGAAAATGTCAGATGGAGCCTACACACAGTCGGAATTTCCGACAACAAGCTCCCATCGAACATTTGTTGTCGGAAAATCCAACCGTGTGTACGCGGCATAACTATTTAATGAATCCATTTCATTCAGTAAAAATGGTTGCTTATACCAGTGCAACTCACTGGTATAAGCAATCATAGTGTGTAAAAAAAAATGCTGATCACTTCCCCAGAGTAGTACAATGTTACTATGGTAACACTGTATTGCTCCGCTCACAGTGTTTTAAAGAAATACCAAAGAAAAAAAGTAATAAACAAGAAAGAAAATGCAAAACATTTTAAACAAGTATTTATTTTATTTTTTTACATACTGTCACCAGTCAGTGTATGTGATCACTACCACACTCATTATATGATGACGCTGTACTGCACATGTGACAGTATGTAACGAAAAATTGTGAAAAAAAACTATTTCTTCATTTTCCAAAAAAAGTGACAAAAATTATAATAAAAAAAAAACGCCCTTACTAAATACTAATTTCCAAAAAGGGGTCAAAAGGGGATTTCCTACAGACTTAATGAAAAAGAAATGTAGCAGAATACAGTTTGGCCTAAATTTTTGAGGAAAGATTGTTTAAACAAGAAACAAAGAAAAACTTTTTTTCCACATTTTCAGTCTTTTTTTAGTTTATTTAGCAAAAAAAAAACCCAGTGGTGATTAGAGAAAGCTCTATTTGTGTGAAAAAAGATATAACAATTTCATATGGGTACAGTGTTGTCTGACCCCGCAATTGGCATTCAAAGTGTGACAGTGTTGAAAGCTGAAAATTGGCCTGGACAGGAAGGCGGTGCATATGCCTTGTATTGAAGTTGAAGAGTTGATATATTTGGCATCCATTTACTCAACACAATCACATCTTGTTTATTTTACATTGTGTGTGTTTGCACTAAAACTCATTTTATTATATTTTTTCTTAAAAATAAACAATTGCGCAAATATCTTGTAACATAAACAATTTAAAAAATATATCTTTTTTTTTTTTTTTTTTTTTTTTTTTTTACAGGGTCTTTGATTTCAGAAAATCGTGTATTGTTCTTGAGGTTTGAAGTAATTTCATATCAATGTGTGCAAAAAAATGATAAAATTGGTTTAGAGCCACCCCCCAAACTATCCAATAGTCATTGGTGGTCAGTGACACTTTAAGACATTCTAAAACAATTGATTGATGGTCAGTGGCATTTTGAACCCTCCAAACCAATCCCACAGTCATTAGTGGTCAGTGACAATTTAAACCTCCCTACCTCTCCCCCCATAATTTGTGATCATTGGCACTTAAAATCCCTCCAAAACAATTCCACAATATTTTGTGGTCAGTGGCCCTTTAACCCTGTACCCCCCCCCCCCACCTTAAATTGTAGCCCAAAAAGACAAAATGTAGGTGCCCCTCAGGTAGAGAGGTAAAGGCTGGCCATACATGGTCGAATTTCGAAAGAATTTTCTTTTGAAAATCAGAAATTTTGTGCATTTTGTGATCCGATGGTGCCACCATTGATTTAGAAATTCGACCAACCAAGCCTTCAATTTCACCTCCTGTTGCTACAGAAAAGAATTTTCATGGCTGGGAATCTTCTTTTCTTTCTGGGAATTTTCTTTTCTTGAACTCATGCGCATTTCTTTTTCGATTACATTTTTTGCACGATTCTACCATCATTGATAAAAAAATCGATTGATTTTCAAAAAATTTCCAACATGCCCGATTACTCAAATTCGATGACTGCACGAAAATTGGCTGTTGCTGCAGCCCACTAATGGTGCGAAATGCAAACGAAAATTCTTAGATAAGATTTTAAAAAGAAAAATTCTTTCAAAAGTCGTCCCATGTATGGCCTGCCAAAGTCCAGCTAGACCGCTGTGAGTGAGACAGAGACAGGGAGCTCATCCTAGCTCCAAACTACAGCAGTGTCAAAGGAAATGGTCCATAAGCCGCACATCATAAAGCAGACCCTTATTTGCTGCAGCCTGGAGAACTTTTTGAATCACGTGTGGTCAGCGGACATCGCGGCTGCTGGCCAAGCTGTTAAGGGGACTGTCGTACAGCTACGGCGATTCGTGGGAATCAAGCCCACCTACCGCAGTATATTGACACCTGTGATCGCTCCACAGAGAGCCAGAACAGGGATCTGTTAGTGTAAACAAACTGATTCCCATTTTGACAGGGGAGTAGAGAGAGATCCTCTGTTTCTAGTAATCAGGAACAGCGATCTGTCTCCTCATCCAGTCAGTACACTCTCCCCCCACAGTTAGAAACACCTCCCAGGGAACACATTTAACCTCTTGATCACCACTAGTGTTAACCCCCTTCCCTGCCAGTGTCATTTATACAGTAATCAGTGCATTTTTATAGCACTGATCGATGTATAAATGTCACTGGTCCCAAAAAAGTGTCAAACGTGTCCGATCTGTCCACCGCAATGTCGCAGTCCTGATCAGTCCTGATCAAACATCACTGATCACTGCCATTATTAGTAAAAAAAGAAAAAGAAAAAAAATGCCATAAATCTATCCACTATTTTGTAGACACTATATCTTTTGCGCAAACCAATCAATATACACTTATTGTGACTTTTTACCAAAAATATGTAGAGGAATACATATTGGCCTAAACTGATGAAGAAATTTGTTTTTTTGCGGATATTTATTATAGCAAAAGTAAAAAATATATATTTTTTTTGTATTTCAAAATTGTCGCTCTTTTTTTTTGTTTATCGTGCAAAAAATAAAAACCGCCGAGGTGATCAAATACCCCCAAAAGAAAGCTCTATTTGTGGGGAAAAAAAAGACAGCAGTTTTGTTTGGGTAGAGCGTCACATGTGCACACAATTGTCAGTTAAATTGACGCAGTGCTGTATCGCAAAAAATGGCCTGGTCATTAAGGGGGTAAATCTTCTGGGGCTGAAGTGGTTAAAAAGGGGAATAGCGTTGTTTACCAATGCCTTCTAGTACTTCAGGCGTAATGGTACTGTCTGTATCTCCATAAAAATATATCAATCTTAGAAAAGCTTTTCTGGATCCTCAGTAATATCCAATGAGCATATCTCAGCAGTTGTACATACCTACAACAGCACAGAGAATGATGGCACAGGGTACTCCTATTTTTTCATATTTAGTAACGAGGCCTGGTTACCCATTGACCTGGGATTTTGCGCATCCCTTCTCTGTCATAAATGCTCCCCAAAAAGATGCTTTATATGTTTTCCACTCTGAATCCATAGAGACTTCTGAGGTATTTTTTTTCCAGTAGTATTAAACCCTTTGCGCCCGTGCTATAGCTGAAAGGAAGGGCATCCATGTACGCCCTCCAATGCATGAGCTGCCTGCGCGCCCCCAGCAGGGCACACGCGGCACGCTCTGTGATCAGCGAGTCCACAAGACTCGGCTGATCATAAATCTTGATAAACTATTTGAAGAGGTGAACAAATCCACCCTCAACCCAGTGACTCTTTTCAAAAAACCTTCAACCAAATTCCTGCCACTGGAAACAAACCTGAGTGTAGCTACTTTTGTTAGACAGACACTGAGGGATGTTGCTAAAATATCCCACAGTACCGACATCCCACAAAATTTATCAGTTGAGGAAAATAAAGCATTAGAATCCTTACGCATGAATAATTCAATCGTTGTGAATCCATCAGACAAAGGAGGCAATGTTGTGCTGATGGACAACACAATGTATAGAACAATGTGTCGTAACGTACTGAACAACAGGGAATAGTACAAAACCATCCATATTACACACATTGTGAAATACAATCAGGCCTTCTATAACCTAATCGACAATGCATATAGGAATCGTACAATCAATAAAGACCTGTATGATTTCATTACAAACCAACATCCCAGGACACCCACATTTTATAGCCTCCCGAAAATTCATAAAAGTTCCACTCAACTTACAGTGCGACCAAATTTTTCGGGCAATGGCGGGATCTCAGAAAATTTGAGTAGGGTGATTGATTCGTATCTTCAACCCTTTGTGGTAACATTACCCTCCTTCACAAAAGACACTATTTACTTTCTACAGATGATAAATGAACTAAAACTTTCTGAAAATTCAATCTTAGTCACAATAGATGTGGAAGCTTTATACTGTTCAATCCCACGTGGAAAAGGACGTCAAGCCATTCAAAATTTATTGCAGCAAGGGTCACGGTATGACAAGGCTCTGAATAATTTTATTCTGAGTGGACTAGACCACATCCTAAACAGTAACTATTTTTGTTTTGACTGCTGCCACTACCACTACCTCCAGGTGCAGGGCGTAGTGATGGGGACATGTTGTGCCCCATCCTACGCTAACCTTTACCTGGGGGAGTGGGAGTGGTCACTTTTCAGTGATGAGGACCTCGTCATGTACCTGAGCCATGTCACCACATGGCTCAGGTACATTGATGATATATTTGTCATCTGGGAAGGCCCTGAGGAAACATTGATTTCATTCTTTGACTACATTAATACGAATAGTTTTAATCTAAAATTCACCATGAATCATGATGTCAGATCCGTAACCTTTCTAGATGTAAAAGTTGAGTGTGACATACAGGGAAACCTAACCAGCACATTATACAGAAAAAGTACAGCCGAAAACACCGTTTTCCATCCAACCCCCCTAAAGAATTCCATCCCATACGGACAGTACCTCCGGTTAAGGAGGAATTGTTCGAATGAGACACTTTTCAAAATTGAGGCTGGAAAACTTCAGAACCGATTGCTGAATAGAGGCTATAGTCGTCACTGCCTACGAAAAGCGTACAATCGAACTATTGCACAGGCTCGAAGTAGGAAGGAAGTGGACCCTTCACATATTATTATACGTTACTCACGACAACACAAATTCGTAACATCATTAAAAAACATTGGCCCATCCTCACAGATGATGACAAAGTTAAGCACTTTGTCTCCCCAGTCTCCTTTATCACCTTTAAACGCGCTGTGTCTTTAAAAGACAAATTGGTAAAAAGTGAATATTGGAAATTCAATAAAAAACATTGTTCCACGTATGGGACTTTCCAATGCGGACACTGTGCCCACTGTCCGTGGATAGAAAAGGAAAAAGTATTCACGCTTCCCAATGGCCAGGTCTTTAAACCAAAACATTTTGTAAACTGCCAAACTCCTGCAGTAGTCTATCTAGAAACCTGCGAGTGAGGCGCATTTTATGTGGGTAAAACCAGGAAGAGATTTTAGTGCAGAACGTCCAAACATATCTATAGCATGGAAATAGGCAATATCTACCTCCCCCTAGGAAGACATATGGCCATACAACACCACTATAAAATGCCAAAAATTGCTTTCGCTGCCTTAGACCAGATTCATATTCCGGGAAGAGGTGGCGACTGGAACAAAAGGCTACTACAAATCGAACAGAAATGGATATATAGACTTGGGGCCACTACATATCCAGGTCTCAATGAGTCTATCTCATATACCCCTTTCCTGAAGGGCTTCAATTCAGGAAAGACCAGTTAGGATGATGTGGCTGAGGAAATGTGGAGGGAGATGAGAGGGCAAGAAAATATATTTTTCTTTCTTAAATACCATTTATCTGCTATTCTCTGATAGAGAAAGCAGTTGTTGGTACTTACTTTACAACATGGTACTGCTCCTTTACCCGTATATGAATTTAGTCTTTCTATATCAATAAATTTATACGATAACATACATTTATACAATAAATTTATACGATAAATTTATATGATAACAACCATTGCAACATTTCCATGTTCCCCATTGTCCTTCTACGACCATTATGCCCATCTATCCCCTCTGGTGACCACTAACCTGGAAATAGATTTTGGGGAATTTTATAAATTTTTTGATTGATGCTCAGTTTGTTACAGTCACAGTTATTACCGTGTACCTTCCTTTTCTCTTGCTCATTATAAAATAAAAGCAATGCATTTATATTTATACTAACATGTTTGACTTTTGGACATTGTAATAACAAATTGATTAATTGATGTAAAGTTGAAACAGTAAATCATGGTTTCATCATGGTTTCTTTTTCCCCCTCAGACACTGGACTGCTGTCTCTGTCCCCCCCCCCCCCCCCCCCCGTGCCTCTGGGCATCAATCCTTGATCTGGCTGCTTCCCGGCAGGGTGGGGAGATGCAACACACAGGCATCTCCCCCTTTCAGTAGCACCTGTGGTTTCGACATCCACCACCGAGGGGAGCTCTAACCCTAGCGGTGGCGTTCCGTGTTCACCTTCGGACGGGGAGTGACGTCACGCGAAAGCGCTGTATGGCCTCTTGAGCTTTGTGGGGAGTGCCTTTGCCGCGCATGCGCGCGGCTCACCCTAAGTCTCGTGAATTGTGTCGGTGGCGACGGAGCCATCCAGGGCATCCATGCTTACTGGAACGCCGAGGTGGCCACAGTAGGGACGCTCTCTGCTGCCCAATGGTCCCTCCCTGGGGGGATGAACCTGGGATCCACCTTAGACACCTGTCGGTAATTATGTACTTACCTCATGAATATATTAAGAGATGCTTCCTGTCATGACTGTTCAGTTGATTCCTGACACGAGCATGGTAACACGCAAGGCTATCGGGTAAGAACGCACAACAATAGAGGGCTGAATTGTACCATTGTGAACTCATTTGTAAAATCTCTGTTATTAATATGACTCACTTCACCTTTCTTTTATTCAGAGTATATATCCATATGCTTCTTGATTTTGGTAATTAGACACTGTGCACTTTGTTGGATGTCACAGCGGTCTAATGCCCCGTACACACGGTCGGACTTTGTTCGGACATTCCGACAACAAAATCCTAGGATTTTTTCCGACGGATGTTGGCTCAAACTTGTCTTGCATACACACGTTCACACAAAGTTGTCAGAAAATCCGATCATTCTAAACGCGGTGACGTAAAACACGTACGTCGGGACTATAAATGGGGCAGTGGCCAATAGCTTTCATCTCTTTATTTATTCTGAGCATGCGTGGCACTTTGTCCGTCGGATTTGTGTACACACGATCGGAATTTCCGACAACGGATTTTGTTGTCGGAAAATTTTATATCCTGCTCTCAAACTTTGTGTGTCGGAAAATCCGATGGAAAATGTGTGATGGAGCCCACACACGGTCGGAATTTCTGACAACAAGGTCCTATCATACATTTTCCGTCAGAAACTCTGACCGTGTGTATGGGGCATTACAATTCCAACAAAGAAATCAGGTATTTATTACGGTAGTGTTCTTTTCACTTTCTCAGCACCAGCACTCAGTATCTCTGGCAGCTTCTTCTATATCTGGTGAGGGACTATACTCCAGCATTAGCACTTTAATCTTCAGTGGAACTTTTTGCTTACTTTTACACTTATTTTTACCTTGATTCAGCACACTTTTTTCATTAATACCTACATTTATTCATCAATCTTACTGCACTTCCTGGTGTTTTTAATGTTTTGGTATAATTATTTGATAAGATTTCTTTCACCTTTTCACATGTTGTTTTGGTTGCCGGCATGTTTTTTGTTTACTTGATCAAATTCTTTGTATATATTTGTATTTTAATATTTTTTCAAGGGAATAAGGTGTACGCACACTGCATAAACCCTTTTCCCATAACTTTGTCACTTTGCACTTTTATCACTTCTTGGTAGAAGTTTCTTTCATCACCTTTTCACTTTTCACCTATCCTTGGGCATAGACGTCTTGATTAGAGCCCAATTGAGTTGTAATATAATAAAATATTTACTACCTTTTTTTTTAAAAAATCGAAAAAAAAAACAAGACATATAGTGATACATATATTCTTACTAGCCTACATGGAATCTGAGAGACTCTCCTCCCTTTTTTCTTTTCTTTTTCCCTCTAAAATAAACCGTTCTTCGTTTTTTATAACGTATAGAAAAACTCTTTTGTATTCAGGTTGGAACATTGATACAATTTATTATATTCTAGTAGATATACAATATACTAACCTTTACAATTATGGTAACTTTCAGATGCCCTGGTTCTCATCCTCTCTTCTCCGGCTTTTTGTGTGGGGGGCACATCCAAATCTTTGACCACTTGTAAGCCTCACGGGTTGGGGTTGCCTCCCCATTGAGGGTGCAGGCAGGGATGATTTCCCAGCAGAATCCAGGATGGGAATCTTCTGTTTATCTTATATGTTTTTTTAAAGAAGTTTCCAGGTAAACAAGCCCATTTGGTGGAAAAGGTAAATATAACGTGACTACCTCAGTCTAATGCACGTATAAGCAATACTAATAATACTAAAATGTTGGTTCTTTCTGATGTGCTTTTAGAAATATAAGATCCCCCTGAGGAAGACCATAACCCCAAAAGGTCAAAATGCATTCGGGCTTTTCCCAACATTGGACAGTGTAACCATAACCAATATCGTGGGAAGCATCTCTCGATGTATATCCGCTACAATTTTTATATGACATTATTTACTGTTTGATCTGCTATCCAATCCAATTTGTCTCGTACCATGTAAACCGGAGATCATGTTTTAAACTTTTGTATTGTATAATTCATGTCCAGAGTCTTTTGCCAATAAAATTCATTTTTATGGAAAACTTTTTTTTTTACTTACATTTGCTGCTAAAAAACCCCATGGGGAATCTTCAACCTGTTTTTGCAATATTTATTTTGGGGTGTGCAGCCCTATTAGACTCTTTATAGGTGTCCTTCTATGCTATAGATTGGAGTAAGGGGCTGATCCTTTACCACATGATCAGCTGTCAGCCAATGACAGCTGATCACATAATGTAAACAGAGTCTGTAATCGGCTGTCAGCGTCAGGAGAAAAAAAAAAAAAAAAGATCACCGTCTTCGATCAGAGGGACATCGGTCCCGAACACGGAGAGCCACCGCTGCTTTATCTGTGCCCACCAATGCCACCTGCCAGTACCCACCAGTGCCATCTACCAATGAAAATCAGTGCTGCCTACTAGTGCCCACCAGTGCCACCTACCAGTGCCACTTATCAGTGCTTCCAATCAGCGCCCATCAGTGCCTCATAATCAGTGCTGCCTATCAGTGTCACGTACCAGTGGCCTTCAGTGCCACCCATCAGTACCACCTATCAGTGCCACCTATTAGTGCCCTTCAGTGTCACCTATCAGTGCCCATCAGAGCCAGCCATCAGTGCCACCTATTAGTGCCACCCATCAGTACCACCTATTAGTGCCACCTATCAGTGCCTCCCATCAGTGCCAGCCATCAGTGCCACCTATTAGTGCCACCAATCAATGCTACCTATCAGTGCCCATCAGTGCCCATCAGTGCCCCCTTATCAGTGCATCCTATCAATGTTCATCAGTGCAGCCTATCAGTGTCCATCAGTGCAGCCTCACCAGCACACATCAATGAAGGAGAAAAATTACCTGTTTGCTAAATTTTAAGACAAACTATGAAAACAGTTTTGTTTTGTTTTTTAAATTTTTGGTCTTTTTGTGTGTTTAGCAAAAAATTAAAAAACCCAATAGTGATTAAATACCACCAACAGAAAGCTCTATTTGTGTGAAAAAAATTATAAAAATTTAATTTGGATACAGTGTTGCATGACCACGCAATTGTCATTCAAAGGGTGGAAATTTGGCTTGAGCAGGAAGGGGGTTTAAGTGGCCAGTAGGCAAGTGATTGAATGGCATAGGAGGAATTAATTTCACATGAAGTTCATTCTTCAGTATTTTAGGCCAGGAATGATGCGCAGAATGGCAAGAGTTTGCCTCAATATTAGATTTTTTCCATTGCCACATCTACAGGATCATCTGGAAAGTGGATTTTAGTTTGGGGGGTGCCACTCCCTCTGTCTAAATAAGCATCATAGACAATGTTAAAACCCCATACCAGCAGAAAGTACTTTCAGCTATCGGTAATACAGCAGTCTTGATAGTATCTATTTGTACACTATTGAAAGTTGTGGGATATAAAGATTAAATATGGTATTTCCATACCTCCCAACTTTCTGAGATGGGAATGAGGGACACCTATTAGCAAAAGTACAGTGCCTTGCAAAAGTATTCACCCCCCTTGGCTTTTACCTATTTTGTTACATTACAGCCTTTAGTTCAATGTTTTTTTAATCTGAATTAGATTGATGGATCAGAACACAATAGTCTAAGTTGGTGAAGTAAAATTAGAAAAATATATACATAAAACTATTTTTCAGAAATAAAAAACTGATAATTGGCATGTGTGTATGTATTCACCCCCTTTGTTATGAAGCCCATGTAAAGCTCTGGTGCAACCAATTAGCTTCAGAAGTCACATAAGTAGTGAAATAATGTCCACCTGTGTGCAATCTAAGTGTCACATGATCTGTCATTACATATACACACCTTTTTGAAAGGCCCCAGAGGCTGCAACACCTAAGCAAGAGGCACCACTAACCATACACTGCCATGAAGATCAAGGAATTCTCCAAACAAGTAAGGGACAATGTTGTTGAGAAGTACAAGTCAGGGGTAGGTTATAATAAAATATCCAAATCTTTGATGATCCCTAGGAGCACCATCAAATCTATCAGAACCAAATGGAAAGAACATGGCACAAAAGCGAACCTGCCAAGAGACGGCCACACACCAAAACTCATGGACTGGGCAAGGAGGGCATTAATCAGAGAGGCAGCGCAGAGAACTAAGGTAACCCTGGAGGAGCTGCAGAGTTCCACATCAGAGACTGGAGTATCTGTACATAGGACGACAAAAAGCCGTACGCTCCATAGAGTTGGGCTTTATGGCATAGTGGCCAGAAGAAAGCCATTACTTTCAGAAAAAAACAAAATGGCACGTTTTGAGTTTGTGAAAAGGCATGTGGGAGACTCCCAAAATGTATGGAGGAAGGTGCCGTGGTCTGATGAGACTAAAATTGAACTTTTTGGCCATCAAAGAAAATGCTATGTCTGGCACAAACCCAACACATCACATCACCCAAAGAACACCATCCCCACAGTGAAACATGGTGGTGGCAGCCTCATGCTGTGGGGATGATTTTCAGCAGTCGGGACTGGGAAACTGGTCAGGGTTGAGGGAAAGATGGATGGTGCTAAATACAGGGATATTATTGAGCAAAACCTGTACCACTCTGTGTGTGATTTGAGGATAGGACGGAGGTTCACTTTCCAGCAGGACAATGACCCCAAACACACTGCTAAAGCAACACTTGAGTGGTTTAAGGGGAAACATGTAAATGTGTTGGAATGGCCTAGTCAAAGTCCAGACCTTAATCCAATAGAAAATCTGTGGCCAGACTTAAAGATTGCTGTTCACAAGTGCAAACCATCCAACTTGAAGGAGCTGGAGCATTTTTGCAAGGAGGAATGGACAAAAATCCCAATCGTAAGATGTGGCAAGCTCATAGAGACTTATCCAGAGACTTGGAGCTGTGATAGCCGCAAAAGGTGGCTCTACAAAGTATTAAATTTAGGGGGATGACTAGTTATGCACATTGACTTTTTCTGTTATTTTGTCCTATTTGTTGTTTGCTTCACAATTAAAAAAAAATCTTCAAAGTTGTAGGCATGTTCTGTAAATTAAATGATGCAAATCCCCCAAAAAATGTTAATTCCAGGTTGTGAGGCAACAAAACATGAAAAATGCCAAGGGGGGTGAATACTTTTGCAAGGCACTGTATGTAGGTATAGGACACATCCCCTGCCATGCCCCTTAAAGGAGAATTGTGCAAAAAAAGATTGGTTAAACCCACAAGTGTTTTTTTAACCACAAATTTTCCTTTATATTGGCTTTTGGAATTTACATATGCAGCAATTTAGACTAAACTTTTTGTTAGATAAGTAGTGCATTTTATATACAACTATATAGATCAGACCAAAATGAGGGACAAAAAAGGAGAAAGGAGGGACAAAGGGACTTTGTTCCAAATCAGCGACAGTCCCTCAAAATCAGGCTCCATTGGGAGCTATGGTATATTAAATATTATGAATTGTAAGTTTGAAGATCACCTATCTTCCAAGTGGATCTGTTTTAACTCTATTTAGATGTTTAACTAAGGATTTTGTTATAAGAGTGGGGACCCCTCTAGAGCAGCTAGCATATGTAGCATGATAGCCATAAATATTAGATTGTTAAAGGGCTATGTACTAACATTTATGCAGTTTATATTGTTTCATGTGATCAAAAATCAATGCTCTTTTGATTGTGGAATTAAGGCCCTGAAAATTCCAAGATAGTGGTTTTAGGAATTGCAACACTGTTAAATTGATACAGATATACTGACAGTATACTGTGTATTGGTTACTGGTAAAGGATCTAGGATCAGTAATCTCACAGTAATTTGCATTAGATCAACTTCTGTCGAGCGGGGACAGCCATGGATAAATGGAAATTCAGTCAGTCCCTGCTGAACTGGCTGAATTTTGATTCATCTATGGCCAGCTTTAGTGATTATAGGTACAAAAGATCTTTCTATATACAATAAAAGTCTAATCTACTTAAAGATTTTTGTCATAATACACATGTGAGGGTGCAAGATAGCGTTAGGCCTGCAGGTACAGGTATTATGTATAATTATGAAATCATCTGAAAACGGAAAAAAAAATATGTGAAAAGTACCGCAATTCATTTCTATGAATGATAATTTCTACAAGTGTTTGATTTGAAATCTCCTATTTCTTTAGACTACTTTCTATTTCTATAAAAGCCCTATAGAGTCTTTAGAGCTTTTGCTACAAATGAAGGTATTTTTACTTTTTTATTACTGTTATTTTATTTTTTACTTATTTTTACATAAACGGGAAGTCCCCGTGGCGTCAGAGGGGGCGGGGTCACCATGTGGCCCCACCCTCAGTTATATAAGAACTTCACAATCACAGAAGCGTCACACTGCGGGAACCTCCCATTGAGGCGGATCGATCTCTGAGTTTTTTTTTCTTTTTTGGTCCGGGCACGTGAGAGAAGATGAATGGACTTCGTGGGACATTTTTATTTTTTTATTTTTTATTAAAGAACTTGTCCCTAAGCTGTGTCTTATCGTTTTTAATATTTTAACAAAACTTTTTTTGTGAAATGGTACTGGTACTTGTACCCCGTTACCATTTCACACAGGGGGGGGGGGCGGGATCTGGGGGTCCCCTTGTTAAAGGGGGCTTCTAGATTCTGATAAGACCCCTGCCCGCATACCCCCATAACCACCAGGCAAGGGTTGTGGGGATGTGGCCCATGTCCCCATCAACATGGGGGCAAGGTGCTTTGGGGGGCTACCCCAAAGCACCCTCCCCGTGTTGAGGGCATGTGGCCTGGTATGGATCAGGAGGGGGGGCGAGAGCCCCCCCCTCTTTTCCTGCGGACTGCCAGGTTGCATGCTTGGATAAGAGTCTGGTATGGATTTTGAGGGGGATCCCTACGCCATTTTTTTTATTTTGGCGCAGGGTTCTCCTTAAAATCCATACCAGACCTGAAGGGTCTGGTATGGATTTTGAGGGGGACCCCTACGCCATTTAAAAAAAAAAATTGGTGCAGAGTTCCCCTTAATTTCCATATCAGACCTGAAGGGCCTGGTATGGATTTTGGGGGAACCCCCTATGCAATTTTTTTTTTAAATTTTGGTTCGGGTTTCCCCTTAATATTCATACCAGACCCAAAGGGCCTGGTAATGGGGGGGGGTCCCATGCTCTTTTTTTCAATGAGTTTTATCTATATTACCGAGACCCAACAATTACAGCCGCGATCAGTTTTAAATGACAATTTTTCCTTTAGAAATGTCATTTTGCTGTGATACTGTTCTAAACACGGGAAAAATGCGCCACTTTACAGGCATACTATAGACACCCCCCAGGCACGATATTTAAAGGAATATTTCATTTTTACTGTTTCACTTTAAGCATTAAAAAAATCACTGCTCCCGAAAAAACGGCCGGTTTAAAAAAAAAAAATTTGCATTGATACATGTCCCCTGGGGCAGGACCTGGGTCCCCAAACACTTTTTATGACAATAACTTGCATGTAAGCCTTTAAAATGAGAACTTTTAATTATTCATGTTCGTGTCCCTTAGACTTTAACGGTGTTCGTGTGTTCTGCAGAATTTTTTGCCTGCTCAGTTTGTTCTGGTGCGAACCGAACAGGGGGGTGTTCGGCCCATCCCTACCGAGTAGCACCCCTGCAACCTTACCTGTGCGATTGGATTTGAGTATAGAGTGTGAAGTGTCCCCAGAATGTTGGAGCCAAAGCCCCACCTCTGTAAAACTTCAAATAGATATGTCCATTCTACTGCATCGAAAACCTTCTGTAAATCAGTAGAAAGTAAAAATCCTTCCTGGGGAGTACCACCATCCCATCGAGAGTGCAGAAGTGAAATCACATCTATTGCCCTCTTGATCTGGTCCACACTTTGTCTACCTGGGATAAACCCCACCTGATCTTTATGCACATACAAACTAATAAATGTGGACAATCTATTGGCTAATATTTTTGTCGGGATCTTGAGGTCGTTGTTAATCAGGGGAACTGGTCTATAATTGCTAACTTCTGCAGGGTCTTTCCCTGGCTTAGGAATGACTGAAATAAAGGTTAAATTTGATGCGCTATCAATGGGCTTACCCTTATGAATTGAATAAAGAAATGTGTCAGATATGGAGATAGGAGGGGCCAAAAGATTTGTAATAACTTTTTGAAAGACCATCTGGGCCTGGAGTAGAGCCTCTTTTGAGATTTTTGATCACCTACCCTACCTCCTCATCTGAGAAAGTTTTCTCACGTCTAGAACGATGAGATTATGATAATTGAGGGAGAGAGATGTTATTCAGAAATTCAGAGAGGAATTGGGGTTGAGACCGATTGTCTCCTCCGTATTTACTTTTTTTGGTTTCTCTTTTCTCAATAAATTGGAAGGGTGTCCACATACTTTTGGCTATACAGTTAGTCTAATAGTTAGGTGTCCACAAACCTTTAGTCATGTACGGTACATACTGACAGTTTGTGCTGTCAGCTATCTCCTACAGCTGTCTGTTAAGTAGTTTATTAATTCCACAGGCTTAGTTTAGTAGAACATAAATAAGTAACAGTTTGTTCTTTTAAACAGATTAAACCTTTGTTAACATCACTATGTGGCTAAAATTTTGGGGATACCGGACCATCATACCTAATATATGGCCAAAATGATGTGGACACCCCTTCAAATTTTTGACTTCCAGTGTTTACAGTGAAGGATTCTGTTAATAATACAGAATACAAAGGTGTTTTTATACTATTGTGATCCTTTAACTTTATGACAATACTTTGGGGAATGACCATCTTGCTTTAGCATGACTATGCCCCTGTGCACAGAGCTGGCCTATAAAGATATGGTGTGACAAGTTTTTTTGTGAGGGAACAAGAGTGGCATGCACATAGCCTTGACCTATATGCTAGTGCAGAGTTCCCCAAACTTTCTAAAAAAAGACTTTCAGACTTTTGGGGGGTTTGCAGAAAATGATATTAGTGCAGCACATAAATAAAACAGTCCATGTAGAAAAGGAGAGAATCCCTCGTGGCAAGAAGAGGAGCTATAATTCTTCTGTATAAAGTGACGATAACCTCCACCCCAGACACGCAGATGTGCTTACCAGATAGGGTGGACCTCTTATTACAGGAGGTCATAAACGCATATAATCACTCAAGTGGGTAGGAAGTCCACGACCACTATAGCTGTCCAATGCAGCCCCGCAGGAGAACTCTCCAATGCAGTGGTAAGGGAGATATGACTACTGGTGTCAGTGGAAAAGACTTGCAGCAATAACAAAAAATAAGGGGAAAAACTCTAAGTGCACTCCGTAAGAATAGGAGGTAAATTCAGTAAAAGTTTAATTTTTTAATTCAATAAAAAAGTATTATAACAAGCGCTAAATAGCGCGATCGTAAAAACAACAGCTCAAGCAGCACACATGAGAACAGCTTGTTCGAGACCGAACAGCTGAAATGGCAGCGGGTGACGTGTAAAATGAAGCTCTGCCCCCGTACGCGGCGTTACGTCCAGTCGGACTTCGTCAGCGAGGGTGGAGCCAGTGTGTCACCCGGGAGCCTAATATATACGCCAGCTGTCTGCATAGTGTGTACCAATACCGGAAGAGGAAAATACTTCAGAATCTGGTTTGATTACACTGCAGGGACACCGGCGGATATCAGAACTAAAATTATAGTACTAACATAAAAATTATATTTATAAAATGGAAACTTAAAAGTCATTAAGAAGTTCAAAAAAATCATTCTGAGATACTGGGATATTTTAAAAAGGGATAATATCCTAGGCCCAACTCTTCCAGCCCGCCCCAGATTCATTTACAGGAGACCACCGACTCTGAGGGTTATTATAGCCCCCAGTGTGGTGGATCCCCTTGTGATCAAAGAAAATAGACTGTTCAGTTTCATGTCTGGTTTTTATGCATGCGGGAAATGCCCAGCATGCAGGCATGCATGTAAATTTAATAAAAAGAAAAGGAAGGAATTCATTGCCACTGCCACTGATAGAACCTATCAGATCAAAAATTTGATCACATGCGAGACTGTGGGGGTGGTATACATGTTACAATGCGATTGTGGACTTCAATACGTGGGAAGAACTTCTAGGCTTATGGGAGTCGGCATAGCAGAACATGTTAACAACATTAAAAGGGGTCTTAAGACACATAATGTACAAAACATTTCAGGATCTTTCACAATAGGGACCCTAAAAAAATTACAATTTTGGGGCTTAGAAAAAGTCACCAAACAATGGAGAGGGGGTAACTATATTAGGCAGCTTAGCCAACGGGAGTCTCTATGGATGCATGAAACCAGGGTAGCGGTTCCTAAGGGGTTATATGTTGAGTTTGACCTCAACTGTTTTATATCAGACAAATAGTTTTTATTTGAGTGACTTTTGTTGAGATTTTTATGCCTTATCTTTTTTTATTCTATGCTCTTTTCTTGTTTACATATGCATTATGTGTATTTTAGATCTGATTAAACTTGTAGAGATGGCTGCGGGTGTCAATGTGTGTATATATATATATACTTTTTGGCAATGTGTATATAAAATATTCTTATCATGTCGATTTATCAAATCCCTGCAGCTGCTTGAGATTCTTAATGACTTTTTAGTTTCCATTTTATAAATATAATTTTTATGTTAGTACTATAATTTTAGTTCTCATATCCGCCGGTGTCCCCGCAGTGTAATCAAGCCGGATTCTGAAGTATTTTCCTCTTCCGGTATTGGGACACACTATGCAGACAGCTGGCGTGTATATTAGACTCCCGCGTGACACACTGGCTCCATAGTCGCTGACGAAGTCCGACTGGACGTAACGCCACGTACGAGGGCAGATCTTCATTTCACACGTCACCCGCTGCTATCTCAGCTGTTCGGTCTCGAACAAGCTGTTTTCATGTGTGCTGCTTGGGCTGCTGTTTTTACGATCGCGCTATTTAGCGCTTGTTATAATACTTTTTTATTGAATTAAAAAATTAAACTTTTACTGAATTTACCTCCTATTCTTACGGAGCGCACTTAGAGTTTTTCCCCTTATTTTTTGGGATTGCTGCAAGTCTTTTCCACTGACACCAGTAGTCATATCTCCCTTACCACTGCACTGGAGAGTTCTCCTGCGGGGCTGCATTGAACATCTATAGTGGTCGTGGACTTCCTACCCACTTGAGTGATTATATGCATTTATGACCTCCTGTAATAAGAGGTCCACCCTATCTGGTAAGCACATCTGCGTGTCTGGGGTGGAGGTTATCGTCATTTTATACAGAAGAATTATATCTCCTCTTCTTGCCACGAGGGATTCTCTCCTTTTCTACATGGTCTGTTTTATTTATGCGCTGCACTAATATCGTTTTCTGCATTAGTTATATAGGCTTGGTGATTTCCTATAGTGTTTAGCTTGCATTTTATGAGTTTTAAGTTTGCCCTGATTGTCTCCTTTTCTTATACTTTTGAGGGGTTTGGTCTATGGCCATTGGGAGTAGAAAATGTCTCAAAATCAGTGGGAAAAAACAATTCCCCATCTTTGGTGTCAATGGGAGGAATTGTGCCCTAGCGTTGTTGTCATTGGGAAGAATTGTGTTCCATCATTGGTGTCATTGGGCCTGATTGTTGGTGTCATTGGTAGAAAGTGTGCCCCATTGCTGGTGTCATTAGGAGGAATTCCAATTCCAAGCTAGGTCTTCTTTTTTGAACACCAGTACCTGGTCTTGCAAATGCTCCTTTTCCACAAATACACTCCAAAATCTTGTAAAAAGCCTTATCAGGGGAGTAAAGGCTTTTGTAGCCACAAAGGGGAGGCCAACTTCACATTAATGGCCATTGTTTTGGAATGGGATTTCCAACCAGCTCCTATTCTGTGGGTATGATGCTCAAATATCTAGAAACTTTAACACCATATAGTGTACATGTCCTATCTACTCTATACAAATGTGGCAGGGTTAACTTAGTGTGCCACCACAGGACAAAGTTCCCTATCGACCTTGTGCCAACTTTCTGGATAACCTCACAATCGTGCTGTACCCTTATAATTGCTTCAGTAAACTGGACAGCTACACAGTACTCAGACAAAACAAGGAATGTGAAGCACTTCAGCAATACATTTTATCAGTTTTCCAACATTAGCAACCCAACCTAAGCAATGATTGGATGAGGAGCTTAAAAAAGGACCAATTTTTCCTTGCATAACATTATGTTGGAAAAACACCACATGCCGTGGGAGAAATATGATGCATCAAGACTTTCCAGAACATGATAGAATGCCATAGCTGTGGAAAGGGGGATATACTAGAACTTTTCAGATGTATTGAATTATTCTGCCTTAACACTTCACTGTAACATAATAAAACATGGGTGTCTATTTTTCTAATGCAATTATAGGGAAGCCTATATAATAAGCACACCCAACTTTTTTCTTTATATTTTTTTTATCTACAGTAGTAGTAAACCTTCAGATTTTTACCAAAAGGAGAATGCATGAAAAACATGCATGTTCCAGATATAGACACTGACCTCTTTCACCAGGTACAAAGTTCCAGACAATCCAGAATAATCGATATCTTTGCAAATAAAATGAACGCATGCCATAGAAATAGTTTGTTGTGATACAAGTTTGGTTGGGAGCAGATTCAGATAGTAAAGAAAACTGAATTACTACAATACCTAGGCAAGTATTATTTTATCACATTAACTTCCATTTAATGAGTTGAACAATACATATATGTAATACATGAGGGGAACTGATGCTTTTATTTTGTCACAGATTGAACGGCTGAACCATGAATTATCTTACAAAGTGTCTATGCATCCTAGTTGTTGTGGCTGTTTTTTTTACACTGGGACATTCAGAAACACCAGCCACTTGTTCTGTTGTACAAGGTCTTCCAGGTTTAAATGGTAGAGATGGAAGAGATGGGGCTATTGGACCAAAGGGTGATCCAGGTAAGATTCATTATTTTTTACTTTAACTTTAATGTCAACATTTGTTTGAAATACCCATACCCGTTTTTAAATGTTCACAATAGTTATCTTCATGCAGCAGTGTTAATGTACATTGTAAGTCATTTGGCTGGCAGAAAATGAAATGCCAAATAAAAATTTGTTAGCCCTTATGAACACAGTATAGAAATAGACAAGATAAATCATGCCACTGTTTAAAATGACTGCATAGGAAAAATATATGAATATGTTTCACCAAGATGATACATATTTGCAGCTGAGGACAAACAATGTCTTCACAAGCCATAATGCTAATGTTAAGAGCTGTGCATTTCAATATTGCTTTTACCCCATGGAATCAAGAATCTTAAATGTGTGCCTGATTGTAATATACAATGGATATAAAAGGTCTACATACCCCTGTTAAAATGTCAGGTTTCTGTGATGTAAAAAAATGAGACAAAGATAAATAATTTCAGAACTTTTTCCACCTTTAATGTGACCTATAAACTGTACAACTCAGTTGAACAACAAACTGAAATCTTTTAGGTGGAGGGAAGTAAAAATAAAAAAATAAAATATGATTGCATAAGTGTGCACACCCGTAACCACTTCAATACAGGGCACTTAGACACCTTCCTGCCCAGACCAATTTTCAGCTTTCAGTGCTGTCGCAGGTTGAATGACAATTGCGCGGTCATGCAACACTGTACCCAATCTAAATTTTTATCATTTTGTTCCCACAAATAGACCTTTCTTTTGGTGGTATTTGATCACCTCTGCTGTTTTTATTTTTTGCTAAACAAATAAAAAAGACCGAAAATTTTGAAAAAAATAAAAGTTTTGCTTTTGTTTCTGTTAAAAAAAATTGTAAATAAATAAGTTTTCTCTTTCACTGATGGGCACTGATAAGGCGGCACTGACAGGCACTGATGGGTGGCACTGGTTGGCACTGATGAGCACTGATAGGCGACACTGATGGGCAATGAAAGGCGGCACTGCTGGGCACTGATAGGGTGGCACTGATAGGCGGCACTGATAGGCGGCACTGCTGGGCACTGATGGGCACTGATAGGCGGCACTGCTGGGCACTGATGGGCACTGATACATGGCACTGATGGGCACGGATATGCAGCACTGATATGAGGCACTGATGGGCATCCCTGGTGGCACTGGCAGTGGTATGCATTGAAGTGGGCACTGATTGGCAGCTGCCTGGGCACAGATTGGCAGCTGACTGGGCAAACAGTGGCATTTTCCTGGGGATCTAGGGGCATACCTGGTGGTCCAGTGTGTATTGGCTTCCCTGGTGGTCCTGGGCGGCTTCCCTGGTGGTCCTGGGTAGGATCCGAGGGGGGGCTGTTCTGATAAACAATCAGCACAGACCCCCCCTGTCAGGAGAGCAGCCGATCGGCTCTCCTCTACTCGCGTCTGTGAGACGCGAGTGAGCAAAAGCCAATCACCGGCTCTTTCTATTTACATTGTGATCAGCCGTGATTGGACACGGCTGATCACGTGGTAAAGAGTCTCCGTTGGAGACTCTTTACCTAGATTGGTGTTCTAGGGTGTCAGACTGACACCCCGCAACAACGATCGCCACGATGCGCGCCCCCGGGGGCGCGCAGCAGCTTGATATTCCTGATCATGTCATATGACGTCCGGTCAGGAATATCAAACCACTTTGCCGCCGTCATTTAAAAATAGGGCGGGCAGCAAGTGGTTAAACTAATACTTTGTTGAAGCACCTTTTGATTTTATTACAGCACTCTTACACAGTCTTTTTGGGTATGAGTCTATCAGCATGGCACATCTTGACTTGGCAATATTTGCCCACTCTTCTCTGCAAAAACACTCCAAATCTGTCAGATTGCGAGGGCATCTCCTATACACAGCCCTCTTCAGATCACCCCACACATTTTCAAACGGATTCAGGTCTGGGCTATGGCTTGGCCATTCCAAAACGTTATTCTTCTTCTGGTGAAGCCATTCCTTTGTTGATTTGGATGTATGCTTTGGGTCATTGTCATGCTGCAAGATGAAGTTCCTCTTCATGTTCAGCTTTCTGGAAGAAGCCTGGAGGTTTTGTGCCAACATTGACTGGTATTTGGAACCGTTCATAATTCCCTGAACCTTGACTAAGGCTCCTGTTTCAGCTGAAGAAAAACAGTCACAAAGCATGATGCTGCCACCACCATGCTTCACAGTGGGTATGGTGTTCTTTTGGCGATGTGCAGTGTTGTTTTTGCGCCAAACATATCTTTTGAAATTTTGGCTAAAAAGTTCAACCTTGGTTTCATCAGACCATAACACATTTTCCCACATGCTTTTGGGAGACTTCAGATGTGTTTTTGCAAAATTTAGTCGATTGTGCCCTCCAGCCACACGCATCGGGTCCCCCGCCGTGCAGCCGGCGCACGCCCTCTGGTGGCCGAAAAACAGAAGGATGTACCTGTACGGGATTTTGTCCAGGGGAGCCATTCTGCCAGAGTATATCTGCGTGATATGGCCTGGAAACGGTTAAAAATCAATGCCTATGGCTTTTTGCTCCCCACAGCCCTTTTAAAACCTACTTGTATGACATGTGATATTTTTCTCAGAAAGATCCAAGATATCAGAGCAAAAAAAAAAAAAAGGGTGGACAGCATAGAAAAAAGTGAAACAGTATGTGCAAAATTAACAAAACCATTTAACTACTAGAAGCCAGTCTAAAGAACACACAATGTCTGCAGGGGCCCCAAATGACAAACAGTAGGTGTCAGAAGACACCAGGTTGGGCATCAGGCATCTATATCACTAAACCAAGAGCTTGTCCACATTATGCACAGCTAGGAGTAGAAATACAATGGATATAAAAGGGGTCAGTACACACCTGCCTTAATTTAAAGTGCATCTGATTAACCCCAAATAAAGTTAAACGGTTCTAGAAGGTCTTTCCTGACATTTTCTTAGTCGCATCCTACAGCAAAAGCCATGGTCGGCAGAGAGCTTCCAAAGCATCAGAGGGATCTCATTGTTAAAAAGCATCAGTCAGGAGAAGGGTACATAAGTTTTTCCAAGACATTAGATATACCATGGAACACAGTGAAAACAGTCATCATCAAGTGGAGAAAATATGGCACAACAGTGACATTACCAAGAACTGGACGTCCCTCCAAAATTGATGAAAAGACGAGAAGAAAACTAGTCAGGGAGGCTGCCAAGAGACCTACAGCAACATTAAAGTGGCGTTCCACCCACTTTTACAACTCTTCAGCATCCCTCACTAAACTGTGCACTGTAAATGAATTGGATTTTTTTTTCTCAGCACCAACTGTATATCTGCTGTATTCATTTTTTACTTCCTCCTCCCTGGCCGCGGCCCATTGCATCATTTCCTGTTTGCAATGCCTCCTGGGAGGGGGAGGCAACTTCCTCTGATACTGCCGTTGCTATGGAAACCTGACCTGAAACCATTACACTGCTTGTGCTGCACTGAGCACTGAGGAAGAAATACAGTCTGGCTTCAGATGCCCACACTTACGCCTGCTGTAAGTTTATAAAATAACAAACTACTGCTATAAACTAACAAAACAGACCTTAGTTTACAGGCTAACTTTACTAGAATTAAAAAATGCACAGTGTGGCGCTATTATGTGAATACAATATGAAAAAACTAAACATAAATTATTCAAATCATAAACATCTCATGTGAGCACTTGTGACAGTGACTAGTGAAAGAGTAGCACATATGTGTGTTTAGATGAATTAAACATCAAAGGCAAAAACAAATACAGAGTCCATAACACCAAAAAGAAAAAGTCCGTGATAGCAGTGTATAAATGGTATACAGGTGTTTTTCTTGTATATGCAGGAAGATCAATTAGACCCGGTAGCCTGGTAGATGAATGGACCATAAACGGCCAGAGGTGCACAGAAATTTAAAAACGGTGCCAGGACCATCACCAGAAGATATGGAGGCTTACCAGAAGTAGTGGCCTGAAATAGCGTATGCTAGAACAGGTCAAGAGGGCTTGGTGACCAACTGGTCTAGATGTATTGTCTGGTTAGATGTCATCACCACACCAACGGAGGGAAGGGGGGGAAGCAATCAGCACGATTTCCTCGATAATAATCACACCACCAAGCCAAGCGAAAGATTCGTGTACCATGTGAGAGATGAAAACACTCACATAGTGTAATAACGTATTAACTTGGATTTATTAAAAATAACAATAAAAAACAAACTCACATTTTATGCAGATCAAACAGGCATGTAAATCGTATAGCGGTAGTTGTGAGGGGTCCACCCGACATGTTTCAACTAAAAAAGTCGTCTTCTGGGGTGTGGAACCCTCTCTCCCCACCGCTCTATTTATGGACAAAGAATGACCCCCACTGGAATTGTCCGAAACCGGAAGTAATTAAGATGACCCTATTTCCGGTCAGGGGGGCATATATAAGAAATACAAAAAAACCACATTAATAGATTCAATATCAAAAATCTCATAGTCCTGTGTGAGGTCCGAACTATAAGACCAATGTGTATTACTGTATAAATCGGCTTTGGTCCGGATGGTTAAATCCGTAACCAAGCCTCACTCTCAGTCCCTGTATGCAGTGGGTGGATGCGCCTCCACACAGCTGCGCTCCACCCTCACTGTCAAGCCTCGTTCCGGCACGGTGGCGTGATGACATCACGCCCATAATTTACGTCCGTGCGTTCCAAGGGTATAGTCCAAGCCTCGTTTTCGATCGGCCGTCGAATGACGCGATGATGTCAGGCGCACGATCGAATAGCGATGGCGGTGCGCTCCAGGCCTTTAGCCAAGCCTCATTTTCAATAGGATTAGTCACATCCAGCAACATAGTCAGAACCGAAAGTGACACCCAACCTCCTATTGAAGGGACGAAAGAGACAGGAAATGTCAGCAAAGGTGGATGTAATGCTGAAATTATGAGTAACTAATGAGCATCTTTAAAAATTAATTAAAAGATCAAACAAGTTAAACAAGTTATCTAGCATGTAGATCGTATACAGCGATACTTTATCTCATAATCTAAATAATCAGTTCAGATAAAAAAACTACCGGACACTGCCAGTAGGGGGCATCAGACCAATATTATGTACAACCAAGGTGATGAGTTACCATGTACAATACATTAGCATGAATGCAATTAAAGAGAAATATCATATGCCTACCCAAACAATACCAGAATCATCTCATATCGAATTGGCATAATAAAAAAATTATTTTAAAATATAAGATTACAAAACTAAAAAAAACTAAAAAAACATAGAGAGATCAAGTCTGAATTCAAGCCCGATTAATAAAGGAATTGATGTCCCATTCTACATTAATACCCTGCGGAAAATGAGACCCCAATTCATAAATCCAGTATGTCTCCAAACGGGAGACACCCCTAAGAGTCGACCCCCCCCGCCATGGGGCCGTGTATCTATCTATGGCAAGGAACTGGGTGCCAGCAGGGTTTCTATCATGACACTCCCTATAATGTCTCAGGACAGTGTGTTTGGTGCTACCTGCCTTGATAAGATTAATATGTTCTGAGACACGTACAGTAAAAGATCTAATAGTACGGCCCACATATTGTTTACCACAAGGGCAAGTTAGCAGGTAGACAATCCCGGTGGTAGCACATGTGCAAAATTGCTTGATTGCATATGTACGGCCAGTTGTAGTAGAGGTGAAGTCATGACTCGCCCTTCTACCACAAGTATTATATTGACAGACCAAACATTTCCTGCAAGGGAAATAACCAGTCAGATTGTGAAAAAAGGATGGTTTCTTTGGTGGGTCAATAACATTAGGTGCCAGCTTGTTCCTAAGAGATGGAGCACCTCTAAAAACCACCTTAGGAGTATCAGGTAACAATGGTCCCAATATTTTGTCCATTTTTAAAACACTCCAGTGGTGTTCAAAGACCTTTTTAATGTGTTTATATTGCATAGAAAAAGATTTCAAGAATGACCACTTAAATTCATCACTGGATTGTTTAGGTTTGTCCTGTAATAGTAGCTGGCGATCTACATTGCTAGCATTCGCAATCTCTCTATCTAAGACAGACGGGTTATAACCCTTCTCAACAAACCTATCTTTAAGTAATCCGGCCTGAGCCATATAGGTATCTTGATCAGTACAGTTCCTGGTTAGTCTTAAGAACTGACTCCTGGGAACTGATTTGATCCAGGAGCCGTGGTGGCAGCTATCAGTCGATAGAAATGGTTATATATCGACTGATAGCTGCCACCACGGCTCCTGGATCAAATCAGTTCCCAGGAGTCAGTTCTTAAGACTACGCAGGAACTGTACTGATCAAGATACCTATATGGCTCAGGCCGGATTACTTAAAGATAGGTTTGTTGAGAAGGGTTATAACCCGTCTGTCTTAGATAGAGAGATTGCGAATGCTAGCAATGTAGATCGCCAGCTACTATTACAGGACAAACCTAAAAAATCCAGTGATGAATTTAAGTGGTCATTCTTGAAATCTTTTTCTATGCAATATAAACACATTAAAAAGGTCTTTGAACACCACTGGAGTGTTTTAAAAATGGACAAAATATTGGGACCATTGTTACCTGATACTCCTAAGGTGGTTTTTAGAGGTGCTCCATCTCTTAGGAACAAGCTGGCACCTAATGTTATTGACCCACCAAAGAAACCATCCTTTTTTCACAATCTGACTGGTTATTTCCCTTGCAGGAAATGTTTGGTCTGTCAATATAATACTTGTGGTAGAAGGGCGAGTCATGACTTCACCTCTACTACAACTGGCCGTACATATGCAATCAAGCAATTTTGCACATGTGCTACCACCGGGATTGTCTACCTGCTAACTTGCCCTTGTGGTAAACAATATGAGGGCCGTACTATTAGATCTTTTACTGTACATGTCTCAGAACATATTAATCTTATCAAGGCAGGTAGCACCAAACACACTGTCCTGAGACATTATAGGGAGTGTCATGATAGAAACCCTGCTGGCACCCAGTTCCTTGCCATAGATAGATACACGGCCCCATGGCGGGGGGGGTCGACTCTTAGGGGTGTCTCCCGTTTGGAGACATACTGGATTTATGAATTGGGGTCTCATTTTCCGCAGGGTATTAATGTAGAATGGGACATCAATTCCTTTATTAATCAGGCTTGAATTCAGACTTGATCTCTCTATGTTTTTTTAGTTTTTTTTAGTTTTGTAATCTTATATTTTAAAATAATTTTTTTATTATGCCAATTCGATATGAGATGATTCTGGTATTGTTTGGGTAGGCATATGATATTTCTCTTTAATTGCATTCATGCTAATGTATTGTACATGGTAACTCATCACCTTGGTTGTACATAATATTGGTCTGATGCACCCTACTGGCAGTGTCCGGTAGTTTTTTTATCTGAACTGATTATTTAGATTATGAGATAAAGTATCGCTGTATACGATCTACATGCTAGATAACTTGTTTAACTTGTTTGATCTTTTAATTAATTTTTAAAGATGCTCATTAGTTACTCATAATTTCAGCATTACATCCACCTTTGCTGACATTTCCTGTCTCTTTCGTCCCTTCAATAGGAGGTTGGGTGTCACTTCCGGTTCTGACTATGTTGCTGGATGTGACTAATCCTATTGAAAATGAGGCTTGGCTAAAGGCCTGGAGCGCACCGCCATCGCTATTCGATCGTGCGCGTGACGTCATCGCGTCATTCGACGGCCGATCGAAAACGAGGCTTGGACTATACCCTTGGAACGCACGGACATAAATTATGGGCGTGATGTCATCACGCCACCGTGCCGGAACGAGGCTTGACAGTGAGGGTGGAGCGCAGCTGTGTGGAGGCGCTTCCACCCACTGCATACAGGGACTGAGAGTGAGGCTTGGTTACGGATTTAACCATCCGGACCAAAGCCGATTTATACAGTAATACACATTGGTCTTATAGTTCGGACCTCACACAGGACTATGAGATTTTTGATATTGAATCTATTAATGTGGTTTTTTTGTATTTCTTATATATGCCCCCCTGACCGGAAATAGGGTCATCTTAATTACTTCCGGTTTCTGACACTTCCAGTGGGGGTCATTCTTTGTCCATAAATAGAGCGGTGGGGAGAGAGGGTTCCACACCCCAGAAGACGACTTTTTTAGTTGAAACATGTCGGGTGGACCCCTCACAACTACCGCTATACGATTTACATGCCTGTTTGATCTGCAAAAAATGTAAGTTTGTTTTTTATTGTTATTTTTAATAAATCCAAGTTAATACGTTATTACACTATGTGAGTGTTTTCATCTCTCACATGGTACACGAATCTTTCGCTTGGCTTGGTGGTGTGATTATTATCGAGGAAATCGTGCTGATTGCTTCCCCCCCTTCCCTCCGTTGGTGTGGTGATGACATCTAACCAGACAATACATCTAGACCTGTTGGTCACCAAGCCCTCTTGACCTGTTCTAGCATACGCTATTTCAGGCCACTACTTCTGGTAAGCCTCCATATCTTCTGGTGATGGTCCTGGCACCGTTTTTAAATTTCTGTGCACCTCTGGTCGTTTATGGTCCATTCATCTACCAGGCTACCGGGTCTAATTGATCTTCCTGCATATACAAGAAAAACACCTGTATACCATTTATACACTGCTATCACGGACTTTTTCTTTTTGGTGTTATGGACTCTATATTTGTTTTTGCCTTTGATGTTTAATTCATCTAAACACACATATGTGCTACTCTTTCACTAGTCACTGTCACAAGTGCTCACATGAGATGTTTATGATTTGAATAATTTATGTTTAGTTTTTTCATATTGTATTCACATAATAGCGCCACACTGTGCATTTTTTAATTCTAGTAAAGTTAGCCTGTAAACTAAGGTCTGTTTTGTTAGTTTATAGCAGTAGTTTGTTATTTTATAAACTTACAGCAGGCGTAAGTGTGGGCATCTGAAGCCAGACTGTATTTCTTCCTCAGTGCTCAGTGCAGCACAAGCAGTGTAATGGTTTCAGGTCAAGTTTCCATAGCAACGGCAGTATCAGAGGAAGTTGCCTCCCCTTCCCAGGAGGCATTGCAAACAGGAAATGATGCAATGGGCCGCGGCCAGGGAGGAGGAAGTAAAAAATGAATACAGCAGATATACAGTTGGTGCTGAGAAAAAAAAAATCCAATTCATTTACAGTGCACAGTTTAGTGAGGGATGCTGAAGAGTTGTAAAAGTGGGTGGAACGCCACTTTAATGTTGCTGTAGGCCTCTTGGCAGCCTCCCTGACTAGTTTTCTTCTCGTCTTTTCATCAATTTTGGAGGGACGTCCAGTTCTTGGTAATGTCACTGTTGTGCCATATTTTCTCCACTTGATGATGACTGTTTTCACTGTGTTCCATGGTATATCTAATGTCTTGGAAAAACTTATGTACCCTTCTCCTGACTGATGCTTTTTAACAATGAGATCCCTCTGATGCTTTGGAAGCTCTCTGCCGACCATGGCTTTTGCTGTAGGATGCGACTAAGAAAATGTCAGGAAAGACCTTCTAGAACCGTTTAACTTTATTTGGGGTTAATCAGATGCACTTTAAATTAAGGCAGGTGTGTACTGACCCCTTTTATATCCATTGTATTTCTACTCCTAGCTGTGCATAATGTGGACAAGCTCTTGGTTTAGTGATATAGATGCCTGATGCCCAACCTGGTGTCTTCTGACACCTACTGTTTGTCATTTGGGGCCCCTGCAGACATTGTGTGTTCTTTAGACTGGCTTCTAGTAGTTAAATGGTTTTGTTAATTTTGCACATACTGTTTCACTTTTTTTCTATGCTGTCCACCCTTTTTTTTTTTTTGCTCTGATATCTTGGATCTTTCTGAGAAAAATATCACATGTCATACAAGTAGTTTTTAAAAGGGCTGTGGGGAGCAAAAAGCCATAGGCATTGATTTTTAACCGTTTCCAGGCCATATCACGCAGATATACTCTGGCAGAATGGCTCCCCTGGACAAAATCCCGTACAGGTACATCCTTCTGTTTTTCGGCCACCAGAGGGCGCGCGCCGGCTGCACGGCGGGGGACCCGATGCGTGTGGCTGGAGGGCACAATCGCCGCCGGCCACGCGCGAACAGGTGCACGAGTGCTAGCACAGGGATTTGTGTGTGTAAACACACAAATCCATGTGCTGTCAGAGGAGAGGAGCCATATCGTTTGTTCCTACTAAGTAGGAAAAACGAAATGTCTCCTCTCCTAGTCAATCCTATCCCTATACAGTTAGAACATACTGAGAGAACACACAATTAACCCCTTGATCGGACCCCAGTGTTAACCCCTTCCCTGCCAGTGACATTTACATAGTAATCAGTACATTTTTATAGAACTGATCGTTGTATAAATGCCAATGGTCCCAAAAAAGTGTCAAAAGTCTCCGATGTTGCAATGTCACAGTACCGCTAAAAATCGCAGATCACCGCCATTACTAGTAAATAAAAATAAAATATTAAAAATGGCATAAATCTTTCCCATAGTTTGCACATGCTATAACTTTTGCGCAAACCAATCAATATACGCTTATTGCGATTTTTTTTACCGAAAATATGTAGAAGAATATATATTGGCCTAAACTGATTAAGAAATTCGTTTTTTAACTGCTTGCCGACCAGCCGCCGTCATTATACTGCAGCAGGTTGGTACGATCCCGCGAGCCGTCGTAGCTATACGTCAGCTCCTTTAAGCGAAATAGCAGGCGCTCGCGAGTCTGGTGCACTGCAGAGGTGCCGATGCTCGTGGTTGATGGTCGCGATGACCACTGGCCATGAGGAATCGCGGGCATGAGAGTCAGAACAGGGACGTGTGTGTGTAAACACACAAATCCCTGTTCTGTTCTGTGAGGAGAGACAGATCGTGAGTTCCTAATGGCTAGGAATCACGATCTGTCATTTCCTCTAGGCCAGTCCCCTCCCCCTACAGTTAGAAACACACACAGGGAACACAGTTAACCCCTTGATCGTCCCCTAGTGTTAACCCCTTCCCTGTGAGTGACATTTTTACAGTAATCAGTGCATCTTTATAGCACTGATCACTGTATAAATGCCAATGGTCCCAAAAAAGTGTCAAAAGTGTCTGATGTGTCCGCCATAATGTCGCAGTCCCAATAAAAATCGCAGATCACCGCCATTATTAGTAAAAAAAAATAATAATAAAATGCTATAAATCTATCCCCTATTTTGTAGACACTATAACTTTTGCGCAAACAAATCAATATACGATTATTGCAATTTTTTTTACAAAAATATGTAGAAGAATTCATATCAGCCTAAACTGAAGAAAAGTTTGCTTTTTTTAAAAAAAAATGGGTATATTTGTTATAGCAAAAAGTACAAAATATTGTGTTTTTTTCAAAATGGTCGCTCTTTTTTTGTTTATAGCGCAAAAAATAAAAACCGCAGAGATGATCAAATACCACCAAAAGAAAGCTCTGTTTGTGGGAAAAAAAGGACATCAAAATTTTGTTTGGGTGCAGTGTTACACGACCGCGCAATTGTCAGTTAAGGCGACATAGTGCCGTATCGCAAAAAAAGGCCTAGTCATTCAGCAGCCAATTCTTCCGGGGGTGAAGTGGTTAAAAAAATTTGGGGGATATTTATTATAGCAAAAAGTAAAAAATATTGTTTTTGTTTCAAAATTGTCGCTCTTTTTTTGAGTATAGCACAAAAAAAAAACCGCAGAGGTAATCAAATACCACCAAAAGAAAACTCTATTTGTGGGAAAAAAGAACGCAAATTTAGTTTGGGTACAGCATCGAACGACCGTGCAATTGTCAGTTAAAGCAACGCAGTGCCAAATTGTAAAAAGTGCTCTGGTCAGGAAGGGGGTAAAATCTTCCGGGGCTGAAGTGGTCAAAGGCTTTATTGCAATGATCTCTAGCAGTCTTGCATAATGAGTCTTCAGACTCTAAACATCTGTGGTAGCAATTCGATTCGTTGCAAAATTTTTTTCTACGAATTTCGACAAATTCATTAATTCGTAAATATCCGAATTAACAAAAACCCGTTTAACACATTTTTCTGAATATTCGTAAATTCAAATATTCTAAAATTTTAAAATAACAAATAATAACTTAACTATTACTAACTAATAAATTATAGGTATTGGAATTTCCTTTTCAAATTTGGCTGATAGAGCCCTTGCACACTGGGGCGGTTTGCAGGCGCTATTGCGCTAATAATAGCGCCTGCAAACCGACCCGAAAGTGCCGCTCCTTGCATTCCAGTGTGAAAGCCCCGAGGGCTTGCACACTGGAGCGATGCGCTGGCAGAACGGTAAAAAAAGTCCTGCCAGCAGCATCTTCGGAGCGGTGAAGGAGCGGTGTGTATACCGCTCCTTCACCGCTCCTGCCCATTGAAATCAATGGGACGGCGCGGCTATACCGCCGGCAATGCGCCTCTGCAGAGGCGCTTTGCGGTGGTATTTAACCCCTTCTCGGCCGCTAGCGGGGGGTAAAACCGCCCCGCTAGCGGCCGCATACCGGCCGCATACCGGTGGTAAAACGCCGCTAATAATAGCGGCGTTTTACCGCCGACGCCGCCCCCGCCCCAGTGTGCAAGGGCTCTTAGAGATCGTAACGAATACAAATTTATCCAAAGTTACGAATTATCCAAAATAATGAATGCTGTATCTAAACAAATGGAACATAACTAATTAATAATAAATAACAATAATAATAAAAAGTTTTTATTATTATTATTTATTATTAATTCATTCTGTTCCATTTGTTTAGTTGCGGCATTCGTTATTTCGGATAATTTGTAACTTCGGATATATTCGTATTTATTATGTTCACTAACAGCCAAATTTAAAAGGTAATTCCAATACCTATAATTTAATAGTTAGTGATAGTTAAGTTATTATTAGTTAGTAATTTCAGATTTTGTCATTTTCGGATTTTCGAATTTCCGAATTTCGGGATTTCTGAATTTTCAAATTTACGAATTTTCTAATTTTTGAATTTACGAATTGCGATCATAACGAATGACTCTAAAAACGAAAAAAATAAAAATAAAAAGACGATTGAAGTGAAAATGAAAACAATTTTTTTTTTTTCGGCAGTGCACATGTCTAGGTAGCATGTCTGTAATCTCTTACCATCTCTTGCAACTTGCCCATAGTCTTTGACTATCTCTTGTTGCATTTGTCCAGTCTCTGACAGCTTTCTGTAGCATTCAATTCACTTAATATTACAGTATCTCACAAAAGTGAGTACACTCCTCACATTTTTGTAAATATTTTATTATATCTTTTCATGTGACAACACTGAAGAAATGACACTTTGCTATAATGTACAGTAGTGAGTGTACAGCTTGTATAACAGTGTTAATTTGCTGTCCCCTCAAAATAACTCACACAGCCATTAATGTCTGAACCGCTGGCAACAAAAGTGAGTACATTCCTACGTGAAAATGTCCAAATTGGGCCCAAAATTGGCCACCATTATTTTCCAGCACTGCCTTAACCCTCTTGTGCATGGAGTTCACCAGAGCTTCACAGGTTGCCACCAGAGTCCTCTTCCACTCCTCCATGACGATATCACAGAGCTGGTGGATGTTAAAGACCTTGCAATCCTCCTCCTTCGGTTTGAGGAAATGCTCAATAGGGTTTAGGTCTGGCGACATGCTTGGCCAGTCCATCACTTTTACCCTCAGCTTCTTTAGCAAGGCAGTGGTCATCTTGGAGGTGTGTTTGGGGTTATTATCATATTGGAATACTGCCCTGCGGCCCAGTCTCCGAAGGGAGGGGATCATGCTCGGCTTCAGTATGTCACAGTACATGTTGGCATTCATGGTTCCCTCAATGAACTGCAGCTCCCCAGTGCCAGCAGCACTCATGCAGCCCCAGGACATGACACTCCCACCACCATGCTTGACTGTAGGCAAGACACACTTGTCTTTGTACTCCTCACCTGGTTGCCACCACACATGCTTGACACCATCTGAACCTAATAAGTTTATCTTGGTCTCATCAGACCACAGGACATGGTTCCAGTAATCCATGTTTTTACAGTATTTACAGCTATCTGAAGAAAATTGCTGGTGTTCTTCTGATCCTATTAGTACCACAGGCAGGCAGCTACAGTATTTACAGTTAGTTTAGTGCGTCCTCTGCATAGTGTGCACCTAAAGCTACCTGAAGAAAATTGGTGGTGTTCTTCTGATCCCATTAGTACCACAGGCAGGCAGCTACAGTATTTACAGTTAGTTTAGTGCGTCCTCTGCACAGTGTGCACCTAAAGCTACCTGAAGAAAATTGGTGGTGTTCTTCTGATCCTATTAGTACCACAGGCAGGCAGCTGCAGTATTTACAGTTAGTGTAGTGCATCCTCTGCACAGTGTGCACCTAAAGCTACTTGAAGAAAATTGGTGGTGGGGTCACCAATACGGTATTTGTATATTGATATCGCATACCCTCTCAAGCGTCTCTTCTCAAGAGAGAATAAGTTCAGTGCTCGCAACCTTTCCTCATAACTAAGATCCTCCAGACCCTTTATTAGATTTGTTGCCCTTCTTTGTACTTGCTCCATTTCCAGTACATCCTTCCTGAGGACTGGTGCCCAGAACTGGACAGCATACTCCAGGTGCGGCCGGACCAGAGTCTTGTAGAGCAGGAGAATTATTGTTTTATCTCTGGAGTTGATCCCCTTTTTAATGCATGCCAATATTCTGTTTGCTTTGTTAGCAGCAGCTTGGCATTGCATGCCATTGCTGAGCCTATCATCTACTAGGACCCCCAGGTCCTTTTCCATCCTAGATTCCCCCAGAGGTTTTCCCCCCAGTGTATAGATTGCATTCTTATTTTTGCCACCTCAATTTTTTTTTTTTTCATTTTTCTACATTGAACCTCATTTGCCATGTAGTTGCCCACTC
This sequence comes from Lithobates clamitans, assembly GCA_037952925.1. Lineage (NCBI taxonomy): Eukaryota > Metazoa > Chordata > Amphibia > Anura > Ranidae > Lithobates > Lithobates clamitans. The sequence continues at coordinate 6,658,767 of JBBGZY010000911.1, read as the reverse complement.
CATTAATTTGTTCAGATCTTTTTGTAAGGTTTCCACATCCTGCGGAGAAGTTATTGCCCTGCTTAGCTTAGTATCGTCTGCAAATACAGTGATTGAACTGTTTATCCCATCCTCCAGGTCGTTTATGAACAATTTAAATAGGATTGGTCCCAGCACAGAACCCTGGGGGACCCCACTACCCACCCCTGACCATTCCGAGTACTCCCCATTTATCACCACCCTCTGAACTCACCCTTGTAGCCAGTTTTCAATCCATGTACTCACCCTATGGTCCATGCCAACGGACCTTATTTTGTACAGTAAATATTTATGGGGAACTGTGTCAAATGCTTTTGCAAAATCCAGATACACCACATCTACAGCCTTCCTTTATCTAGCTGGCAAATCACCTCCTCATAGAAGGTTAGTAGATTGGTTTGGCAAGAACGATTCTTCATGAATCCATGCTGATTACTGCATGCTGGTTCTCATGGCTAAAATCTTGTATATAGTCCCTTATCATCCCCTCCAAGAGTTTACATACTATTTTTTTTAACAGAAAAAGGTTTTTATCAGCATTACAAAACAGTCAGCATACGACATAAAGTGTCTCATTCATTACAGCATTATAGTAAAGCATCTATTCAGGAATGTAACATCTCACAAGTCCAAATCTGCGTGCTCCCTGTATATCTTTTTATAACATAAAAAGGATAGTTAATTAACAAATCAGCAGTATTGAGCATTCAGCATTCAACATGAGGTATCATATTCGTTACAGCATTAAATCAAAGCGTCTAACCAATAATGTAGTTTCCCACTAGCCCATAACTACATAGTCCCTGTCTCTCTTATCCGGTGGGATCTAGGGATGTTTCCATCTGAAACCTACCCGGAAAATCAGCAGGTCATACATCTGCCACCCCCCAGAGGGCCGTTATTTGCATAGCAAGCTCAAAAGATTGAGATGAATCGTCTTCCAATGTGGCCCGACGGTGCCCCATGTCCGAGGGGGGGGGGCAATGTCCCTGACCGAGCAGAGGGGAGTCCATCAATAGGTCCCCAATTCCCGGCCCCTCAACCAAGCGCAGCCATCCAGGTCGACCAAACTTTGTCGAATTTGGCAGGGCACTGTCTGCTCTCGTATGTGAGTTTGTACAGAGGCAACACTGAATCTACCGCCTTCTTCCAAGAGCTGAGGGTAGGTGGCTCGGCTGACTTCCAATGTAGCATTATCTCCCTCCTAGCATAGAACAGCAGAAGTGTAATAGAGAGTTTAGTGTATCTATCTCCCTCCATATCACCCAAATAGCTCAGCAGAAGCAGCATGGGGTCAAGTGTCAACCTGGTTCCCCAAATGTCGTTAAGCACCTCTGTAACTCCCTCTCAGTATGATCCGAGTTTTGGACAGGCCATACCATGTGCCAGAATGTCCCTTCACCGGTCCTGCACTGGGGACAGAGGGGGTCAACATGAGGGTATATTCTGTGTGGTGTAAAGTAAGCCCTGTAAAGAAATTTAAGCTGTATGAACCTGTCCTTAGCTGCTATCACAGTTGGGATGTAGGTCGAGACGCAGTCCTCCCACTCGTCCTCCTCCAACGTCGGAATATCCTCCCTCCATTTGTCGAACGAGCGGGTGGGTTTGACGTCGTGTGCTACCGTCAGGTATAGGTTCAGAGTGGATAGGGGCTTCCCCATCATGCTTGAATTCGGAAGTCGCTCGACTGTGTTGGGTCCCAGAGTCCGCCTGTCTGGGAATTGCGTCCTCATAGCATGTCTCAATTGCCAGTATTTAAACTCGAAGGATCGGGGGAGGGAATGCTGCTTTTAAATGTCCTGGAAGGGCATAAGCTTACCATCGGCTATAATGTGTTTTAGGGTAGTTATTCCCCGTTTGGCCCATTGAGAGGGCTCTGGTATTTTGTAGAGATGGGGAGGGTAGGGTTATTCCAAAGCGGGGTGTGTGGGGATATGCAATTCCGCTCAGCATATATTGCCCTGGCCTCCCTCCATGCTCTAATGGTGGTTTTCATAGGGGTCGTCAGGGGATGGGGGGCTTTAGGACCCCTATACACTAAATTAGTCAGAGCCGCATACGAGCCTAAAACAGAGGCAGGAAGAGGAGGACTTCCTTAGCTCTCAAGGCCCCTTTTATCCAGACAGTGTTCCTGGGTACCCGCCGATCACACAGGAAGAGGAAGAGGAGGATTGTGTCAGTATGGAGGTGGAGCCTGGCACTCAGCATCAGCAGCAGTCTTTAAGGGATCATTTAAAGTCCCAAGAAACACATGGACTTGTACGTAGCTGGGAGGAGGTGGGTGAGGATCATGTCGTCCTTAGTGACCCAGAGGACTCCGGACAGAATGCCTCAGCAAACCTATGCTGCATGGCCTCCCTGATCCTGCAAAGCCTGCGGAAGGATCCTCATATTTGTGATATCAAGGAGAAGGAACAATACTGGCTGGCAACCCTCCTTGATCCACGTTACAAGGGTAAGGTTGCAGACCTTATCTTGCCATCACAGAGGGAGCAGAAGATGAAACATCTTCGGGAGGCCTTGCAGAAAGGTCTGTGCAACGCGTTCCCAGAGACTGGGAGGTTACAAACTCCTGTTTCTGGACAACGTGTTGCTGAGGCTTCGGTCAGTCAAAGAAGGAGCGGTTGAGAAGGTGGCCGTCTGACCGAAGCGTTCAGACAATTTTTCAGTGTTTAACAATGTTTAACAGGGGCATGTAATTACAATTTTTCATGCAATTCTTTGCAGCAGGGCGAGTTCCTGTGCTCCAACTAGAGTATCTGTGAGGTGTTGCAGTGTTGTGGCACCAGCACCAGTGCCTAAGGCCCAATTTTTCAGCCCCTTTTTAACAGGGGCGTGTAATTACAATTTTTGATGCAATTCTTTGCAGCAGGGCTAGTTCCTGGGCTCCAACTAGAGCATCTGTGAGGGGTTCCAGTGTTGTGGCACCACCACCACCACCAAAGGCCCAATTTTTCTGCCGCTGTTCAACAGGGGCATGTAATTACAATTCTTGATCTAATATTTCACAGCAGAGCCCGTTTCTGCGCCCACCAAGAGTATCTGTGAGGACTTACAGTGTTGTGGCTAGGGATGAGCTTCAAGTTCGAGTCGAACTCATGTTCGACTCGAACATTGGCTGTTCGCAAGTTCGCCAAACAGCGAAAAATTTGGGGTGTTCGCGGAAAATTCGAATGCCGGCGGAACACCCTTTAAAAGTCTATGGGAGAAATCAAAAGTGCTAATTTTAAAGGCTAATATGCAAGTTATTGTCATAAAAAGTGTTTGGGGACCTGGGTCCTGCCCCAGGGGACATGGATCAATGCAAAAATTTTTTTTAAAAACGGCCGTTTTTTCAGGAGCAGTGATTTTAATAATGCTTAAAGTCAAACAATAAAAGTGTAATATCCCTTTAAATTTCGTACCTGGGGGGTGTCTATAGTATGCCTGTAAAGGGGCGCATGACCGGCCAGGGTTGTGGGGATGAGGCCCTTGTCCTCATCAACATGGGGACAAGGTGTTTTGGGGGCTACCCCAAAGCACCCTCCCAATGTTGAGGGCATGTAGCCTGGTACGGTTCAGGAGGGGGGGGCGCACTCTCGTCCCCCCCTCTTTTCCTGCGGCCTGCCAGGTTGCGTGCTCGGATAAGGGTCTGGTATGGATTCTTGGGAGGACCCCACGCCGTTTTTTTTTTTTTTTTGGCGCGGGGTTCCCCTTAAAATCCATACCAGACCTGGAGGGTCTGGTATGGAATTTAGGGGGAACCCCAGGTCATTTTTTTTTTAAATTTTGGCCGGGGTTCCCCTTAATATCCATATCAGACCTGAAGGGCCTGGTATGGAATTTAGGGGGACTCCTACGTCTTTTTTTTTTTTTTAAATTTTGGTTCGGGGTTCCCCTTTGGGGAATTCCCATGCCGTTTTTATCAATGAACTTCTATGTGTATTGTCGGCAATGCAATAGCCGCGGTAGTTTTAAATGAGTTTTTTCCTTCAAAATGTCATTTTGCTGTCAGACTGTTCTAAACACAGGAAACATGCGCCCCTTTACAGGCATACTATAGACACCCCCCAGGTACGAAATTTAAAGGGATATTACACTTTTATTGTTTGACTTTAAGCATTATTAAAATCACTGCTCCTGAAAAAACGGCCGTTTTTTAAAAATTTTTTTGCATTGATTCATGTCCCCTGGGGCAGGACCCAGGTCCCCAAACACTTTTTATGACAATAACTTGCATATTAGCCTTTAAAATTAGCACTTTTGATTATTCATGTTCGTGTCCCATAGACTTTAACGGTGTTCGAACGAACTTTTTTCCTGTTCGCATGTTCTGGTGCGAACCGAACAGGGGGGTGTTCGGCTCATCCCTAGTTGTGGCACCAGCACCACCACCACCAAAGGCCCAATTTTTCTGCCCCTGTTCAACAGGGGCATGTAATTACAATTTTTGATCTAATATTTCACAACAGGGCCCTGTGAGGGCTTACAGTGTTGTGGCCACAACAGCACCTAAGGCCCAAATTTCTGCTGAGTATATAGGGCAGGCCCCTACTTTTAAACATCCAACTTACAAACGACTCCTACTTGCAAACGGAAGGAGACAGCAGGAAGTGAGATGAAATCTACCCCTAGGAAGGGAAATTCTCTCCTGTAAGAGTTAATATGGGAAAAACTTTTCTCCTTTCCACTGATGCTTTATCACCAATCCTTGTTTCACAAAAAACCCCAATTTTTCAAAAAACATTTGTCATTGGGACAAAAAGTGTGGTGAAATCTTCTGAAGAGGAGCACAGACAGCAAAACAAATGTCACAGGGGTGATAACCCTTCCCTAGGTTTTCCAAAAAGCTTAAAATAGATTTTATGGCTGGAGCTAAACACATTAAAAATTTACCAGTTCAAAATTACAAACAGATTCTACTTAACAACAAACCTACTAGAAAAAGGTTACCATCCAGCTAGATCATGTAGGTTGCCAACATCCCTAGATTAATAGGTGAAAAAAATACCACCAAATAAGGTTGTGGGACTTTAACGGCAACAGTGTAATGTAAAAACAATTTTATTCCATAGAAAAATTTATATATGTATACAAAACATTAGCATAGTTAATAAACATAACACAGTGAACACAATAAAAAGCTGAAACACAGCTGTACTGATGTGCATTGGATAAAGATGCTTGTAATGTCTTCCATGAAGGCCTACGCGTTTCGGGACTGAAACTGACCGTCCCTTCGTCAAGGGCGACTCGTGGGACAAGCTCTTACTGTATGGTGAAATACAAGATTGGAAAAAATATAAATAAATACAACATTTTCTATCGCATAATATTGTCATAGCATTGCATAGAGAACATGAAGTCTATGAAACCAAAACAAGAGAAACAGCCTACCCAAATATGACAGTGTTGGAGCACCCATTGCCCAAATCACGGTGGCGGATATGTCAAAACCCCCCATGGATCCAAAAACTGGAGCCTGGGTGTGTGTGGTTGGCCCCACTCTGCTCACACTCATCCACCCCCAAAAAAGAGACACCGAATCACGGAGCCCGTGAAAGAGGGCACTGTGTCAGGAAGGCACAGACCCAAGTGGATGTGTGAAAGGGATAATAAAAAATATATGGTATTCAATTAAAGATTATCTAAGTCAAAAATGTCAGTCCAAGGGTCATAGTCGGCTCAGTAAATAGTATCATACCTGAGAGCTAGAAAGTATACAGTGGTGAATCTAGGGCGAGTAGAAAAAAGGGGCTATATGAAGGGAGTGTGGGGTACCAGTTGAATGGTCATTGATTAGCTCGCATGAACATATTGATCTTCACACCAGCAGAGTCTGCAAACAAACAGAGAGAGTGCTGTGTAAGAGAAGGTAAATCAATTTAAAGTAAGTAAAGTGCCTAGACTTATATAAAGCAACAAGGCAAAAGCTTACATACCGGTATAAGGCTCTTTAGTTAGTGGGCGTCAGGTCTTGCAGCATCTATGTACAAACAGGTCGCCTCCGTTCAGGGCGATGACAGACTGACTCTGATTACTGCAGCATTTAAAAGACTGAGAGGGGAGGGTCGGGCGTGACACTGATCTGTAAATTAGCATGGATCACATCAATTAGCATGGAAGAGGGCAAAGAAAAAGGAACCTCCAGGTGAGAGTGATTTCGCGGCGACCCCGCACTCTCTGCGGCATCCCCACATTCTCACTCCAGCCAGGATTAGCGCAGAACTCCTTCCACTCTTCTGTGAGAGGGGACAGAGCGCAGCCAACTGTATCTTAGCAGCCAGGAGCGTCGTAACAATATAATAGCCGGCTACATAATAAGACCACAGGATAGGAGGATCATGTCAAGCACAGATGCATCCATGGTTCTCCATATTTACTATGTGAACATATTAAACAAAAAAAGGAACCTACTGTATATTCAGAGCTTTTGGAAATAGGGGGCAACATGTAAAAGGTGTCAAACAGGACGGGGGGGGACCCCGAGCCATCACTGCACGGCGCACCCCACAGGCATAAGCCTGAGAGGTGGGTCATGCAGCGGCGACCCACCGACGCAGAGAGGGTGGCCGAGCCAGGCATCTAGATGCCCGCAAGGATGCCACATGAAAAAGGCCCCCCTAGAGGGACACAGAGTCCCTGGGAGGCCCCCCTGCACCGGGCGAGGCAAAGAGGGGCCAACAGATGTACCCGAACATATAGTGCGCCATAACCGGACATGGCAATGAGAAATACAACAACTGCAGGGCATGAAAACAGGTCAAATGTACATCATCAAGGAACTAAAACACGATGAGCAGGTCAGGGGTAGACAAATCTAAGTAGATGGTTTAAAAAATAACATTACACAGGTGACCAACCTAGATTGGATGATCGGATAGTGTGTTACATCAAAGGAGGGGGGGAAGAGGGGGAGGAACCACGATATAGGAGACTATAGATCTTTCTCACATTCTCCTGATGCAAACCCCTCTAAAAATGGCCTATAGCTAAGCTGTTCATTTAGACCCGGGGGCGAGGTGGCAGCAAGGTCAACAATCCAACGGACTTCCCGTTGTAAGAGGACCTTGTTCCAGTCCCCGCCCCTGGGGTTGGGATGGATTCTATCCAGGATCAAAAATTGAATTCCTGGAAAGATCCCATGATGTTCATGAATTACGTGCCTTCCCAGAGGGAGATCTGGGTTTGCCTTTTTCATGGAAGTGATGTGCCTGGAGGCTCGCAGGGAGAACTTCAGTTTGGTCTTCCCAACGTAGAAACGTTGGCACTGACAGGTAAGAAGGTATATCATCCCCTCGGTCTTGCAGTTGAAAAAGTGATGGGGTTGGTATGGTATTTTTACTGGTGTTCATGTATCTGCATATAGAACAACCACCGCAGGTGAAGGTCCCAAACCTTCGGAAGTCGCCTACAAATTCACTCTGGACCAAATGGTCTCTTAGTGAACTAGTGCGTCGATATGTAATGGCCGGTCGTGCAGTTAAATGTGGGCGTAGCATGGGGTCATCATATAAGGTATGCCAAAACTTGTTAAGAATTAATTTTATGGATTCGTGTTGATTGCTAAACCTCGTAATGAGCCTGACTGTGGGGTAGTCATCGGACTTCCTTCGATGGCTAAACAGTAGCTCGCGTCTGGTATGTCCATTGGCTCGCTTGAATGCCTTTTTCAGAGAGGAAAGAGAGTAACCTCTACGAAGAAGTCTGTCTCTCAGTGCGGAAGCCTCACGTAGGTATGATTCCTGATCAGAGCAATTCCGCCTTAACCTCAGATACTGGCTGTAGGGGATGGCATGGAGAAGGGACCGAGAATGGGTGCTCGAGGCATGCAAAATAGTGTTGGCAGCCGTGGGCTTCCGAAACAGCCCACTTGATAGGCTGCCATCCTCATTTTTTGTAATGGTAGTGTCTAAAAAGGTGACACTGGTCTCACTATGGGTGAAAGTGAACTTCAAATTGAGAGTATTCTGTTGCATGGAGCAAATGCATTCCTCCAGCTCCTTCTCCGAGCCATCCCACAGCATCAAGATGTCGTCAATATATCGGAACCAAGCTAGTACATGTTGTGTATGCGATCTGAGAGACTCGTCAGCAAGAAACGACTTTTCCCATTCCCCCAGGTACAGATTGGCGTACGATGGGGCACACGAGGTCCCCATCGCAACGCCCTGTACCTGGAGGAAATGGGAGCCGTTGAAGGAAAAAACATTGTGGTGGAAAATGAACTCCAATGCCATGATAATGAACTCACATAGTTTTTTGTCGTCTCTATGTGTCTGCGTAATGACGCGTCTAATAACGGCCAGGCCTAACTGGTGAGGAATTGAGCTGTATAAAGCTTCTATGTCGATCGCCACCAACAAGGAGCGCTGTGGAACATGAAGCCCATCTAAACTTTGTAGGAGATGGATAGTATCCCGTACAAAGGAGGGTAAATTTTCAACAAAGGGTTTGAGGTACGAGTCGACATACAAGCTAAGGTGTTCAGTAATGGCCCCATTCCCCGATACGATGGGTCTTCCTATTGAAACCAAGGGATTCTTGTGGACCTTGGGTAGGCAGTAGAATGTTGGGATCTTAGGATGTTTTATGCGCAAGAATTCCCAGGTATCTTGATCTATGATTCCCTGAGAGAAGGCTCCATCCACAAGAGCATAAAACTGAGTTTCAAATCTGATGATACTCGCTCTGGGGATGGATTTATACCAGTCTCGATTTGCCAAAACTTTTTTGCACATTGTTCTATATTGGTCATTGGACATAATGACTATGTTGCCCCCCTTATTGGAGGGCTTGATTGTTAGAGAGTGGCATTTTTTTAAATTTTCAAGCGCTAATCGTTCTGAGGGGGATAGGTTGTCTGCCTCTTTGTGTATTTTCAATTTCCTGATTTCAGATGTCACCGAGGAGACAAAGTACATCAGGTTCAGATTGAACTGATAGAGGGAAATTTATCTGATTTGTTTTTCAACTTTATAGACCGAGGGGGGATGGTTCAACCGTCAGTTGCTCCTGAAGTAAGGATTCTATATCAATAGAATCGATTAGGTCTGTTGGGTCCTGCTCATCAAGCAGGGACAACAGCACATCGAGATCTTTTTCGTGCTGGATATTAGGAGTTTCAAATTTATCTTTGTTCTTAGAGTACATAGTCTTAAGCAGTAATTTTCTCGCAAAGAGATTCAAATCTTTAATAACCTCGAATGTATCGAGGTTAGATTTTGGGCAAAAGCTTAGTCCCTTAGATAGCAGCATTCTTTCCTCAACAGACAGGCTATAACTGGACAAGTTGATAATATTCATATCTTTCGTTTCTATTTCTCCAAATTGTCCAGCCCTTATGTGTTGGGGAGAAGTGTCGATCCCTGTGGAAAAAACCTACTTTTACATGCGTCATCATTGGACGCCATAGCCGAGCCCGCGCTTGGTTGGGACGATTGTACACCCACGTGATGAGATAGCACAGAATTACCACCCGAAATACCAGAGGAGTTAGTAAGAGTATCACCGCGTGTATTATAGTTACCAACGATTCCAGAAACAGGCTGAGCAAGAGAAGGTGGATGATCTGTAATTAATTTCTTCTGCGTGTTAGAGTCCCCACCCGACAGAGGACGTTTAGGTTTCTTCTGTCTATTTCTGTTGCGATTCCAGGAAGAAGAAGAAGCAGAGACAGAAGAGTTAATTGAAGAATCTGACCCTCTGTCCATAGTAGCTTTGGTTAGATTTCTATTTCTAGAGTTTGATGTTTAATTATTCTGGAGCCATTTATAGGCCTTTCCTTCTTGGAATGACATTTTGTCACGCCAAAATTTTTTGTCTAAATGGGTCTTAATCCTCTCTTCATGTTCTTTTAGGGCGGGGAAGCTTTTAAACGTTTGTAATTTGGTGTATACTAAATCTATCTCCTTCTCAAGCCCCAAAATCTGAATCCTATACTCTTTAATGAGCATTTTCCATGAAAAAGGCAAACCCAGATCTCCCTCTGGGAAGGCACGTAATTCATGAACATCATGGGATCTTTCCAGGAATTACATTTTTGATCCTGGATAGAATCCATCCCAACCCCAGGGGCGGGGACTGGAACAAGGTCCTCTTACAACGGGAAGTCCGTTGGATTGTTGACCTTTCTGCCACCTCGCCCCCGGGCCTAAATGAACAGCTTAGCTATAGGCCATTTTTAGAGGGGTTTGCATCAGGAGAATGTGAGAAAGATCTATAGTCTCCTATATCGTGGTTCCTCCCCCTCTTCCCCCCCTCCTTTGATCTAACACACTATCCGATCGTCCAATCTAGGTTGGTCACCTGTGTAATGTTATGTTTAAACCATCTACGTAGATTTGTCTACCCCTGACCTGCTCATCGTGTTTTAGTTCCTTGATGATGTACATTTGACCTGTTTTCATGCCCTGCAGTTGTTGGATTTCTCATTGCCATGTCCGGTTATGGCGCACTATATGTGCGGGTACATCTGTTGGACCCTCTTTGCCCCGCCCAGCGCAGGGGGGCCTCCCAGGGACTCTGTGTCCCTCTTGGGGGGCCTTTTTCATGTGGCGTCCTTGCGGGCATCTAGATGCCTGGCTCGGCCGCCCTCTCTGCATCGGTGGGTCACCGCTGCATGACCCACCTCTCAGGCTTATGCCTGTGGGGTGCGCCGTGCAGTGATGGCTCGGGGCCGCCCCGTCCTGTTTGACACCTTTTACATGTTGCCCCCTATTTCCAAAAGCTCTAAATATACAGTAGGTTCCCTTTTTTGTTTAATATGCTCACATAGTAAATATGGAGAACCATGGATGCATCTGTGCTTGACATGATCCTCCTATTCTTTGGTCTTACTATGTAGCCGGCTATTATATTGTTACGACGCTCCTGACTGCTAAGATACAGTTGGCTGCGCTCTGTCCCCTCTCACAGAAGAGTGGAAGGAGTTCTGCGCTAATCCTGGCTGGAGTGAGAATGTGGGGATGCCGCAGAGAGTGCGGTGTCGCAGCGAAATCACTCTCACCTGGAGGTTCCTTTTTCTTTGCCCTCTTCCATGCTAATTGATGTGATCCATGCTAATTTACAGATCAGTGTCACGCCCGACCCCTCCCCTCTCAGTCTTTTAAATGCTGCAGTGATCAGTGTCAGTCTGTCATTGCCCTGAACGGAGGCGACCTGTTTGGACATAGATGCTGCAAGACCTGACGCCCACTAACTAAAGAGCCTTATACCGGTATGTAAGCTTTTGCCTTGTTGCTTTATATAAGTCTAGGCACTTTACTTACTTTACATTGATTTACCTTCTCTCACACAGCACTCTCTCTGTTTGTTTGCAGACTCTGCTGGTGTAAAGATCAATATGTTCATGCGAGCTAATCAATGACCATTCAACTGGTACCCCACACTCCCTTCATATAGCCCCTTTTTTCTACTCGCCCTAGATTCATCACTGTATACTTTCTAGCACTTAGGTATGATACTATTTACTGAGCTGACTATGACCCTTGGACTGACATTTTTGACTTAGATAATCTTTAATTGAATACCATATTTTTATTATCCCTTTCAGACATCCACTTGGGTCTGTGCCTTCCTGACACAGTACCCTCTTGGACGGGCTCCGTGATTCGGTGTCTCTTTTTTGAGGGTGGATCAGTGTGGGCAGAGTGGGGCCAACCACACACACCCAGGCTCCAGTTTTTGGATCCGTGGGTGGTTTTGACATATCCGCCACTGTGATTTGGGCAATGGGTGCTCCAACACTGTCATGTTTGGGTAGGCTGTTCCTCTTGTTTTGGTTTCATAGACTTCATGTTCTCTATGCAATGCTATGACAATATTATGCAATAGAAAATGTTGTATTTATTTATTTATATTTTTTCCAATCTTGTATTTCACCATACAGTAAGAGCTTGTCCCACGAGTCGCCCTTGACGAATGGACGGTCAGTTTCTGTCCCGAAACGCATAGGCCTTCGTGGAAGACATTACAAGCATCTTTATCCAATGCACATCAGTACAGCTGTGTTTCAGCTTTTTATTGTGTTCACTGTGTTATGTTTATTAACTATGCTAATGTTTTGTATACATATATAAATTTTTCTATGGAATAAAATTGTTTTTACATTACGATGTTGCCTGTTAAAGTCCCACAACCTTATTTGGGTGGTATTTTTTTCACCTAACAACAAACCTACAGTCCCTGTCTTGTTTGCACCACCTGTATACTGCTGTTCAGAGTATATAGGGCCTGGGGGCCCCACACCTTTCCTTTTTTAATTTGGGTGCGGGGTTCCCCTTAATATCCATACAAGACCCAAAGGGCCTGGTAATGGACTGGGGGGTACCCATGCCATTTGTCTCACTGATTTTCATCCATATTGCCGGGACCCGACATTACGTTAAAGCCAAAAGCAATTTTAAATTACTTTTATTCCTTTAAAAATGATTTTGTGCAGGGACTGTTCTAAGCACGGGAAACACGCGCCACTTTAAAGGCACACTATAGACACCCCCCAGGTACGATATTTAAAGGAATATTTCACTTTTTTTTTTCACTTAAAGCATCTTAAAAATCACTGCTCCCGAAAAAACAGACGTTTTTAAAACTTTTTTTTTTGCATTGATACATGTCCCTTGGGGCAAGACCCAGGTCCCTAAACCCTTTTTAGGACAATAACTTTCATATTAGCCTTTAAAATTAGTATTTTTGATTTTGAACGTTCGAGTCCCATAGACTTTAATGGCATTCTAAAGTTCCTGACTTTCGGTCCGTTCGCAGGTTCTGGTGCGAACCGAACTGGGGGGTGTTCGGCTCATCCCTACTCTGCAGCACTCATATGTGTACTTCCCAAAGACAACCTCTGGATATGACGCTGAGCACGTGCACTCATCTTCTTTGGTCGACCATGGCGAGGCCTGTTCTGAATGGAACCTGTCCTGTTGAACTGCTGTATGGTATTGGCCACCGTGCTGCAGCACAATTTCAGGGTCTTGGCAATCTTCTTATAGCCTAGACCATATTAATGTAGAGCAACAATTATTTTTTTCAGATCCTCAGAGAGTTCTTTGCCATGAGGTGCCATGTTGAACTTCCATTGAGCAGTAAGAGAGTGAGTGTGATAACTAGGGATGAGCCGAACACCCGCCGGTTCAGTTCGCATCCAGAACATGCGAACAGGCAAAAAATTTGTTCAAACACGTGAACACTGTTAAAGTCTATGGGACACGAACATGTATAATCAAAAGTGCTCATTTTAAAGGCTTACTGTATATGCAAGCTATTGTCATAAAAAGTGTTTGGGGACCTGGGTCCTGCCCCAGGGGACATGTATCAATGCAAAAAGAAGTTTTAAAAATGGATGTTTTTTCGGGAGCAGTGATTTTAATAATGCTTAAAATGAAACAATAAAAGTGTAATATTCCTTTAAATTTCATACCTGGGGAGTGTCTATAGTATAAACAAAATAGTGCTAAAAAAAACACCCCTCTAATATGAATCAACTCATGTAATAAAAAAAATTGTATATAAGGTTAGATCTATACGGTTCGTCAATATGACGGGCTCCCTCCCAGGTAGCAACAAACAGTGAACCTAAAGAAAAAAAAGAAAGGAGCCAGAGTGGTCCCAAGAATGCCAACAGAGGGAGAAGCTACCACATAATGAGATCAAGATTATACAAAAAACTTTATTTAAAAATTTGCATGAAAGCATGAGGTAAGGGATCCCACGTCTGCGGATCTGGTCCACACAGGTGGGGTCCGTTTCTCCACAATATCAAGAGACCATGAAAAATAAAAAAGCAATGAACAACGTTGTATTAAAAATAGACAGTGGTGGGTCGACCCACCTCTCCCTCAACTCCCCCCCCACCACACCCCTGGGGTCTCCGAGCAAAAATTTGCTAGTGAATAAAATGAATCTGATGGTCAGCTGAACACTGGGGGAAGCACAGACAGATTCAAGGATGTTGGCAAATATTGCCCGATGATTTGAATGCCCGTACCTGGGCTTGTATACATAAATGTCCTCCCTGTCTGTCGGAGAATCGTACAGGCATGCTATATGCAGCTACTAAGAAAGCGATATATAGTCCAAATCCTGTCAAGTTCAGTGATACAATTGGTATATAGGTGCCATGAGGATGAAACCTTATGTCAGTGTGTAGCAGGGTACATACAATGAAATGTCCTGACCCAAATTTTGACCAGGGCGATTGATCCCGGCCAGAACTAGGATTAATGTAAATGCAGTGGTCAACTCCGATGGAATGTATGGACTAAATCAGAGGTAGTCTCACAAACGTCATTACTCCATCATACACATGCAGTACCTGCACTTAGTTTGGGTAGGTATGATATCTTGAACCCCCGGAGTAGCAAGCATAGAGTGTGTACAGTCCAGTTCTCAGAGCTGGCTCAAGTGGTGGGCGTTTGATCACTGCCACAGTGTCTCTGTTCTATACAGCGCTATTCAGCTGGAGGACCTGAGCATGGAGGGTAAGATATATAGCAATACAGTGGAAAATCAATGTCAGTCCAAAAAAGATTCTTACCCCTCCTGCCGTTCAGCGTAATAGCCGACCGAATCCTTCCATCCAGCCAACGTGTGTAAATTTGGGACTCACTTGCATCTGAACACACATCTAACTTCCGTCAGGGAAGATCAGCTGAGCATGCTGGGGCTTCCGAGTAGGTGTGCCGTTGATGTGCTGTTAGCTGTGTGAGTGGATGGCCACTGGTTCACACATCCATAACGGCACCGCTATCAAGGATGTCCATACACGGAAGAGCCAAACTGTAAAATTTGAAGACTTGCTCTGGGACAGTGAAGGGGAGGGGGAGAAGGGGGGACACCCAGCGTCTATGGCATCGAATTGTCGACGCGTTTCGTGCTACACAACGAGCACTTCATCTGGACCTGTGTGGACTAGATCCGCAGACGTGGGATCCATTACCTCATGCTTTCATGCAAATTTTTCAATAAAGTTTTTTGTATAATCTTGATCTCATTACGTGGTAGCTTCTCCCTCTGTTGGCATTCTTGGGACCACTCTGGCCCCTTTCTCTTTTTCTTTAGTGTCTATAGTATGCCTGTAAAGGGGCGCATGTTTCCCGTGTTTAGAACAGTCTGACAGCAAAATGATATTTCTAAAGGAAAAAAAGTAATGTAAAACTACTATCGCTAGCGCCGGCTATAATGAATTGCCGGTCCGGAAATACACATAAAAGTTCAATGATAAAAACATCATGGAATTTCCCCACGGGGAACCCTGAACCAAAAAATAATGCGTGGGGGTCCCCCTAAATTCCATACCAGGCCCTTAATATCCATACCAGACCTGAAAGGGAACCCCACGCCAAATTTTTTTTTAAAAATGGCGTGGGGTCCCCCCAAAAATCCATACCAGACCCTTATCTGAGCACGCAACCTGGCAGGCCACAGGAAAAAAGAGGGCACAAGAGAGCGTCCCCCCCTCCTGAACCGTACCAGGCCACATGCCCTCAACATTGGGAGGGTGCTTTGGGGTAGCCCCCCAAAGCACCTTGTCCCCATGTTGATGGGGAGAAGGACCTCATCCCCACAACCCTTGCCCGGTGGTTCTGGGGGTCTGCGAGTGGGGGGCTTATCGGAACCTGGAAGCCCCCTTTAACAAGGGGACCCCCAGATCCTGGCCCCCCTGTGTGAATTGGGAATGGGGTACAAATGTACCCCTACCATTTCACAAAAAAAGTGTCAAAAAGGTTAAAAAACACAAGAGACGGTTTTTGACAAGTTCTTTATTAATTTCTTCTTCTTCTTCTATCTTCTTCTGGTCTTCCTTCGGTATTCTTCTTCTTCCTCCACCTTCTGCTTCTCCATCTTTTTCTTCTCCATCTTCTTCTTCCTCCGCTCTTCTCGTCCCGCATCTTCCCTCCTCTGACGCACAGGGAAAGCCACAGGGAAGTCCCCGTGAAGTCCCCGTGCGTCAGAGGAGGGCTGGGTCACCGGGTGGCCCCGCCCTCCATTATATAAGAAGTGTCAGAAGAACCGAAGCGTCACATGGTGGAAAACTCCCACTGAGGTCGAGCATGTGGACGGAGTGGAGAAGAAGCCAGAGGAAGATGCGGGACGAGAAGAGCGGAGGAAGAAGAAGATGGAGAAGAAGAACACCGAAGGAAGACCAGAATAAAGAAGATGGAAGAAGAAGAAATTAATAAAGGACTTGTCAAAAACCGCCTCTTGTGTTTTTTAACCTTTTTGACACTTTTTGTGTGAAATGGTAGAGGTACATTTGTACCCCATTACCAATTCACCGGGGGGGGCGGGATCTGGGGGTCCCCTTGTTAAAGGGGGCTTCCAGATTCCGATAAGCCCCCCCGCCCGCAGACCCCCACAGCCACCGGGCAAGGGTTGTGGGGGATGAGGCCCTTCTCCCCATCAACATGGGGACAAGGTGCTTTGGGGGGCTACCCCAAAGCACCCTCCCAATGTTGAGGACATGTGGCCTGGTACGGTTCAGGGGGGTGCTCTCTCGTCCCCCCTCTTTTCCTGTGGCCTGCCAGGTTGCATGCTCGGATAAGGGTCTGGTATGGATTTTTGGGGGGACCCCACGCCATTTTAAAAAAAAAAATTGCGCGGGGTTCCCCTTAATATCCATACCAGACCTGAAGGGCCTGGTATGGAATTTAGGGGGACCCCCATGCATTTTTAAAAAAAATTTTGGTTCGGTGTTCTCCTGTGGGGAAATTCCATTCCGTTTTTATCAATGAACTTTTATGTGTATTGCCGGACCGACAATTCATTATAGCCGGCGCTAGCGATAGTAGTTTTACATTACTTTTTTCCTTTAGAAATGTCATTTTGCTGTCAGACTGTTCTAAACACGGGAAACATGCGCCCCTTTACAGGCATACCATAGACACCCCCCAGGTACGAAATTTAAAGGAATATTACACTTTTATTGTTTCACTTTAAGCATTATTTAAATCACTGCTTCCGAAAAAACGGCCTTTTTTAAAACTTTTTTTTTGCATTGATACATGTCCCCTGGGGCAGGACCCAGGTCCCCAAACACTTTTTATGACAATACCATGCATATAAGCCTTTAAAATTAGCACTTTTGAGATCTCTTATAGACTTAAAGGGTGTTTCGCGGCTTTTGAATTTGCCGCAAACACCCCAAATTGTTCGCTGTCCGGCGAACAGCCAATGTTTGAGTCGAACTCATGTTCGACCCGAACATAAAGCCCATCCCTAGTGATAACACCAAATTTAACAACCTCTTCCCCATTCACACCTGAGACCTTGTAACACCAACGAGTCACATGATACCAGGGAGGGAAAATGGCTAATTGGGCCCAATTTGGACATTTTCCCTAAGGGGTGTACTCAATTTTGTTGCCAGTGGTTTAGACATTAATGGCTGTGTGTAGTTATTTTGAGGGGACAGGAAATTTACACTGTTATACAAGCTGTACACTCACTACTTTACATTGTAGCAAAGTGTCATTTCTTCAGTGTTGTCACATGATAAGACATAATAAAATATTTACAAAAATGTGAGGGGTATACTCACATTTTTGAGATACTGTATGTGTGTCCCGTAATGATGTCACACTTGGTGACCCCTCAGTCAAGAAAGTTGAACACATTCCTGTAAACAGAAAGGGTGTAGAGACCTTACATCAGCGGCATTTACTTTATAATGCAGACAATTGTTTTGCCATAATGTATTAGGATTAAACATGATCCATTGTATCTATTACTATACCACTTACATATTGTAAACGGTCAATATTATTGTCCTGTATTACATGTATTACAGGTGAAAGAGGGGAAAGAGGAATCCCAGGTCCTCCAGGGAAAGTAGGACCAATAGGCAATGCAGGGGTAAAAGGAAATACTGGAGTTACAGGTAAGATAGTCTGTCAGAATGTTTTACTGTATTATTCTTCATTTCAGGGTAAAACAGAACAAGGTAGATAATGAGCACCAATGCTTGCCATAGCATCTCCTGGATCTTTACCCAACATTCTTTTGTATATCTGAAGAAAACGGTATATATGCATTCATCATAGAAATTATAGGATTTATATTTTGAAAAAAAGTTTTTATTATCAGATAGCAAGGGTTACATACAGTATCCAAACCGTACATCCTAAGATCAATAAGTATATGATGCTAACATGTATACATTTATCAAATCCTGAGTTATACATGATATGCAAGGTACAGACACCAATTATACCCTCCCAGCATTAATTGCAAAGCAATAGTGCACCTTAGAATCTGATAAGTACAATTTTACCCTTTTACCCCTACACCCCCCTCCCAGGTAAAAAAGCAACTCAAGAACAGCTTTAAACAAAATGAACAAAACCCACTACCCCCAGGTCCAGCAAGTGTGTGATACTGTATTCTCAGCAAAAAAATCACAAGACTAATGCCCTGTACACACGATCGGACATTGATTGGACATTCTGACAACAAAATCCATGGGTTTTTTCCGACAGAATTTGGCTCAAACTTTTATAGCCTGCTCTCAAACTTTGTGTGTCGGAAAAAGTCCGATGGAGCCCACACACGATCGGAATTTCCAACAACAAAATCCGATCGCACTTTTTCCGTCGGAAAATCCGACCGTGTGTAAAGGGCATTAACATCTCGGCTCAGTCGTTCTCATAGTTCCTCGAATATACACCTCCCCTCTAGCGTATCAATAGAATCCACCCATCGAAACCAAACCTTCCTGAATTTTTTGGGAGCACCTCGGGCCTCATGCATCATTCAATATAGCGGAATGTCCGCATTAACTAATTTCAGCCACATCTTCAGCATCAATTTTTTTGCATATATCCACCTTCTTGCTATGAGTTTGCGGAGTCTAAGAAACAATTTAGTTGCCGCATCCATCTCCACATCTTCAACTCCGAATAGACAGAGCAACAGGGTACATACAGTTAGGTCCATATAATTTTGGACACAGGCACAATTTAGAATTTTTCAGGTATTTACCAAAACATATTCAAGCTCCAGTTATATAATGAATATGGGTTCAATTTGAGGGTATGCACATCCACATCCGAGAAAGGGTTTAGGAATTACACTTTTTTTTAGAATAGCCATCCCCCCTCTTTCAAGAACCAAAAGTAATTGGACAATTGAATCAAAAGCAGTTTCATGGCCAGGTGTGGGCTACTCCATTATTTCTTCATCAATTAAGCAGGTAAAAGGTCTGGAGTTGAATCTAATGCCCCGTACACACGATTATCCGACAGAAAATGTTTGATGGGAGCTTGTTGTCGGAAAATTCTGACCGTGTGTAGGCTCCATCAGACATTTTCCGTTGGAATTTCGGACAAACAAAATTTGAGATCTTGATCTCAAATTTTCCGACAACCAAATCCGTTCTCGTAAATTCCGA
This sequence comes from Lithobates clamitans, assembly GCA_037952925.1. NCBI lineage: Eukaryota > Metazoa > Chordata > Amphibia > Anura > Ranidae > Lithobates > Lithobates clamitans. Next base: position 6,639,380 of record JBBGZY010000911.1, on the reverse strand, counting down.
TCGTGTGTACACAATTCCGATGCACAAAGTTCCACGCATGCTCTGAATCAATTACGAGACGGAAACGCTCAGTCTGGTAAAACTAGCGTTTGTAATGGAGATAGCACATTCGTCATGCTACAAATTTTTAAATCTTTTAATGCAGTGCATTCTTTTCTTCTTTATAATGCTAGAATAATGAAGTTGTTTTGCTGCTCATATTCACACAGAGTTCTGACAACCTGATTTCTTTATTATTTCTCGTGATCTCATGAATATTTTTTTTTTCGTCAGATCTCCATAATAATGTTTAGAATTTTTAGTTATAGTGTTTTTTTTTGTTTTTTTGTTTTTTATCCAGATCTCCTATTTTATATATATATATATATATATATATATATATAGTGATCTCCGTCATTTTTTCTTTCGTTTTGTGTCAAGTTACCACAACATCATTATTATCTTGTATTTTTTAACCTCAAGGAGGTTGGTGTTGGTGTCCCTTGTTAATTTGACATTGTATTTTTGAAATGTACTTGCCTACTCACAAACAAACTGTCCTTTTTGAAGTTAAACACATAGGCAAGTATTTGTGAAAAATAAATAGCCATGTATTATGGGTCATAACAAAATAAAGAGGAAGGCAAAGCCTTTGTGCCCCAGGGCACACATCAATTATTTTACAGTCAAAATTGGTGGCCTCAGGAGTCCTTATAATAGTGAGCACAATCCAGTCCAGAACTACAAGAGATCAGATGACATATATGTCCCCAGGCTGTGGTCTTACAACAGCCTGCGTCTTTTGCAGACCAGACTCAACCCAGGCCATTACTCTCTTGTCTTCCTTCCAGGCTTGCTTCCAGGCTGTGGCTCTGGTGTTGTAGTTGTGGCAGGGGGTGGAGGAGGAGGAGGAGGACCATGGTTGAACTCACAAACGTGGCATGGGATTGTGAGTTTGTCCCTCAACCCCTTATCTAGGGCTTGTAACATAACTTCCTCACATAAGAGGCGTTGGCCCTCCTCCATTTCCTGCATTTTGCAGGTTGCCATGTAGGCATAGTCGTCTTGATTATTGGGGGGGTTCTAATGGGGCGCAGTAGCCTTCCGAAATAGGCCAAGTGCTGCCTCCTCCAGGTTACTCCTCTTCCTGGGACTTTTTTTTGGAAGGCAGAGAGGAGGGACCTGGGATTCGGGCAGGCTACTGGGCCTGGCCACCTCCTGGCTGACACTTACCCCCGCCACCTCCTGGCTGCCACATACCCCTGCCACCTCCTGGCTACCACTTACCCCCGCCACCCCCTGGCTGCCACTTTCCCCCCGCCACCTCCTGGCTGAGACTTTCCACGGCCTCCTCCTGGCTGAGACTTTCCTGTGTATGAAAAAGGGACATAGTTTTAGTTTTTGGTTCATCAATCACACACAATTTTCAGCTCAAGACTGTTGCAAATTGAATGGGCCTCAATCCAGAAGCAGTATAGGCCACTGATGCACCAAGTTAAAATTGTACCTTCGTTCTAACGATCGGCACTTCCGATATTCCTTCCTCCGCTCACAGATCGTACGTACGACACACGCGTGTTACGCTTTATATACACTGCACATGTGTGAAACTCCGCCCACCCTTGACCTTCTATCTAGTATATTCCCTGCCCCTTGTCTTTCAGTGCAGTGGGAGAGCACATAGCGGAGACAGAGCAGGTGCCTGAGAGTAGCAGCAATGACGAGAAAAGCCCGGAGCCACAAACATCCCGATTCCGGAGGATATTTAAGGCCTCAAATATGGCCTTTGTAGAGATGGTGGAGACGATGGACATCTTCAAGAGGGCCGGTTATGACGGGAATCATGGACCGTACCTAAACCCAAATGTGAGAAAGGCCAAGATCATGACTAAAGTTGTGAAAAGTCTGCAGAAGAATTTTTGGGTACAGCGATTCAAGGATCAACTGAGGAAACGATGGTCAAACCTCACATTGAGGGAGCTGGATCAGTACAGAAGAATCCAGAGAGTGTTGCAAAAAAGTAAGTATTTTTTTGTGTGTTCCTATTCTTCTTATTACGTTCCTGCTGCTCCATGTGCTTTTCTTTACTGTTGTACAGTTTAAAATGGCAACTTTCAGGTTCGTGGGCACAGTAATCGTTCATAGTAAACATCGTTCATTCGCCCACTAATACGATGTTTTTTGCAGATGCAGGTTAACTACATTTGGTCATGCCTATTTGTCGTAAAAGAAGTTTAGTACATTGTTGTCTAGATGGGCTTGTAACTAGAATGAAATGCAAACTTGATTCAGTGTAAGGAGAGGACACTCAGCAGCTGTTTACACATCTGGACGCAGGAGCACTAGTGTGGGACACCAGAACAAACTTTTTAGGGTGTCCCACACAGGTGCTCCAGTGGATACTAGGGGTCTCTACATGTGTGATACTTTAACAAAAAAGATAAGTATACCAGCTTTGTAAAGGGAAAAAATCATGTTTTTAGCTTTGAACTCTGCCAAAACAGACAACTGTACGACACTTCCAAGCAATTTTTCATATTCCTATTTCTTGCCTCAAATATCTGTGTGCTAAGTATACCTTTATTTTATTTACATAGGGGAGAAAAGACTCGGGACGTCTGAGGTCACCAGGGACCCCCAACCTCCTAAAGAAGGGGAAATCCAAAAACAACAACCAGAGGATGTGAAGGAAGGAGAGGTTTATGAAGTGGGCGAAATAGTGACCACAACAGGTGAGTGTCTGAGACCACAGCTTTAGGTAATAGATGGATGCCTGCATATTTATAATACATGGGGTGTTTTGTTTTTTTTTAGGTGATGTGGATGTTGTTGATGAAGAAACACACTTCACAAGTGCAAGTGCACAAGTCCTCATCGGGAAGATCATGGTGTGCAATCGGGATTTACAGAAGATCAAGGAAGGCATCAATGATGTGGAAAAAAGACTCAAAAACATCATAGATGTTTTAGGCAGAATCGAAAACAACATTTCTAAAATTCTCTTTTTTTTTTTACTTTTCTCTAAAATTTTGAAAGCCAAATTTTGAAGATGCACACAGTGTGTCAACATGTGCTATCTGCCATCACGGGATATCAAGGTAGGTTTTGGGGGTGCAACCCCTTCCTCGCACATAAAGTAGATGAGAGGAAGGGGTTGCATCCCGGAAACACGTCAATTGATCCCCCATGATGGGAGCTAGTACATGTTGACATTAGGCATGGGATCAGGTGGCACAGCAAGAAGAGCTACATCCAGACAATGCAGAGGTCCCAGGTTCAGATCTGGACCCTGATACACAGAAAAAGATAACATCAGAGAGGCATGGGATCAGAAGGGAAATCCCCATTTTGACTCTCAGTTTGTGTGCACCTTCAAAATTTGGCTTTCACAGGGGTGACATCACTCCATCTGATGAAGGCAATATCAACACAGTTTGGACATACTAATGTCTGATATTGCCTTCACTTTGTCAAAGTTGAACTTTGTAAGTTCCTGAGTTGTGTATTGTTTTATGGTTTTAAACATGCCTGTTTTAACACAAAAAAGGCTATTTGTACTGTCCAAAAAAATGTTATTACTAAAATATGTTGGTTTGTTCAAAAACCCTTTTCTAACGCACATGTGAATGTGCACAGAGTAAAAAGTTTTCTACTCAACAATGTGTGGCTTCTTCTTTCAAGGCTCAATATAATTTTTTGGACTAAGTTGGTGTTTACACTGAAATGTGGGTTATTTACTAAAGACAAATCCACTTTGCACACAAGTGCACTTTCAGTGCAGTTTCAAATGCAGTTCCATGTGCACTTTTGCAGTGCACTTGGAATGCAAAATGAATTTTCCTTTAGTAAATAACTCCCACAGTGCTTTATAATTTGCCACAATCCTGCCATTTTCGTGACTCACCAAAATTCATTCATGGTGCTAAAAATGATGTATTTTTTTTATCAGTAATGCATTACATACATTAACAACAAAAACAAGGTGTGTGTGCATAGCAGACCCACAACGTAATAATATTTCGCTGAAGAAGAGATTGTCACCTCATGTATCAAATAAATTACATTTGCACTATTGAAGAAAATGGCCAAAAAGAAAAGCCCATTGGAGAACCTAGGAGACAGCTAAAAGAAATACAAGCAGTAAATCTAAGTAAATCTTATTTCAGTTTAACTAAAAAATTTATTTTGAAAATGTTTCTTAAACATTTTCTGGCATATTAATGGCCCCCCTACCCACAAAGTACTCAACATACTTCTGTCTTACTTCACAGGAGCTTTGGGGCGACAAGCCAGGACAGCCAGCTTCAAGCGCCGTCAGGGTTTCTTCTTGATGTCCGGCCTCAGGCCCAACTGAGGCAACATAGTTCATTCAATTTCTCTTTAAAGAGTTGTGGAGAATGCAGCATGTAAGGATTATATGGTTAGGTTTATATTCCGCCATGTTGATTGCCGTAAGGAATAGGCGGAACCGGCTGGCCATTATCCCAAAAATGTTCTCCACCACTCTTCTGGCTCTGGCCAGCCAGTAGTTAAAAACCCTCTGGCCTGGGGTGAGGGTCCTCATGGCTTAAAAATGGTCGGCTGGTCAGAACGAACTAACAGAACGCACTGAAAATCAGAAAGGCCTGAGAAGAGCGAGCTGAAAATCCGAAACGAGCGGACAAGAACGCACCGAAAATTAAATACGTACTATAATAATACGCACTCAAAAACAAATGCGAACTGACTACACGCACTTAACACAAACTGAAGAGCAGTAACGATTGGAAAAGCACGAGGCTGAAAAGCAGGAATCATCTCTCACCAAACTTCTACTAACACGAGATTAGCAGAAGGAGCCCAAAGGGTGGCGCACTTGGTATTGAACTTCCCTTTTCTAGTGCTGTCGTACGTGTTGTACATCACTGCTAGGGATGAGCTTCGAGTTCGAGTCGAACTCATGTTCGACTCGAACATGGGCTTTTTGCAGGTTCGCCGAACAGCGAACAATTTGGGGTGTTCGCGGCAAATTCGAATGCCGCGGAACACCCTTTAAAAGTCTATGGGAGAAATCAAAAGTGCTCATTTTAAAGGCTTATATTCATGGTATTGTCATAAAAAGTGTTTGGGGACCTGGGTCCTGCCCCAGGGGACATGGATCAATGCAAAAAAAAGTTTTAAAAACGTCCGTTTTTTCGGGAGCAGTGATTTTAATAATGCTTAAAGTCAAACAATAAAAGTGTAATATCCCTTTAAATTTAGTTCCTAGGGGGTGTCTATAGTATGCCTGTAAAGGGGCGCATGTTTCCCGTGTTTAGAACAGTCTGACAGCAAAATGACATTTCAAAGGAAAAAAAGTAATTTAAACTACTCGCGGCTATTAATGAATTGCCGGTCCGACAATACACATAAAAGTTCATTGATAAAAACGGTATGGGAATTCCCCAGAGGGGAACCCCGAACCAAAATTTAAAAAAAAAATGACGTGGGGGTCCCCCTAAATTCCATACCAGGCCCTTCAGGTCTGGTATGGATATTAAGGGGAACCCCGGCCAAAATTTTTTAAAAAATTGGCATAGGGTCCCCCTCAAAATCTATACCAGACCCTTCAGGTCTGGTATGGATTTTAAGAGGAACCCCGCGCCAAAATAAAAAAAAACGGCATGGGGTCCCCCAAAAATCCATACCAGACCCTTATCCGAGCACGCAACCTGGCAGGCCGCAGGAAAAGAGGGGGAGATGAGAGAGCGCCCCCCCGAACCGTACCAGGCCACATGCCTTCAACATTGGGAGGGTGCTTTGGGGTAGCCCCCCAAAACACCTTGTCCCCATGTTGATGGGACAAGGGCCTCACCACCACAACCCTTGCTCGGTGGTTGTGGGGGTCTGCGGGTGGGGGGCTTATCGGAATCTGGAAGCCCCCTTTATCAAGGGGACCCCCATATCCCGGCCCTCTCCCCTGTGTGAAATGGTAAGGGGGTACAAAAGTACCCCTACCATTTCACAAAAAAACTGTCAAAAATGTTAAAAATGACAAGAGACAGTTTTTGACAATTCCTTTATTTAGATGCTGCTTCTTTCTTCTATCTTCCTTCGATTTCTGCCTCCATCTTCTTCTTCTTCTGGTTCTTCTGGTTCTTCCTCCGGTGTTCTCGTCCAGCATCTTCCTCCGCGGCGTCGGCGTCTTCTTCCCTTCTTCTCCTCGGGCCGCTCCGCATCCATGATGGCATGGAGGGAGGCTCCCGCTTTGTGACGCTTCTCTCTTCATCTTCTTGTCTTCATCTTCTTGTCTTCATCTTCTTTTCGGGCCGCTCCGCATCCATGATGGCATGGAGGGAGGCTCCTGCTGTGTGACGCTTCTCCTCTTTTGACGGTTCTTAAATAACGGGGGGCGGGGCCACCAGTTGACCCCGCCCCCCTCTGACGCACGGGGACTTGACGGGACTTCCCTGTGGCATTCCCCGTGACGTCACAGGGAAGTCCCGTCAAGTCCCTGTGCGTCAGAGGGGGCGGGGTCACCGGGTGGCCCCGCCCCCCGTTATTTAAGAACCGTCAGAAGAGGAGAAGCGTCACACAGCAGCAGCCTCCCTCCATGCCATCATGGATGCGGAGCGGCCCGAAAAGAAGATGAAGACAAGAAGATGAAGATGAAGACAAGAAGATAAAGAGAGAAGCGTCACACAGCGGGAGCCTCCCACATTCCATCATGGATGCGGAGCGGCCCAGAGAAGAAGGGAAGAAGATGCCACGGAGGAAGATCCGGACGAGAACACCGGAGGAAGAACCAGAAGAAGAAGAAGGTGGAGGAAGACACCGAAGGAAGATAGAAGAAAGAAGATAGAAGAAAGAAGAAGCATTTAAATAAAGGAATTGTCAAAAACTGTCTCTTGTCATTTTTAACATTTTTGACACTTTTTTAGTGAAATGGTAGGGGTACTTTTGTACCCCCTTACCATTTCACACAGGGGGTAGGGCCGGGATCTGGGGGTCCCCTTGTTAAAGGGGGCTTCCAGATTCCGATAAGCCCCCCCGCCCGCAGACCCCCACAACCACCGGCCAGGGTTGTGGGGATGAGGCCCTTGTCCTCATCAACATGGGGACAAGGTGTTTTGGGGGCTACCCCAAAGCACCCTCCCAATGTTGAGGGCATGTGGCCTGGTACGGTTCAGGGGGGGCGCTCTCTCGTCCCCCCTCTTTTCCTGCGGCCTGCCAGGTTGCGTGCTCGGATAAGGGTCTGGTATGGATTTTTAGGATGACCCCACGCCATTTTTTAAAAAATTTTGGCGCGGGGTTTCCCTTAAAATCCATACCAGACCTGAAGAGTCTGGTATAGATTTTGAGGGGGACCCCACGCCATTTTTCTTTTAATTTTGGCCGGGGTTCCCCTTAATATCCATACCAGACCTGAAGGGCCTGGTATGGAATTTAGGGGGACCCCCACATCATTTTTTTTTTTTTACATTTTGGTTCGGGTTCCCCTGTGGGGAATTCCCATGCCGTTTTTATCAATGAACTTTTATGTGTATTGTCGGACCGGCAATTCATTAATAGCCGCGAGTAGTTTTAAATGACTTTTTTTCCTTTGAAATGTCATTTTGCTGTCAGACTGTTCTAAACACGGGAAACATGCGCCCCTTTACAGGCATACTATAGACACCCCCAGGGAGGAAATTTAAAGGGATATTAGACTTTTATTGTTTGACTTTAATCATTATTAAAATCACTGCTCGCAAAAAACGGACGGTTTTAAAACTTTTTTTGCATTGATCCATGCCCCCTGGGGCAGGACCCAGGTCCCCAAACACTTTTTATGACAATAACTTGCATATAAGCCTTTAAAATTAGCACTTTTGATTATTCATGTTCGTGTCCCATAGACTTTAACGGTGTTCGCGTGTTCCAACAAATTTTTTGCCTGTTCGCAAGTTCTGGTGCGAAACGAACAGGGGGTGTTCGGCTCATCCCTAGTCACCGCGTTCTTGACGTTTGGAATTTCTGACAAGATTTGTGTGACCGTGTGTATACAAGACAAGTTTGAGCCAACATTCGTCGGAAAAAATCCATGGAATTTATTGTCGGACTGTGCGATCGTGTGTACGCGGCATAAGTGTGGTATTTGCATTTGGAATCTATTGCTGTGAACCTACATCATGTGTTCAAAGGAGCTGTCCATGCAAGTGAAACAGGCCATAAATCCATCAGAGAGATAGCAGCAACATTAGGAGAAGCCAAATCAACAGTTTGGTACATTTTGAGGAAAGAAGAATGCACTGGTGAGCTCAGTAACATAAAAAGGCATGGACGTCCACGGAAAACAACCCTGGTGGATGATCGCAGGATCCTCTCTATGGTAAAGAAGAACTCATTCACAACATCCAGACAAATGAAAGTGGACATTCACTCATTTTTTCAACTTTCATTCTATTAAATCTTCTGCCCTTGTTGTTTTAACTTTGGATAGTTAAACATTTTTTTCTGACAGTAAATACCTTATACAGCCCACTTCCTGGTTCTTGTCTGGTAAAAAGTCTAGGCTTAAGACATCATGCACGACTCTCTCTCCCACTCTCATGTGAGTTTGCCAGCAAGGGAGGGGGATGAGTCATAAGAGGGCCAATGAGAGCTTCTGGGCTGCAAAGCTGGAGGTGTGCCTCTGTGTGTCTGTCTAAATCCAGGAAGTGGACAGGCAGCAGCTTCAGCTGCCCACAGTTAAAATGGATGCTGCCAGACTCAGTGGAGGGGGATTTCTGAAGCATATTTGGCAAGTGCAGAATCACAGTACAGTATATATAAAATAATATGCAATGTGGTTGGAGGGAAGCTTCAGAATGGCAAAGGTGTTTTTATTACAAATTATATGAGCAAACTGCAGTTCCTCTTGAAGGACACTCTCCAGGAGGTGGACATATCATTGTCAAAGTCTACAATCAAGAGAAACGTACATCATCGCCAGCACACCATGGATCAGCAAGGAAAGTTGTCCAAAAAAGGTTCTTTTAATGAAAAAAGTTACATCACAAGAAAGGTGCAACGTTTCGGGGCTGCGCAGGACCCCTTCGTCAGGCAAGTGATGGGGTGCATAGTGCAAAACACAATGAAAAACACACGGAAGAAAGTTTCTAGCGTGGCCATGCTGACTAGCAGGCCAAGGGATAGTAGGCTGCCCTTCACGAGTGCACTGGCCCCCTGGGGGGACCGGACCAGACTAGAGCCGAGGTAGGAGGGCGGATGCCCGCAATGGAAAGCAGCGACCTCGGCCGCTCGCTCTAGGGCCGCCCCACACATCGTCCGGTCGGTAGGCTGCAAAAGCCGTGACCTAAATTTTCGGCCGCCCACCGCAAGTGCTCTGTAGGCCGCAAAGCCATGGCCTAATTTAGTGAAAAAATTACCTCAACTCCCGACGAAAGCTTCTGCTGTCTGCCTGTCTGTCTCTTGACAGTTTTTAAGTAACTAAGAGGCTAGACCACTCGATTACGTCACTGGGTGACCCCGCCCCTTGTGACATCACCAACCAGTGCATGCTGGGTTGGTGATGTCAGCGTAGGGTGTATTGGGAAGGGACCCCACGTTGTTTTTTTCCATCATTCTTCATTGCTGGCATTCTTTTGTTTACATTTCATCTGTCAGCGGGTAAGCCTGTTGACAGCTGATGAGTCATCCGTTGTTTAGGGCGCGGCAGCCAACTTCTCGACCTGTTCCTTAACAACCAGCTATTCTTCAAACAGAATTTGAATAGGTTGATCATTTTTCAACCAAATCAAATTCAAATCGTTTTAAAAATTTGGAATTCTTTCGAAAATGTATAAATGAAACACAATGAAACAAAACTAAACAAATGAACAAAACAAATTTAGTAACATAAAGAATCTATCCAAAATGAAACAAAAAAAAATAAATTTCCATTCTGCACATTCAAGACCCAGCCTACCCATCACTCCCTATAGGAGATTGAACCACAACCTTGAAAATACTAAAAAAGTGGCTCAGTATTTAATGGAAAAGTTCACCTTTAGGAACGTGTTACATGTTCCACCCATTTTTAGGATGTAACATGTTCCCAATGCTGCAGCCACTGCCTGATCCCCACACTCCCTGTGACAGCAGTACAGTGAGAAGTTCCTAGTACTAGCTGTCACTTTTTAAAATCAGCATGACCGTACAGGACACAGCTTTGTGTGTGAATGAACTACAAACCCTGACATCTTTTGCGGCTGTCAGCTTGTAGTTCCAATGAACTACCAGGGCGCAGTGGAACGCCTTGGTAGTTCATTGATTCTTCCTGTCAGGGTATCTGCTTGCCCATATGGAATGTATGGCACACAGATAGACTGCCAGATCAGCAGGAGACCTGCTTGGCACCAGAGATCTGCTGATGTGTGGTGCAATGCATTACAGGCCCCAAAAAAAAGAAATAATAAATGCACATTTTTTTACCTGCAAAAAAATTTGAATTTATGTTGTATTTATTTTTTAAAAGGTGAACTTATCATTTATTCACTTCAGCCCCGGAAGGATTTACCCCCTTAATGACCAGGCCATTTTTGCAATACAGCACTGAGTTACTTTAACTGACAATTGTACGGTTGTGTAACATTGTACCCAAACCCAAAATTGATGTCCTTTTTTTCCCCACAAATAGAGCTTTCTTTTGGTGGTATTTGATCACCTCTGCGGTTTTTATTTTTTGTGCTATGAACAAAAAAAGAGCAACCATTTTGAAAGAAAAAAAAAAACAATATTTTTTACTTTCTGCTATAAAACATATCCAATAAAAAAAAAATGTAAAAAAATCTAATTTCTTCATCAGTTTAGGCCAATTTGTATTCTGCTACATATTTTTGGTAAAAAAAAATACCAATTAGCGTGTATTGATTGGTTTGCACAAGTTATTGTGTCTACAAACTATGGAATAGATTTAGGGACTTTTTATTAACTAGTCGGTGATCAGCGTTTTTTAGCGGGACTGCGACATTGCAGTGGACAAATCGAACACTAAGTGACACTTTTTGGGGACCAGTGACAACAATACAATGCTAAAAAAAATGTGCTGTCACAGTATAAATGACACTGGCTGTGAAGGGGTTAACATCAGTGGCAATCAAAGGGTTAAATGTGTTCCCTGGTAGTGTTTTCTAACTGTGTGGGGGATGCTGACACTAGAGAGAGATCTGTGTTCCTGATTACTAGGTTACTGTGACAAAATGACGGTCTGCCTTGTTTAAATAGGCAGACTGCCTTTCTCTCATTCCCGAGAACGATAGTGGGTGGCCGGGGGCCATTGCGGCTGCCTGCCCCACTGATTGGCTCCCACTGTGTCCAATCACAGTGGAAGCAGGTCGCCGGCGGCGTGCGTGTGCGCCCAAGGCCAGGAAGTGCCGACAACATACAGGTACATTGTTTCATGCAGCTGCCCTGCCGCAGTATGTGCAGTGGGTGGTTAAAATGGCATAGTCAGAAAGTGATCTTGAAATGTGGAGGCCTAAATATGTGATAGATCTTGTCCTCAGTAGGGGCAAGGAAGTTAGCTCAGTAGTAGGTGGGAAACTGTCGATAGGGAGATTTGAGAATTACCAAAATAATTTTCCATGTGAAAAAACTTGCCATAATCGGCAGTAGTGTGTAAAATAGCCAAGAGGGAAGGGCCAGAATCCTCTAGATATAAAAGGAGGTCATCAGCACACAGTCCAATTTTTTTAGCCAAGATTCCCAGCCACAGCCCCTGTTTAACTGAAGTAGCACAAATTGAGATTGCCAGCATTTCTACAACCAAGGCATACAGCCAGGGCCAACGATAAGGGGGTACAGCCGGCCCTCCTGTATACTGGGCCCGGGCACACTCAGTTTAACAGGAGAACTGGCTATACTGCCTTATCACTGGAATCAATCCTCCTCTGGCTCCCCTGGCTTCTCCTCCTCTTCCTCCTGCTAGTTGCTCTTTAGGGGGAGCCACAGGAGGATCATTTCCAGTATCTGTGCCTCACCCCATTCCCTACAGCTCTGACTACCCCCACTCCACTTCCCCCTGCTGTCTGGACCTCCCTATGTGCCCCCCCCCCCCCCCCCACAGCACTGCCTGCTTCTCCGACTCACCCTCCCACCGGCTGAAGCTGCTGCATGGTGCACAAGGGAATTCTTTCAGGATGGAGAGTTGGGAGAGGAGGGGGGAGCTGCTAAATATGTCATATTTACCAGGCCCATCCTTTTCTAAATGAACACAGTGAGCATAACAGGGCATATGCAATTTATATGAACACAAGCAGATAATAAAAAGTATATGATGCAGATCATGAATCAATAAACCATCTGTTTAATATGCTAAAAATAGTGATAAAAGCGGTATGAGCACATGAATTGTACAGAATCTGTAATAAGTCATAGATCATAATAATGTTTACCCTAATATCTAGTGTACTAGAGATTATGGAACATGTTAAAGAATGTTGTATGTTAAAATTTAGTAAAAATGAAAATAAAAATTATTAAAAAAATATATTCACACATCATACATATTTAAAGGGACACACACATATATATATATATATATATATATATATATATATATATATATATATATATATATATATATATATATCACAAAAGAAAGTACACCCCTCACATTTTTGTAATTATTTTATTCTATCTTTTCATGTGACAACACTGAGGTAATGACACTTTGCTACAATGTAAAGTAGTGAGTGTACAGCTTGTATAACAGTGTAAATTTGCTGTCCCCTCAAAATAACTCAACACACAGCCATTAAAGTCCTAACTGCTGGCAACAAAAGTGAGTACACCAATAAGTAAAAATGTCCAAATTGGGCCCAAAGTGTCAATATTTTGTGTGGCCACCATTTTTTTCCAACTCTGCCTTAACCCTCTTGGGCATGGAGTTTATCAGAGCTTCACAGGTTGCCACTCTTCCACACCTCCATGACGACCTCACAGAGCTGGTGGATGTTAGAGACCTTGCGCTCCTCCACCTTCTGTTTGAGGATGTCCCACAGATTCTCCATAAGGTTTTGGTCAGCTTCTTTAGCAAGGCAGTGGTTGTCTTGGAGGTGTGATTAGGGTCATTATGTTGGAATACTGCCCTGCAGCCCAGTCTCTGTAGAGAGGGGATCATGCTTTACTTCGGTATGTCATAGTACGTGCTGGCATTCATGGTTCCCTCCATGAACTGTAGCTCCCCAGTGCCGGCAGCACTGATGCAGCCACAGACCATGACACTCCCACCACCATGCTTGACTTTAGCCAAGACACACTTGTCTTTGTACTCCTCACCTTGTTACCGCTACACAAGTTGACACCATCTGAACCAAATAAGTTTATCTTGGTCTCATCAGACCACAGGACATGGTTCCAGTAATCTATGTCTTCAGTCTGCTTGTCTTCAGCAAACTGTTTGCGGGCTTTCTTGTGCATCATATTTAGAAGAGGCTTACTTCTGGGACGACACCCATGCAGACTAATTTGATGCAGTGTGCGGCGTATTGTCTGAACACTGACAGGCTGACCCCCCACCCCTTCAACCTCTGCAGCAATGCTGGCAGCAAACATACGTCTTTTTCCCAAAGACAACCTATGGATATGATGCTGAGCACATGCACTCAACTTCTTTGGTCGACCATGGCGAGGCCTGTTCTGAGTGGAACCTGTCCTTTTAAACCACTGTATGGTCTTGACTAGGGATGAGCTTTGAGTTTGAGTTGAACTCATGTTCGACTCGAACATCGGCTGTTCGCAAGTTCGCCGAACAGCAAACAATTTGGGGTGTTCGCGGCAAATTCGAATGCTGCGGAACACCCTTTAAAAGTCTATGGGAGAAATCAAGAGTGCTCATTTTAAAGGCTTATATGCAAGTTATTTTCATAAAAAGTGTTTGGGGACCTGGGTCTTGCCCCCAGGGGACATGGATCAATGCAAAAAAAGTTTTAAAAACGGCCGTTTTTTCAGGAGCAGTGATTTTAATAATGCTTAAAGTCAAACAATAAAAGTGTAATATCCCTTTAAATTTCGTAGCTGGGGGGTGTCTATAGTATGCCTGTAAAGGGGTGCATGTTTCCCATGTTTAGAACAGTCTGACAGCAAAATGACATTTCAAAGGAAAAAAAGTCATTTAAAACTACTCACGGCTATAGCATTGCCGGTCCGACAATGCACATAAAAGTTCATTGATAAAAATGGCATGGGAACTCCCCACAGGGAAACCCCGAACCAAAATTTAAAAAAAAATGACGTGGGGGTCCCCCTAAATTCCATACAAGACCCTTCAGGTCTGGTAAGGATATTAAGGAGAACCCTGGCCAAAATTTAAAAAAAAAATGACGTGGGGGTCCCCCTAAATTCCATACCAGACCCTTCAGGTCTGATATGGATTTTAAGGGGAACACCGCGCCAAAAATTTTTTAAAAAACGGCATGGGGTCCCCCCAAAAATCCATACCAGACCCTTATCTGAGCAACGCAGGCCGCAGGAAAAGAGGGGGGGACGAGAGAGCGCCCCCCCTCCTGAACCGTACCAGGCCACATGCCCTCAACATTGGGGGGTAGCCCCCCAAAACACCTTGTCCTCATGTTGATGGGTGGGGGTCTGCGTGCGGGGGGGCTTATCGGAATCTGGAAGCCCCCTTTAACAAGGGGGCCCCCAGGTCCTGCCCCCCCTGTGTGAAATGGTAAGGGGGTACAAAAGGACCACTACCATTTCACTAAAAAACTGTCAAAAATGTTAAAAATGACAAGAGAGTTTTTGACAATTCCTTTATTTAAATGCTTTATCTATCTTCCTTCATCTTCTTCTTCTTCTTCTGGTTCTTCTGGTTCTTCCTCCGGTGTTCTCGTCCAGCATCTCCTCCGCGGCGTCTTTTATCTTCTTCTCCTCGGGCCGCTCCGCACCCATGGCATGGGGGGAGGCTCCCGCTCTTCTCTTCATCTTCTTCTCTTCTTCATCTTCTTCTCTTCTTCATCTTCTTCTCCGGGCCGCTCCGCATCCATGCTGGCATGGTGGGAGGCTCCTGCTGTGTGACGCGTCTCCTCTTCTGACGGTTCTTAAATAACAGGGGGCGGGGCCACCCGGTGACCCCGCCCCCCTCTGACGTACGGGTCATGACGGGACTTCCCTGTGGCATTCCCCGTGATGTCACAGGGAAGTCCCATCAAGTCACCGTGCGTCAGAGGGGGCCGGGTCACCGGGTGGCTCCGCCCCTCGTTATTTAAGAACCGTCAGAAGAGGAGACACGTCACACAGCGGGAGCCTCCCACCATGCCAGCATGGATGCGGAGCGGCCCGGAGAAGAAGATGAAGAAGAGAAGAAGATGAAGAAGAGAAGAAGATGAAGAAGAGAAGAAGATGAAGAGAAGAGCGGGAGCCTCCCCCCATGCCATGGGTGCGGAGCGACCCGAGGAGAAGAAGATAGAAGAGGCCGCGGAGGAGATGCTGGACGAGAACACCGGAGGAAGAACCAGAAGAGCCAGAAGAAGAAGATGAAGGAAGATAGAAGAAAGAAGAAGCATTTAAATAAAGGAATTGTTAAAAACTGTCTCTTGTAATTTTTAACATTTTAGACAGTTTTTTAGTGAAATGGTAGGGGTACTTTTGTACCCCCTTACCATTTCACACAGGGGGAGGCCGGGATCTGGGGGTCCCCTTGTTAAAGGGGGCATCCAGATTCCGATAAACCCCCCGCCCGCAGACCCCCACAAACCACCGGCCAGGGTTGTGGGGATGAGGCCCTTGTCCTCATCAACATGGGGACAAGGTGTTTTAGGGGGCTGCCCCAAAGCACCCTCCCAATGTTGAGGGCATGTGACCTGGTACGGCTCAGGAGGGGGGGGCGCTCTCTCGTCCCCCCCTCTTTTCCTGCAGCCTGCCAGGTTGCGTGCTCAGATAAGGGTCTGGTATGGATTTTTGGGGGGACCCCACGCCGTTTTTTTATTTTTATTTTGGCGCGGGGTTCCCCTTAAAACCCATACCATACCTGAAGGGCCTTGCAGGGGGACCCCCATGTCATTTTTAAAAAAAAAATTTGGTTCGGGGTTCCCCTGTGGGGAATTCCCATGCTGTTATTATCAATGAACTTTTATGTGTATTGTCGGACCGGCAATGCAATAGCCGCGAGTAGTTTTAAACAACTTTTTTTCTTTGAAATGTCATTTTGCTGTCAGACTGTTCTAAACATGGGAAACATGCGTCCCTTTACAGGCATACTATAAACAACCCCCAGCTACGAAATTTAAAGGGATAGTACACTTTTATTGTTTGACTTTAAGCATTATTAAAATCACTGCTCCTGAAAAAACGGCCGTTTTTAAAACTTTTTTTTGCATTGATCCATGTCCCCTGGAGCAGGACCCAGGTCCCCAAACACTTTTTATGACAATAACTTGCATATAAGCCTTTAAAATTAGCACTTTTGATTATTCATGTTCGTGTCCCATAGACTTTAACGGTGTTCACGTGTTCGAACAAACTTTTTTCCTGTTCGCATGTTCTGGTACGAACCGAACAGAGGGGGGTTCGGCTCATCCCTAGTCTTGACCACCGTGCTGCAGCGCAGTTTCAGGGTCTTGGCAATCTTCTAATAGCCTAGGCCTTCTTTATGTAGAGCAACAATTATTTTTTTCTGGTCTTCAGAGAGTTCTTTGCCATGAGGTGCCATGTTGAACCTCCAGTGACCAGTAGGGATGAGCCGAACACCCCCCGATTTGGTTCGCACCAGAACCTGCGAACGGACCGAAAATTTGCATGAACGTTAGAACCCCGTTGACGTCTATGGGACTCAAACGTTCAAAATCAAAAGTGCTCATTTTAAAGGCTAAATTGCATGGTATTGTCCTAAAAAGGGTTTGGGGACCCGGGACCTGCCCCAGGGGACATGTATCAATGCAAAAAAAACTTTTAAAAACGGCCATTTTTTCGGGAGCAGTAATTTTAATGATGTTTAAAGTAAAAAAAAGTGAAATATTCCTTTCAATATCGTATCTGGGGGGTCTCTATAGTATGCCTGTAAAGTGGCGTGTGTTTCCCGTGCTTAGAACAGTCCCTGCACAAAATGTCATTTTTAAAGGAAAAAAAGTCATTTAAAACTGCATGCGGCTTTAATGTAATGTCGGGTCCTGGCAATATGGATGAAAATCAGTGAGACAAATGGCATGGGTACCCCCCAGTCCATTACCAGGCCCTTTGGGTCTTGTATGGATATTAAGGGGAACCCCGCACCCAAATTAAAAAAGGAAACAACAGTATACAGGCTCTGTACTCTGAACAGCAGTATACAGGCGGTGCAAACAAGACAGGGACTGTAGGTTTGTTGTTAAGTAGAATCTGTTTGTAATTTTGAACTGGTACATTTTTAACGTGTTTTGCTCCAGCCAAAAAATCTATTTTAAGCTTTTTGGAAAACTTAGGGAAGGGTTATCACCCCTGTGACATTTGTTTTGCTGTCTGTGCTCCTCTTCAGAAGATTTCACCTCACTTTTTTTCCCAATGACAAATGTTTTTTGAAAATTTGGGTGACAAGGATTGGTGATAAAGCATAAGTGGAAAAGAGAAATGTTTTTCCTATATTAACTCTTACAGGAGAGAATTTCCCTTCCTAGGGGTAGATTTCATCTCACTTCCTGTTGTCTCCTTCCGTTTGCAAGTAGGAGTCGTTTGTAAGTTGGATGTTTGAAAGTAGGGGCCTGCACTATATACTCAGCAGAAGTTTGGGCCTTAGGTGTTGTTGTGGCCACAACACTGTAAGCCCTCACAGGGCCCTGCTGTGAAATATTAGATCAAGAATTGTAATTACATGCCCCTGTTGAACAGGGGCAGAAAAATTGTGCCTTTGGTGGTGGTGGTGCTGGTGCCACAACACTGTAAGTCCTCTATCGCTCTTGGTGGGTGCAGAAACGGGCCCTGCTGTGAAATATTAGATCAAGAATTGTAATTACATGCCCCTGTTGAACAGGGGCTGAAAAATTGGGCTTTAGGCACTGGTGCTGGTGCCACAACACTGCAACCCCTTACAGATACTCTAGTTTTAATGCAGGAACGAGCCCTGCTGCAAAGTATTGCATCAAAAATTGTATTTACATGCCCCTGTTAAACAGGGGCTGAAAAATTGGGCCTTAGGCACTGGTGGCGGCGCCCAGAACCAAAAATGTTCTTACAAGCTATCAGCGTGATCATTGAGGAGGAAGAGGATAATTAATCAGGATGGTCACTCAGCATCAGCATAGGCAGTCGATCGACCGAGACGGTGGACAGACGAACCCTGTGATCGGTTACAAAGCCTCCAGCAGCACTGAATGTGCGTTCCGAAAGAACGCTGGATGCAGGACAGGCCAGTAGCTCAATTGCATACTGTGCAAGCTCTGGCCAGTGGTCCATCCTCAAGACCCAGTAACCCAGAGGATTTTCGGTGGGAAAGGTGTCCAAGTCAGATCTTGCCCCTAGATTTTCCTGCACCATGTAAAACAGATGCTGGTGATGGTTGCTAGAGCCGATCATACCTTGGGGCTGCGGACTAAAAAATTGTCTGAACGCATCGGTCACACGGCCACCTTCTCCACCGCTCCTTCTTTGACAGACCGAAGCCTCAGCAACACGTTGTCCAGAAACAGGAGTCTGTAACCTCCCAGTCTCTGGGAACGCGTTGGACAGACCTTTCTGCAAGGCCTCCCGAAGATGTTTCATCCTCTGCTCCCTCTGCGACGGCAAGATAAGGTCCGCAACCTTACCCTTGTAATGTGGATCAAGGAGGGTTGCCAGCCAGTATTGGTCCTTCTCCTTGATACCACGAATACGAGGATCCTTACGCAGGCTTTGCAGGATCAGGGAGGCCATGCAGCGTAGGTTTTCTGAGGCATTCGGTCCGGAGTCCTCTGGGTCACTAACATGGTCAACATGGTCCGCAGCCACCTCCTCCCAGCCACGTACAAGTCCATGTGTTTCTTGGGACTGATCCCTTAAAGACTGCTGCTGATGCTGAGTGCCAGGCTCCACCTCCATACTGACGCAATACTCCTCCTCCTCCTCTTCCTGTGTGATCGGCGGGCACGCAGGAACACTGTATGGATAAAGGGGTCCTTGAGAGCTAAGGAAGTCCTCCTCTTCCTGCCTCTGTTCTGCCTCAAGTGACCTGTCCATTATTTCACGCAGCGTGTGCTCCAACAGGTGGACAAGGGGGACAGTGTCACTGATGCATGCACTGTCACTGCTCACCATCCTCGTGGCCTCCTAAAATGGTGACATGTCAGTGCATGCATCCCTGATCACGGCCCACTGGCGTGGGGAAAAAAAACAAGCTCCCCTGACCCTGCCCTGGTGCCATAGTCGCACAGGTACTAATTGATGGCCCTCTGCTGCATGTGCAGCCACTGCAGCATGGCCAACGTTGAGTTCCACCTGGTGGGCATGTCACAGATTAGGCAGTTCTTGGGCAGGTTAAACTCCTTTTGGAGGTCCGCAAACCGAGCACTGGAATTATATGACCAGCGGAAATGCACACAGACTTTCCTGGCCTGCCTCAGGACATCCTGTAAGCCCGGGTACCTGCCCAAGAACCGCTGCACCACCAAGTTAAGGACATGAGCCAAACAGGGCACATGGGTCATTTGTCCCTGTCGGAGGACAGAGAGGAGGTTGGTGCCATTGTCGCAAACCACCATTCCTGCCTTAAGTTGGCGTGGCGTCAACCACCTCTGAACCTGCCCCTGCAGAGCTGACAGAACCTCTGCCCCAGTGTGGCTCCTGTCCCATAAGCACACCAGCTCAAGCACCGCATGGCATCTTTTGGCCTGTGTATTTGCGTAGCCCCTTGAACGTCTACGGAGCACCGCTGGTTCCGAGGACAAAGCACAGGAAGAGGCCATGGAGGAAGAAGAAGAGGAGGGGGTGGAGGTGAGAGGTGTGTCACAGTCATTAGTAGTGGCATTTTGGAGGCGTGGTGGCGGAACAACCTCCAACACTACTGCACCTTGTCCTGCATCCTTCCCAGCTGCCAGCAGAGTCAACCAATGCACGGTGAAACTTAGGTAACATCCCTGTCCATGCCTGCTGGACCATGAGTCAGCGGTAATATGCACCTTACCGCTGACCGCCCTGTCCAGCAAGACATGGACATTGCCTTCCACATGCCAGTAGAGAGCCGGAATCGCCTTCCGTGAGAAAAAGTGGCGTTTGGGTACCTGCCACTGAGGAACCGCACATTCCACAAACTCACGGAAGGGGGCAGAGTCTACCAACTGAAAAGGCAGCAGTTGAAGTGCTATTAATTTTGCCAAGCTAGCATTCAACCGCTGGGCATGTGGATGGCTGGGAGCGAACTTCTTTCGGCGGTGCAGCAGCTGGGGCAGGGAAATTTGCCTGGTACAATCTGACGTCGGTGTACCGAAAGCAGATTGCCCACAAGTACTTGGCTGTGACACATCTAATTCTACACCTTCATTCCTCTCAGTGCAGGTCTCAGAGAGGACTGAAGGTATAGTGGGGTTGGAGATCTCAGCTGATGAGGAGCAAGGAGAGGTCCTCTTTGTTCTTTGGTGTGGGTCTTTTAGATACGCTTGCCAACGAACTGCATGGCAGGTCAACATATGTCTGGTCAAGCATGTGGTGCCCAAGCAGAAGTTGTTTTGGCCACGCGAGATATGCTTGAGACATATGTTGCAAATAGCAGCGGTGCGATCTGATGCACTCGTCTCAAAAAAGGCCCACACCAAAGAACTTTTGGAATAATGCCCAGAGACAGCAGCACCCTGCACATGGGGTGTGATGCATTCAGTGTGCTGCCCTTAGGCTGGCCCCTGGAGGGCATCCTGCCTCATTGGTGATGTGCCTCCTCCTCCTCTCTCCTATCAGGCACCCACGTTGAGTCAGTGACCTCATCATCCCCTCCCTCCTCATCACTGGAGCAAACCTGGCAGTATGCCAGGCAGTAATATCCTGAGCATGGGTGAGAGAGGATAAAGAGGATGAGGACGGCTTGGTCATCCACTTGACCAAGTGTTCTGCATGTTGCGGCTCAACACGGCCAGCTGCCGAAAAAAAGGCCAAGGGTGTCCCCACGGCCACGTGCTAATGAGGATGCACCGTCTCCACGGCCAGCACTGTTGCCTCTAGACTCTTTTATTGGCTTGTGACTGTCTGCCTCTCCTTGTTGGCCTTCCAGACATACTAATGGCCTGTAGCTGTACTAAGCTGGGATATAAATATATATATATATATATATATATATATATACTGATACTGCAGCTAGCAAAATCAACTGCCTGCCTGTAGTATGAGAACACCACCAACCTTCTACAGGTAGCTTTAGCTGAACACTGTGCAGAGCTCGCAAAAAACTAACTTGTAGCTTATTTAGCTGCCTGCGGTAGTGATAGGATCAGGAAAACACCACCAACCTTCTACAGGTAGCTTTAGGTGAACACTGTGCAGAGCTTGTAAAGAAATAACTTGTAGCCTATTTAGCTGCCTGCGGTAGTGATATGATCAGGAAAACACCACCAACCTTCTACAGGTAGCTTTAGGTGAACACTGTGCAGAGCTCGCAAAAAAATAACTTGTAGCTTATTTAGCTGCCTGCGGTAGTGATAGGATGAGGAAAACACCACCAACCTTTTACAGGTAGCTTTAGGTGAGACTCTGTGCAGAGGTCGCACTACACTAACTTGTAGTTTTAGCTGAACACTGTGAGGAATACGCACTACACTAACTTGTAGCTTTAGCTGAACACTGTGCAGAGGTCACACTACACTAACTTGTAGTTTTAGCTGAACACTGTGAGGAGGACGCACTACATTAACTTGTAGCTTTAGCTGAACACTGTGCGGAGGTCGCACTACACTAACTTGTAGTTTTAGCTGAACACTGTGAGGAGGACGCACTACACCAACTTGTAGCTTTAGCTGAACACTGTGAGGAGGACGCACTACCCTAACTTGTAGCTTTAGCTGAACACTGTGCAGAGGTCACACTAAACTAACTTGTAGCTTTAGCTGAACACTGTGAGGAGGACGCACTACACTAACTTGTAGCTTTAGCTGAACGCTGTGCGGAGGTCACACTACACTAACTTGTAGTTTTAGCTGAACACTGTGAGGAGGACGCACTACACCAACTTGTAGCTTTAGCTGAACACTGTGAGGAGGACGCACTACCCTAACTTGTAGCTTTAGTTGAACACTGTGCAGAGGTCACACTAAACTAACTTGTAGCTTTAGCTGAACACTGTGCAGAGGTCGCACTACACTAACTTGTAGTTTTAGCTGAACACTGTGAGGAGCACGCACTACACCAACTTGTAGCTTTAGCTGAACACTGTGAGGAGGACGCACTACCCTAACTTGTAGCTTTAGCTGAACACTGTGCAGAGGTCACACTAAACTAACTTGTAGCTTTAGCTGAACACTGTGCAGAGGTCCCACTACACTAACTTGTAGTTTTAGCTGAACACTGTGAGGAGGACGTACTACACCAACTTGTAGCTTTAGCTGAACACTGTGAGGAGGACGCACCACCCTAACTTGTAGCTTTAGCTGAACACTGTGCAGAGGTCACACTAAAGTAACTTGTAGCTTTAGCTGAACACTGTGAGGAGGACGCACTACACTAACTTGTAGTTTTAGCTGAACACTGTGCAGAGGTCACTCTAAACTAATTTGTAGCTTTAACTGAACACTGTGAGGAGGACGCACTACACTAACTGTAAATAGTCTAGCTGCCTGACTGTGGTACTAATAGGATCAAAAGAACACCAACAATTTTCTTCAGGTAGCTGTAAATACTGTAACAAGACAAGCCTGCCTGTCAGTGGGAAGATAACAGGAACGGATCTAGATAAACTGAATACAGTGTATATATATTTATATGCAACACCTGGGATGCATATATATACACAATACACTGTAAGTGCAGCTAACTCACTAACTGTCCTGCCTAATCTAGCTAACTCAAATGAAATGACACTGTCTCTCTCTCTCTCTAAGCACGCCGGAACACACTACACAGGGCCACCGTGCAGGCGGCCTTAGATAGTGTGGGGCGTGTTCTACACCCCCTGAGCCATAATTGGCCAAAGCCACCCTGGCTTTGGCCAATTACAGCTCTCTCTACCGACGGCGCTGTGATTGGCCAAGCATGCGGGTCATAGTGCATGCTTGGCCAATCATCAGCCAGCAATGCACTGCGATGCCGCAGTGAATCATGGCCCGTGACGCGCCACACGAATTTGGCGCCAAACAGCCCATATCGTTCCCAATTCGGTGAACGATAGAACATGGGTTCGACTCGAACGCGAAGCTGATCCCTAGTGACCAGTATGAGAGAGTGAGAGCGATGCTCCCCATTCACACCTGAGACCGTGTAACCCTAACGAGTCACATGACACCTGGGAGGGAAAATTGCTAATTGGGCCTAATTTGGACATTTTCCCTTAGGGGTGTACTCACTTTTGTTGCCAGCGGTTTAGACAATAATGGCTGTGTATTGAGTTATTTTGAGGGGACAGCAAATGTACACTGTTATACAAGCTGTACACTCACTACTTTACATTGTAGCAAAGTGTCATTTCTTCAGTGTTGTCACATGAAAAGATATGATAAAATATATTATGTAGCGCTATCCCCGGAGGAGCATCTTAAGTTGTTCAGGCCGTTACTCTGTCTCTCAACACCAGTAACAGCCTCAGTGTAAGTGCAATAATCAATGAGAAACACACATATTATGATAAAACACAGAAATTGTCTTTACTGCAATATTTCTGTGGAAAAGTAACAAACAGTAACAATATACAGTGGGGATGGGAAGTACCCCTTAAAGACCACCTTAAATTTTTCACTCTTTGTTATATTGCAGCCATTTGCTAAAATCCTTTAAGTTCATTTTTTTCCTCATTAATGTACACACAGCACCCCATATTGACAGAAAAACACAGAATTGTTGACATTTTTGCAGATTTATTAAAAAAGAAAAACTGAAATATCACGTGGTCCTAAGTATTCAGACCCTTTGCTGTGACACTCATATATTTAACTCGAGTGCTGTCCATTTCTTCTGATCATTCTTGAGATGGTTCTACACCTTCATTTGAGTCCAGCTGTGTTTGATTATACTGATTGAACTTGATTAGGAAAGCCACACACCTGTCTATATAAGACCTTACAGCCCACAGTGCATGTCAGAGCAAATGAGAATCATGAGGTCAAAGAAACTGCCTGAAGAGCTCAGAGACAGAATTGCAGCAAGGCACAGATCTGGCCAAGGTTACAAAAAATTTTGGCTGCACTTAAGGTTCCTAAGAGCACAGTGGCCTCCATAATCCTTAAATGGAAGACATTTGGGACGACCAGAACCCTTCCTAGAGCTGGCCGTCCAGCCTAATTGAGCTATCGGGGGAGAAAAGACTTGGTGAGAGAGGTAAGGAAGAACCCAAAGATCACTGTGGCTTAGCTCCAGAGATGCAGTCGGGAGATGGGAGAAAGTTGTAGAAAGTCAACCATCACTGCAGCCCTCCACCAGTTGGGGCTTTATGGCAGAGTGGCCCGACAGAAGCCTCTCCTCAGTGCAAGACACATGAAAGCCCGCATGGAGTTTGCTAAAAAAAAACCCGAAGGACCCTAAGATGGTGAAAAATAAGATTCTCTGGTCTGATGAGACCAAGATAGAACTTTTTGGCTCTAATTCTAAGCGGTATGTGTGGAGAAACTCAGGCACTGCTCATGTCCAATACAGTTCCAACAGTGAAGCATGGTGGTGGCAGCATCATGCTGTGGGGGTGTTTTTCAGCTGCAGGGACAGGACGACTGGTTGCAATCGAGGTAAAAATGAATGCGGCCAAGTACAGGGATATCCTGGACGAAAACCTTCTCCAGAGTACTCAGGACCTCAGACTGGGCTGAAGGTTTATCTTCCAACAAGACAATGACCCTAAGCACACAGTTAAAATAACAAAGGAGTGGCTTCACAACAACTCCGTGACTGTTCTTGCATGGCCCAGCCAGAGCCCTGACTTAAACCCAATTGAGCATCTCTGGAGAGACCTAAAAAAGGCTATCCACCAACGTTTACCATCCAACCTGACAGAACTGGAGAGGATCTGCAAGGAGGAATGGCAGAGGATCCCCAAATCCAGGTGTGAAAAACTTGTTGCATCTTTCCTAAAAAGACTCATGGCTGTATTAGATCAAATGGGTGCTTCTACTAAATACTGAGCAAAGGGTCTGAATACTTAGGACCATGTGATATTTCAGTTTTTCTTTTTTAATAAATCTGCTGGGGTGCTGTGTGTACATTAAAGAGATAAAAATGAACTTAAATGATTTTAGCAAATGGCTGCAATATAACAAAGAGTGAAAAATATAAGGGGGTCTGAATACTTTCCGTCCCCACTGTGTGTGTATATATATATATATATATATATATATATATATATACACAGTATCTCACAAAAGTGAGTACACCCCTCACATTTTTGTAAATATTTTACTCTATCTTTTCATGTGACAACACTGAAGAAATGACACTTTGCTCTAATCTAAATTAGTGAGTGCACAGCTTGTATTACAGTGTAAATTTGCTGTCCCCTCAAAATAACTCAACACACAGCCATTAATGTCTAAACCACTGGCAACAAAAGTGAGTACACCCCTAAGTGAAAATGTCCAAATTGGGCCCAATTAGCTATTTTCCCTCCCCAGTGTCATGTGACTCGTTATTGTTACAAGGTCTCAGGTGTGAATGGGGAGCTGGTGTGTTAAATTTGGTGTTATCGCTCTCACTCTCACATACTGGTCACTGGAAGTTCAATATGGCACCTCACAATAGAAATGGCAACATGGCACCTCATGGCAAAGAACTCTCTGAGGATCTGAAAAAAAGAATTGTTGCTCTACATGAAGATGGCCTAGGCTATAAGAAGATTGCCAAGACCTTGAAACTAAGCTGCAACATGGTGGCCAAGACCATACAGCGGTTTAACAGGACAGGTTCCACTCAGAACAGGCCTCGCCATGGTCCACCAAAGATGTTGAGTGCACGTGCTCAGCGTCATATCCAGAGGTTGTTTTTGGGAAATAGACATATGAGTGCTGCCAGCATTACTGGAGAGGTTGAAGGGGTGGGGGGGTCAGCCTGTCAGTGCTCAGACCATACGCCGTACACTGCATTAAATTGGTCTGCATGGCTGTCGTCCCAGAAGGAAGCCTCTTTTAAGGATGATGCACAAGAAATCCTGCAGTTAGCTGAAGACAAGCAGACTAAGGACATGGGTTACTGCAACCATGTCCTGTGGTCTGATGATACCAAGATAAACTTATTTGGTTCAGATGGTGTGAAGCGTGTGTGGCGGCAACCAGGTGAGGAGTACAAAGACAAGTGTGTCTTGCCTACAGTCAAACATGGTGGTGGGAGTGTCATGGTCTGGGGCTGCATAAGTGCTACCAGCACTGGGGATCTACAGTTCATTGAGGGAACCATGAATGCCAACATGTACTGTGACATACTGAAGAGGAGCACGATCCCCTCCCTTTAGAGACTGGGCCGCAGGGCAGTATTCAAACATGATAATGACCCCAAACACACCTCCAAGATGACCACTGCCTTGCTAAAGAAGCTGAGGGTAAAGGTGATGGACTGGCCAAGCATGTCTCCAGACCTAAACCCTATTGAGCATCTGTGGGGCATCCTCAAATGGAAGGTGGAGGAGCGCAAGGTCTCTAGCATCCACCAGCTCCGTGATGTTGTCAAGGAGGAGTGGAAGAGGACTCCAGTGGCAACCTGTGAAGCTTTGGTGAACTCCATGCCCAAGAGGGATAAGGCAGTGCTGGGAAATGATCGTAGCCACACAAAATATTGACACTTTGGGCCCAATTTGGACATTTTCACTTAGGGGTGTACTCACTTTTGTTGCCAGCGGTTTAGATATTAATGGCTGTGTGTTGAGTTATTTTGAGGGGACAGGAAATTTACACTGTTATACAAGCTGTACACTCACTAATTTACATTGTAGCAAAGTGTCATTTCCTCAGTGTTGTCACATGAAAAGTTATAATAAAATATTTACAAAAATGTGAGGGGTGTACTCACTTTTGTGAGATACTGTATATATAAGCCTGTATATATATATATATATATATATATATATATATATATATATATATATATATATATATATATATATAATAAACTTCAGGTGGGTTACCCTCTTCTCTTTAATCCTGTCCGATCAAAGCACCGTCAAGGTGGACTCCCAACCTTCCACCATAAATGGATAAAAAAAAGACGTGGATCGATGCTTGATGCAAAAAGTGTCCTTTACTGGAAATTTTTCAATCATATAATACATGCAAGCCACTGTACAGTTCCGAACGCAAGTCGCTCTTCGTCAGGCTTTTCTGGCTGTGTGTAAAAAGCCAAACCACAGATCTTCTCTTATCCACACCCAACCTACCTCACACATATGTTAACTTAACTAATTATAAGAGAAAACTACTAACACATATTTAGATAATTAACTCCTCTTCTATCAACCAGACAAGGTGAAAATATCTTATATTCCCCAATATACAAATTATTTACATTCATTAGTCCTCCTAATGTATATATCATCTTCCAACAATACGATATTATGGAGCAAATAAACTCTCTCATATGTTTAAATATAAATCTCATTCAGTAAGTATCATAAATATAATGACATTCTTGATCGTATCTCAGATCTCATCAAAGATTCCAGCTGATATTCTGTTATTTAATATTCCCAATGGGAGTTCATTCCAATCATTCTAAAGGAGTATAATATATACAAACCATGATTATGATCACTATATACCAAGTATCCAAGTCCTATACAAATAAATATAAATCATAGTCCTTGTTCATACCATCAGGATGCAAGGACTGTAATTTATTGATCCACCAGACCTCACGTTTTTTTCAGTTTTAAAATCCTATCACCCCCTCTTTTATCGCGAGGAATTTCTTTTAGTACCATAAATCATAAGTCGGTATCTCTGTGTCCCGTCTCGGTAAAGTGACGTGACACAGGGAGACCTGACTGGGGATGTCGGATCGGGGCAACATTGAATCACTCAAGGCCTTTGATGAAACTGTTAACAGTTTTTCACTGAATATCCAGTTTAAAATACATATTGGTGGGGACTCTGTTCCCTTTTTGGATACACGGGCATATACGAAGCAGGGACGGATTGAAACGGATATATACACTAAGCCCACGGATAGGAATCAGTTACTAAGATATGACAGTTACCATCCCCCCCATGTTTTTGGTTCTATCATTAGAAGCCAATTACTTAGAGTAATGCGGATTGTGAGTGACACTGTAATAAGGGATCAAAGATTGGATGAGATGTGCTGTAAATTTAAGGAGTGGGGTTATCCGGAAGGTTTGATCAGACAGGAATTAAATAGAATTTTGAAGCCAGCTGGTAGTTGCCAATATAAAAAATATCAATCTGACAGACCTAGGATCCCATTTGTCTTTCAATTTAATAGTTACAGTGATAAGATCTTCAATGTACTAAGGAAACATTGGGCAATATTGAGACGATCATACCCACAGATAGAAGAGTTTCAACAAACCCCTATGAAGGCTTACCGTCGCAATAAAACTTTGCGCGATTTTTTGGTGCGATCTGAATTTAAATCTGAGAGTCAGAAGGAGAAAAGAACAACTTTTCTCGGTAAGAAAAGGAAGGGCTGCTACCCTTGTCTTAACTGCATCCAATGTAACCTAATGCTTAGGGGCAATCATTTTTTCCACCCTGTAACAAAGACTAAGAACAGTAAATGGTTTTCACACATGTCAGTCATCATATATGATCTACATCCTCATGTGCCCATGCAATCTGCTCTATGTGGGTGAGACGACCCAAAAAATAAAAGATCGCATTGCACAGCATCGCAGCAGGATCCGACATCCCCAGTCAGGTCTCCCTGTGTCACGTCACTTTACCGAGATGGGACACAGAGATACCGACTTACGATTTATGGTACTAGAAGAAATTCTTCGCGATAAAAGAGGGGGTGATAGGATTTTAAAGCTGAAAAAACGTGAGGTCTGGTGGATCAATAAATTACAGTCCTTGAATCCTGATGGTATGAACAAGGACTATGATTTATATTTATTTGTATAGGACTTGGATACTTGGTATATAGTGATCATAATCATGGTTTGTATATATTATACTCCTTTAGATCGATTGGAATGAACTCCCGTTGGGAATATTAAATAACAGAATATCAGCTGGAATCTTTGATGAGATCTGAGATACGATCAAGAATGTCATTATATTTATGATACTTACTGAATGAGATTTATATTTAAACATATGAGAGAGTTTATTTGCTCCATAATATCGTATTGTTGGAAGATGATATATACATTAGGAGGAGGACTAATGAATGTAAATAATTTGTATATTGGGGAATATAAGATATTTTCACCTTGTCTGGCTGATAGAAGAGGGGTTAATTATCTAAATATGTGTTAGTAGTTTTCTCTTATAATTAGTTAAGTTAACACATGTGTGAGGTAGGTTGGGTGTGGATAAGAGAAGATCTGTGGTTTGGCTTTTTACACACAGCCAGAAAAGCCTGACGAAGAGCGACTTGCGCTCGGAACTGTACAGTGGCTTGCATGTATTATATGATTGAAAAATTTCCAGTAAAGGACACTTTTTGCATCAAGCAACGTCTTTTCTTTATATATATATATATATATATATATATATATATATATATAAAATGAAGTGCAGCTCACTTATTCACCTGCCTGAAAGTGTCTTTGAACACGTACTCCAACAATGGCCTACAGTCAGGTATAGGCTTGGCTGGACTACAATGCAGTGGATATATATTTTATGAACTGCACATCACTGAGTCACCTGCCTGAAAGTGCATACAAGCTTGTATATATATATATATATATATATATATATATATATATATATATATTAAATGAAGTGCAGCTCACTGAGTCACCTGCCTGAAAGTGTCTTTGAACACGTACTCCAGGAATGGCCTACAGTCAGGTATAGGCTTGACTAGACTTTATATATATATATACAAGCCTGTATATATATATTAAATGCACTGCAGCTAGCTGAATCAACTGCCTGCCTGAAGTATATTAGCAACAGTACACCAGGAACGGTCTGCAGTGAGATCTAGCTAAACTGGATACAGTGGATATACATATATATATATATAGCAGAAAAGAGGTAGTGGGTGAAGTGTCCTAATAGATACAACACCTCATTCCTAAACAAAATATGTATAGTGGAGCAGGGCGAAGAGGATTATAGTTGTGCCAAAAACAATTTAGAATACAATTATTATAAAAGTATCAAATCTTTATTAATATACAATTCTAAAAAACATAGTTCATACACATATATTATATGTAGGTAAACTAGACAAAGAGCACTTTACAGTTTTGTATATTGACCGACACCAAAGATGTTGACAGGTAGTTGATGGTCAATTCATCCCTACTAGTTTTGCCAATACATTGGCTTCATCAGGGGTATAAACAAGTAGTGGAAAAGAGTAAAGACACTGGAAAAATAAAAAGAAAAGGTCAATCATAAAGCAAAAATATTGTGACACAGATAAAGTGAGCGATTGAACAACAGGGAGATCACAGTTTTGTCTGACCTAGACCTCAACGCTTCCCAATCAACCACATCACAGACATACCGAGTCAAGCTCCCAGGACACAAAGTGGGCACCTTCAGGCAGCTGGGGGCGATAGTCGAACTCAGCCCTGTAATTGGCTACAGGGGGCCCAAAAGGGTGCCTATAAAAACTAAAAATTGATACATTGGTAAAAGCTACTTAAATAGATTCATTATTATTCACATAGGCTAATAAGCCTCAAATACATACCAAAGGTAGAGACGTGTAAGAAGCGAGGAAATGCGCTGGATGGATCAAGGCGTGATACTTGGATATAATGGAGTCAAAAGGTATGTATTGAAACCAAGAAAACTGAAACAACAATATAATGCATAATGATAGCATTATTATAGGTGTTAGTGGTGCTTTAAACGAAAAGCACCCTTTATATAGCAAACAGGCACTTAGGAATATAGGAAATTAATATATAAAGGCGCGTACCATAAATTTGCAAACGCCAATGAGAGCAATAGAATGCACAATAAACATTGGATCAGGCAGTAGAGAGAGCCGGACAAGGGAACCCCCAATAGGCTTCCAAAGAAGTCCAAGAGACTTGATTATCTAGATATAAATTCAATACATACATACAATCAGCATATAGGCTGCCAAGCAGCATATAAGTGAGTGAAAAAGAGAAGGAGATAAAACTCCTTCCAAGTATCTGAAAAAGTTAGTTTTACCTTACTCAAGCATGGCAGAACCACAGCGCATAACAGTCAACAGGTGAATGAGACAAGTTTGGCAGCTTTTTAAGCCCCCACCCGATCAGCTGATGAGCCAATCGGGAGCAGACAAAAGGCGGCCTGAGCGCATGCGCAGTGTCCGAAATCGAATGCCTACAACACCCAGAATGCCGTGCACAGCCCATATCCCATGGTAAGGATGCACGTGATAATGATCGTGTAGGGCCCAATCAGGGTATTGGGCCTGACAGTAAATGGGGGGAGGAACCAAGGCACTCCGCCCAACCAGAGAGGGAGAAAAAAGAGGCTGATGTACTAGCGAACGGATAGACTGCGGAGGCACGGGCCGAAGGGGCGGGCTGACTAAATGTTAATGTTAATATATAATGTTATATATAGCAGTCTGACTATATATATATATATATATATATATATATATATATATATATATATATATATATATGAAATACACTGCAGCTAACTAAATCAACAAACTGCCTGAAGTATATTAGAAACAGTAGAGCAGGAACGGTCTGCAGTGAGATCTAGCTAAACTGGATCAACTGCCTGCTTGAAGTAAATTAGAAATAGTACAGCAGGAACGGTCTGCAGTGAGATCTAGCTAACTGAATAAACTGCCTGCTCAAAGTAAATGAAATGACACACACTCTATCTATCTAGCTCTCTATAACGCCAGCAACACACTACACAGGGCCGACGCGCAGGAGGCCTTATATAGTGTGGGGCATGTACTTTACCCCCTGAGCCATAATTGGCCAAAGGCACCCTGCCTTTGGCCAATTATGGCTCTGTTTGCTTACAAGGTCATAGTACATGCTTGGCCAATCATCAGCCAGCAAAGCACTGGGATGATGCAGTGCATTGTAGGCCGTTTGCGCCGCTCGAATTTGGCGCGATCGGCCCATAATGTTCGATCTTCGTTGAACGATCGAACAGCCGATGTTCGAGTCGCACTCAACAGTCAGCCCATCCCTAGTTATATGTAGAATTACACCCCAAAATACATTTTGCTGCTTCTCCTGAGTACAGGGATACCTCATGTGTGAGACTTCTTGGGAGCCGTGTACAGGACCCCGGAAACTAAGCACCGCCTTTAGGATTTCCAAGGGTGTAAATTTTTGATTTCACTCCTCACTATCTATCAAAGTTTTAAAGGCCATAAAATGCCAAGATAGCACAACCCCCCCCCCCCCAAATGACCCCATTTTGGAAAGTAGACACCCCAAGCTATTTGATGAGAGGCATGTTGAGTCCATGGAATATTTTATATTTTGCCACAAGTTGCGGAAAAGTGACACATAGCTTGGGGTGTCTACTTTCCAAAAATGGGTAATTTGGGAGGGGGGAGTTGAACTGTCCTGGCATTTTATGCACAACATTTAGAAGCTTATGTCACACATCACCCACTCTTCTAACCACTTTGAAGACAAAGCCCTTTCTGACACTTTTTGCTTACATGAAAAAATATTATTTTTTTGCAAGAAAAATACTTTGAACCCCAAACAGTATATATATTTGTTAAGCAAAGACCCTACAGATTAAAATGGTGGGTGTTGCAATTTTTTTCCCACAGTATTTGCGCAGCAATTTTTCAAATGCAATTTTTTGGGAAAAAACACACTTTTTTTAATTTTAATGCACTAAAACATACTATTTTGCCCAAATGCTTGATGGAATTAAAAAGATGATCTTAGTTCGAGTACATGGATACCAAACACAACATGCTTTAAAATTGCGCACAAACGTGCAGTGGTGACAAACTACATACATTTTTAAAAGCCTTTAAAAGCCTTTACAGCAGTGGTTCTCAACTCCAGTCCTCGGGACCCACCAACAGGCCAGATTTTAAGTATTACCTTGGGGAGTTGCAGACTAGAATACTGCAATCACTGAGCAGCAAGTGATATCACCTGTGATGTATTTCAGCTATCTTGCAAACCTGGCCTGTTGGTGGGTCCTGAGGACTGGAGTTGAGAACCACTGCTTTACAGGTTACCATTTTAGATTTTCATGGTGCAATTGCTGTTTACATATGACACCAGACTGATGCTTGCGTTCGCCTTTGCTCGTGAGCACGGGGGGACAGGGGTGCTTTTTTTAAATTATTTATTTTGCTTTTTTTATTTTATTTTTAAACTGTTCCTTTCATTTTTTTTTCTTTTTATCATTTTTATTGTTATCTCAGGGGATGTAAATATCCCCTATGATAGCAATAGGTAGTGACAGGTACTCTTTTTACTCTCCTCTGCCCTCAAAGCATCTGACCACACTAAGATTGGTGTGATAAAATGCTTTGCCAATTTCCCAATGGCGCTGTTTATATCCGGCGAAACCTAAGTCATGAAATGCTCACAGCTTCCGGTTTCTTAGGCCATAGAGATGAATGGAGCCATTTTGGTCTCTAATCAGCTCTATGGTCAGCTGGCGGAACCACTGGCTGCATTCTCGGGTTCCTGTTGGGACAGGAGAGCCCGAGAAAACCATGGAAGATGGTGGCGGGGGGATGTTCCCTCCCACTGCTTACAAAAGCAGTCTAGAGGCTAATTAACCACTAGGATTGCTTTTACATGAAAGTCGACCGCTGACTGAAAAGAATGATACCAAGATGATACATAAACCTGCAGGTATCATTCTGGTATAACCACTCAAAGTCCAGCAACATACCAGTACGTTGCTGGTCCTTGTTGGGCATATATTGCAATGTTCTTGACCAGATAGGTAGGTCAGTGTATGTATGTCAGGTAGGTAGGTCAGTGTATTGGTCAGTGTGTCAGGCAGGTGAGTTTAGTGGTCAGCATTGATGGGCACTGGTAAGCCAGGCAGCAACCAGCAAGTGAGCTTACCCCCAGCCACACAACCACACCGCCCAGCCAAAAAGCCCTGCACCACTACTGCCCCCCCCCCCCGCCAGCCGTGGACTTCGGGCTGAAGCCCCTGGTCTTTTTGCCACCTAGCAACACCCCTGCTGTGAAACATTAAACAGACCAAAACAAACAACCACTGCTCCCTTGACTACAGAAGGAGCCAAAAACTAAATTTGCCTAGCATCCTATGCTGAGAGGGTGCAACATCAGAAATGTTCATGAACAGATGCACTTTTTTTGTCTGTAACAAAGACCCACACAGTACTGTATGCATGCAGGGCAGCCCGTTAGCTCAACTGCATACTGGGCAAGTTCTGGCCAGTGGTCCATACTCATGACCCAGTAGTCAAGGAGTGAATCTATTCAGAGCGCCTCTGCATCCACTCTTGTCCCCAGATAATCGGCCACCATGTGATGCAGCTACAGCGACAGGTGCTCAATTTTGAAACAAAAATTATTGACTACGAGTTCCATGACCGAACAATTGTAATTTTGAATTTTGGCCTCAACAAAAATGTAAGAAAATAGTTTACTGGAATGCCTAGAAACATTGGGGACAATGTGGTTAAGGAGAATCATATAGACAGACAGTGATATGTTAGTAAGAAAAGCCATCCTTTTGCAAATTGTAATCCAAAATTTGTGGATTATTGGACAAGATCACAAAATATGGAGAAATGATCCAGAATAAGTGCATAGCCTAAATATGAAAGGATCTGCATTTAGTACATATTCAGCTAATAAAAGGACCACATACCTTCTGAGGATGACTTTATATTTGGCTTCAATAATTGTAATATTGATAGATACTAACTAGAAAGTTTGTTTTTGTTAATGTATGCGATTAAGCAAGATCAATGGTTTTGCCTAAGTTACATTCCCTGTTAGTCATATCGGATAATTGTTTATTAGAAGAGCATAGGATTTTATAGAGGGAAGAAATATGTCCAGATTGTTTATAAAAGTTTCTGCATAAGAATTCAAAGACATTTTAACTTTGAATTGATAACATAGAATTTAGTTACGATGATGGGTTTCTTCCTTTGGTAGTTTACATATGTATTGTAAGTATCAAAAGATATTATTCTATGATATGTGTAAAAAACTGCTATTCTCTGTAGACCCTTTTTTTTCCACCATTCAAAATCATTGGGACATGGAATGAAGTTAGGATTTTGAAGTAAAGGGGCTTATGGAGAGTGAAGGGTTGAAGATGGTGTTTAGAGGTTAGCTGATCCCATAATGCGAGAGATTAGAAAAGGGAGGGATGGAGTGTTGGTGGTCTACATTACAGTAGGTTTGATCCACGTGATCAAATCAGTTGAGATCAGTGAACAAGTTTGGGAATAAATTAGAGCCCATTGAATTAGAATGCTTTTTTGTTGCAATAGTTGGCTAAGTTGGGCTGAGTGAAAATATTTAAGGAAATTTGGCATCACTAAGTCATCTTGAAATTTAGGAGTATATAGATTAAATCTATTAATGCTTGGTTTGATATTACCTCATACAAATTTAAAGGAATCAAAATCTTTATTAACTATATTCATAGAGGATGAAGTAAGTATTTTTGACAGAATAATCATTTTTAGAGTATAACAGCATCCAAAGCAGGAAGGCAATGATAATGACCACCTATCTAATCACTTCTGATAATTTTTTGAACAAACGAGGGTAGTTTAGGTCAACAATATGAAAGGATAGTGCCACATTTATACCCAAATAGGAAGAGAGGAAGATGACATTTTAAGTCGAAAAGAGACATGTAACGTTTTCACAATCTGTATATCTAAGTTAAGGTTTTTGGCTTTTGATTTAAAATCATTTGACTTGATTCCTGATATTATAGAAAGTGTCATAATAATTTCCATGAGTTAGGAATAGCTATCATAGGGGAGGTAATGAGGAGCATGTACATTTATGTTCTCAACCTCCTGTGTAAATATACTGTATCTTTTATGTTAGAATTTGAGATAAAAGGAATCCTTGATGAGTGCCTAGGAGGAGTGTGCTCTAGGAGGAACACAAGAATTGCGTCAATAATCCTTGCCTTATCAGAGTTCAACATTTTTTTTTCACCTTTTCAAAAAAGAGGCAAACATGGTGCAGAGGTCTTAGATTATTAGCCATTGGCATGGTAAAAAAAAAACTTCCCAGAGACTCTCCTCATAACATAATCACATAAAGGGATGATAAGGTAGAAGTGGGGGAGCTGATGGAGTAGGGTAGTAGAAGGAAGATAAGGTTCCAAGGAGTGGGAAGACAAGGGCAAAAAGGAGAGAAAGGAAGGACATGTAATTCATGAAAAACAGTAGAAGGTGACTAAATATGAAGTAAACTAATGCAAACATTGACTTGCAACTGTAAAAGAAGGACTGAAGTATATGCACATGAATTCCATAAAGAATATTCATCTCTAGCCGGTATACTGTATGTCTTATAGTGATATTGCACTGTAGTCACCTGATGCAGAAGGGAACATTTAAAAAACAATTTAGGGGCACTATTGGATGCAAGTCAGGATTCCTCTAAGTAAATTGGTTGTGACTGTTTTACTGTGTATTTGTATATTATGTACCCCTTTTGGGAAGCTAGCTGTTTCCAAGCCTAGGAGCAGAAAGTTTTTATAAATGGAAGCAGATAACCACTCCTCAAAAGGTCCAAAGGAACTCTATGCATTAAATGTTTTTAAATTGCTGATAAGATATTGAAGAAAACAGAGATACAAAGTTGCAAAAGAACTGAGTAAATAAAATAATAGAGAAAAGTAATAAAAAAGAGCTGATTAAGACTGGGGTACAGGGAAATACAGGACGCCTTGTTCTTCTTTAAACTGAAAATAGTTCTTAATAACATTGGCTGTATGTTTGGAGTCGTTGTCAGGCTGCAGAATAAATTTGGGGCCAAGTACACGCCTCCCTGATAGTATGGCATGATGGATATGTACCTACTTGCATTTCTCAGCATTGAGGACACCATTGATCGGGCAATGTTAAGGGCCATAGACTCAGTGGTCGGCCAAGCAAACATAATGCAGCAGATTAAAGATGCATCATTCTTACTTCCCTTTGATATTGGAAGATGTCCAGCGATGCCATCTCTAGATTTGGCCCGAACACCGCTCGCGCCAGAACTCTCGAGCATCACAAAAGTTTGGACCCGATCCCCAAACCCTATTAAAGTCTATGGGAACAGAAATTAAAAGTCCCCATTTTGAATGCCTATATACAAGTTATTGGCCATAAAAGGGTATATGGGCCTGGTTACAGACCTGGGGGACATGTATCAATGCAAGTTTTTTTTTTTTAAAAGATTGTTTTTACAGGAGCATTATGATGATGCTTAAAGTGAAACAATAAAAATAAAATTTTCCTTTAAATTTAGTACCTGGGGGTCCCCTTAGTCTGCCTGTAAAGTGGTGCATCTGTACCATGTATAGAACCTGCTGTAGCAAAACTGACATTTATAAAGAAAACAAAAATGACATTTAAATTGCCGGCAATACACAAATGTTCAAAAAAATTGCCCCGCATCTATACCAGGCCCTTGAAACCCCACGCCAAAATAGAAAATCGGTGCAGAGTCCCCCCAAAAACCATACCAGACCCTTGTCTGAGGATGAAGCCCGGCAGGTCAGGAAAGGGGGGGGGGAGAATGAGCACCCCCCTTCCTGAACCATACCAGGCAACATGCCCTCAATATGAGGGGGTGCTTTGGGGCAGAAGGCAGTACAATAATGAGTGTCTGCAGGCAAAAGTAAAGCATGGTGGAGGTTCCAAGTTCGGGCTGCATTTCTGCAAATGGAGTTGGAGATTTGGTCAGAATCAATTGTGTTCTCAATGCTGAGAAATACAGAAAGATGCTTAGCCATCATGTTATGCCCCCAAATTATTTCTACAGCAGGACAATGACCCCAAACATACAGCCAATGTCATTAAGAACTATCTTCAGTGTAAAGAAAAACAAGGAGTCCTAGAAGTGATGCTTTGGCCCCTACAGAGCCCTGATCTCAGCATCAAGTCTGTCTGGTATTACATGAAGAGACAGAAGGATTTGAGGCAGCCTACATCCACAGAAGGTCTGTGGTTAGCTTTCCAAGAAATTTTGAACAACCTACCTGCAGTGTTGCTTCAAAAACTATGTACAAGTGTACCCAAAAGAATTGATGCTGTTTTGAAGGCGGGGGGGGGGGGGGGGGGGCAAACCAAATATTGACTTGATTTGCTTTTCTCTTCTGTTCATTTACTTTCCATTTTGTTAAATAATAAAAAGAAACTATTAACATGTCTATTTCTGAAAGTATTCTTAATTTACTTTTGCACAGTATTGTATATTTAAACTCTAATTCTAATTAATTGTCTAATTGGGTGAATTTGCATTCTCAGTTTTCTTCTAGCCCCCCCCACAAGGTCTTATAAATAACTAATAAGCCTGCCATTGAAGTCCACCTAATGCACCTTTATGTGATGAGAGAACAACATAGCTGCACTGCTCCTGATTTCACAGCTGAGTTGCCATTCTCATCTAGGTCGCACCTGCTTGCACTACAGTGGGATGAAAAAAGGTTGCATGGGTTGAGGCTATCAGCTTTGTCACTGCTGTTTTACAAGCCTGTAGCTGGTTATTACTACCTAACCAAACCCAATATTGCCCACTGCTTACTGGATTGGCAGGAATGAATTTGCAGTGGAAACCCTCCCACTGTGAGCTGTAGGGTCTGGGAGGGGGGAATAAATGATAGAGGAAATTAGGAAAGATAAAGGAAGTTTTTTTTTAAATTTATTTATGCATACCTCCCAACTTTTTGAGAGGAGAACAAGGGACACCTTAACAAATAGGGATAAGCCCATGGTTTTGAGTCGAACGTAGGTTCCACTCGAACATCGGGTGGTCGTTTGTTCTAAAACAAACCAAACATATGGGACGTTCGCGGAAAATTCAAGCACCGCGGAACGCCCCATAATGCACTGTGAGATAGCAGTGCATTGCTGTATGATGATTGGCCAAAGCATGCACCTGACCTGCATGCTTTGGCCAATCACAGCGCGCTCTTCTGAGGGAGCCATAATTGGCCAAAGGCAGGGTGCCTTTGACCAATCATGGCTCAGGGGGACTAAGTTCACGCCCCACACTATATAAGTCTGCTTACAGAGTGGCCATGTGTAGTGTTGTTGACGTGGACAGAGAGATAGCTTGAGTTAGATTAAGCAAACAGGTTATTCAGTTAGTGGCAGTGTATTTGATACATATATATATATATATATATATATATATATATATATATATACACATACACAGTCAGTCTAGTGTATATATATATATATGGGTTAGATAGGCACCATCGGTGATTGGACACTGGTTAACTCCAATTAAGGAGAATTCCTCCCCTATATAACCCCTCCCATATGGGGAGGACCTCAGTTTTTTCACCAGTGTCTAAGGTGGTTGGTCACGTAAAACATGTGCTGTGAAGAAATCTCCAGTTTGCTCCCTGCGGGGGCTTAAAGGGCTATGCTGACCGGATCCATATCTCGGGCGGATATTTTGACTCCCAAGATGGTATGGTACCCGGGCCTCGTCATCCGAAGAAGCGAGGTTTTGCCTGTAAGTCTCTCTTTGGAGGACTGCGAGAAAACCAGGCTTGATATACTATTAAAACAGTGGCACAAAAGTTTCTGGCAGAGTCTTTTACAGGTCCAGGTAAGAGGTTTCTCTGAGTAGGAACCCAAAAAACCCTGAAGGTTGGCACAATGCTACCCGCCGTGATGGGTGAAGGCTGGAAACTGTCTGTTCTCAGCAGTTCCTGCGGCGGGGACAGGTAAGAGAAGTTAATCCTATATATATATTTATATTACAAATGCATTTTCTTCAATGAGTAGTTGCATGTCTTACCTGATTTCCACCACTAGAGGGAGTAAGGAGCAAACTTACGTGCTTTTCAGATGCACACTCAGTGAAGCTGGTGTCCAATCCGCTCACTTCCCCCACTGCAGGTGTGCAGACGCCAGGTGGCTAATTTAAAAGCCCAGAGCATTCAGAGCTCTGTAAGCAGATGGACACTGAGTGTGGGCAGTGAACATCCTAAAGTGGTCAGATCCAGGCTAATCCTAAGACACCTACTCGGCATCAGGTTGTGCAGCATTAAGCATATATGTATATTGTGAGACTTTTAGCACAACAGTGATTGCATATGTACTAGTACCTCTGTTTTGTAGCTTGGGACTATGTGTCCTTGTAAGAGGGTCTTGGGGGAGGTAACAAAGGCACAAGAAATTCACCGCCTGTGTCTAGGGGTCCTAAAGATGCCTGCAGATTACCATCCCCCCCCTGCAAGACTGGAGCCAGCCTCACAGGATGAGTCAGTGCCCCTGTCAGGTTTTGCAGCCTCTCCTAATGTTACAGCCCCAGCGTATGTCACAGAGGATTCCCTTAGGGCTACATTGGAGGGTTTTGAGGGAAGAATTATGAATTTTATTTCAGCTTCCTTAAAAGATAGCAGAAAAAGGGGTAGATCCCCTCGCTCTGCTGCACTTTCTCTTTCAGATGATTCTTCTGACAATGAGGAGAGATCCAGAGATAGGGATCAAGAGCAGTCTGAGGATTCAGAGGAAGAGGAGAGAGCTTCTTCCTCTCAGGCACTCAAGAAGCAGGTCCAGTATTATACAGAACTAGTGCATTCCACATTTAAAATGCCCTCTGCTGAGGCCGCTACATCCTCTGTTTCTTCCCTGGGGGTCAGAAGTATCCCACAGACTGCCTTTTCCTTTCCAATTCATCCTTTAATGGATAAATTGTTGTATGAGGACTAGGGACATCCCGATAAACTGTTTACTCCTCCTAAAAGGTTTTCTATGCTTTATCCTCTGGAGGAAAGCTTCACCAAGAAGTGGGAGGTCCCATCCGTGGATGCGGCTGTCTCTTGTGTGAATAAAAACCTGACCTGTCCCTTGGACAATGCTCAGGTGTTTAAAGATACTGATAAAAAGCTGGAAACTTTATTAAAAGCCTCCTTCTCCATGGCTGGCGCTGTAGTCCAACCTACAGTCGCAACTGTGGGTTTGTGTCAATTCCTCAAGGAACAGGTTAAGCAGATGCTTGGCCTCCTTCCCAGTGAGGAAGTGGAGAACTATGTAGACCTTCCACAGGTGCTGTGTTTTAGGATTGATGCCATTCTGGATTCTGCCCAGCAAGCATCTCATTTGTCTCTCCTGTTGGTACACATGCGCAGGTCCTTTTGGCTTAAAAGTTGGGCAGCAGAGCTTTCATGCAAAAGATATTTAGCTGGCTTCCCATTCAAAGGTTAACGCCTATTTGGGGATGACCTAGATAATTTTATCCAAAAAATTACAGGTGGTAAATCTACACTCCTACCAGTTAAGAGGAGTAAATGTCCACCATTCAAACGGTCTCTTTCCCCTTCCCCTGGAACATCAGGCTCTAAGCAGTGGCGACGGTTTTTCCAATCTACTTTCAGAGGAAAGGTCCAGGGTCACACCCAAGGGCAGAAAAAGGCTTGGGGACGAAAGCCTGCCAAGCAGAGCCCCAAAACATCCCTGTGGAGGGGCGCCCCCACTCGGCCGAGTGGGGGGAAGGCTCCTACAGTTTTCAGGAGCCTGGCAGGAAGAGGTTCAAGACAAGTGGGTGGTCTCTTCAGTATCTCTAGGTTACACAATAGAGTTCCT
Source organism: Lithobates clamitans (assembly GCA_037952925.1). NCBI lineage: Eukaryota > Metazoa > Chordata > Amphibia > Anura > Ranidae > Lithobates > Lithobates clamitans. Next base: position 6,597,497 of record JBBGZY010000911.1, on the reverse strand, counting down.
AGAGCTTCCACCAGCTCGTTTCCTAAGGTCAAGAGTTCTCAAAGATTCAGTAAAGCGAGAACCGCTACTACTGGCCTTAGATTGCTTACTATCCCAGTGAGTGATAGTAGAAATGAACCCAAAAGATCAGGGTTCAGGGTTCTACTCCAATCTCTTCACCGTTCCAAAGCCAAATGGAGATGTCAGACCCATACTAGATCTAAAGGATTTGAATCGGTTTCTACACATTCGATCCTTCCGAATGCAGTCAATTCGTTCGGTGGTCTCCACCCTGCAGGGGGGAGAATTTATGGCATCAATAGATATCAAGCATGCATATCTTCATGTGCCGATTTTTCCCGCTCACCAAAGATATCTAAGGTTTGCGGTAGACCAGCGCCATTTCCAGTTTGTGGCCCTTCCTTTCGGTCTCGCTACAGCTCCTTGAATTTTTACAAAAATTCTAGACCCTCTCTTAGCACATCTAAGAGCTCAGGGCATAACTGTGGTAGCTTATCTAGACATTTTGCTACTCATAGAGCAATCGGTGGCACACTTGAACCAGGCTGTCTTCAAGACAGTAAGACATTTGGAAAGACTAGGCTGCATAATCAACCTGGAAAATTCAAGGCCGTAAGAGCTCTAGTCTGCTTAGTATTAAGCAAAAAGAGTCCATCCATTCGGCTATGTATGAGACTGTTAGGAAAGATGGTTGCCACTTTCGAGGCTGTTCCATTTGCCCAGTTTCACTCAAGGCCCCTACAGAGAAGCATTCTCGCAGCTTGGAACAAAAAGACTCATGCCTTGGATCTTCTGATGTGCCTTTCCCCAAGGATACGCAAACGCCTCAATTGGTGGTTACGAACCAAAAATCTTTTGAAAGGCAAAGCCTTTCTTCCACTACAATGGAAGATCGTAACCACAGATGCCAGTCTGACAGCCTGGGGAGTAGTTCTGGAAGAAACATGCACGCAGGGGAGATGGTCTGCAACCGAGTGTCAGAGAGCGTACCTCGGCGGGCAGGGTGCTCGCGGTGGTGTGCGTCGGGGCGCGTCGGCGCGCACGTTCCTGCGGGCTCCGCTGTGTGCGTTCCTTGCAGTGCTGGCATGCGTGTCCCGGGCAGGTCTGTTGTGTGTGCCAGTGTGCGGGGGTGCGCGCGCCTGTACGTGCCGGTGCGCACGCGTACACGTCGTTTGGCGCCAAACGGCCCATTTAAGCCGGCAGTGCTGCCTGATCAACAGCTTTGCCGTCCTTAGTGCCTGACCCTTGTACCTGTGTTGATCCTGATATCCTGACGACCCGGCCTTGTTTCCTGAACCTCCCATTGAACTCTGCCTGCACCTGACCACTGCCTGTCTGACTATCCGTTTGCCTGCTCCACTGTACCTCAACTGCCTGTCTGTTGCCGAACCCAGCCTGTCTCCTGACCATCCTGCTTAGTCTTGTTGCCTGTGTTCCAGCCAGCTACAGCCATCTTACCTGCTCATCCTTCAGTATCTGGACTGTTGCAAACAGGCTCTCATACCACTCCGCACTCCTGTGCCTCCTGTTTACCTTACCAGGGGCCGCGAGTCGGACGCGTAAGGGAGCCTACCTTCTGCCCAAGCGGACTCACCGGTCTGGTAAGTAGGAGCCTGACAGTATCAGGCAGCCATGACCGAGTCCGGGCAGGGGGCCTCCCCTATGGATGAGCTTTGCAGACATCTGGCGGGATTAACCCAAGCGGTGAAAAGCTTACAAGAGGGTTATACCAGACTGGAAGAACATGTACAGGCCCTATCTGCACCCACCGGTCCACAGGGGGCCGCAGCCGCAACCTCAGCACCCTCCGTAGTCATGCTCCCTCCAGAGCCCAAAGTACCAATACCAGAAAGGTTCTTCGGAGACCGTAACAAGTATGGTGCTTTCCGGAATGCATGTGGTCTCTATTTCGCTCTCCAGCCACGCACCTTCTCTCTAGAGGCCACTAAGGTACGCTTCGTTATCTCCTTGTTATCAGGTGAACCTCAAACCTGGGCCCACCGACTCTTGGAGCAAAAGTCTGACGCCTTGGAGAGTCTGGATGCCTTCTTTGTGGCAATGTCACAACTTTACAAAGACCCTCAGCTAACTGCAACTGCCGAAGCCACCCTGCACTCCCTCCGTCAAGGCCGTCGAGCGGCAGAGGACTACGCTGTCGAATTCAGGCGCTGGAGCTCTGATACGGCGTGGAACGACGCAGCCCTGCACCACCAGTTTAGGATGGGCCTTTCTGACCCACTCAAGGATGAGCTAGCACGGGTCGGGGTGCCTCAGACTTTGGAAGAATTAGTCAACCTGTCCATTCAGATTGACCGTAGGCTGAGAGAACGACGCACCGAAAGATCCACCAGCACCTTTCGTCCCACCTGGATGCTTCCACAAGTTCCCAGTCCTCCCAGTAGGCCCTCCGCTCCACCACCTGTTCCAGCTTTTGATGTTCCAGAACCCATGCAGCTTGGCCTGCTTCGTCCCTCTTTGACTCCTGAAGAGAAGTTACGCAGACGGGCTCATAACCTTTGTCTCTACTGTGGGGAACCAGGGCACTACGCCGCGAGAAGTGTTGTCCCGCTGTTTGTACCTGTGCCACTATTATGCCAAAACCAAGTACACATCTAACTATCTCTGTCACTTTGCAGCTTCCCGGAAAGGCTATCCAAGCCCAAGTTCCAGTCATCATTGACTCCGGAGCCTGCAGTTGCTTCGTCGACCTGACCTTTGATGCTCAACATGACATACCTCTTCGACCCAAGACCCAAAGCCTGGCTGTTCATCTTGCAGACGGTTCTGTCCTCCGTTCCGGCCCGGTCATTCAAGAGACCGTTCCCTTAGAAGCTATTATGGGCCCTCAGCATCGGGAATATCTCTGTTTGGATGCTATCTCCTCACCTCTCTTCCCAGTCATTCTTGGAATGCCATGGCTGCAGGTTCACAACCCCCAAATCAACTGGGCTACTGGAAGTATTGAGTTTCTCTCAGAGTACTGTCAACAACACTGTCTGCAACGAGCCGACCTTGAGGTTCCCCAGCTTCTCTGCTTACATCCTGATGCCAACCTGCTCCAAGCTATCCCAGAGCCCTACCGAGATTTCTCGGATGTATTCAGCAAGAAAGGTGCAGAGATACTACCTCCACACAGGCCCTACGATTGTCCTATAGAGTTGCTACCTGGAACCGAGGTACCCTTCCGCAGGATCTTTCCATTGCCTGAGCAGGAGCTGGACACATTGAAGCAATATTTAGATGAAAATTTAAAGAAGAAGTTTATCCGCCCGTCCACTTCCCCGGCTGGTGCCGGCTTATTCTTTGTAGAGAAGAAGGATCATTCTCTTCGACCATGCATCGACTATCGAGAATTAAACAGGATAACATTTAAAAATCGCTACCCGCTACCCCTGGTGCCTGAGTTATTCCAAAGGCTGGGAACTGCAAGGGTCTTCACGAAATTGGATCTTCGCGGAGCCTATAACCTAATCCGCATCCGAGAGGGAGACGAGTGGAAGACCGCTTTTCGCACTCGTTTTGGGCATTTCGAGTATCTCGTTATGCCCTTCGGTCTTTGTAACGCCCCAGCCAAATTCCAACACTTTGTGAACAACATTTTCCGGGAATTTTTGGATCTCTACGTCATCGTTTACCTTGATGACATTCTCATTTTTTCCTCTTCCTTGGCTGATCATCGCAGGCACGTCCGGAATGTCCTTGCTCGGCTCAGGCAACACGGACAATACGCTAAACTCGACAAATGCGAGTTTGAACTTCAGTGTATCCAATTCTTGGGACTCATCATTGCAGTTGAAGGTATTAAGATGGACCCACAGAAGGTGTCCGCCATCCTGGATTGGCCCGCACCTACAGACAGGAAAGGGGTCCAACGCTTCGTAGGATTTTCCAATTTTTACAGGAAATTCATTAAAGACTTTTCTAAAATCATTGCTCCCATTACGGAACTAACAAAGCAGGGAATCCGATTCTGTTGGACGTCCAGGGCACAATCGGCCTTCGAAAAATTAAAGGGTCTGTTCACCTCAGCTTCTATCCTCTAGCACCCTAACCCTGCCCTGCCATTTGTGCTAGAGGTTGATGCCTCGGAAATCGCAGTAGGGGCAGTACTCTCCCAACGCCAGGGCCCCAAGGCTCTTCTGTTCCCAATAGCGTTCTTTTCTCGCAAACTCTCTATGTCTGAAAGGAATTACGATGTGGGAGATCGGGAGCTTTTGGCCATCAAGACGGCTCTGGAGGAGTGGCGCTATCTTCTGGAGGGTGCTGTACATCCTATTCTAATTTATACTGACCACAAAAACTTGGAATACTTGAGATCTGCCAAGAGACTAAAACTACGACAGGCCAGATGGGCACTCTTCTTCTCCCGCTTCTTATTTCACATCACTTACAGACCTGGCTCTAAAAATGTGAAACCAGATGCATTGTCACAAATGTTTCATGACTCCAAAGAAACCGCCCCTTCGGACACTATCCTGCCTGCGGGAAATTTTTTACTTCTTCAGGGAGATTTAATCTCCAGAATAAGGCAAGCCTCCTCAGAAATTCCCCAACCTACTGGGACCAGCCTAAGCGATGGGTTGCTTTGGCACGAAGGCAAGATCATGGTTCCTGAGAATCTTAGAGTGCCGGTACTGGAGTTGTGCCACGACCACAAGCTGGCAGGTCATTTCGAGGCCCGGAAGACAACCGAACTGGTGCAGCGCACCTTTTGGTGGCCACAATTGACTGAAGATTGTAGGAATTATGTCAGTTCCTGCCACACTTGTGCCCAGAGCAAGAGTAACCGCACAAGGGCCTGGGGTTTATTGAAACCCTTACCAATTCCTGACAGGCCCTGGAAAATGATCTCGATGGATTTCATCGTAGAACTACCCCCATCCGAAAGTTTCTCTACTATCTTTGTTGTGATTGATAGACTGTCCAAAATGGCACATTTCCTCCCCATGAAGGATACACCCACGGCCGTAGAAACAGCGAAGATCTTTGTCAAGGAAATAGTGAGACTACATGGGGTTCCTGCTAATATTGTGTCAGATCGTGGTGTCCAGTTCACCTCCCGGTTCTGGAAAGCACTGTGCAGTGCTCTTGAAATTGAGCTGGCATTCTCTTCGGCCTATCACTCCCAGATAAACGGCCAGACGGAGAGAACTAACCAAACTCTGGAGCAATACCTCCGTTGCTTCTCAGCATTTTCTCAAGATGACTGGGTGTCCCTGTTACCAGTGGCAGAATTTTCTTATAACAACTCTCTGCATTCAGCCATCAACCAAACACCATTCTTAGCCAACTATGGATTCAATCCCTCCTTTCTACCCAGCTCTATCCCGGAATGTGCCCTTCCTGCAGTGACTGAAACAATGGAGTTCTTCTCTACCAATAGTAAGCTTCTGCAGGAGACCATGGCCCAGTCCCAGGCATCTTTTAAAAGGATGTTTGACAAGAAGAGACGTGGGGAACTTATCCTAGAGCCTGGTAACCAAGTGTGGCTATCCACAACTAATTTGAAGATGGCTTGTCCCTCTAGGAAACTGGGACCTAAGTTTATGGGTCCCTTCCCAGTAAAAAGGAAAGTAAATGACGTTGCGTATGAACTCAACCTGCCGGATTCTTTTAGAATACACCCGGTTTTCCATGTGTCACTTCTGAAACCAGTTGTTCCTAATTCTTTCTCTGACCGTATTGCCAAGCCACCTGAGCCTATTATGATCAATAACGAGGAGGAATTTGAAATCGAGGCAATCCCGGATTGCAGAAAAAGGCGTAATCAGATCCAGTATCTCATCAAGTGGAAGGGGTATGGACCCGAGGATAACTCCTGGGAGCCTGAAAGTAATCTTCATGCTGAGGAACTGCTGCAAGCCTTTAAAGACTCTCACGCAACCAGGTTGGCCCAGCTGAGCATCCGGAGGCTGCCCTTGAGGAGGGGGCACTGTCAGAGAGCGTACCTTGGCGGGCAGGGTGCTCGCGGTGGTGTGCGTCGGGGCGCGTCAGCGCGCGTTGGCGCGCGCGTTCCTGCAGGCTCCGCTGTGCGCGTTCCTTGCAGTGCTGGCATGCGTGTCCCGGGCAGGTCTGTTGTGTGTGCCGGTGTGCGGGGGCGCGCGGGCGTGTGCGGGTGCGCGCGCCTGTACGTGCCGGTGCGCGCGCGTGCATGTCGTTTGGAGCCAAACGGCCTATTTAAGCCGATTTCTCTCTGTGATCAGTGCTGCCTGATCAACAGCTTTGCCGTCCTTAGTGCCTGACCCTTGTACCTGTGTTGATCCTGATATCCTGACGACCCGGCCTTGTTTCCTGAACCTCCCATTGAACTCTGCCTGCACCTGACCTCTGCCTGTCTGACTATCCGTTTGCCTGCTCCACTGTACCTCAACTGCCTGTCTGTTGCCGAACCCAGCCTGTCTCCTGACCATCCTGCTCAGTCTTGTTGCCTGTGTTCCAGCCAGCTCCAGCCATCTTACCTGCTCATCCTTCAGTATCTGGACTGTTGCAAACAGGCTCTCATACCACTCCGCACTCCTGTGCCTCCTGTTTACCTTACCAGGGGCCGCGAGTCGGACGCGTAAGGGAGCCTACCTTCTGCCCAAGCAGACTCACCGGTCTGGTAAGTAGGAGCCTGACACCGAGAGACGCTTGCCCATCAAAATTCTAGAAATTCGGGCAATTTACTTGGCCCTCATGGACTGGTCTTACAGGCTACAGGGTCATCCTATTCGGATACAATCCGACAATGCCACAGCTGTGGCTTACATCAATCACCAAGGAGGCACCAGAAGTCTGGATGCCCAAAGGGAGGTGAATCACATTCTTGCATGGGCAGAAAGCCATGTTCCCTGCCTGTCTGTGGTATTCATCCCAGGAGTGGAAAATTGGCAAGCGGATTTCTTAAGCCGCCGGCAATTATGCCCAGGAGAATGGTCCCTACAGCCTGACATATTCCAAACCATATGTCAAAGGTGGGGAACACCAGATGTGGATCTATTGGCGTCCAGATTCAACAGGAAACTGGACAAATTTGTGTCCAGAACAAGGGATGCACTTGCTCAGGGGTCAGATGCTCTGACAATCCCATGGGATCAGTACAATCTAATGTATGCCGTCCCTCCGAACCCACTTCCTCTGCGGTTCCTGGGAAGGGTCAAAAGGGAAGCAAGGTCGGTCCTTTTAGTAGCCCCGGCTTGGCCCAGATGACCTTGGTATGCAGAGATCGTAAAGATGGCAGTGGCCAGGCCTTGGGTCCTCCCATTCCGGCCAGATCTGCTCACACAGGGTCTGATTTGCCACCCTGCTTTACAAAGTCTAAATTTGACAGCTTGGCTGCTTAAACCCACATTTTAAAAGACCGTTGGCTTTCGGAGTCAGTCCATTTCACTCTGGTCAATGCCAGAAAGCCGGCCTCCAGGCTTATTTACTACAAAATCTGGAAGGCATATGTTTCCTGGTGTGAACCCAGGGGATGGCATCCTAGAAGGTATATGATTAGCAGAATCTTGACCTTTCTTCAGTCAGGCCTAGAAATGAGATTGGCTTTGAGCACTATCAAAGTCCAAATTTCGGCTTTGTCTGTATTTTTTCAGAGGCCAATTGCTTCACATTCCCGGCTCTGGGCCTTTATTCAGGGGGCACTGCGGTTGAATCCGCCAGTCAAACCTCCAGTATGCCCATGGGATTTGAATTTGGTGTTGTCGGCTTTACAGGGACAACCCTTGGAGCCACTGCAGCTGGGTCCTTTAGCGCTTTTGACTAAAAAATTAGTCTTCTTGATAGCCATATCCTCTGCTAGGAGAGTATCAGAATTGGCAGCTTTTTCTTGTAAAGAGCCATATTTAATTATTCACAAGGACGGGATTGTTTTGCGTCCTAATCGTTCCTTCTTACCTAAGATGGTTTCAGGATTCCATTTGAATCAAGATGTAATCCTACCATCCTTTTTTCCAGATCCGCAGTCCGCGGAGGAAGAATCTTTGCACACTCTTGATGTGGTTAGAGCAGTCAGTGTCTATCTGCAGGCAACCGCTCAGATACGGAAAACTGATTGTTTGTTTATTCTGCCAGATGGCCATAAGAAAGGCCAAGCAGCGTGGAAATCCACTCTTTCTAGATGGATTAGACAGGTTATTTTTCAGGCTTATGATATGAAGAGGAAGACTCCTCCTTTTCATGTGAAAGCGCACTCAACTAGGGCTGTTAGTGCTTCTTGGGCAGTGCATCACCAGGCCTCCATGGCTCAGATCTGTAAGGCTGCGACTTGGTCTTCAGTCCATACATTCACCAGATTCTATCAGGTGGATGTAAGAGGGCAAGAGGATACCGCCTTGGGGCGCAGTGTACTGCAGGCTGCAGTTTAGTTCCTCTGGTCCGTTTGCGGTCTATATTTTCTGATCTGTGTCTCCCTCCCCTCAAATGAGCATTGCTTTGGGAAATCCCACTATGTAATGAATACTCTGTGTCCCATGATGTATGATCAAGAAAATAGGATTTTTAAATACAGCTTACCTGTAAAATCCTTTTCTTGAGAGTACATCACGGGACATAGAGCTCCCGCCCTTCTATGGGTTTTACGTGGTTACCTATTGTTTTGCTACAAAACTGAGGTCCTCCCCGTATAGGAGGGGTTATATAGGGGAGGAATTCTCCTTAATTGGGGTTAACCAGTGTCCAATCACCGATGGTGCCTATCTAACCCACTATGTAATGAATACTCTGTGTCCCGTGATGTACTCTCAAGAAAAGGATTTTACAGGTAAGCTGTATTTAAAATCCTATTATATATATACATTTTTCACTCTTTGTTATATTGCAGTCATTTGCTAAAATTATTTAAGTTCATTTTTTTTTCCTCATTAATGTACACACAGCACCCCATATTGACAGAAAAACACAGAATTGTTGACATTGTTGCAGATTTATTAAAAAAGAAAAACTGAAATATCACATGGTCCTAAGTATTCAGAACCTTTGCTGTGACACTCATATATTTAACTCAGGTGCTGTCCATTTCTTTTGATCGTCCTTGAGATGGTTCTACATCTTCACTTGAGTCCGCCTGTGTTTGATTATGCTGATTGGACTTGATTAGGAAAGCCACACAAATGTCTATATAAGACCTTACAGCTCACAGTGCATGTCAGAGCAAATGAGAATCATGAGGTCAAAGGAACTGCCTGAAGAGCTCAGAGACAGAATTGTGGCAAGGCACAGACTTGGCCAAGGTTACAAAAAAATTTCTGCTGCACTTAAGGTTCCTAAGAGCACAGTGGGCTCCATAATCCTTAAATGGAAGACGTTTGGGACGACCAGAACCCTTCCTAGAGCTGGCCGTCCGGCTAAACTGAGCTATCGGGGGAGAAGAGCCTTGGTGAGAGAGGTAAAGAAGAACCCAAAGATCACTGTGGCTGAGCTCCAGAGATGCAGTCGGGAGATGGGAGAAAGTTGTAGAAAGTCAACCATCACTGCAGCCCTCCACCAGTCGGGGCTTTATGGCAGAGTGGCACGTCCGAAGTCTCTCCTCAGTGCAAGACACATGAAAGCCCGCATGGAGTTTGCTAAAAAAACACCTGAAGGACTCCAAGATGGTGAGAAATAAGATTCTCTGGTCTGATGAGACTAAGATAGAACTTTTTGGCCTTAATTCTAAACGGTGTGTGTGGAGAAAACCAGGCACTGCTCATCACCTGCCCAATACAGTCCCAATAGTGAAGCATGTTGGTGGCAGCATCATGCTGTGGGCGTGTTTTTCAGCTGCAGGAACAGGACGACTGGTTGCAATCGAGGGAAAGATGAATGCGGCCAAGTACAGGGATATCCTGGACGAAAACCTTCTCCAGAGTGCTCAGGACCTCAGACTGGGCCGAAGGTTTACCTTCCAACAAGACAATGACCTTAAGCACACAGCTAAAATAACGAAGGAGTGGCTTCACAACAACTCCGTGACTGTTCTTGAATGGCCCAGCCAGAGCCCTACCAAAAATATGTAGAAGAATTAGTATCGGCCTAAACTGAGGAAAAAAATTGTTTAAAAAAAGAAGTGGTTAAACCCAATTGAGCATCTCTGGAGAGACCTAAAAATGTCTGTCCACCAAAGTTTCCAACCTGACAGAACTGGAGAGGATCTGCAAGGAGGAATGGCAGAAGATCCCCAAATCCAGGTGTAAAAAACGTGTTGCATCTTTCCCAAAAAGACTCATGGCTGTATCAGATCAAAAAGGTGCTTCTACTAAATACTGAGCAAAGGGTCTGAATACTTAGGACCATGTGATATTTCAGTTTTTCTTTTTTAACAAATCTGCAAAAATGTCAATAATTCTGTGTTTTTCTGTCAATATGGGTTGCTGTGTTTACATTAATGAGGAAAAAAATGAACTTAAATGATTTTAGCAAATGGCTGCAATATAACAAAGAGTGAAAAATTTAAGGGGGTCTGAATACTTTCTGTCCCCACTGTATATATATATATATATATATATATATATATCAAAGACCGTCTTTGACAACGTCTACATGTCAAAGACCGTCTTTGACAACGTCTGATGACGAAACGCGTAAGGCGGAGTCACGCTCACATGTCATACCCGGAAGAGCCGGCTGGAACGCAAGGTGGGACGCACGCTCGGATTGCTTCCTGATCCCATCCTTAGCCTACAGCCGTGTTTGTACTGCTTTTAAGAACTTTTAAGAATTTTTATTTGCTAATAAAACTGGACATACTTCACTACGGAAGCCCCCTGTCTATTTCTTTATGTGAGGAGGATTTAGCAGAACGGAGGTGGAGAGTAGTGGAGGTACCCAGGCCTGGATCACTAGAAGGGGACCCCTATACCGGATCACCGGAGCGACCCCACGGAGCAGTGGAGCCTTAGAGAGACATCTACAAAAGACAGCCATCCAAAGACACCCACTCCTCTGCAGAGTACCCCCTTGGGGGTGACGGATTCTGGTGAGTGGAGGAGCATGGGTTTCTATAGAATTCCTGCCTCTCCATATAAGACATTCACTTTGCCTGGTTTCACCATAGAGACTTTTTATTTATGCTGCTTGTATATATGTTGTTTTAATTTAACTTATAATTTAACTGATGTTTGGATTCTAATTTTAAATCATATATGAGCCTTGAGGGGGTCTAATACACTATAATACAGAGTCCTAGCAATTTATTTATTTCTCCATTAAACACAGTGCACTTTAGTCACTACACAAGTTGTTGATATGTGTTAACCTTTTACGGATGTTAGCCCCTAAATAATGTGTTTCCTCACGGATACTAGTAACCCCAATTAGGGGGCGATACACTATTATATAATTTTATTTTGGTTGGTTTGTCGTACACGTAAAGATTCATAATGTGGGTTGGGCTAGTACAAATCCTACTCACCTGTTGAAACACATGAGAGTTATCACACACATATATAACACAGAGGAATTGTACGTTTATTTCTAAAGGGTCACATATAAATATTATTTACCAAAAATCTATTTTTCACCCAAAAAATTCCCTTCACCCAATCTATATATTTTTTTGCACACGCGTAAGGGTTTCCCCTTACACGCGCTTTCTGTCACTTGCTTGTATAGTGAATCACCTTTATTATTATTATTTTGATTTATAAGCAACACACATTGTTAATAGGGCAGCGCCAATTTCCCCAACTTCTCTTTCATATGAATCCAATTAACTCCCATTGGGAATTAATTTAGGGGAGGCTGCAGCCCTTCTGTTTATTATCCTAAGCGGACCTTTAATATAACAAGATCAACTTGTACCAGGGTGATGGGAAGAGAAGAGTATGGAGAAGGAAAGGAACTGCTCATGATCCAAAGCATACCACCTCATCAGTGAAGCTTGGTGGTGGTATTGTCATGGCGTGGGCATGTATGGCTGCCAATGGAACTGGTTTGTATTTATTGATGATGTGACTGCTGACAAAAGCAGCAGAATGAATTCTGAGGTGTTTCGGGCAATATTATCTGCTCATATTCAGCAAAATGCTTCCTTGGATGGTGCTTCACAGATGGACAATAACCCGAAGCATACAGCGAAAGCAACCAAAGAGTTTTTTAAGGGAAAGAAGTGGAATGTTATGCAATGGCCAAGTCAATCACCTGACCTGAATCCGATTGAGCATGCATTTTACTTGCTGAAGACAAAACTGAAGGGAAAATGCCTTTTCCACACTTTTTTAAATTTTAGTGCACTAAAACACACTATATTGCCCAAGTGTTTGGTAAAATATAAAAGATGATTTTATGCCGAGTACATAGATACCAAACACGACATACTTTAAAATTGCGTACAAACGTGCAGCGGTGACAAACTACATACATTTTTAAAAGCCTTTAAAAGCCTTTACAGGTTACCACTTTAGATTTACAGATTAGGTCTACTGCTAGAATTACTGCCCTCAATCTGATGTTCGCGGTGATACCTCACATGCATGGTGCAATTGCTGTTTACATATGACACGAGACCGATGCTTGCGTTCGCCTTTGCGCATGAGCATGGGGGGACAGGGGTGATTTTTGTTTCATTATTTATTTTGCTTTTTTAATTTATTTTTACACTGTTCCTTTTATTTATTTATTTTTTTATTATTTTTTTTTGTCATCACAGGGAATGTAAATATCCCCTATAATAGCAATACAGTAGGTAGCGACGGGTACTCTTTTTTGAAAAAATTGGGGCTATTAGACTTAGACCCTGCCCTCAAAGCAGTTCTTCTGCCGTATGGTCAGCTGGTGGAACCACCGGCTGCATTCTCAGGTTCCCAGGTGAGAGTGCCAGAGAAAACCATGGAAGATGGCAGGAGGGAGGGGGGTTGTTCCCTCCCATTGCTTGTAAAAAAATTGCTTTTACATGAAAGCTGTCCGCTGGCTAAAAAGATTGATACCTAAACCGGCAGGCATCATTCTGGTATAAACCCTCAAAGTCCAGCAACATACCAGTACGTTGCTGGTCCTTGTTAGGCATATATTGTAATGTTCTTTTTTTTTTATGCAGCCTGTGGGCTGAACGAAAAAAGAGATTGATCAGGTGGGTATGCCCACCATTAGAATACCGCCCTGCATCCACCTACTTCTAATGATGGGCATACATGCACCGTTTTTTTTTTAACTGTGGTGGTGAAATCACCTCCTACAGGGCTGGAGTCGCTGATTTACATATCCTGGGAGCAGATGCTGTTGCTGTCAAGATAAATAAATCAGTGCTGCAGCTGAATGGCGTACCTGAAAAGCAAACAATGGTAACAATAAAACATTAGCTCAATAAAACAACAACAATTTGTGCCCAAAAAAATCGCCCCTCCACCCCTGCCCCCATGCTTCGGCATATGCTCTTTTTTTAAACGGTGGTGGTGAAATCCCCTCCTACAGCGCAGGAGTCACAGCTTTACGTATTGTGAGAGCAAACGCTGTTGCTGTCAGAATAAATAAACCCGTGCTGCAGCTGAATGGTGTACCTTCAAAGCAAAAGCAAATGGTTAACAATAAAACAAAGTAACATTACAGTATAACAGTAAGACATAGCATACCTGCAAAGCAAATACAATAAAATAAAATGCAGTAACAATAGAGAGAGAACAGTAGAGGGAGAACAATAGAGAGAGAAGAAAAATAAGACAACTATTTTTATCTTTTTTCTTTTTTGTGTTTTTTTTGCACTTTTATTTTAACTGTAAACATTCTAGATTAGGGTCTCTCAAAATGTGATGGCCCTGTTTATGTGTGCCTTTGGACTGTGCAGTGCTGTACCCTACACTAATACTCCACTACTGTGTGGTAACGATGGAAACATTCACCTATGCAGAGACCAGGTTGGTCAGGACAGGAGGGACAATAATAGCCGGTGTCACACCTATATCCACGTCTTCTGCAGACATGACATCTTCTTTGGGGTGCCCTTTGGGCAGGGGTACCACGGAGGACTTCTGGGAAGTGCCTCTCATGCAGCCGACTCACTGCATTTACATTGTGAAGCTGGGGCACAGCACCGCCTGGAAACAGAAGGACTGTGATGATCTCTTCTTGGAATTTAAGGAAGGATCGCGTTCGTCCTGACGCTTTGTATAGCACATAAGCATTCAGCAGAGCCAATTGGAATGAGTATACAGACACATTTTTTACCAGCGTCTGGACTTATGGGCAATTAAATACGGCACCATCATCTGGTCATTGAAGTCCACCCCTCCCATGTTAAGGTTGTATTTGTGGACACAGAGGGGCTTCACAACAACGCCAGTCACCGTTGGAATTTCAACTGTCGTATCTGCATGAAGGGAGGACAGAACAAAAAACATTCTGTGTGTCTCTCCACTTCACTGCGAGCAAATTATTACACTTCAAGCAGGCTCTCTCCCCCTGTCTAAGTCGGGAATCTACAAACCATTGGGGGAAGCCCCGGTGATTAGATCACATGGTGTGACATGCGCCAATTCCACAATCAAAAATGTGACTAAAAAGTCGCACGCTTGGATAATAATTGTCTGTGTACAAGTGATACCCCTTTCCGAACAAGGGTGACGCCAAGTCCCAAACAATCTTGCCAGCACTCCCTATGCAGTCTGGGTAGTTGAGGGGCTCCACATGACTGTCTTTTCCCTCATAAACCATAAAAATATATGTACAGCCTGTTGCCCTGTCACAGAGCTTATACATCTTGACCCCATATCTGGCATGCTTGCTGGAGAGATACTGTTTGAAAGACAAGCAGACAGAAAATGTAATCAGGGACTCATCAACGCAGACAACTTGATCGGGGGTAAACAAGGCTGCAAACTGTTGGTTGAAGTGGTTTACGAGGGTTCAAATTTTGTGGAGCCGAGCGTATTCAGGGTCCCCCCCCGATGATGACAGAGTTCATTGTTGTTGAAGTGCATAAATCGCAGGATCTGCTCGTATCGTGTCCTGGCCATGCAAGCAGAGAACATGGGCATATGATGAATTGAGTCAGTGGACCAATATGACCTCAACTCACTCTTTTTAGTTATGCCCATGAGGAGGGATATGCCCAGAAAGGTCTTAAATTTGGAAACCGTAATAGGTTTCCATTCTCTGGCAAGGGTCAAATTGGGATTAGCGGTGATGCGGTGACCAGCATAAAAATTTCTTTGGTCCATAATAGATCTATAGAGATCTTCCACGAAAAACAGTGAATAAAAATCAAGTGACGTAAAATCAACTGTCTCCACCTGAATTCCGGGTTGGCCAGTGAATGGGGGAACTAAGGGGGCTGCAGAAGTGGTGGACTCCCAATTAGGATTGGCAAATGCAGCGGGAAGGGCACTATGGGCTCTATGGGCCTGTGTACAAACTCTTGGTGGCTGTGGGGCACCACTTGTGCTAGCCACCGCACCAGTTTGAACTGCAATTATGGGACTCGCCACGTGACCACGTGTTGCTGCAGTGCTGGTTTGACTACGACCAGGATGTACTAGGCTGCTGGTGCTTGCCAGTTCACCAGAAGGATGAGCAGCACTAGTACTGACTCTCTGCTCCCTATATGAGAGCCCTGCGGTTCTTTCACCTCAACAACAGAAGAACGGCGTCGGGTACGCTTGACCTTAGCGGGGACCACTACTCCATCATCAGAGCTATCTGTCAGGGTGCCGCTGCTGTCTACAGGTTCATATACTGAGCCTGAATCTGACAGTGAGGCAGCTACCCTTCACTCTCACCTGTCATGCTCAGCAAAGTGTAGGCCTCTTCACTAGTGTACCTCTGTTTGGACATTTTGGACTCTAAATGTACTGGTACAACTAGTGAAACTCAGGCAAAAGAGCACCTGATTGTCAGCGACTGCTTCAATCACTACCAAAAAAATTAACTGTTAGCGTTTGCAGGGATTAGACGAGACTCTGCGAATGCTGCAGTTATGCGTGTTGTGTTCAAACAGTATCAAACTTACATTTAGGAATCAGAAAAAAACGCCTGTATGTCTGGTGCGCCGGCAGGAACAAACTCAGACAAGCCCGTCCTTCTGGAATCATACACAACGACACATGGTGATGTCAGCGTGTCGCTCCTCCCTACGCATTTCGTAATAAAATTACGTCATCCAGGGCCACATACTGTTTTTATTATTCAACAAACCTTGAAGTTTTTACACTGTTGGAGCGCTTATATTTTACATGCCATGCACATCCACCCATGGGCTGGGAATGGAATGAAGCGATCTGAGGAATAATGGTTCCGTTAGGTGTCTTTGGAGACCATACTATCACCACTGACGAGTTGAAGGGTACTGGCTGCATCTGATATGCCCTGGAGGGTATTTATTATTACAGGCTTCCCTTGATCCTCTGTAGTGGGGGATCATGGGCTTCCAGTAAGCAGTAACTCTCTACACAATGGTGGTGGATTCTGCACAATTCCTTCATTTTACATTGAAGATTTCACATTTATGGATGGACAATACATTCACCTTCTAAGTTTTTAAGATTCACAGGTGTTATTGTTTTAGTTTTTGGACACTCTTTTGCATTGTTATGTCACCCACTTAGCCAACTGGTTCAGTTGAACCTATCACTGTTGGCCAATTTTTGTTATCTTATGTGTGACGGTGTAGTTGACATTCAAGATTCTTGCCCATAAATACACAAGGTTGCACATATATAGACATTTGATTATTTTCCAATGATTGAGTTAGTGTGTCAGTTTGCACTTATTCTATTTATTTATTTTTCATATGTTTAGCGCGATTCTATATTTTTTCTATTTCGTTCACTGTATTGATGTTGTGCAGGAGAATCACTGCTTTATTAATTTTCATATACAATTCTATAGATACCTTTTGGGATTAGTTATATGTGGTTATTTGTCTTCATTTATCCTAGTGCAGTTTCTTTTTTCGTTTTCCATACTAATCTGACACTGCCTGGGATTGACGCTGACCCTAACTGACACTAAAACCTAAACTGGGGGGCAATCAGGGGGTTAAATCTTTATTCGGTAATATATGGCGGGTACCCTGACACTATAAAAACCTGGCGGTGACAGTAACTAACTAACTAACTAACTGGCTAACTAGCGTCACCCATGAGATTAAATGCAGTGATTAGAAAAGAGATCTGTACACTATATTAGTGACACTGGTGACAGGGGATGAAAAAGTTGACTGGGGGAGGTGATCAAGGAGTTAAACCTTTATTAGGAGGTTAATGGGGGGTACCCTAGACCTACCTAGGCCTACTACTAACTGCCCTAATGTTGATTAATGTTGAGTAATGTTGACACCAGTACAGTGATAAATCTGAAAACTGCACTTGGTGACACTGTGACAGGGAATGAAGGGGTTAACGGGGGGGCTATCAGGGGGTGATCAGGGGGTGATCAGGGGGGACAAGTGTGCCTACGTGTACTGCGTCAGTGTATTGTTGGTGCAACTCACTGTTAGATGTCCTCTCTCCTATCTCTGCAACTGAAAAGTATTCCACGAGGGGAGGTGACATCACTTCCTCTGCCTGTGTTTACATTACACAGGCAGAGGACAGTCTCATTCGCCAGAACCGGTCACCAGGTCCAGGCCAGAAATCATTGGCCTGGGCCTGGAGACTGATCGGTTCAGAAGCGAATCTGATCGGTGTAGGTGGGCCCCCTAGGCGGCCGCGCGCCCGATGTACAATGACAGCGATTTGCGCAGGAAAGCCAACTTGCCCCAGTACAACTGCGGCAGCCGGTCAGTAACTAGTTATTAGCTATGATTAAGCATCAGTAAAGGGGCTGGAAACGTGTTAGCTATTTTATTCTGTGACTCCGTTTGCTGTATGGACTGTTTTTATACAATAAAGATATTTTTTTGGAGTGCAGCTATCTGGATTTTTTCGTTTGTGCAGAAGATACATATTGATCTTGCCCAAAATGCAGTGTCCTTGTCACTTCTATTAGCTGAACTAAAAGTACAAACAGTGTTTTCTTGCTTCTGTAAAATGATAATCCTCCTTACACTACTGTAATGTAGATAAACAGAAAAAAACATGTTTGAAGTTTAGCCTGGGTGACAAACATCCTCCATAGATACAGTGGAGTGAGTGTTGCAAAAAAGTTATTCAAAGCATTACTTGGATAAAATAAAGGAACACATGTTGAAAAAATACCTTCAATTGAGCCATCTAAGCAACAGTAAGTTGCAATATATTACATTTTTGCTGGAGTATAGATACAGTATGCTTAAAGATTGAATTGCCCAGAATTAGAATCTTCATGTGTTTATATTATAGACACAATAGTTGAACAATGTAGTTATTACTGTTACTTGTTTACCATGACATCTTAAATCTTTTGTAAAATATTTTCTTTCTTAGGACTGACTGGAAATAAAGGGGAGAAAGGTGAAAAGGGAGTTGGTTTGCCAGGAGGACAAGGGCAAAAAGGAGAGAAAGGAAGCCCAGGTAATTCATGAAAACCAATAGAAGTGATTAAATATAAAGGGGGCTAATGTATTGATTGGCTTGCAACTGTAAAACAAGGAGTTACTTGAAGTACTTGAACATGAATTACGTGAAGAATATACATCTATGATCTACATACTGTCTGGAATCGTATTGCACCGTATTCACCTGAGTGAGACAGTTATTAAGCAAATTAGAGAGACTTTTGGATGCAAACCAGGATTCCTCTCAGGTAGTATAATCTACATGATAGTTTTATTTATTTGTATTTGTAGCCACTGCAATTGTATTTCTGAACAACCAGTTGAGACAGGTTTGCACATCTATGGGGCAGATTTATCAGTTTAGATGAGACAGATTTTTACTCTAAAAATCAAGAAGTGATCAGGGTCAAGTTTTATTTAGCCCTAGTGCTTCTTTAGAACAGATGATAAAGGAATGTATCAATTAAAGTGGTTGTTAACCCAATTGCCCCCAATTAATCAGGCACACAAATGCAAGATATGCAAGATAAGTCAGAAGAGGAATCTCTTATCTTCCTCCTTGTGGCCAACAATGCAGTGTGTACAAGAGGAGAGGGGAGGGGGAGGAGAGGAGAGAGGCATGGCTGGGAGTGTAGGAGATCGGCTTTCTCACTCCAGACTACATGTTGACAGGAAGAGGGAGGGGGAGCTGAAAACAGGCAGAGAGGAGAGAGGAGACCTGCGGATGACGCAGACACGCATTTAGACCACAGTATCTTGGCTCAGCAGCCATGATAACCTTGTTCTGTTCTGAGGGGGGAAGACAGGAGCTGGAAGGATCAAAAAGGTATTGTAAGAGATACAGAGAAGTAATGAAAAAAAGCAAATGCACCAAGCTGCAGCTTGCACATTAAAGGGACAGGAGCAGCATTTTTTTGGGGGGTTAACTACTTCAGCCCCGGAGGATTTGACTGCTCAATGACCAGAGCACTTTTTACAATTTGGCACTGTGCTGCTTTAACTGGTAATTTCGTGGTCATGCAATGCTGTACAAAATTTGCATCTTTTTTTCCCCACAAATAGAGCTTTCTTTTGATAGTATTTGATTGCCTCTGCTATTTTTATTTTTTGCGATATATACAGAAAAAGACCAAACATTTTGAAAAAAATTATATTTTCTACTTTTTGCTATTAAAAAAAAATCAATAAACTCAATTTTAGTCATACATTTGGGCCAAAATGTATTCAGCCACATGTCTTTAGTAAAAAAATGTCAATAAGTGTATATTTCAACACCACCTCGTTATTCAATTACACAACACACAGAATCAGTTAGACGATCTGAGTGCTACATGCTCGCGAATACCAGTACCCCCCCCTCCCCCCCCCTCTACTATTACTTTTCTACTTTTTTTTTTTTGGTTTTCTCACCGGACCGGGTTTATTAAACCGGACTGGTCTTTCCTCATTCTGTTTATTATAAACAACAACAAAAAAAAAAAAAAAAGTAGGAGACAGGGCATATGAGACCATATTTCTGAGTGATAATGCACTTATTCTAATCAGATAACCATATTACAAATAGTGGCACATGTCAGATACAATGGATAACACCAGGAATACTTAATCTTGCATTCTAGTTCCGGCTAAAGGGGCTTCAGGCTTTCACTCCATATTGTATTCAGCAATATTCCAATATAATGCTCTTTCATGTGTCTATGATGAATGATGATATAATTTACTTTGTTGTCTGGTAATGTGTATACCTGTTTCCTGAAATAAATAAAAAATTTAACAAAAAAATAAGTGTATATTTATTGGATTGTGCAAAAGTTATAGTGTCTACAAACTAGGGTACATTTTCTGGAATTTACACAGCTTTTAGACACCCCAAGAAAATTGCTGAGAGGCATATAATTTTTTTAAAAAAATTTAATTTTCCTGCAACTTGTGGCAAAATATAAAATATTCCATGGACTCAACATGCCTCTCATCAAATAGCTTGGGGTGTCTTTTTTCCAAAATGGGGTAATTTGGGAAGTGTTGTGCTATCTTGGCATTTTATGGCCTTCAAAACTGTGATAAGTAGGGAGGAGTGAAATCAGAAATTTACACCCTTAGTAATTCTGAAGGCGGTGCTTGTTTTTCGGGTCCTGTACGCGGCTAGGCTCCCAAAAAGTCTCAGACATGAGGTATCACAGTACTCAGAATAAGCAGCAGAATGTATTTTGGGGTGTAATTCCACATATAACTATGCCATGTTTGAACAATATATCATTAACCAGTTGCCGACCGCCGCACGCCGATGTACGTCGGCAGAGCGGCACGGGCAGGCAAAAGGGCTTACCTGCACGTCCTTGCCTGCCCGCGGGTGGGGGGTCCGATCGGACCCCCCCCGGTGCCTGCGGAGGTTGGCAAATCTCCCCCGGCGATCGGTGGTGAGGGGGAGGCCATCCATTCGTGGCCCCCCCCTCGCGATCGCTCCCAGCCAATGGGATCATTTCCCTGCCTCTGTATTGTACACAGAGGCAGAGGAGAGAAGACTGCAATGTGAGTGCACAACACACACACACACACAGTAGAACATGCCAGGCACACAAAACACCCCAATCCCCCCCCCGATCGCCCCCCGATCCCCCCCAATCACCCCCCCCTGTAACAAACTGACACCAAGCAAGGTTTTTTTTTTCTGATTACTGTATTGGTGTCAGTTTGTGACAGTTACAGTGTTAGGACAGTTACTGTTAGCCCCCTGTAGGTCTAGGGTACCCCCCTAACCCCCCCTAATAAAGTTTTAACCCCTTGATCACCCCCCGTCACCAGTGTCACTAAGCGATCATTTTTCTGATCGCTGTATTAGTGTCACTGGTGACGCTAGTTAGGGAGGTAAATATTTAGGCTCGCCGTCAGTGTTTTATAGCAACAGGGACCCCCATATACTATCTAATAAATGTTTTAACCCCTTGATTGCCCCCTAGTTAACCCTTTCACCACTGATCACCGTATAACTTTTACGGGTGACGCTGGTTAGTTCGTTTATTTTTTATAGTGTCAGGGCACCCGCCGTTTATTACCGAATAAAGGTTTAGCCCCCTGATCGCCCAGCAGTGATATGTGTCGCCCCAGGCAGCGTCAGATTAGCGCCAGTACCGCTAACACCCACGCACGCAGCATACGCCTCCCTTAGTGGTATAGTATCTGAACGGATCAATATCTGATCCGATCAGATCTATACTAACGTCCCCAGCAGTTTAGGGTTCCCAAAAACGCAGTGTTAGTGGGATCAGCCCAGATACCTGCTAGCACCTGCGTTTTGCCCCTCCACCCGGCCCAGCCCACCCAAGTGCAGTATCGATCGACCACTGTCACTTACAAAACACTAAACGCATAACTGCAGCATTCGCAGAGTCAGGCCTGATCCCTGCGATCGCTAACAGTTTTTTTGGTAGCGTTTTGGTGAACTGGCAAGCACCAGCCCCAGGCAGCGTCAGGTTAGTGCCAGTAGCGCTAACACCCACGCACGCACCGTACACCTCCCTTAGTTGTATAGTATCTGAACTGATCAATATCTGATCCGATCAGATCTATACTGGCGTCCCCAGCAGTTTAGGGTTCCCAAAAACGCAGTGTTAGCGGGATCAGCCCAGATACCTGCTAGCACCTGCGTTTTGCCCCTCCGCCCGGCCCAGCCCAGCCCACCCAAGTGCAGTATCGATCGACCACTGTCACTTACAAAACAATAAAATCATAACTGCAGCATTCGCAGACTCAGGCCTGATCCCTGCGATCGCTAACAGTTTTTTTGGTAGCGTTTTGGTGAACTGGCAAGCGCCAGCGGCCTAGTACACCCCGGTCGTAGTCAAACCAGCACTGCAGTAACACTTGGTGACGTGGCGAGTCCCATAAGTGCAGCTCAAGCTGGTGAGGTTGCAAGCACAAGTAGTGTCCCGCTGCCACCAAAAAGACAAACAGGCCCGTCGTGCCCATAGTGCCCTTCCTGCTGCATTCGCCAATCCTAATTGGGAACCCACCACTTCTGCAGCGCCCGTACTTCCCCCATTCACATCCCCAACCAAATGCAGTCGGCTGCATGAGAGGCATTTTTATGTCCTCCCGAGTACCCCTACCCAACGAACCCCCCCAAAAAAGATGTTGTGTCTGCAGCAAGCGCGGATATAGGCGTGACACCCGCTATTATTGTCCCTCCTGTCCTGACAATCCTGGTCTTTGCATTGGTGAATGTTTTGAACGCTACCATTCACTAGTTGAGTAGTAGCGTAGGGTACAGAATTGCACAGACTAGGCACACTTTCACACGGTCTCCCAAGATGCCATCGCATTTTGAGAGACCCGAACCTGGAACCGGTTACAGTTATAAAAGTTACAGTTACAAAAAAAGTGTAAAAAAAAAAAACAAACAAAAATATAAAATAAAAAATAATAGTTGTCGTTTTATTGTTCTCTCTCTCTCTCTCTCTATTCTCTCTATTGTTCTGCTCTTTTTTACTGTATTCTATTCTGCAATGTTTTATTGTTATTATGTTTTATCATGTTTGCTTTTCAGGTATGCAATTTTTTATACTTTACCGTTTACTGTGCTTTATTGTTAACCATTTTTTTGTCTTCAGGTACGCCATTCACGACTTTGAGTGGTTATACCAGAATGAAGCTTGCAGGTTTAGGTATCATCTTGGTATCATTCTTTTCCAAGTTTGGTCAAATGAGTAGTAGAGCCAACACTGGGCTCAAGGTTAATGGACTCTGCAAATTGTCAGATCCTTCATCGTGGATGTCTCGGTTACCTCCTTCAAGGGTCTCTGGAATGATCACACCGCTGCTCCAGCACGCTGTGATGTAAGGCCGGATCAAAGACTGCTCACAGACGACCGGGAGTCCTCAGTTACCTCCTTCAAGGGTCTCTGGAACGATCACACTGCTGTTCCAACACGCTGTGATCTAAGGCAGGATCGCTGGCTGCTGTTCCGCTCCGCACAGGGTAGGCCGCAACTCTGTGGGACACACACACTCACAGAGCCCTGCTGGCAGACCATGCATCCCAGGAACAAGAGACCTAAGATGGCCTCTCCCAGACTTTTTATAGTCTCCCCACAATGCAGTTCAGTTCTCCCAATGTTCATGGGAGTTAATGAGCATTGTGGGTAGGTCAAGTTAATGTCCAAATGTAAACAAACAAAATACTTCCATGTCAACTTGAATAAGAAAAGAAATAAAGATGCGGTCCTTTTATATTTTGGCCGCTAGATGGCGCCAGATGATAAGATATAACATAACATCAAACTACATCAAAAATGTGTCCTGCTACACACTCCCCCTGCTTGAACTCTTTGGTCCCCAAAGAGATGTAAAATTTTGTTTCTGTAACACATTTTTGATTCTATACGGTTACATAAAACTGACAGGGGAGCTTCCCACCAATTTTCACATAATGGGGTGCTGTCCTGTACATTCACAGCCGATACCCTGATGGTGTGTACAGGTGTGTCAAGGGGTGAGATGGGGTTACCTTTCACCAAATCTGTGGTGAGAAGATCAGGCTCTCTCGACAACCCTTGAGGGGTGAGAACAACTTCTGTGGAACTCTCATCCAACACATCACAGGTTGGTCTCTTGAGTTTGGAAATGGCTCTTCGTTTCCTCTGATTCACTGGTTCAGACACAAGAGGCTCACCAGCCCTCTCCTTCAGTTCAACTACTTCTGCCTCTTGCAGGTAGGTTTCTTCCACTTCTGTTTTGGGTATTTCTTCATCCATTGTGGGAGAAGGAGATTTCGACCCTTCTTCTGGCAAGGAAGGAAGAGGATCACATCTGGAAACAACAGGGGCTAACAGCCGCTTCACCAGGTCTGTGTTGGTCCCAACAATCAACAAACTTCTTGAGGGCCCTGGCAGCCAAGGACAGACAATGGCCAGTGTCTCAAAGTTCTGAGGCTTCCCATCCTTCAACGGTTCACACGACAACTTGACCCGCAGACATCCATCACAAGAGTACTCTTCCACTTGAATACCCTGGATCTTAGTGCCTCCCAGCCACTGGTGTGCGCAGCCTATTGCATTAGGGTGTGCACCCCAAAGCTCAAACACACGTGTATGTGCGTATATATATATATATACACAAACACACACACATACACACACACACACACTCTTATAAATAAATGTGAACAAACATTTTAAAATGTATTAAAACATTTTTTTAACACTTCATTTTTAAATTTTAACATTTAATTGTTCACAATAGTGGTTAGGGGCAGTAAAACTCTGCGGCTGAGCCATGCTTTTACCACCCATCAACCGCTACCACCTTTTTAGCTGTAGAGGCAGTGACTGGGCATGTTCACGTGCCGCACCTGCAATTATACCCTGTTGCTTTCAGCAGGTGTAGCACCCAGTGACCATGGCCTATTCAAGTGAAAGGCATTACTCTGCAAGCGGCCCACAACCATGTGCAGTGTGGAGTTCAAAGGGGTAAAGCAGGTGGTGTGGTGGTGATACAACTCCTCCTCACCGCTTCTCAAATGCTCTCTGAAGAGCAATCTGTTTGCAGATCGCTCTTCAGAAATCAAAGCATTTGTGAATGAGCCCCTACATATTCCATAGCGCCCCCCTCTCATCTGAGTCCTCCTTTACATCAGAGTCCACAGCATTTAACCTTACACCAGAGTCAATAGCGTCACATCTTATATCACAGTCCCAACCTTAAATTAGGGTTCTCAGAGAGCCCCTCTTACATCAGAGTCCCCAGAGTTCCCCTTCACATGGGGAAATCTGATGTAAAGAATGCTGTGGACTCTGGTGTAAAGGTGGACTTGGATATAAGAGGGTCTCTGGTCACCAGAGTCCCCCCCCCTTACCATCAGAGTTCCTAGCATCCCCTCTTATATAAGGGTACCCAGAGTCCCCACTTACATCAGAGTTCTCCTTTATATACACTGTAAGGGGGGGACTCTGACACAAAGGGGATCTCTGCAGACTGTGATGTGAGGGGCTCTTTAGATACCACAGAGATCCCACTTACATCAGGGTTAACCTTTACCCCAGAGTCTGCAGAGTTTCCCTTTAAAACAGTATACCAGACAATAAAAATTTCTAGAAGGGGGTCAGGTCAGCCATAGCAGCCTCCTCACAGCACAAAGCCTTTTACTTTATATCACTAACTACCCCCCCCCCCAATATGTGTGAGCATTGTCCTCCCCTCCATGGGACTACAAATCCCAGCATAGCAGGCTGGGCTCCTTTTCTCAGCTGCTCTCCAGTGCCCCACACACAATGTGACTGAGAATGACTGAACAACACACTGTCCCTGCCTGCTGCTGTGACGCACACACACTGCCAGAGTCCATGCACCCACTCCCCCCTTACCAGTGACATCTCCCAGGTCCTCCTCACCACAGCTGGTTCTATTGTCTGCAGAGCAGAAGCTGGGGGCAGGGCACTCAGAGGCGGAGCAGGGAGGAGAAAGTTACACTCTTCTCCTCTGCTGGGAGCGGTCCTGGCAACCAGTCATTTTCTTGGCAGTGTACACAGGGCAGTGATGGACTGCGGCAGCCCCCGCAGTGGCAGGGGGCAGGACCGGCTTGCTCCTGTGAGTGCAAGCCACTGGCCGCGATGTAAGCAGGTGCACGCCTATGCTCCCAGCTCTTTCAGGGGCAGGTATGACAGGTGCTTCTTGTAAAAGTCTCTGGTCATAAGGGTAACCTGTGCACCTGTATCAAGGATGGCTCTGGTGTAGATCACTTCAACCAGAACAGGCACTACAGGCAGAAGGCCTACCAACTGGGTAGGAGGCCTGTTAGAAACATCTTTAACCACAGATTGACGTACTTGGACTCGTGCTCTGTTCAGCTTCTGCCGCCGAGCACACCGCTTCCGTCGTCGGTTTAGAGACTGAAAGGCATTTCCCACTGAAACAGTATAAACAGCAGGTGTTCTCCATTGCTCCCTTGCAGACTCAGGGAAAGTTCTTTTCGAAGGCCCGGATCTTCTCTTCATCCAAGGGTCACTTCTCTGAGGTCTCCGCCAGTCTTCTGTCTCCATTCGTGGACTTGGACATACTTGCTGGTAATGACCTACACCTCCACAGTTTTGACAGACATCTTGCTTAGTGAGCTTCTGGCCAGACAACTCAGTACGTTCGGCCATCAATTTGTTCATCATCTCTGCCATCTGGGACACTTGCATCTTCAAGGTGTCTAACTCAGACATGAGATCCGATGACCCGATCAACGTCTTCATCATCTTGGTCATCTCTCTTTGCAGCTGAAGCGTCAGCTCCTCCAATTCAGGGTCACTCCCCCTGCTTTGTTGGATAGGTGGGGACCAAGACATCGTGTTAGCGGTCGCTCTCAGTACCCTGGACTGATGTTCTTCCTCCCAGGCCTTTCCAGGGTGTTCAACGGTCACACTCGCCACTCTGCGGGCGAGTTCTTCTCTGTGCCTCTGAATCAGAGCGTCAAGGTCCATACTGGTGCCAAGGAGATGGGCTTGCTTGCAGAGTAACAGTAATCCCGGACGACGCGCCCACGTGTAGCACTAACCCCCGAAGGAGCTGCTGATTTATTTGGGCCTGTACTCTGCTTTAATTCCCCTTTGAATATCTCAGTCGCCCTGACACAGCTGTGGTGTAATAGTGTGCAGTCAAATTGAAATCATAAAGTCAAGTTCAGAATACTCAATATAATATACCTGTCTGTAGTTACCTTACCCTCCTCTTGGCTGGTGATGAAGAGGAAAACAACACTCACACAGTTTATCTTGAAGATTACCCTTATTGACTGTAATTGTTTTAAAAGGTAAACATTACAATGGTTGTGCTGTCAGACCAACATAGTCTGACAGTCAACTGAACTTTATATCACAAAGATACAATACAGGTATAAAATGTCTGAAATAATATATGAGTGGTGTAGCAAAGTAAATAGGATAACCGTCAGAGTGAATTTATCTCACTATGAGCACTATCCTATTTCCTGCGCGCTTTATTACTATACTAAATCAAAGACTAACTTGATAAAGTGTAGTACAACAATTAGAGAGCTCCCTTATTTAGTATCACACTACCCCAATATAGTAAAGGGACACAAGGCCTTGTATTTTACTAAACAGTTCTTCTTTTCTTCTTTTCTTCTACTAAGAAGAAGAAGTAGATTTGTAATCCAAAGGGTTAATGACTCCTGATCAAAGTAGACTGAAATATGAAAGCAAAGTTCCAGTGCAGCCGCACTATAACTAACTTTGATGCCAGGGACTCAGTACTAAATCCTCTTGACTGTGTGTGTGGGACTATGGGTCCCAGCAACTCTGTCTTGTGTAGACAGATGTATGAAAGTGCATCAAGAAACTTTTGGGCAACAGCCCTCTCACCCAACCAGGACAGTGTTGTCAGAAGACTCCATTCTGATGTACAGGGTTCTGTCTCCGTTCCACAAGTTCTCAGTCTGTTCGCTGTAGCCACACCGTCACGCTGTACCACTTCACAGACGACCGTGAGTCCTCGGTTACCTCCTTCAAGGGTCTCTGGAACGATCACACTGCTGCTCCAACACGCTGTGATCTAAGGCAGGATCGCTGGCTGCTGTTCCGCTCCGTACAGGGTAGGTCGCAACTCTGTGGGACACACACACCCACAGAGCCCTGCTGGCAGGCCATGCATCCCAGGAACAAGAGACCTAAGATGGCCACTCCCAGCCTTTTTATAATCTCCCCTCAATGCAGTTCAGTTCTCCCAATGTTCATGGGAGTTAATGAGCATTGTGGGTAGGTCAAGTTAATGTCCAAATGTAAACAAACAAAATACTTCCATGTCAACTTGAATAATAAAAGAAATAAAGATGCAGTCCTTTTATATTTTGGCTAGATGGTGCCAGATGATAAGATATAACATAACATCAAACTACATCAAAAATGTGTCCCGCTACATATATATATATACAGTGGGGACGGAAAGTATTCAGACCCCCTTAAATTTTTCACTCTTTGTTATATTGTAACCATTTGGTAAAATCATTTAAGTTCATTTTTTTCCTCATTAATGTACACACAGCACCCCATATTGACAGAAAAACACAGAATTGTTGAAATTTTTGCAGATTTATTAAAAAAGAAAAACTGAAATATCAAATGGTCCTAAGTATTCAGACCCTTTACTCAGTATTTAGTAGAAGCACCCTTTTGATCTAATACAGCCATGAGTCTTTTTGGGAAAGATGCAACAAGTTTTTCACACCTGGATTTGGGGATCCTCTACCATTACTCCTTGCAGATCCTCTTCAGTTCTATCTGGTTGGATGGTAAACGTTGGTGGACAGCCATTTTTATGTCTCTCCAGAGATGCTCAATTGGGTTTAAGTCAGGGCTCTGGCTGGGCCATTCAAGAACAGTCACGGAGTTGCTGTAAAGCCACTCCTTTGTTATTTTAGCTGTGTGCTTAGGGTCATTGTCTTGTTGGAAGGTAAACCTTCGGCCCAGTCTGAGGTCCTGAGCACTCTGGAGAAGGTTTTCATCCAGGATATCCCTGTACTTGGCCTCATTCATCTTTCCCTCAATTGCAACAAGTCGTCCTGTCCCTGCAGCTGAAAAACACCCCCACAGCATGATGCTGCCACCACAATGCTTCACTGTTGGGGCTGTATTGGACAGGTGATGAGCAGTGCTGGGTTTTCTCCACACATACCGCTTAGAATTAAGGCCAAAAAGTTCTATCTTGGTCTCATCATACCAGAGAATCTTATTTCTCACCATCTTGGAGTCCTTCAGGTGTTTTTTTAGTGAACTCCATGCGGGCTTTCATGTGTCTTGCACTGAGGAGAGGCTTCGTCGGGCCACTCTGCTATAAAGCCCCGACTGGTGGAGGGCTGCAGTGATGGTTGACTTTCTACAATTTTCTCCCATCTCCCGACTGCATCTCTGGAGCTCAGCCACAGTGATCTTTGGGTTCTTCTTTACCTCTCTCACAAGGCTCTTCTCCCCCGATAGCTCAGTTTGGCCAGACGGCCAGCTCTAGGAAGGGTTCTGGTCAACCCAAATGTCTTCCATTTAAGGATTATGGAGGCCACTGTGCTCTTCGGAACCTTAAGTGCAGCAGAAATTTTTTTGTAACCTTGGCCAAGTCTGTGCCTTGACACAATTCTGTCTCTGAGCTCTTCAGGCAGTTCCTTTGACCTCATGATTCTCATTTGCTCTGACATGCACTGTGAGCTGTAAGGTCTTATATAGACATTTGTGTGGCTTTCCTAATCAAGTCCAATCAGTATAATCAAACACAGCTGGACTCAAATGAAGGTGTAGAACCATCTCAAGGATGATCAGAAGAAATGGACAGCACCTGAGTTAAATATGTGAGTGTCAAGGGGTGGAGCCAGCAGCTGATATGTGAGCAGCACTGAGACGGAGCTCCGTGTAGGACAACGAATCCTTCAGACATCCTGAGTGTCAGAGACACAGATTCTCCACACTAAAGCCTTCAATACCCTCTCTGGACCTGGCTGAACACAGCAGTATGGTTAAATACAGGCGAGCGCCCATGGAATCCTCGGCGGAGCGTCTCTCTCAGTATGCCTGGGGATCCCAATATGGCGGCGGCCATGAGGCAGAGGAAAGAAACCACAGCAATACACAGCAGAGTGGACCGGATAAATCCCCCTCTCACTCTGGCAAGGTAAGCCCACTGCCCCTAGAACTAAGGGACTGAGGAAAGAACTCTCCCTGGATGGGTTACCACAGGACGAAATGGGAGATATAATGCCAGAGGTGGGGGAGGGGGAGCCATCTCTAAAACATATTATGGAAGCTATATATACCTGCCAGGCCACACTGACTGAACACATTGATGGCATAAGGGCTGAGATGTCGTTTTTAAAGAATGATGTACAGAATATTAGAGAAAGGGCTACTGAAGCTGAACAAAGAATTAGTGACCTGGAAGATGTAGTCTGCCCTTTGGGGAATAAAGTTCAACATATCCACTGTGAAGTGAATGCTCACACAAATAAGCTCAGTGATATGGAAGACCGCCAAAGGAGGAACAATATTCGCCTGGTTGGTTTCCCTGAGAAGGCAGAGGGCAAACAACCTGAAATGTGGCTTAAGGACAATATGGCAAACGATACCTTTTCATGTTTATTCGCCATAGAGAGGGCTCATAGGGTGCCATCTAAACCTCCCTCTCCTGGGTCTCACCCGCGTCCAATGATAGCCCGGATTCTACACTTTAGAGACCGCTAAAATATCCTTCGTGCTACCCGCACTATAGGAGACTTGCAATTTAATGGTAATCGAATTTCAATCTACCCTGACTTTTCTGCTGCTACACAGAAAAAGAGAGCCAGTTTTGTACATGTCAAGAAAAGATTTAGGGATCTCCAGCTGGCTTATAGCATGTTGTAGCCTGCAAAACTGAGAGTGGTGGATAGGAGAAAAGTTTCCTTCTTTAACTCTCCCACTGAAGCATCTCGCTGGCTGGATGCTAGGGGGCGCAATAGCCCTGAAGATAGATGCTGAAAGAAAGACACACATCCTTTTGATATATGCCACTGCAGCATACCTCTCCAATCTACTTTTGCTTATCAGTCATGAGGCTCAAAATAGTGTCCTTTAGCTCTGACACCTCAATTACACCGTGCTTGCTTCTACATGTTGGTTAAAAGTTCATTCTACTAATACTAAGTTTCTCTTGGATACAGGAGGGTTTTTTTTCTTCTTCTTTTTATTTTTTTGGGGAACTTTTGGGGAACTTTTTATTATCTATCCCCCTGAGTGCACTACTGAACTGTGTATT
Source organism: Lithobates clamitans (assembly GCA_037952925.1). Taxonomy (NCBI): domain Eukaryota; kingdom Metazoa; phylum Chordata; class Amphibia; order Anura; family Ranidae; genus Lithobates; species Lithobates clamitans. The sequence goes on along the minus strand of JBBGZY010000911.1, from coordinate 6,566,365 downwards.
GCAGGTAACTTGTACTTTTAAGATCCTTTTATACAGCAGAAGAGGAAGTGTTTTTTTTCTCTGTTTTTTTTCGTCGCCGGTATTGGCTACAGAAATTGTTTCCCTAATACATACAGGGAGGGCAGGGGGCGGTGGTTCATCTAGACACTTTTGCTTTTTGGTTTTTTTCCTTACCACCGCAAGATTCACTACAGGCTGGTAAGCAGTGGGTCCCCCCCTGCTAAAGAACTATAACTTCAGAAGTTGATCACGACCTATGACCCCCTGAGGTCATCTATTATTGTTATAGTTATGGGACATGGGCACATGGCATGTTGGGGCTGTGTGCAGGGTGGGAAGGGAAGGGAAGTTATGCTCTGTTGGTTCGTGCTGTGTGCTGTTGTCTCTCTCTGTTTTAGTCCTCACAGATTGAAGTGGCTGACCAAAAGCTGGTTAGCCGATGCTCTCCTGGGAGGCGAGTTCTGGTATCACTCCTCTTTCAATGGCGGGTAAGATAAATATATTATCATGGAATGTCCGTGGTATGAACTCAAAGATAAAGAGGTCTCTTGTCTTTGACTTTATACGAAGATATAAACCCCATATTGTCCTGTTACAAGAGACACACCTACAGGGGTCCAAAGTCATGGCGTTAAAGAAAGCTAACATTATGGGGGTCATACATGCAGAATATTCAATGTATTCTCGGGGAGTGGCCATCTTGGTTACTAAGAAAGCAGTGACACAAATTATACAGGTCAAATCAGACCCTAAATTATACAGGTCAAATCTACCTAATGGTAGATATGCCATATTAGTGTGTCAAATGTTTTGAATATGTTTAACTTTGGTGTGTGTGTATGTTCCACCACCATTCTCCTTCCAAGTATTAGAAAGCATTCTAAATGAAACTGTGAAGATAGCACAGGACCCGCTAGTGTTAATGGGCGATTTTAATGTAGTGTCGGATGGGGATCTTGACAGGCATGGATGTACGTCTAGCGTGCGCCACACCCTTTCATCCTGACAGGAGGAATATGTGACAATTGGCTGCAAGACGGCTATTAATCATTACTGGAGGGAGAATGGTGCTGAGACCTCGATACATAATCAATGGGAGGCTTTTAAAGCCACCATGAGGGGAGTGTTCAATAAAGAGACGAGAGCCTTTGCAAATGCCTTAAACTCAGATATTAAACAGGTAGAACGTGATGCTGCAGCGGCTGAACAGGAATATATACAAAACCCCTCACCTCAGACTTATCAGTTTTGGCAAGACCTGACAAGGCAATTTAAATTACTTCTGACTGACCAGACCATGAAGAAACAACTACAACAAGCTAGATCCATATTTGAATTTGGCGACAAAAGTGGCTGCCTGTTGGCCTTTTTGGCACGTCCTCTATATGCCCCCACATCGGTACTGCACCTTAGACAGCCAGGGGGAGACTCGGTGAAGGATTCACAAGATATTCTGAACACGTTTGTAGACTTTTATGACACCCTATACCAGTCCCAGTCAAGATGTACTGATCAGGAGCTTTCCTCCTATTTGGAGGACCTGGACCTTCCATCTTTGGCACTGGAGGATAGTGTAGCATTGGAACATTCCATTACCTCAGAAGAGATAGCTGGTGCTATTTACTCTTTTAGGCCGGGTAAGTCACCTGGACTTGACGGCTTCCCGGCGGAATGGTATCAGCTACACAAAGAAAGCTTAATCCCGCGACTCCAAAAAGTGTTTGTAATTGCAGAAAAAGAAGGTATACTACCGGAATCCATGCGTGAGGCTCTTATTGTTGTGATACCAAAACCTGATAAAGACCCAAGCGAATGTGAATCATATAGACCGATCTCCTTGATCAATACTGACGTCAAAATATTGGCCAAAATTTTGGCCGGTAGATTGCAGTCAGTAATCCTTAAATTGATCAACTCGGTTCAAACTGGGTTTATCCTGGGCCGTTGTACCCAAATGAATCTTAAAAGGCTCTATGTAAATTTACAAATTTCACATACAAATACAGGTAAAAGAGTGGTGGCGTCGCTCGACACAAAAAAAGCATTCGATTCGGTCGAATGGAACTATCTGTTTTCCCTGCTTAGTAAATTGGGCTTTGGACCTAGATTTGTGAACTGTATTAAGTTACTTTATAATGATCCCCGGGCATGTGTTAGAGTGAATGGGCTTATCTCAAATACATTTAAGATAGGTAGGGGGACGAGACAGGGATGCCCCCTGTCTCCGCTCCTCTGTGCCCTAGCTATAGGACCCCTTGCGGGTAAACTTAGGAGTCGGGATGACATCAAAGGGCTGTTGGTTGGGGATCTGGAGGAACGAGTATCATTATATGCGGATGATATGCTCCTATATTTAGGAGATCCGGAACTATCATTATCTAATGCATTCAACGTAATCCAGGAATTCGGTAATTTTTCTGGTTTTCGAATTAATTGGTCCAAATCATCACTGTTTCCTCTAGATCCACAGCCGAACTTAGTACTTCCCACCCAATGCCCTTTAGCGATAACAACCCAGTTTAAGTACTTAGGAATACAAATCCAATTGCCAGTGCAATCATTCACGAAAATGAACCTATGGCCTGTAATCAACGCCTTCGAGGATAGAGTACAGAAGTGGAAAGATCTTCCGCTTACATTGTTAGGGAGAGCTAATCTATTTAAAATGATTTTTCTCCCGAAATTTTTATATATACTCTCTAACGCCCCACTATATATCACTAAAAAGATGTTCCGATATATTGACTCCGTGTTGACCTCCTTTTTGTGGGGAGACAAGGCAACTAGTGTGTCGCTGGCCATTCTACAGCTACCAGTAGGGAGAGGAGGTCTGGCGATACCCGATCTTCGCTTGTACTACTTGGTGTCTCAACTAGTTCAGGCCCACTGGCGCATGTTTCCACGGTTGAACAACGCTGCCACTGCGGTGGAGGCAGCTGTCGCGACCTCATACAAAGTACTTTTGAATTTCTTTTTTAGAGGGATGGTGCCTACTCAAGACAGGGTAACTGTACTTCAATCAACTAAGCGGGTACTTGAGATATCTATAAAACATATACAAGACGGACCTCTACACCTATCACCAAATACACCACTATGGTTCAATCCTCGTCTAAAGGACCTTTCTCGTTTGGAGGATGGATACAGGTGGGCCAAATTTGGTCTTACATATGTGCATCAACTATTTGAGAATGGTGAACATAAAACGTTTGCACAATTGAAGAGGGAAATGGGTGTCCCTGACTCATGGGCGTTTCATTATTCCAGGCTGCGGCATGCTGCGCATGCACAATTTGGAACGGGGATGTTTCTTTTAGAAAACACAAAAATTGAATCAATGCTTGCAGAACCTGACCACACAAAACGTATTTCCACTTATTATGCGGTACTTATGGAAAAAACACAGCCGAGGGAGAAGAAAATGAGAGAGAGATGGACAGACATCATCCCACAGTTGACTGAAGCTCATTGGAATCAGGTTTTGACCTCCTATATGTCCACCATCATCTCTGCGAGGGATAAACTGATCCAACTAAGATGTCTGCATCAAATGTATTACACCCCATACAGACTATATAAGATGGGCAGGAGAGCTGACCCTATTTGTCATAAATGCCTGGTGGCAGAAGGTACTTTTATGCACATGGTTTGGGACTGTAGTAGGGTACGACCTTTATGGTCACAGGTAACCCAGTTTGTTGCAGAAACATTTGATCTTCCGTATATATGTAGCCCACTGCTGGGTCTCTTGGGGGTGATAGAGGACGATGTAATGAGCAACAATACTAGAATGTTTTTGAGATTATTTTTTTTATTATGTCAGTAGGCTGATTGTCTTGAATTGGATAAAGAGGGATCATCTTACCTTAGGAGCTTGCAAAAGATTAATTAATGCAAATATTACACTGTATAAAATGACATATGAAGCAAGAGGAAGTAAGAAAAAATTTAATAGAGTATGGGGCAGATGGATAAACACAAAAGAAACTACACCATGTGACATCTAAAATGATTTTATTATAAAATATAGCTGAATGATATACCGGCTAAGATGACATTGTGAGTGCATGTTCCAGGGGACTGGGGAGACGACAGCACACGGCTCAATTGGTTTAAGAGGTATATACCTCTTTGGTTTCGTTCTTTAACTTTACTGTATATATATATATTTTTTTTTTTATATTATTTTTTTACTTTATCTTATGTTTTATACCAGATAGTGGATTGCTGATAATTTACATTACAATTACAGAAAGTAACTGGTATTTTAGAGTTAAAAAAAAAAAAATTGCTACCTGTACTGATATATCGTTTATCATAGGATGCTTAGCCGGAACTACCCTTGAATGTTAATTATATTTTGACGGTTGAAACCGACAATATACCTTACATGCAATGTGTTATTCTATGTATGTACATCTGGCAAATAAAAACCTTTAAAAAAAAAATATGTGAGTGTCACAGCAAAGGGTCCGAATACTAAGGACCATGTGATATTTCAGTTTTTTTTTTTAATAAATCTGCAACAATGTCAACAATTCTGTGTTTTTCTGTCAATATGGGGTGCTGTGTGTACATTAATGAGGAAAAAAATTAACTTAAATGATTTTAGAAAATGGCTGCAATATAACAAAGAGTGAAAAATTTAAGGGGGTCTGAATACTTTCCGTCCCCACTGTAACACACACACACACAGTGTAGTGTAGACTATATATACAGTGCAGGCAGTGTATTAATATATATATATATATATATATACAGTGCAGACAGTGTGGGAGATTAGCTTTATTTAGAAGAGGTTTGCAAAGTCATGAAAACAAACAAAAAACGGTGAAGTAAATCCTTGCCGTCCAGTGCTAAACTAAACAGTAGACTCCTCTCTATACGGTGTGTGGCTGGTCCCCGTCACCCACAAAACATTTGGTAAAGCAAACCTTCATTTTAATTCCAAACAGAGCTCCTCTCTCTCAGATTTCCTTCTGAGTCTCAGGTCACAGCCCTGCCGTGATTTCTTCCAGCTCATTTAAAGTCCACCTGAGCGTGGACTCAAGTGGACCACAACATCCGGACCGGAACCAAGCCTGCCACAGAGGCTGGAAAAACCCCGGGTGGATTCCGATTCAGTCTCTTACAATAGAATGCATGCGAGGTGAAATTAAGGAAAATTGTTGTTCATAATTACCGTAATTTTCCTTTCCTGGATCCTGCCCATGTCAGCCTACTATGGGTCAGCTCCGCCCTCTCTGACCCCTCCAGGATCACCTCTTTCTTAGCCCATAAAGGGCGGCTGTCTGCCCACACCAATGTTCAAAAATACCCACCTCGCAATGGGTAAACAGGGTGGGAATTGTCGGCTGACATGAGGAGGATCCAGGAAACGAAAATTACGGTAAGTATGGATAACAATTTTCCTTATTCCTGGACCTCCCCATGTCAGCCTACTATGGGATGTACCAAGTAATTTTAAGAAGGGAGGGAAGACAAAAAATAAAAAATAAGCCAAACCCTCAATGCAATGCTACTCAAATTTTTTAATGGGCAACAGCCGCCGTAATAACCGTGGAGCCAAATGTTGGGTGCGCTCCAGCTTGCTGCTCTGCAAACTACCTCAGGGGCGACCTTCGTGTATGCTGCCCAGGATGCTGCCATACCCCTCATGAATGTGCTTTGATCGCTGAAGGAGGAGGAAGGCCCAGCGTTCTGTATGCAATATGCCTGGTCTTGACAATCCAGGAAGACACAACTTTAGATGTTACTGGCATACCCTTTTAAGGCCCCATTGGGAAAATCTACAGCTATAATTAAAGCTTTTAGTCCATTTCAGGTAGGTTGATACCTAGAGAGACCAGGTCTAACCTACTCCACTCATCAGCTGTATCCGACGTAAAGGCTGGGAGATTGATCTCCCAGTTCATACGAAATTATTTGGCCACCTTAGGTAGAAAGCTTGGTACCGGCCTAAGGACTATCTCGTCTGGGAGCACCAAGCAATAAGGTTCTTTAGATAAGAAGGCGCACAACTCGGAGACCCTTCTGGCCGAGGCAACAGCTAGCAAAAAACAAAAACAAAAAAACTGTTAAAAGAAATAATGAAGAGAAAACTTATTCAAACGGAGGAACCGGCAAGGTTCTCAAGACTGGCGTTAAGTCCCATTTTGGAAAAAAAATGATTTCAATGGAGGTCTGATTTCTATGGCTTCCCCTAAAAATCAGATAACAACGGATGTAGAGCACATCTTGTGCATGACATAGCCGACAAGGTGGGGATTTGACCCCTCAGGCAATTATAAGCTAACCCTTTATCAAGACCACTCTGCAGAAACTCCAAAATGTTTGATACTGAAAGAGATCCAAGGTCCCAACCCCTTTCTGTAGTATTTCAGATCCGGTGATAGATTACATTCATGGACCTCTTACAAGCCTGTAATAATGACTCCAATACATGGCCCGAGAGATCCAAGCCAGTTAAAGCCCCCCTCTCACTTCCAAGTCATTAACTTCAACCTCCTGGGGTTTCGGTGTCAGGCCCCACTCTGCAGAAGGAGATTCTGACAAGGAGGCAATGGGATTGGTGAGCCCAACTTTATCCTCCAAGCCAGAGGGAACCACAGCTTCCTGAGCCAGTAAGGTAGGACTACTATTGCTGTGACCCTTTCTCGCTGAATTTTCAGCAGAACTGAGAGCCAATGGAAGCGGCGGGAACACATACACCAAGGGGAAGTTCCAAGGCCTGGACAGAGCACCCTGACCCAACGCCTGTGGATGCCAGGTCTGGGAGAAGAAGCAAGTTGACAATTCTCCTTCGATGCCATAAGATCTATCGAAGGCGTCCCCCAGACCCTGAAGACCTCGCCCCACAAAGGTTCCATTGGCCTTGAACCTGCTGTCCCAGGCAGTGTGCCCCCCAGCCTGCCAGACTGGCATTGGTCATCACCACTATTGGTTCTGAGGCCTTCAACGGAACTCCGCGGGAAAGATTTAGAGCTACTGACCACCAATCCAGGGACCAGATTATCGGAATTGTCAATTAGATTTTCTGGAACATGGAATGACAATCCCACTGAAGAAGAAAGTTGCATTGAAACCTCCTTCTGCGCCACCTGACCCACGGGACTACTGGAATTGTGGCTGATGGAACCCCCAGATACTGCATGCATTCCTTCACCATCATAGAAGGCCTGGCCATCACTGCTTTTGTCTGAGACTGGATCTCCTGGACCTTCCTCTGAGAAAGAGAAACATGACCCCCGATCCGTGTCGAATTGTACTCCTAAATACTTCAACATTTGGGTCGGATGCATCTGGCTCTTCCGAAAGTTGATCAACCAACCAAAACTAGCTAGTGTTTTGCAAGGGAGATTCACATGAACTAGAAGGAGCTCTTTTGACGGACCCAGAAGTAGCATGTCGTCTAGATAATGGAATATTTTCACTCACTTGGCCCTGAGAGTCGCGACAATAGCAGATAGTAGCTTTGAAAACGTTCTCGGAGCCATGCAGAGACGAATGGGAGACATTGAAATTGAAAATGAGAGCCTTCTACGGAAAACCTGAGGAAGTGATGGCGAGATGCGTCTATGGAAACAAGATACGCATCTGCCAGATTGATGGAAACCATACAGTCTCCTGACTCCACAACCGAAATGATCATTTCCAATGACTCCATTTTGAATGGTGAAACCTTCATGTAAGAATTCCAGACTTTGAGGTCCAAAACTGGTCTGAAATCCCCTGAAGCCTCTGGGGCCAAAAGCAGAGGGGAACATACTCTTTGACCCAATTTGTGCCTTGGAACCGGAAGGATGGCCCTTGCTGCCAACAGCTCCCCTATATATCCTTGCAAACATTGCCTCCTTTCCAAAACCGTAGGAAATCGAGTTTCTACGAACAAGGTCTGAGGGGGCCTTGTTCTGAACTCGAGACGATAACGTGATCGAATGATGACTACAATCCAGGCATCCTTTATTTTGTCTGCCCAAACCCCCCCGAATTGGGCTAGTCTTGCTCCTACTTGAGAGGATTGAGCGGAGACACCTTCAGAAGTACTTATTTGAAGCCTTAGAAGCTTTGTTGGCCCTGGGCTTGGAAGGCTTCTGGAAGGTTGAAGGGGCTCCCTTCCACTGACTGAAAAAAATGGCCTACCAGGTCTATAAACACTGGCTTCTCTGAATCCTTCTTTGGATCTCTTGTTAAACTGAAAGGGCTGCCATTGTCTTTCTCTTCTTCGGGATTAGGCCAGATCTGCCGCCGGAAACCCGCTGAATTGCTGATTCTAAAGTCTTCCCGAAGAGCAGCTTCCGTCGACTGGAACCAAACACAGACTGTGCTTAGGAGCCTTACTGGCCGACCAATGCTTCAACCATAAGGCTCTGCGGACTGTGATGGAATGAGCCATTATCTTTGCTGTCATCTTGACCTGGTCGACAGCCACTTCAGCCACAAACTCTACAGCAGTCATGACAAACTGCAAAGGAGAAGACCTGCCACTTCCCAGACTTTCATCCGAACATCCATCCACCAGCCCCGCTACCCACAATCTAAGGGCTGCTGCCACAGAAGTGAGTGCTACCGCCAGTCTGAAGGCTTCTCCGGCCAAACTATACAACCTTTTTAGGTCTGCGTTTATTCTACGATCCATAGGATCCCTAAAAGAGACCGAATCCCCCAGCAGAAGCGTAATGTGGCAGGTGAATCTCTGTAATGAAGCATCCACCTTAGGCGTAGTGTCCCAAGGGGTACAGCTTCGATACTCTATTGTGCACATTGAGCTTCTTCTCAGGCCTCGCCCACTTATCATCAATTACTTCTTTAATCTCAGAAATGAATAGGAAGGAAGGTAACAATTTCTTTAAATACGGGTAGTATCTCTGCTGTTTCTTTGGAGACGACGATTCTTCCTGCCACTCCATCGCATCCTTAATGGCCTCCACCAAGGGGGGAACCAGAGCATAAATCAAACGTATGCGATTCCGAGATCATCTCTGCCTCAGATGGATTCGAAATGCTATCGACTTCAGAGTTAAAATGCACTGAAAACACATGATCTGAATCTGAAGATGCTGAAGATACAGCAGGATGAGCAGGATTCCTTGAAAAACTCTTTAACGCTTCCTTAACTGCGTGCTTAATGGAGGATTTAACCTGGCGTGCTTTCGCAGCATTCTCCTGAGCCGCCTCCTTGAAGCAAGATGCACATACCAGCTTTCCTGGGGGACCTCAGCTGAGCAGGCCCAACAGGATCTTTCTTCTGCCTGGAATGGCGATGAAGACCTATCCGAAGAAGAGGATCTTCTTCTGTGTCTGCTCCCGGATTTGCTCTTTCTAGATGCTTTCCGATGTCTTGACGTCTCTTGGCTCGAGTCCGAGCGACTAAAGTGAGGTAAGGGCGAGGAAGATCTGGAATGCCGTGACGACGGGCGTCTATCCAGCAGTATGCTACTCTGCGACTCGTCATGTCTAGTCCCTTTTTTACTCCACTGAGGCTGGAATTCTGATTTGGAACCTCTTTGCGGGCGTTTATCCCGCACTGGGCCCTTCTCTCTGTAAAACACAGAGAATGTGTTCTCCCTTTTTTTTTTTTCCTTTTATAAATAAATAACTTTTTTTTTTTTAAAACAAAAAATAAATAAAGAAATAAATAAATACAATTAAAATAAACTTCTCCATCCAAATCTTCAGTGCTAAGGCAGCTAGGCAGGCAGGCACAATTCCCCAGACCTATAAGGCACAGGATAATATAAACACTCTGACAGACAACTAACACAGCAGTAAGCAATGAGAGTCCTGGAAGGAGGCTTACCAGAGCAGAGCAGCAGATTGATCAGCTGGAGGCTGTGATTAGAGCAGTAGAGCAATGATGAGTCCTCCTGCACAGAGAGGGGCTCAGAGAGTGCCCTGGACTGCCCCTAGGACAGAGCCTGCTGCAAACCAGCAGTGAGAATTCTGGTGTTTGCGAGGCAACCTCGAAGAGGAAGCTGCCTCTGACCCCACCTGCTCAACTCTGAGCTTCCTGAAAGGAAATATTTATTTAATGGAATATTTCATTTTTATTTTTTCACTTTAAGCATTCTTAAAATCACTGCTCCTGAAAAAAACAGTAGTTTTAAAAACCTTTTTTTGCATTTATATATATCTCCTGAGGCAGTATCCGGGTCCCCATACATTTTTTATGGCAATAAATTGCATATAAGTCTTTAAAATTAGCACTTTAGATTTTTCATGTTTGTGTCCCATAGACTTTAATAAGGCTAGCATGTTCGCACATAATTTTTGCCTGTTAGCATGATCTGGTGCAAACCAAACTGGGGGTGTTCAGCCCATCCCTACCGCAGATATATCATCAGTATTTTTTAATTTTTATAACAACTTGTATATTAGCAAAGTATTTTATAAAGAGACCGAATTGCAACTTTTTCTTAACTCCATTACGCATATGCCCTGTACACACGGTCGGACTTTCCGACGGAATATGTGCGATCGGAGGTTGTTGTCAGAAATTCCGACAGTGTGTGGGCTCCATCTGACTTTTTCCATCGGAATTTCCAACACACAAAGTTTGAGAGCAGGCTATACAATTTTCTGACAACAAAATCCGATCCCTTAAATTCCGATCGTGTGTAGACAAATCCGACGAACGAAGTGCCACGCATGCTCAGAATAAATTAATAGATAAAAGCTATTGGCTATTGCCCCGTTTAGAGTCCCGACGTACATTTTTTACGTCACCGCGTTCAGAACGATCGGATTTTCCAACAACTTTGTGCGACCATGTGTATACAAGACAAGTTTAAGCCAACATCCGTCGGAAAAAACTGATGGATTTTGTTGTCGGAATGTCCAATCAATGTCCGATCGTGTGTACAGGGCATAACAGTATTGTCTGCAGCTGATAGGGAGATGGTGGATAAACCTCTGACTCTAGAGGAACTCCAGTTTGCTTCTGTCAGTATGCCTAATAATAAATCCCCAGGTGCAGATGGGTTACCAGGGGAGGTCTACAAAGTCTATGGAGCTAATCTGTTGCCAAAATTGTTAGAGGTATTTAATGCAGCATTGGAGTGTGGTCATCTTCTTCCCTCTATGAATGAGGCGATGATTATAGTTTTATTACAACCTGATAAGGCCCCTAATAATCCAGAATCATATCGCCCAATATCGTTACTCACATCAGATGTGAAGCTATTGGCAAAAGCGTTAGCTACTAGACTGGCGAAAGTAATATCTAAGATGTTTAGACCAATTTGGATTTATTCAGGGAAGATCTAGTACAGTGAATATAAGAAGTCTATTCCTTAAAGCGGGAGTCTGGTGAAAAATTTTTTTTTAGATGTCAGCAGCTGCAAATACTGCAGCTGCTGACTTTTAAAATAAGGTCACTCACCTGTCCCGGGGTCCAGCGATGTCGGCACCCGAGACCGAACCGTCCCTCGATCCTCGAGTGCTGCCGCCGCCATTCTCAGTGAGGGAATCAGGAAGTGAAGCGTTGCGGCTTCACTTCCGATTCCCTACTGCGCATGCGCGAGTCGCGCTGCCTGTTCTCAATGGTCCCCGCTATCTCCTGGGACCTGTGTCTTTCCCAGGAGATAGCGGGGGAGTGCGGGAGGGGGCGTGACTCCCGCAGGAGTCTATTCCCGGAAGTGGGTGCAGATACCTGTATTATACAGGTATCTGCACCCCCTCCCCCCTGAAAGGTGCCAATTGTGGCACCGGAGGGGGGGAGGAATCTGATGAGCGGAAGTTCCACTTTTGGGTGGAACTCCGCTTTAATTTGCAGGTTCCGGCTGAAAATTTGGGCAATAGAGCTATATTGTCGCTTGATGCGGCAAAAGCTTTTGATAGCATAGAATGGGTTTTTTTAAGGCACTGCTTAGAGAAGTTTGAATTTGGACCCCAGTTTATAAGCTGGATACAACTCCTTTATGCTGCCTCGGTGGCACGAGTTCAGGTAAATGGACATGGATCAGCCCCTTTTTCTTTACAATGGGTAACAAGACAGGGATGTCCATTATCACCTTTTTCTTTTTGCCCTGGCCCTTGAACCTTTGGCCGCCACTATCCACCAATTATCGAATATTATTGGGTTCTGTAGACCCTTAGGAGAGGATAAGATTGCCCCATATGCCGATGACATGCTTCTATTTTAGGAGACACATCGTCTTCCTTAGTAGCAGTGATGTCTTTAATCGCTTGCCGACCAGCCACCACAGTTTTACTGTGGCAGAATGGCACGCCTGGGCGAAACAACGTTATGTTACGTCGATTCACCTTTTGACCACTAGGGGTGCGCATGCAGCTTGTGCCTGACCCCAATGCGAGTGCCCGGCAGGCGCGATGACCGCCGGGCTCCCGCAATCACTAGTGACAGAGCGAGAACTGGGATCTGTGCTTATAAACACATAGATCCTGGTTCTTTCAGGGGAGAGGAGAGATCGTGTGTTCATAATATGTATAAACACTGATCTCTCTCTCCTCCTAGACAGTCCCATCCCCCCACAGTTAGAAACACACACAGGGAACACAGTTAACCCCTTCATCGCCCCCTAGTGTTAACCCCTTCTCTGCCAGTGACATTTACACAGTAATCAGTGCATTTTTATAGCACTGATCACTGTATAATTGTCAATGGTTTCAAAAATGTGTCAAAAGTGTCTGATGTGTCCACCATAATGTCACAGTAAAAATCGCAGATTGCCGCCATTACTAGTAAAAAAAAAAAAAACAATAAAAATGCCATAAATCTATCCCCTATTTTGTAGACGTTATAACTTTTGCGCAAACCAATCAATATACACTTATTGCGATTTTTTTTTTACCCAAAATATGTAGAAGAATACATATTGGCCTAAACTGAGGAAAAAATTAGGTTTTTTTTATAAAAAATGTAGGATATTTATTATAGCAAAAAGTTAAAGATATTGGGGGTTATTTAGTAAAGACAAATCCACATTGCGCTACAAGTGCACTTGAAAGCGCACTGAAAGTGCACTTGGAAGTGCAGTCGCTGTAGAACCGAGGGGCATGTGCAAGGAAAATGAAACAGCATTTTAGCGTGCACATGATTGGATGATAAAATCAGCAGAGCTTCCCCTCATTTCAGATCTACCCCTCAGATTTACAGCGACTACACTTTCAAGTGCACTTGCGGTGCACTTGTAGTGCAAAGTGGATTTGCCGTTCGTAAATAACCCCCATTGTGTTTTTTTCAAAATTGTCACTCTTCTTTTGTTTATAGCGCAAAAAATAAAAAAAACACAGAGGCGATCAAATACCACCAAAAGAAAGCTCTATTTGTGGGGAAAAAAAGGACGTCAATTTTGTTTGGGTACATCGTTGCACATGCAATAGTCAGTTAAAGCGACGCAGTGCCGAATCGCAAAAAATGGCCTGGTCATTGAGCAGCCAAATCTTCCGAGGCTGAAGCGGTTAATTAACACATACAGTATGGCTCTTTTTCAGCATTTACAAAAAACTGGGATAAGTCAGTTCTTCTACTTGTGGATCCCTTGGTGACTGATCTGCCAATATTAGCTTCTTAAATAACTGTCTCTACATTTAAAATATCTAGGCGTCCAAGTTACATCACAAGTGAGCACATATGTAGAGAGGAATTTAGTCCCACTACTTAATCGCTTTAAACAAGTGGGAAAAATTTGGAGTAAGTTATCTTTAACAGTAGTTGGCAGAGCCAGTTTGATAAAGATGGTTTGGATACCTCACCTATTATATTTTTTACATAATTGTCCTGTATGGCCACCCCAGAAATTTTTTTAGACAAATAGATACTTTAGAGACCTTATTTGGAGATATAAACATTCTCGGATTAGATTAGGAACTCTTCAGTTGCTTAAGCATGAAGGAGGTTTAGCTGTCCCTAATGTATTATCTGGCATCACAACTTCAGCAACTATATGGTTGGAGTGACATAAATCGAGAGGACTCTATACAGCAAATTATATTTTCCCAACTGCCGATGGATCCACCAGTGCAGCTATTAGTAGCATATCACTTTTATAATAAGCTTCAACTTAGTTGGGCAATCAGGTGAACATACTATAGATGTTGAAAGTTAAAAATTAGAAAGATCTTTGGAGGGGATAATTGTGTGTGTGTGTGTGTGTTTTTATATATATATATATATATATATATATATATATATATATATATATATATATATATATATATATATATACACATATATATATATTACACACACACATACTGTAGGTCATTAAGGTGTAGTGATCAGATTGAATATAATGGTCAGATTTATATCGTTTTGAGTTTTTGTTGCAAATTGGAAATAAAAAAAAAATATTTGGATAAAAAAATAAAATCCATCATCTGTCTCAAAGCTGGGGGCTCTCTCAGCTCTCTCTCTCCTCACAGTTTCAGAGACAGCAGTGGTAGCCATTGGCTCCAGCTTTTGTCAATCACAGGCACAGCCAGTGAGAAGAGCGCAGGTGTCAAGGCCGAGCGGTGCTCTATGTGTCAATAGACACACAAAGTGCTGCTCAGGACCGAGCCCGCATGAGTGCCCCCAAAGCAATCAGCTTTCCATTGTAGGTACTCAGTTGGGACGGGAGGAGGAGCCAGGAGTGCCTAAAGGAGGCCAGAGAAGAGGAGGATTGGGGCTAGTAGGTACTCGGCATAGTGCATAGAGCAGGTACGTATGATATGTTTATTATTTTAAAAACAAAAACTGTAGGTTTACAATCACTTTAACAAAAGGGTTAACAGTTTAGGGAGTAAGCTTCTCCATTTTATGTTAATGAGAAGTGGTCAATTTTCAGCTCAACTATTAGGACAGTTTGTGCTGAGCTAGTTGAAAAATTCAGTCAGCCATGATATCTTCTCCTCAGAAACATCTAAACGGTAAGAAATATATGCTACTAGGGTGGGCTAGATTAAAGTGAACATTTTTCCTTACCCCATGTGGGCAAAGTGCAGATTCACTTCTCTTCAAAGTGCAGCTTTCCACTAAAGCTATATGCAGGTGCCTGGCTATCATTGTACACAGTAGAATAATGATTTATTTTATGGGAAAACTAAAATGACATACCACTATGTATCATACACATATGAAAGAGTACCAGTTTAAAATATATTTATAGCCAAAACTTTACTATAAGCCAGGCCCTGTTAGAGAGTTCCCCTCATTTCCTCCTTTTTAATCAGACAAGAATGGAAGGAATCTGAGCTCGGATCCATCCCCACTCTATCCAAAACATCAAGAAAAGGTTTTTGTTATACTTTAGATACACTTTAACTTAAAATATAACTCATTTTAACCTGATGTAGATAAATAGAACTATTTTCTGCAGATATGTCACATCATTTTGCAGTACCATGCAGGTTGTGTATTTCAGGTGAAATGAATAAACATTGTCTTTGTAGATGTGGAGAGCATCAAGAAAACTACGGCTTTGGAAAGTCAAATCGCTTCCTTAGAGAAGAAATGGTCCTGGATAAAAAGTGGTAATGTTGAATACTGACATAGACATGAGGATGTGCTTTTCAAATCAGTCCCTAAAGTGAACCAGTCATTAGATTAATAGAATGAATAAAATGTATGAAGCTTGAGGTAGGCCCCTCAAGTAAATATTTGCATTGTGGAGCACCCAACATACATGTCGGTACAGGTTGCCACCTCTAAGTTTCTGTATTTTATTCATACTTTACGTTTCGCATATTTAAAGTGGTTGTAAACCCCATTCATGAAATTTGATCTAGGCACATATATCTGTAGTGTTCACTTATCTCTCACCAAAGCTCTAAGTGCTATGTCTTTCTGCTGCTCCGTTCCTCTGTTATCAGCATGATAACTTCTGACAAGCTCTTTGACACAAGAGATAAAAGCAGCTGAAATTTTGTGTCGGGGAGGGAGGTTAGAGGGAGATTAGCAGAGAGCTTGTCTATTCAGATTGCAGTCTGCAAGTGTCTGCGTTCCTCTGCCTATGTTGAGAGGGGAGGGTGTCTTTCCACCAATCAGCTCTCACAGCGTAAGCCCAGACTCCATACTCACTGCTGGAAGAGGAAACAAGATTTCTAACACAATGTGCACTTTCTAAAGAGTGTAAAAAGCTGGAAACAGCAGATATAAATAAAAAAAAAAAACATATGTAGGGAGATTTGTTTCATCTCTGTGTATCATCTCAGGCTGTTCATTTCACTGGGTATATGTGAGGGTTTACATCCACTTTAACCAAGGACCTTACATAGATTCAATTTCTGAATACTATTGCACTGTGGTCCAAATTTTATATCTCTAGGGTGTTGATTTACTAGTGGAAGATACTAGTAGAGGAGTATAGGCTGTTCGCTGAAAAAAAAATATTAAAAGCCAGCAGCTACAAATACTGCAGCTGGTAACTTTTAATATATGGGCACTTACCTGTCCAGGGAGCCCGCAATGTCGGCAGCCGAAGCCGGTCCGTCCTTCGGCTCTCGGCTGCTGCCGCCGCCATCCTCGGTAAGGGAATAAGGAAGTAAAGCTGTGCGGCTTCACTTCCTGGTTCCCTACTGAGCATGCGCGAGTCGCGCTGCATGTCCTCTCTGATCCCTGCTGTGTTCTGTGTCTCACAGAATACAGCGGTGGAGGAGAGTGTAGGCGCCGGAAGCGGCGTAGGTCATCGCAAGCGCCGCGGTGATCTATGCCAGGAATTGGGAGCAAATACCTGTATTAGACAGGTATCTGCTCCCCTCTCCCCGCTGAAAGGTGCCAAATGTGACACCGGAGGGGGGGTAGGAATCCAAAAAGTGGAAGTTCCATTTTTGGGTGGAACTCCACTTTAAAGTAAATGTTCACTTAACTTAGTAAGGTGAAGCTTTGTTCTCCGAATACCAAATTGTGTGCAAGGTTGCTCTGCGTGTCTATTCAAGCACAGAGCCATGGCTTGGCCCCACCCCCTGTCTCTTTTCATTGGCCTACTGGTTGTGATTAACAGCAGCTGGAGCCAATGAGGAGGCTGTCAGGCACATTGCGATTGGGTTTAGGTGAGTATTACGGGGGGTGGAGTAGGGGGGGGGGTCCTCTGCATACAGAAGGCTTTTTACCTTCATGTAGAGAATGCATGAAGGTAACTGCACTGGAATGTTGTGTCAAATTGCCATTTTTTTGCATGTAAACCCCAGAAACATAAAGACATCACACTTAACAGGATAACTTTATTTTTAGTACAGTTATCCTTTATAGGTCTACCCTCTCCCTTCCCAGAGCACTCCCCCAAAGTCTTACACTTATCTGCCTGTTTAACTTGAGACCTTCACTGTGCAGCCTCCTGGGTACCACACAGCCTCCTTTTCAGCCTCCTTGGTGGGGTTCTGCCTCTTCCATGCGTGTGAACCTTTGATATTAATTAATTCCTTTAGAGAGCATGCCCACAGTTGGAATTAAGTATTAAAAGCCTTTCTATAGGAATAAATAAAGATTTATCTTCTTGGGGGTGAGACCATGTGCTGAAGCTTGTTGATTACATTTTTTGCCTGTAAAGACACCATCATTGTGAGGCTTGTCTTTTGGATTATACTGAGTTAAGCGTGGAAAAATTAACGACTCCAAGCCGACATCTGATGCCAGCATGTGAGGGGAACACTTGGAGTGGTACACTTTTCCTTAAAGCGGACCTTCAGCCTCCCGCCTCTCCACCCTCCCTCCCATCCTCTGCAAGAATAGGACTTTTTTTTCTCTGTTTTGTTTACTTTTTTTTTTTTGGTGAATGTACGCCCCTCCCCCTGCATGTCACTCTCTTTAGGCGAATGGTGTGCACACTGCCCGCTGTGCCTCCTGGGATATATAAGTCACATATCCCAGGATGCATAACATTATTTTGAGGAAAGGAGGAGGGGTGGGTCTTTCAGCACGTCATTGGGTGGCGTGACAGCTGGACAGCCTAGAAATGAGATCACAGGGAAACATGGCAGCGCTGGATCGAGCGCTACCAGAAGAGAAGAAGCTCTCAGATGGACAGCACTGGATCCGCTGTGGGGGGTGAGTATCAAAAGTTAGCAGAACTCACCACCAGGTAGGCAAGGCTTAAAATATATTTTTTTGCAAATAGTAAATGGTCATCGCTATGTAGATTTGTGAAAGAAGCAGAGTCCAGTGGAGACTTCAAAGAGGGGGATCCCAATGGGTCCCACAGTAATGACGCGTACACATGGTTGGATTTTCCATCTGGAAATGTTCGATGGGAGCTTGTTGGTGGAAATTCCAACCATATGTAGGCTCCATCAGACATTTTCTGTCGGAATTTCCGACAAACAAAATTTGAGATCTGGATCTCAAATTTTCCGACAACAAAATCCGTCGTAAATTCCGATCGTGTGTACACAATTCCGACGCACAAAGTTCCACGCATGCTCGGAATCAAGCAGAAGCCGCACTGGCTATTGAACTTCATTTTTCTCGGCTCGTTGCACGTGTTGTACGTCATCGCGTTCTTGACGTTAGGAATTTCCAACAAGATTTGTGTGACCGTGTGTATGCAAGACAAGTTTGAGCCAACATTCGTCTGAAAAAAAACATGGATTTTGTTGTCGGAATGTGCGATCGTGTGTACGCGGCATAAGGATCACAGAGGATTGGGAATAGGCAAATGTAAGATGTGGGTTGAAGAGAGGGAAGATGTGTCTATAAAAGATAGCTATACATGCATATACACTGTGTTTCCAATGTGCTTTATATTTGTATTTCATGTCTTTCAACTACCTATTAGTGCATTTAAAAAAAAAACGGCAAGATACAAAGCAATAAAAACACAATGAAAAGACGATAAATGCATTCAAATTCAATATTAAAATGTGCAGATCACAATATAAATACATTTTAATGCAGCTGTGTTTATGCTGTTTTGTAGAGCATTTTAATAATTGGCAAGTTAGCATTAGTATGTAGGTATCCTTACAATTCCAGAGGGCCATATAACTAATATCATGCAATACTTTACCAGTACTCCTCTGGTCAGGTGCAAAATTGTGGCCAGTGATGGTTCTGAGCTCTGTGTCAGCCCACACTCTATAAAGAGCTGCACTCCCAGAAGCCCTTTGTCAGTGTAAAGGGGTTGAGTAAAAGTGAGGGACAGATGATATTGCTTTTAGGGAGAACATGTTGGATATTTTAGTGTAATGTGCTACTGCTGGGTTGTGCCTACAGTATCAGTGCTCTATACAATATTATACAGTATATGGTACTGATACTTTGCAATGAATAGTATTTTAGCATTTTGTATGGCTATGGAGAGTGGAGTATAGGCCCACATTCATTCCCTGTAATTTCCTAGAACCCAACAGTCCTTTTTAGGGCTATGTTTTTGTATGTGAGTCACCGACGGGTTCTGTTGCTGTGTTGCTGCTGCCCCCCCCGCGCCACTCTCTGCCTCCAGCTTTTGAAACATGGCCATACCATCGGCCATTTAGGTAGCATGTGTATGAAGATACATCTGGCCTCTCAGCATGCAGCTAAGTGGGAACAGCACCAGAATGTTCTTCTTCAGAAAACGGGTCGCAGTTCTTCACTTGCTCCTTCCAGCCCCTCCTTTTCCACCTCTATCCTCAGTACACACGATTTACTCTCAGCAGTCTCCAGCAAAAGAGTTGAACATATATCAAGGTGTTTTAGTCTACCCTATAGCTCCTCTAGTAGGAATGAGCTTCTGCATGAGTAGGGGCACCTGTAGGCTGTAACCTTGCTCTGATTCTTATAGACAAAGATTTGTTTAGAGGCTTGACTTTTGAGGCACCACAAGATAACAGTTCCCTTTTCATAAAAACAATATAGCTTTTTTAGTACATAATATAGAAAAAAAATTAGAGTTGCTTACTGGTAACGTCTTTTCCAGGAGTCTTTTACGACAGCGACCTATGAGAGACCTTGGCTTCTCCCCTCTGAGGAAACACTGCCCAGCCTAGATTTAAAAGGCATGCTTCACAGCCGGCTCCTCAGTTCTTCAAGAGCAACTCCGGCCAGCTGGGGAGACACAAGAACACCATAAATTACTTTTTGATGGTTCCTGAGTCAGGAACCCAAAAGGACACCAACAAGGGTGTGTACACAGTGCTGTCCTGAAAGACTCCAGGAAAAGACTTTACCAGTAGGTAACTCTAATTTTCCCATATCGTCTTTCATGACAGCCACCTATGAGAGGATAAGCGAGCACTTACCCTTAAGGTGGGACTACGGCTTACAGGACTTTCCAAAGAGCCTGATCCCTTTGCTGACAACAAGATCAGCCTCTAGTGTCAGGTAAAAGGTGGGAGAGCTGAGTCACGTTGCCGCTGCACAGATCTGGTGCAGAGTAGCATCAGCTTCTCTGAGATCTCCCTACATATAGGCATGTCCGATTGTTAACTAATGCCATCTTGCCCATGTTATGCTAGAGATTTTTAACCCTTACTTTAGTCCCTGCAAAACAACAAGGAAGGAAACCCCTTATTGACACATGAACCAAAGTTCAAAGGAAGATCCCACGAGAGCCTAAAATAAGTAAAGTTTGGTCCTACTTGGGGGACTGCAGACCTAAAACTGGTCCAGCTGCCGTAACGCCTCCAAATCTCAGGTAAGTGGAGCATAAAATATAATCTTGAGGGATCCCCAGAGCCCTCAGGACAGAGAATCGTGGTCCTTTAAGCCAGTGTGATACAACGAGAATGACCATAGTGTTCTATGCCCACCTGTAAGACTGCAGGTGAGCGAGATGGCATAGCACCTGGGGAAATGCCAGCTCTAAGCGACGGCATCTACCCAAGAGCGCCTACCCTATACTGGTTCAGGCGCAAAGAGGACATTTTATGGGATGAAACCAGAGTTCCCGGAGGAAACTGGAGATACCAGGGTTAACCGCCCTATAGACAGTCCAGATGGAAGTGCCTGCAACTGCAAGAAGAGGTCTCCACTTAAGCCGTGTACACACGAGCGGAATGTCCGACAGAAAAAGTCCAACGGAAGCTTTTCATCGTCTATTCTGATCGTGTGTATGCCTCATCTGACTTTTTTTTTTCGAAAATTCTGACGGACCTAGAAATGGAACATGTTCTAAATATTTCCGACAGAACCAATTCCTATCGGGAAAACCGCTCGTCTGTATGCTGCTCCAACGGACCAAAAACTAGGCATGCTTTCAAGCAAGTACTAGACGGAAGCTATTGGCTACTGGCTATTGAACTTCCCTTTACTAGACCTGTCGTAGGTGTTGTACGTCACTGTGTTCTTGACAGTCGGACTTTGGTCGGACTTTGGTTTGACCGTGTGTAGGCAAGACCGCTTGAATCGAATTCTGTCGGAGTTCTGTCGGAGAAACCTTCGGAGTTTATTCCGACGGCAAAAACGGTTGTGTGTACACAGCAATAGTCATAACTTCCGTCATCAGATGAGATTGGGTGCATTTAGGGTGCTGTGGCCGTAGACCAGCATTCCTACCTGGGTCACCCTTGTATTTCACAGAAAGGGCTCTCTTCCTGTCTGCTACGCCTCCGCCCCAAGAACAGGTCCCCTGAGGGAGGGATATCGCACAGTCTTGGACATGCTGTTCGTCACCCACCACTTGGGGGGCTGCCCATCCTCTTACTGACCATACATCAATGTGTGTCTGCAATTGTGTCAGACAATATTCTGAGATGCGTGACACTGGTATAAATGCCAGAGTGCGATGAAAACAATCACAGGTCCCTTTCAAAAGAGAGTTCATTCTCCTAAGCATGGAATCCAACAATAACCCTCCATCTCCCAAGACTAGGCGGGTAAGTCTGGATATGTGGAAAAAAACTGGGTCTGGTGGGAGCAGAGGGTACTGAACCAAAGCCTTCCGAGAAGCTGGACCCTAGTCTTCCCTGGCTTCCATTGGACCTAATGGACAGGAATGCCCTTTCCCACTGCTCTGGCCTTGGTCGTGGAGCAAGAATGTTTTTCTTGTCCTTCTGAAACCACCTCCTCCAGAGAAATTTTGTAATGAGGGGGCCTACTGGATTCACCATCCAGGCCTTCTCCCACTTCTTAACAAGTGTTCTAGAAACCTTTGTATCTTACTAGGGTCTGGTCAACCTTAACACTCTGTGATGCCATCCAGGGGGCCTCTCCTTAAAATCGGGCCCTGGTCACCAGAAATCCCCTGTTTAGTTTCCTATATCAGGTGCATACAGGTTATGTGGCCATCAGGCACCATCTGGCCAGCAACCCTGTAACATCAAAACACTAGTGAAACATGCAGGGTGCTAGCTTGGTTAGGATTCAAACTCATGACCTCAGTGTTTAAGGCACAGTTTAGGTGCAACACCTTTAATGTGTGCTCTTTTTCTTCACTGTTTGTGGGTCGCCCCAGACAACCTGAAGACCCTTTCCTGGAGATTTTAGGTGAGCTGGTTTGCTGGTCCTACACAGGCAAAGTTTTCACTGCAGTGCCTATAGTGCAGACTCTGTGTGAGCTGACCCCTCTGGTCATGAGTGCACGCTACCCAGCCAATGTGCCAGGTATATCAAATGCCAGCCTGTGTTTGGGGCATGCAAGATACCTCACACAAACACAGGGAGAACCCACAACTTGATGCAAGTACTGGAATGTTGGGGGATCTGAACTAACCAATCAGTGTTGCCAGGCAGAAGTGTCAGCCACCCAGGCCTTTGCCCCTGGATAGACACCCCAGAGTCACCAGGAGACCACTCAGAGAACTGACTCTCAGCCCTATTGAATCAGTGACCCCAGAGCTGAAGCGTTAACCGCTGAGCCACTGCATAAAGTGACTTGTCAAAGGTTGAAAGGGGCTGACATGAGGATAAGATCCCATGTCTCCAGGCAGACTGCCATGGCTGCACTGGTTGTGAGCCATGACTGACTCACCATTGTTTCTTTTCAGCGGCCAGCCTCGTGTTTTACCACACAGTGTTATTTCAGCCACACCCACTCCATACACCTCGTACAAGAAGGAGAAAAAAAGTTTCCCCTTCACCCAGTCCCTACTGGTTACAAGGGGGAAAAACACTGAAAAGGATGTGCATAGAGGTACAACCACTTCAGGCTTACCTGTGAGGTGCCGGGGCCCGCTTCCACTGCCTGTGCAGGTGTTGCAGAGGAGTTCATCCTACCCCTTTGGTGGTCCGCTGCTGGGTCTTCCCCTTTTGAACACCAGACCCACAGGGATGTCAAGCAGAAGTTCTCACCTCTAAGCCACGGAGCTGCCACATGTCCAGCAGGAGGTGCAGGTGCTATGCAGTACCTAGATAACCAACGGCTTTCCCTCATTGGGATTTGAACTCAGGTCCCCAGCAGACCAGTCAGAGCCCTTAGCCTCTGAGCTACAATCCATGCTCCCTGTTTGCACCATATGGAGACTGTAACCAGCATCTCCGGCGCCCGCTGATGATGTCATATGCCCCGGAAGTGATCCCGGCCCCACGCTTATGGGGCCGACATCACAGTGGTCCTTGCTTTCCCCCAGGAACAGAGAACGGGGGACAGCAGTACTCACCCACTCCCCCGATAAAGGCTCTGGTGCTTTTGTGAAATTAAATATGGAAACCTCCAGTCCCCCCTTTCCCCCCGGAGGGGTGACCGGCAGGAAAGGGTATGGTGCCCTATTATCGCTGGTGAGGCACAGTCTGGGGCTGTGGGATTTACCACCCCTCCACCAGCCAGACCCGTAAGGACCCCCCCCCGGGAAAGCACATGGAACCACCAGCCCCCGAGTCCCATGTGCCTCCTCCCCTCCGACCACCACAGGTAACCCCACCTGTGGAGCTGCAGGTGACAGACAGGTAAGGGATGCAACCCACCCGTGTCCTCCTTACCTTATGATGGCTGATGTCGGCAATGAAAGAAGCCGCCAGGATGGCCCCTGCCTCTGACACGCTCCTGTCATAAAAAGGATGGTCTTGCCTCTGGGAACTCCAACCGCCTGTGCAACCTTTCCAGGTCCCCATCAGCCAAGGCCTGGCCCGCCTTCAGCATCCGTGGCTGGAACTGGAAGCCGCGGATCACATAGAGGTGCACATCCCCCGCCGGAAGTTATGTCACCCGCTATACGGCCCTGCTGTGAGCTCCAGAAGGGAGGAGCCGAGGTCTCTTATAGGTGGCTGTCCTTAAAGACGATATGGGAAAAAATCCAATGACATAAAAAGGTTCTAAAATAGCAAGAGCAATATAGTAAAGAGGACCTCAAATTTGACCTGACTCTATCACCCACTTTGCAGGAAACTTTTGTTTATTATATGGGTATCTTCCATTATTTATAATCAATTATTCCTGTAGTGGTTGTCATAGACCATACAGCTAAATGTGTTTCTTGGATTCAAAACATTCCGCTTCTTCAGGAGCTAAAGGGTCAAGTTGCTCTGAAACAATTAAAATCAATCTATTAAAAGCCATATACAGTATCTCACAAAAGTGAGTACACCCCTCACATTTTTGTATATATTTTATTATATCTTTTCATGTGACAACACTGAAGAAATGACACTTTGCTACAATGTAAAGTAGTAAGTGTACAGCTTGTATAACAGCAGGGCTGTTTTTCTCAGAGAATAGGTGCAGGAACTCTCCCTCCCCTAGCCAACTTCCCGCCCCCAAACATACCTTCCTTAGGGTAGATAAGTACAGCGGCACCAAATAATGGTAATAAGTAGAAAATACCCCTTTCCCAGTTTTCATCTCTGCACAAATCTCCCCCTTTCCCACCTCTCCTCTCTTCACAAATCTCCCCCTTTCCCAGTTCTCCTCTCTTCACAAATCTCCCTCTTTCCCACCTCTCCTCTCTGCACAAATTATCCCCTCTCCTCTCTGCTAACCCCCCAGCTCTCCTCTCTGCTAACCTCCCCAACTCTCCTCTCTGCACAAATTACCCCCCCACATCTACTTTCTGCTACCCCCCCACCTGTCCACTCTGCTAAAATCCCCCCTCACCTCTCCTCTTGGCTAAAATCCCCCCCCTCTCCGCTCTCCTGAAATCCCTCCTCACCTCTCCTCTCTGCTAAAATCCTCCTCAACTCGCCTCTCTGCTAAAATCCCCCATCACCTCTCCTCTCTGCTAAAATCCCCCCACCTCTCCTCTCTGCTAAAATCCCCCGTCACCTCTCCTCTCTGCTAAAATCCCCCCACCTCTCCTCTCTGCTAAAATCCCCCCACCTCTTCTCTGCTACCCCCCCCACTCTGCTGAAATTCCCCCAACCTCTCTTCTGAAATCCCCCCACCTCTCCTCTCGGCTAAAATCCCCCCAACCTCTCTGCTGAAATCCCCCCCTCCTCTCCTCTCTGCTAAAATGCCCCCCCACCTCTCCGCTAAAATCCTGCCAACCTCTCTGCTCAGCCCCCCCACCTCCCCTCTGCTAAACCCCCCCTTCACCACTCTGCTAAAATCATCCCCAGCTTTCCTTTGCTAAACCCCCCCCACTCCAGCTCTCTTCTCTGCTAAAATTTTCCCCCAGCTCTCTTCATTGCCCCTCCTCCCGTGCAGTGGCGGCTGGTGAAGTTTTAAGATGGGGGGCACCAGACCCCGCCCTTCCTTTTTGACCCCTCCCACTTGGTGAAAATGGGAGTGGTTTCAGCAAAATAGTGGGCGTGGCTCTAAGGTGGTGTGGTTAGCATCTGAGATCAATGAGGGATGGAGGGCGAGAGGGATGGAGGGACAGCAGGCCCAGATCCTACACAACAATAGAAATATGTGTATTCTTGAAAGTTTAACAATCAGCAGATAAAGATATTCCAAACACCTGGTGTTAGCACTTCAATCAACCCGGCACCATGGTTGTTATGGTGTCAGGATAATTGAAGGGCATTAATTCTATTATTACATTGTAATATAAAATGAAATCATTCAACTCACCATAATGCAGAATCAGTGGGAGCCCTGAGCGTGTCACTAGCCACGTCACCTGCCACCAGATGCCATCAGGTGTCCCCAGCAGAGTCTGTCCTTACATGCAGCCTGTGTCCCAT
Organism: Lithobates clamitans; assembly: GCA_037952925.1. Lineage (NCBI taxonomy): Eukaryota > Metazoa > Chordata > Amphibia > Anura > Ranidae > Lithobates > Lithobates clamitans. The sequence continues at coordinate 6,540,450 of JBBGZY010000911.1, read as the reverse complement.
AAAATGCAGCCTGTGTCACACAAAATGCAGCCTGTGTCCCACCAAATGCAGCCTGTGTCCCACTAAATGCAGCCTGTGTCCCACAAAATACAGCCAGCCTGTGTCCCCCAAATGCAGTCTGTGTCTTACCAAATGCAGCCTGTGTCTCACCAAATGCAGCCTGTGTCTCACCAAATGCAGACTGTGTCTCACCAAATGCAACCTGTGTCCACCAAATGCAGCCTGTGTCCACCAAATGCCGCCTGTGCCCACCAAATGCAGCCTGTGTCAACCAAATGCAACCTTGCCTGTGTCCACCAAATGCAGCCTTGCCTGTGTCCACCAAATGCAGCCTTGCCTGTATCCACCAAATGCAGCCTTGCCTGTGTCCACCAAATGCAGCCTTGCCTGTGTCCACCAAATGCAGCCTTGCCTGTGTCCACCAAATGCAGCCTTGCCTGTGTCCACCAAATGCAGCCTTGCCTGTGTCCACCAAATGCAGCCTTGCCTGTGTCCACCAAATGCAGCCTTGGCTGTGTCCACCAAATGCAGCCTTGCCTGTGTCCCCCAATGCAGTCTTGCCTGTGTCCCCCAATGCAGCCTTGCCTGTGTCTCCCAATGCAGCCTTGCATGTGTCCCCCAATGCAGCATTGCCTGTGTCCCCCAATGCAGCCTTGCCTGTGTCCCCCAATGCAGCCTTGCCTGTGTCCCCCAATGCAGCCTTGCCTGTGTGCCCCAATGCAGCATTGCCTGTGTCCCCCAATGCAGCCTTGCCTGTGTCCCCCAATGCAGCCTTGCCTGTGCCCCCAATGCAGCCTTGCCTGTGTCCCCCAATGCAGCCTTGCCTGAGTCCACCAAATGCAGGCTGTGTCCACCAAATGCAGCCTTGACTGTGTCCACCAAATGCAGCCTTGCCTGTGTCCCCCAAGGCAGTCTTGCCTGTGTCCCCCAATGTAGTCTTGCCTGTGTCCCCCAATGCAGCCTTGCCTGTGTCTCCCAATGCAGCCTTGCATGTGTCCCCCAATGTAGCCTTGCCTGTGTCCACCAAATGCAGCCTTGCCTGTGTCCACCAAATGCAGCCTTGGCTGTGTCCACCAAATGCAGCCTTGCCTGTGTCCCCCAATGCAGTCTTGCCTGTGTCCCCCAATGCAGCCTTGCCTGTGTCTCCCAATGCAGCCTTGCATGTGTCCCCCAATGTAGCCTTGCCTGTGTCCCCAATGCAGCCTTGCCTGTGTCCCCCAATGCAGCCTTGCCTGTGCCCCCCAATGCAGCCTTGCCTGTGTCCCCCAATGCAGCATTGCCTGTGTCCCCCAATGCAGCCTTGCCTGTGTCCCCCAATGCAGCCTTGCCTGTGTCCCCCAATGCAGCCTTGCCTGTGTCCCCCAATGCAGCCTTGCCTGTGTGCCCCAATGCAGCATTGCCTGTGTCCCCCAATGCAGCCTTGCCTGTGTCCCCCAATGCAGCCTTGCCTGTGCCCCCAATGCAGCCTTGCCTGTGTCCCCCAATGCAGCCTTGCCTGTGTCCACCAAATGCAGGCTGTGTCCACCAAATGCAGCCTGTGTCCACCAAATGCAGCCTTGACTGTGTCCACCAAATGCAGCCTTGCCTGTGTCCACCAAATGCAGCCTTGCCTGTGTCCCCCAATGCAGTCTTGCCTGTGTCCCCCAATGCAGTCTTGCCTGTGTCCCCCAATGCAGCCTTGCCTGTGTCTCCCAATGCAGCCTTGCCTGTGTCCCCCAATGCAGCCTTGCCTGTGTCCCCCAATGCAGCCTTGCCTGTGTCCCCCAATGCAGCATTGCCTGTGTCCCCCAATGCAGCATTGCCTGTGTCCCCCAATGCAGCCTTGCCTGTGTCCCCCAATGCAGCATTGCCTGTGTCCCCCAATGCAGCCTTGCCTGTGTCCCCCAATGCAGCCTTGCCTGTGTCCCCCAATGCAGCCTTGCATGTGTCCCCCAATGCAGCCTTGCCTGTGTCCCCCAATGCAGCATTGCATGTGTCCCCCAATGCAGCCTGTGCAGCCCCCCCCCCCCTGTTCTCCACAGGAGCACAGCGGTAGTGTACTACTTACCTTGCCGTTGTCCTCTCCAGCGGTGTCTTCTTCATACTTCCTGTTTCCTTTCTCCCGGGCGCAATGGGAGATGTTAATCAAACCTCCCGGCCGTAGTAACATACTACGATCGCTGGGCGGAAGCTAATCAGCGATTCGGAAAGCGCCGCAAGGTGGGCTCAACGCAAATGCAGCGCCACGTCTGCAATCTCGTGATTGCATAAACGTGGCGCTTCCCCTTAGTGCAATGTGTCCGGCGTCGCACTGTGTCCGGCGTCTGCACACAGTTCACTTAAGGACCTTTTATTGTTTTTTTTTTTTTTTTTAAAGGGCCAGTATAAAAAAAAAATTATGGACGGGCCGCCACTGCCCCCTTCTCTCAGACACTGCAAGAATGGATACATTTTACACTTATTTATAACAGTAAACTGAGTTTATATAGTGAAATACAGTACTTAGAACTCCGTCTGACTGTTTAGATGTTGAATTTTAAAAACAGTCAACTTCTGTCAGATAAGCAAACCTGTAAGATGAGCAGGCGTGCCGCTGCTTTTAAAATTCAACATCTAAACAGTCAGATCGAGGTCTAAGTACTCTAAGTATTTCACTATATAACCTCAGTTTACTGTTATAAATAAGTGTAAAATGCAAAACTCTGCTGGGAGTAACAAGATATCCCCTTGCCCCCTTCTCAGTGTATCCTTACTGTGGAGGAGTGCGGGGTGTAGCAAGATGACGGCGGCACGGAACGTCACTTCTGTTACACAATCTGACGGGTTGCCGAATCTGACGAAACACCCTGACTCAGCCAGACAGGAACCCGAGGAGAGAGACAGTTTTCCCTCAAATGCTGCATCAGAGCTGTCTTCTGGAAACACAGGGCATAGGATGGTGGGTAACTCCTGTGAGGACTGCGGCCACAGCTGTGAAGTAAGCAGTCAGGGATTACCCGCTGCTGTCTCTGAAGTTCACATGCTACATTTCTGACAGCGGGCGGCAGAGTGATATTCAGCTGTCAGGGATACTGTAGCTGGAACTATAGAGTCAGCATTGGAAAATGCGGCAGACTGCCTGTTTACTCCACAGCCAGTGGCTGCAGTTCCCACAGTAGTTACACATCCATGACAAATAGTCCCACTTGCAGCTACCAGTGTCAATTAGCAGAGGTGAGGGAAAAAGAATTCTCACACATTTTGACAGCAAAAAGCCCTGGGGTGTGCCTGGGCATTAGGGTGTGCCCAGGCACACCTGGCACACCCCGTGCGCATGCCTATGACAGAGTGTGTACTGGACACTCCCCAGAAGCATAGTTTCCTGCTTGTGTGATTGACTCATCAATTTTCCCAGAAGTCTGCCTAAGATACAAGTCAGATTCCAGGCATCCCCTGCAACAAAAATGTCATTTTTGGTGAGATACTTCCAATAGGAACATGTCTAAAGGGATACAGGCCCAGTAGATTCCTCATTAATGCCCTGCAGCTGCACACCTCACAGTTAATTGTTAAACCACTCCCATTAGACCCATTCAGTACAGAGGCACAGATTACTTCAGAATAACAAAAGCACCTTGCCCCCATGTTGATGAGGACAAGGGCCCCTTCCCGACAACCCTGGCCGTTGGTTGTCGGGGTCTGCGGGCGGGGGGGCTGGGAGCGGAATCTGGGAGCCATCTTTAATAAGGGGGCCCCCAGATCCCGGCCCCCCACCCTATGTGAATGAGTATGGGCTACATCGTACCCCTACCCATTCACCTGGGGGGAAAAAAGTGTCAATAAAAAAACACACTAGACAGGTGTTTAAAGTAATTTATTAGGCAGCTCCGGGGGTCTTCTTCCGACTTCAAGGATCTCTTCCAACTTCTTCGCTCTCTTCTCCCGCTCTCCGGTGCCTTCTCCGGTGCCTTCTGCCGGGCTCCTCCGCTATCTTCTTCCAGCACTTTTACTAGCGTTGGCCTGGTCTTCTCCGTCGTCTTCCTCCCTCTTCTCTTCTTCCGATGTTGACACAACGCTCTCTCCCGCTGTAATGCCGTGTGCGCGGTGCACAACCATTTATATAGGCATGGGGCGTAGTCAGCGGGTGAAGTCACCCGATGACCCCGCCCCTTTATGACGTCACAGCCCAGGGCATGATGGGACTCTGATGTCATATGGGGGTGGGGTCACCCTTTTTAAAGGGGACTCCCAGATTCCAATAAGCCCCCCGCCCGCAGACCCCGACAACCAATGGCCAGGGTTGTCGGGAAGGGGCCCTTGTCCTCATCAATATGGGGGCAAGGTGCTTTGGGGCGGGGGGGCCGCAGGGAGCCCCCCTGCCCCAAAGCACCCACCCCCCCATGTTGAGGGCATGTGATGTTGCCTGGTACAGCTCAGGAGGGAGGGGGGCGCTCGCTCGTCCCCACCCCCTTTCCTGACCAGCCAGGCTGGTGCTCGGATAAGGGTCTGGTATGGATTTGGGGGGGACCCCACGCCGGATTTTCGGCGTGGGTTTCTCCTTAAAAACCATAGCAGACCAAGGGGCCTGGTATGTATATGAAGGGGGAACCCATGCCATTTTTTTTCTTAAAAAAAGTTGGCGTGGAGTTTCCCTTTATGTACAAGTCGCATGCCAAAGTCGGATCAGTTAATACGGAATCCGACTTTTATCCGACTTCAGAAAAAAAGTAGTGCAGGAACTACTTTGAGTCGGTACGACTTAAAGTTGTGCTAATATGAATGGTAGTCATTCACAATCATGGAGAATGACTTGTCATGCGATTTTGCAGTCCAAAATCGTGGGACAAATCGTATAAGTGTGAAAGGGGGCTAAATCGTGGTTGAAGTCAGGCTTTAAGTTGCACCACTTTAAATCATACCTGGTGTAATCGCAGGCATAACAAACAATGATTATTGTCAGGGCTTTTTTTCAGCCGGAACTCAACGGAACTGCGTTCCGGAACCTCTGGCAGCCCTCTCCTTTCCAGGGAGTGACATGTCTGCTGTCTGCACGATAATCAGATGCATGTCTCCCGTCTCTGCAGCTGCCTGTCTCACTCACACACAGCAGAACGAAGCTGTCTCCTCCCCCTCCCCCTTCAGCTCTATATATACAAGAGGGGGAGCAGGAACACGCGCTGACCTCAGGTCTGTACAAACTTTTCTATGCTTTATAGATAGACATGGAGGAGGGGGGAGAGTGGCTGGGATTGGGAAGGAGGAAACAAAAATGATGTACATTTGGTGGAGTGATTGGGGGATTAGGAGGATATGTGCTTTGGTATGAGAAAGGACATATGCCAGAAATCAGTGTGGGATTAAATTGAAACTTGACAGCCCCTTCCAGCACTAGCCCCCCTCTCCCCCCAGCACATTTTCAATCCCCCCTTCCAGCACTAGCTCCCCTCTCCCCCCAGCACATTTCCAACCCCCCCTTCCAGCACTAGCCCCCTCTCCCCCCAGCACATTTCCAACCCCCCCTTCCAGCACTAGCCCCCTCTCCCCCCAGCACATTTCCAACACCCCCTCTTCCAGCACTAGCCCCCCTCTCCCCCAGCACATTTCCAACCCCCCTCCCCTTCCAGCACTAGACCCCCTCTCCCCCAGCACATTTCCAACCCCCCCTTCCAGCACTAGCCCCCCTCTCTCCCCAGCACATTTCCAACCCCCCTTCAAGCACTAGCCCCCCTCTCCCCCCAGCACATTTCCAACCCCCCCTCTAGCACTAGCTCCCCCTCCCCCCAGCACATTTCCAACCCCACTTCCAGCACTAGCCCCCCCTTCCAGCACTAGCCCTCTCCCCCTTCTAGCACTAGCCCTCTCCCCCTCTCCCTTCCCCTTCCCCCTCCAGCACTAGCCCCCCCCCCTCCAGCACTAGCCCTCTCCCCCCTCCCCCTTCCAGCACTAGCCCCCCCACCTTCCAGCACTAGCCCTGCCCCCTTCCAGCACTAGCCCTCTCCCACTCCCCTTCCAGCACTAGCCCTCTCCCCCTTCCAGCACTAGCCCCCCCTTCCAGCACTAGCCCTCTCCCCCTTCCCCCTTCCAGCACTAGCCTGCCCTTGCAGCACTAGCCCCCCCCCTCTTCCAGCACTAGCTCCCCTTCCAGCACTAGCCCCCCTTCCAGCACTTGCCCCCCCTTCCCTTTCCAGCACTAGCCCCCCCTTCCAGCACTAGCCCCCCTTCCAGCACTAGCCCTCTCCCCCCCTTCCAGCACTAGCCCTCTCCCCCCCTTCCAGCACTAGCCCTCCCCCTTCCAGCACTAGCCCTCTCCTCCCAGATATTCTCCTTCTCACAGACGGCATGATCATGGCATCTGGGACCCCGAGAGATGGAGGACATTTACCTTGGAGGCCCACACTAGCTCCTGCTTGACAAGTTGGTGGAGCCTAGTGCCAGAACTTGTTCGAGCACTGGGCTCCAGGACTCTGCCCAGATTCATGGGACGCTGGGATTTTGTTTAAATCTCAGGAAAGGACCATTAAAACTGGGACAGTGTGGAGGTTTGAATTTGGATTAGAAAGGGGGAAAGGATTTGTGTTTGTGGGGGAAAAGTTTGTACTGGCAGGGGGGATTTATGTGGGAAGATATGTGATGGAACTGGGGAGAGGACTTGTGTAGGAGGGGCTGGGAAGAATGAAGACAAGGGGAGAGGAATTGTTCCATGATGGGGAGCATGTTGTGCTGGAAGGGGAGATTTGGGGGAGAGAATTTGTACTGGGGGGAGGATTTATGCTTGGGGGATGTTGGGTGGGGTATTTTTGCTGGGATGAGGAGCTGTGCTGTGATATGGATTTGTAGGGTGGAAGGAGATTTGTGCTGGGAAGGGGGATTTTTTTTTAGGGAGAGCTTTGCAGAGACTGAGTTCATTCAGAGAAAAGTGCACTGTGAAAGTGTGTGGGGGAGGGGGAATATGTGCAGAGAGGTAAAGTTTGTGTTCGTTTAGCAGAAGGGAGAGCATTGTACACAGAGGAGAGCTTGGGGGAACTTGTGATGAAAGGAGAGCTGAGTATGTGTGTGGAGGACGAGGTCAGCAGAGAGGAGAGCTAGGAGGGGATTTGTGATGAGAGGAAAGCTAGGAGGGGTTTTGTGATGAGAGGAGAGCTAGGAGGGGATTTGTGATGAGAGGAGAGCTAGGAGGGGATTTGTGATGAGAGGAGAGCAAGGAGGGGATTTGTGATGAGAGGAGAGCTAGGAGGGGATTTGTGATGAGAGAAGAGCTAGGAGGGGATTTGTGATGAGAGGAGAGCTAGGAGGGGATTTGTGATGAGAGGAGAACAAGGAGGGGATTTGTGATGAGAGGAGAACTAGGAGGGGATTTGTGATGAGAGGAAAGCTAGGAGGGGATTTGTGATGAGAGGAAAGCTAGGAGGGGATGTGTGATTAGAGGAAAGCTAGGAGGGGTTTTGTGATGAGAGGAGAGCTAGGAGGGGATTTGTGATGAGAGGAGAGCTAGGAGGGGATTTGTGATGAGAGGAAAGCTAGGAGGGGATTTGTGATGAGAGGAGAGCTAGGAGGGGATTTGTGATGAGAGGAGAGCTAGGAGGGGATTTGTGATGAGAGGAGAGCTAGGAGGGGATTTGTGATGAGAGGAGAGCTAGGAGGGGTTTTGTGATGAGAGGAGAAATAGGAGGGGATTTGTGATGAGAGGAGAACTAGGAGGGGATTTGTGATGAGAGGAGAACTAGGAGGGGCTTTGTGATGAGAGGAAAGCTAGGAGGGGATTTGCGATGAGAGGAGAGCTAGGAGGGGATTTGTGATAAGAGGGGAACTAGGAGGGGATTTCTGATGAGAGGGGAACTAGGAGGGGATTTGTGATGAGAGGAGAACTAGGAGGGGATTTGTGATGAGAGGAGAACTAGGAGGGGATTTGTGATGAGAGGAGAACTAGGAGGGGGTTTGTGATGAGAGGAGAGCTAGGAGGGGATTTGTGATGAGAGGAGAACTAGGAGGGGCTTTGTGATGAGAGGAAAGCTAGGAGGGGAATTGTGATGAGAGGAGAGCTAGGAGGGGATTTGTGATGAGAGGAAAGCTAGGAGGGGATTTGTGATGAGAGGAGAGCTAGGAGGGGATTTGTGATGAGAGGAGAACTAGGAGGGGATTTGTGATGAGAGGAGAACTAGGAGGGGGTTTGTGATGAGAGGAGAACTAGGAGGGGGTTTGTGATGAGAGGAGAACTAGAAGGGGATTTGTGATGAGAGGAGAACTAGGAGGGGCTTTGTGATGAGAGGAAAGCTAGGAGGGGAATTGTGATGAGAGGAGAGCTAGGAGGGAATTTGTGATGAGAGGAAAGCTAGGAGGGGATTTGTGATGAGAGGAGAGCTAGGAGGGGATTTGTGATGAGAGGAGAGCTAGGAGGGGATTTGTGATGAGAGGAGAGCTAGGAGGGGATTTGTGATGAGAGGAGAACCAGAAGGGGATTTGTGATGAGAGGAGAACTAGTAGGGGATTTGTGATGAGAGGAGAACTAGGAGGGGATTTGTGATGAGAGGAAAGCTAGGAGGGGATTTGTGATGAGGAGAGCTGGGGGGGGGGGTTTGGGGAACTTGCCTTATGTGATACACAGTTTTAAGCCTTAACTCATTACCATTTTTTGGCGCCGCTGTAAATCTCTCCTCTAAGGAAGATGTGGCTGGGGCGAGGTTTGGGTGTGGCTGGGCGAGGTTTGGGTGGGGCTTGGGCATGGTTGGGGTGGAGAGTTGGACAGAAAGGGTGAGTTCCTGCACCTTTTCTCTGAGAAAAAAAGCCCTGATTATTGTAAATGGTCTCTGCTCCGCACATCACTATTGGCTATCCAGGGCACCCTAATGCCAGAAAAAATATGTCTAGTTTATTTAGTTTTTTGAAGACAGTGTCAGTATAAGACTGTAGCCACTAATCTCTTTCACTTATTGTAATTATATGTGTTTCCAGCAAAATGTGGGGGCACATCTTAATCAAGTTATTGGAAGGTGTATATAGTCACATGTCATTACATGTCTTTGTTTATGGGTACACTACATCTGATGATTTCTACAGCAAGTTTTATTCTACAAATGTCTAGATTCCCATATCTCTCATGCATTTAATTCATTTTTATTCTTTCAGTTCTGCTGTTTCATGGTGGTAAAGAAGTCGGTGGTAAAGTATTTGTGACTAATGGCCAGAAAGAAAACCATAACGATGCCCAGAATATATGTAAAGAAGTTGGCGGAAGCTTGGCTACTCCAAGAAATGCGGCAGAAAATAATGCTTTATATTGGATAATCAACAATAAGGGAGGGTCAAGTTCAGCTTTCCTAGGTATAACAGATTCACAAGTAGAAGGAACATTCAAGTACTTAACAGGTGAAAAGGTTATTTTTACCAAATGGAGCACAGGACAGCCAGATAACTACATGAACAATGAAGACTGTGTGCATATGTATTACGATGGTTATTGGAATGACATCCCATGTAGTGAGAAGCGCCTAGTTATCTGTGAGTTTCAGTAAACCAGATTAAAGCTGTAACAGAATGGCACATTTTATTCTTGCTGTATATCTATAAATAAATAAAGTAACTTTAATTCTACATGTTCATTTTATAAAGAAATTGTATAAAAATAAGTAAAGCCACTCATGTTCAGAGTTTTGATAAACAGATTTTTACAAATCAAAATGTATGTAGCACTACTGCTGGAGGATCCACTGAAATATTTTGTGATTTCTCTGCATGCATGAAGATGACACATTTCACTAACCCAGCACTTACTGACACACCTTGAGGTGTTTCAAAGGATTCATTAGGCCAAATATAGCCTAAAAAAAGAAAGGATTAACAAGTGCAGTTATACAAACAAGAGAATAAATAAGACAATAACGTTACCCTGAGAGATATGGTTAAACACTTTCAGTATTCTGACTATCAATAATTAACAGAACATCTGCAAACCAAGTCCTTGTCCCATAATCAGAAGTGTCCCCTTAGATTGTAAGTTTGCAGGAGCAGGGCCCTTCTAACCCTCTTGTTCTGAATTGTACTGCTGGTGTATTGTCTCCCTTTATATTATAAACGCTGCACAAACTGTTGGCGCTATATAAATCCTGTATAATAATAATAATATCTCTGCCCTAACCCAGTACAAGGGGAGCCCATCTGAGAAAGGAATAACTGGTCCTCAGTCTTACAACTGTATCCTTTTATTCCTTGTAGCTCCACTCCTATCTGCCTCTCTTAAGTTCCACTCAAAACTTTACAATATCCTGCAAGGCAGGGAAGTGAAATGACCTCTCTTCCTGAAGAACTTAAAGAAGAATTCAACATAAAGGGGCAATAAATGAAGCCCTGCCTACAGGCAAATATCTGTGAAACACTCACAGTCAAACCCCTTGAGTTCCAGAAGAGGCTGTGGCAGCATTTAAATGAAACACAACAATCTGATTGAGAAACAACAGGAATCATAGCACAGATCCATAAAGACATAGCTTGACTCGCTTGAAGTGGAGGATCATAAGTGGCTTGCACACAGCTGTATGTAAACCAGGTTTTCTCATTCAACATCAGTACCTGACTTTACACATTTTTGAGGGGCACACATTCCGACATATACGATCAGTAATCTTATAGAAAGCTGTCCCAGTGGATGCAGCTATAGTGACAAAAAGAATTCCAGTTCTGTATTAATACCCATGTCTTTGAAACTGGATCATCAATCTCGAAGAGGTGTGATGTCAGGTGTCCACACATATTTTGCCATATTATATATATAGATATAAATATAGATTTTACCAGAGTGATCACATTATTTGCCGTGCTTTTTTTTCATGCCATAGACAACCATACTTCAAATCAGTTAAAAAAACCTTTTTTTTTTGTTGTTTTTTTTTTTTTTTTTTACAGTTAAATGGTGAAATGTATATATTTAGGCAGACCTTCACACAAAAAATAACATTTTGCACCATTCTAACTCTCCCCACTCCACAATATAAAAAAAGCCAACCTTTAAAAAAAAATTGTATTTACATACAGAATAAAATGTAGGTCTCCTCTTAAAGCCTTCTGGGATACCAGAGTCACGTTTCCCAGGGGGCGTCAGCTTTCCCACAGCACTGGAGGAAGGTTTTGGAGCTGTGTCATAATAGGCCTGGCTGCAGAAATCAGCAAGAGATTGCTGGCTCCCAATGAAGAAAAAAACAAAGATGGCGTTGTGGGATGGTATGTGCAGTGGCAGGGGAGAAAAGGATCATTCAGGATTCATTAGGATTATGTGTATTCTCCTGGATAAACAAGTACCAAAGGTAAGTTGCTTATTGGGAATAATATTCATAAACATGGATGAAGTTCCTCTTTAACATTGCAACATGCCCTTACTGGCAGCGGATATATTTCTCAATCCCTGTGTTTTCCTGAAAATCACTGATATATTTGCACAAAGCTTGGTCCTGATCAAAGGTGCATGGTACAACACTTTTACAGATAAACTTTCAGCTTTCACGACTTATCTTGAATGTAAATTATACGGTAATATCTAGGACATAAAGATAGGTCACCCATTTTGTTGTGAACATTTATTTCCTCATTTTCTTTTTTCCATTGCTATCAAGTGTTTATAATAATTGAAATTATAAACAAATTACACAAATGAAATGAGCAATGCCAGTAATGTGGGGGAAAAATGTGTATTTGTAGTGTATTTATGTGTAGTGTGTGTGTGTGTGTGTGTGTGTGTGTGTGTGTGTGTGTGTGTGTGTGTGTGTGTGTGTGTGCAAAACAGTGTATTAACAGTTTGAAATTCAAAGTCTGAATCAGTCTAAAAAAAGTCTTATTTGATGGACAACTGGACAGATTGGGTGTTGTGATATGCGGGGTGCTTAGCTCAGTGTTGGATTCTTTGTAATGAGTTTGTGTCAGTCCAAACTGTGGTTAAGGGCATGGCAGCCCACTTTATTTGGAAAACAAAAATAAAAGTCCACAAGTAATTGCCAGTGCAGGGAAATTTTCATCAGCAAAACATAATGGAAAATGTCAAGTAACCTGGCTCTCCCCTCAGCAGCACCGCTGCTCTTAGCAGTGGCCCCCCAGCTCTTCTGGTTCTCTTGGCTTACTCAGCCTACAGTTACAGCACCCTCAGTCTACAACACGATAGTGTCAGCCTGGTCAATGCAAATGTGCACCTGCTGCTCCCTGCAGCAGGAGTCTACTCCCTGCTAGGGATGGGCTGAACACCTCCCGTTCGGTTCGCACCAGAACATTCAAACAGGCCAAAAATTTGTATTAACACGCGAACACCGTTAAAGTCTATGGGACATGAACATGAAAAATCAAAAGTGCTAATTTTAAAGGCTTATATGCATGGTATTGTCTTAAAAAGTGTTTGGGGACCTGGGTCCTGCCCCAGGTGACATGTATCAGTGCAAAAGAAAGTTTTAAAAACTGCAGTTTTTTCAGGAGCAGTGATTTTAATAATGCTTACAGTGAAACAATAAAAGTGTAATATCTCTTTAAATTTTGTACCTGGGGGGTGTCTATAGTAAGATAGAAGAAAGAAGAAGCATTTAAATAAAGGAATTGTCAAAAACTGTCTCTTGTCATTTTTAACATTTTTGACAGTTTTTTAGTGAAATGGTAGGGGTAAGTACCACCTTACCATTTCACACAGGGAGGGGGCCGGAATCTGGGGGTCCCCTTGTTAAAGGGGGCTTCCAGATTCCAATAAGCCCCCCACCGGCAGACCCCCACAACCACTGGCCAGGGTTGTGGGGATGAGGCCCTTGTCCTCATCAACATGGGGACAAGGTGTTTTGGGGGGCTACCCCGAAGCACCCTCCCAATGTTGAGGGCATGTGGCCTGGTATGGTTCAGGGGGGGCGCACTCTCGTCCCCCCCTCTTTTCCTGCGGCCTGCCAGGTTGCCTGCTCGGATAAGGGTCTGGTATGGATCTTTGGGGGGACCCCACGCTGTTTTGTTTTGTTTTTTTGGCGCGGGGTTCCCCTTAAAATCCATACCAGACCTGAAGGGTCTGGTATGGAATTTAGGGGGAACCCCACGTCATTTTTTAAAAAAATTTTGGCCGGGGTTCCCCTTAATATCCATACCAGACCTGAAGGGCCTGGTATGGAATTTAGGGGGACTCCCACGTAATTTTTTTTTAAAAATTTTGGTTCGGGGTTCCCCTGTGGGGAATTCCCATGCCGTTTTTATCAATGAACTTCTATGTGTATTGTCGGCAATGCAATAGCCGCGGGTAGTTTTAAATGGGTTTTTTCCTTCGAAATGTCATTTTGCTGTCAGACTGTTCTAAACACGCGAAACATGCGCCCCTTTACAGGCATACTATAGACACCCCCCAGCTACGAAATTTAAAGGGATATTACACTTTTATTGTTTGACTTTAAGCATTATGAAAATCACTGCTCCTGAAAAAACGTCCGTTTTTACAACTTTTTTTCTATTGATCCATGTCCCCTGGGGCAGGACCCAGGTCCCCAAACACTTTTTATGACAATAACTTGCATATAAGCCTTTAAAATTAGCACTTTTGATTTCTCCCATAGACTTTTAAAGGGTGATCCGTGGCATTCGAATTTGCCGCGAACACCCCAAATTGTTCGCTGTTCGGCGAACTTGCGAACAGCCAATGTTCGAGTCGAACATGAGTTCGAATTGAACTCGAAGCTCATCCCTAGCCGTGAGTAGTTTTAAATGACTTTTTTTCCTTTAGAAATGTCATTTTGCTGTCAGACTGTTCTAAACACAGGAAACATATGCCACTTTACAGGCATACTATAGACACCCCCCAGGTACGAAATATAAAGGAATATTACACTTTTATTGTTTCACTTTAAGCAAAATCACTGCTGTCGAAAAAATGGCCATTTTTAAAACTTTTTTTTGCATTGATACATGTTCCCTGGGGCAGGACCCAGGTCCCCAAACACTTTTTATGAAAATAACTTGCATATTAACCTTTAAAATTAGCACTTTTGATTTCTCCCATAGACTTTTAAAGGGTGTTCCATGGCTTTCGAATTTGCAGCGAACACCCCAAATTGTTCGCTATTCGGCGAACAGGTGAACAGCCAATGTTCGAGTAGAACTCATGTTCTACCCGAACATAAAGCCCATCCCTACTCCCTGGCCTCTCAAAGGAGTTCTCCCGACACCCCAGGCTCTCTCATTCCTCTAAGACTTAAGGATTTCCTCAGCCCTCTGGACTAGCCTAGTTTTCCCGCATTTTCTGGTCTCCTCGACTTGCATGGCCACCTTAACTCTCTCAGTCTCATGGACAAGGAATCTCTCCAAAATGGAGTGCAGTCTCTCGAGTAAAGAACCTCTCCTTTCTCCTGAGTGTAGCACACAGCTTTCTCCGGAGGGGACCCTGAGCCATGGCCAGCTCCTTGCTTATACCGAATGTGCACATCTGTACACTCACACTGCTTACAAGTCTCTTAAAAGACCTAGACACAGGATTGAAGGCTTTATCCCACCCAAGGCCCTTTGAAACCTTCAAATTCCAGACCCTAATCCAGGATTACAAATCCAAGAGAAACCCAAATACCCAGTTTTCTCTGCTCAGTACAGACACTTTGGTGCCCATCACTCTACGTTACTGTGAATCCTGTGTGCCTTTTTCCAATACTTTATACTGTGGCAGGGCCTAGCACTGTCACAGTTTATATAGTTAAGGGAAATGAGGCCCTAGTAACAAAGATCGTAGAGGGCACAGATGAAGATTTAACAGGTATTTTGTGGTATTTACGTTCTTGGAAACTGAACACCCCAAAATTGGAAATTAAGAAACATGCTGGTTTGGGGGGGGGTAAAAGATACATTTGGCTGTGTTTAGCCCTAAAAGCCACCCAGTGAGGCCAAGTGCAAGTTTTCAGCCAGTAGAAAAAAGTTCCCTAGAGGGTAAAAATTTGCATTAAAATTACATTGTGTACAATGGCTAGATGTTATGGATAAACCCAAAACACTTTAAAACAATCCAACAATCATTGGAGTTCAGTGGCACCTTAAACTATCTCAAAACAATCCCCAAATCTTTACTGGTCAGTTGTTTTTAAACCCCCCATCGTTGGAAGTCAGTGCAACATAAACCCCCCTAAGTCAGTGGCATTTTAAACCCCCCAACCAATCCCACAGTCATTCGTGATCAGTGGCATTATAAACCTCCACCCTCTCCCCTATAATTGGTGAGTCAGTGGTCAGTGGCACTTTAAATCCCCCCAAAACAATTCCACAGTATTTGGTGGTCATCATCCTTTAGGTCCCTTTACAGGCGGATCCACTCAGCGGACTCCACTAGCTCAGTGGGGGATTGCTCCGTTGATCCCCGCTGAGCAGGCGGATGACAGGTCCGTCTCCGCTCACTGTGCAGGGACAGACCTGTCAGAGCCCTGTTGTTCTCTATGGGAGGATCGGATGAAAACGGACAGTGTGTCCGTCCGTTTTCATGCGATCCCATCCGATCCAATTCGCTGGATGGTTGACGAACGTATGGCCATCTGTCTGTTTTCACTGATCTTGTCGGATCGGATGGCAGGCGGGTGGCACATTTCTGCTGACATCCGCCAGCCCATACAAGTCAATGAGTGGCCCGCTCAGATCCGACTGAAAAATAGACAGGTGGATCTTTGCGGGTCGATCATATGAAAGGGGCCTAAAAAACCTCTATCCAACCCCCACCTTGAATCGCAGCCTTCTGTTCGGCAGCCTGGAGGGCTTTTCTACTTCACATTTTTGATCAGATTTAAGTAAAGAAAATATCACTGTGATGGCCAATCACAGTGATCAAAAGTTACACGTAGGGTTGTCCCGATACCACTTTTTTAGGACCGAGTACAAGTACCGATACTTTTTTTCAAGTACTCGCCGATACCGATACTTTTTTTTTAATGTCACGTGACAGTGGGTTTTTTTTTAACAGTGCTTTCTTTTTTTTCGGGGGGGGGGGGGGGTGAACGGTGTATATGTGTTTTTTTTTTTATTTTTTACAATAACATTTTTTTTATTCTTTATTGCAATATGTGTTTTTTTTTTTTGTTTTGTTTTTTAATCAGCCCCTGTTGGGGGGCTTTGGTGAGATATCAGGGGTCTTAACAGACCTCTGATATCTCCCCCTTGAGACAGAGAAAGAGAAAGAGACCGAGGATAGAGATTCCCCAGTCCCTTTCTCTGCAGCCTCAGCTGCACTGAGAATGAATGGAGAGAAGAGAGCGGCTCCTCTCCATTCATAAACTGACACATCGTAATCACAGGAGACTCTGTCCATTCACAAAGGAAGGAGGAGGGGGACGGCGGAACGGAGGGGGACAGCGGAGGGGGACAGAGAAGGAGAGGGAAACGGCGGAACAGAGGGGACAGCGGAGAGACACAGCAGAACGGAGGGGACAGTGGAGGGGGACAGAGAAGGAGAGGGGAATGGCGGAACGGAGGGGACAGCGGAGGGGGACAGAGAAGGAGAGGGGAACAGCGGAACAGAGGGTACAGCGGAGAGGCACAGCAGAACAGAGGGGACAGAGAAGGAGAGGGGGATAGCAGAACGGAGGGGACAGCAGGGGGGGACAGAGAAGGAGAGGGGAACGGCGGAACGGAGGGGGCATGGAGGAGGATGCAGTGACAGTCATCGGTGACCGATCACCGCTGTATGTCACTAAAGCCGCTGAAAGCCGCTGGGGGAGAATCTTGTAACTCCCCCACGCGCCGATCACAGCTGACTTCCCGGTATCGGCGGAAGCATCGGGAGCTTTTGCCCGAGTACAAGTACTTGGGCAAATGCTCGGTATTGGTGCCGATACCGATACTAGTATCGGTATCAGGACAACCCTAATTACAGGTGATTAAAACATGTACAAAGTATATGACAGCATAATGACATGGACATTCTCTGTACTGTTCATTTAAGTACAAGAGACTCCATTTTGCTCTGACTTTTGTGTTCTGTAACCTTCACCTAACACACAGTCACATCTCCTACTAAAAGCTCTCTACTCCCCCCTCCCTTCTCAATGTTTTATTTTTACAATTGTTCTATTTGTTAGTTTTTAATAACATCTCACACCACCCCTTTCTTATCTATGTATAAAATAACATGTAACAATAAATTTTGACACTGAACGGACATTTTAAACACAGTGATGGAGTCCTGTGAATCTGTTCCTGCAGCTGCAGTATTAACTTTGTTTTAGAGACTCAATCAGAAAACAATCATAACAATCTTGGCGAGCCAGCCAGGAGTTTGGCAGAGTCTCCAGAAGGAAGCGCGCTTCGATCGGGATCATCAGGAAACGCAGACCTCAAATGCTGGCTAGGTAAGCTGCCCTTAAGCTTGCTATATTTCTGCCTTTTCCTATGTATCCTATCTGTCAGTTCTCAAGGAAACCAGACCACTCTGGGACCTTTCTGGTTGGGTAACGTGTGTGTGAATGTGTGTGTGTCTCCCTTCATGGGTTGGACTGTGTGTGGATAGGGAAAATCCTCTGCAGTTCCCTGCATTGACTCCTTGTGGGCGACCTGGGTCAGAGGCGCATGGTAGGGTCAGATAAAACTCACAGAGAAGAGAAGAGACGAGGAGGGTCTCATAATGAGTGTTTTGTCATAAACCCCTTCTATCCACGTAGATAAGTGGAGACTATTCTTGTAAATCTGCAGATTTGCTGTACTATTTGTTTTAGAGGCAAGAGGGTATAGGCACAAGTAGGGACGACTGGCCAGTCATTATGGGCATTAAATCAATTAAGGGAATGAAAGCTGAGAGGCCTTCAGAAAATGCCCAGCGCAAGATGAGCGCTAGAGAATATCTGAACCGAAGGTACGGTTCCGCCTACACTGAGCACCTAGATAAAGGGGTAGAATGGACAAAGGGAACAGCTAAACCTTTAAAATCTGAAGGGACTTTTGATTTAAAAGTATGGTAAACTTTTCTGCACGATTATGGCCCACTACTGTGCAGTGAAGGAACGTGGAGAATAGCTTGCACATGGGAGACAGAAGCTAAAGTAGCAAATCAAATTGGCTTGATGGAGATAAAAAAAAGTACTGCCCAAATTTACTACGTTTGGCCAGAAGACTCTGTAGAGGAGGACCCCCCACCTTATGTGGCTGCCAGTTTGGCTTTAAGGGGTCCACGCACAAAAGCAAAGGAATTAGATTACATGGAACACACAAAAGATGAGCTGGGCAATATAGTAGAGAGCAGAGGTTTAACAGCCCCATATCAACCTACAAAGAGGGTTTTGGCTCGTATCCTAGAAACAGAAGATTGGCATAAATCAAAAGGCACATATGCAAAACTAGATCTCTCTGAACTTAAGGCTTTGGCCAGAGAAAGAGAGATAGAGTCTGAACTTCCGGAGCAAACCATAATTTCCAAATTGTGTCAGCAAGATGAAGAGAGAAGGAAGGGAGACGCCACCCCTTCCGCCCCTGGCACAGAGCAATCTGTTGTAGTTTATCCTGTCAGAACCCAATTCGTTTTTGAAGGTAATGCTGTTGAAAGTAAGTCTCAAATTAAATGGCATGAACCTTTTAGTCCCCAAGATATGAGAGCCATATTAGAGGGATTGGGAGATCCTAGAAAGAATCCAATTGGGTTTGCAAATAGACTTAGCGCTGCACAGGAAGCATATGAGGCTTCTGCTACTGACATTCATCAGCTTCTTATTAAAGCAGTGGGAAGCAACATGTCTGGCTATATACTTAAAGAATGTGGTGTAGACGTCAAAAATCTAGGTAAGATGGTTAGTGGACGGGAGGTTTGTGAGAAATTGAAGGAAAAATTGTCCCAAATATATGGACAAACCAGACATGCTGAATTTACGAATGCTAAGCAAGGGAAAGAGGAAGCAGCAGGGGCTTATTGGAGGCGGTTAAGCGATATGGTTGAGGAAGCAGGCATTAAAATAGAGGAAGAGAAGGCAGGAGAAACTGCAAGTTCATCTACACAACTGGTGAAACAAAGGTTTCTTGACGGTTTTATACCCCAGTTGAAAGAAAAGTTGTTCACAGCAATGCCTGAGGCAGGCAATATGTCTATTCGAGACGTCCTGCCTATCCTGTTATCCATAGAAAAAAGGATTAACCAAAAAGACAAAAAACCCAAGGTTATGTACATGGGGAAGCAGAGAGGAAGAGGAAGAGGCAAAGGCAATTTCAGAAATCATAGCAATCGGGGATCAGTTATATGCTACAATTGTGATGGGGAAGGACACATAGCCAAATACTGCCATCTTCCTGAACGTAGACTGGAAAAGAGCTTAGTGGCACCTCATGCTGATCCCAGTTCTCTGCCAAAAGCAGTGGATCAGGCATAGGAAAATGGCATGCCAGCATCAATCATGTTAAATAGGGGAGACAATGGTCCTGAAGCCAGAGTAAAAGTATTTTTACAAGAACTCCCCTATCCTTTAGGAGAAACAGAATTAACCTGTTTAATCGATACTGGTGCAAGCCGAAGTGTTTTTAATATAGAGGACTTACCTCCAGGATTATTATCTACAAATGTTATCTCTGGTGTTGGCCTAACTGGGACCTCTACTGATTTGGTTGAGTCCAAGCCAGTCTTTTGGGAGCTGACATTTTGAACCAAGTTTTAGCAAACATAGACTACACTCCTACAGGAGTCCAAGTGGTCAGTAGTCTGTCAGTAGCAGTTTTAAATTCTGCCTGTGGAGTATTTTTAATCCAGGACTCCACTCCACCATTTCCACCAGAATTGAAAGTGATTCCCACTGAATTATGGGCCACCAGCAAATATGATGTAGGTCTGCTGGATTGCACCCCAGTCATGATAAAAATTAAACCAGGAGCCCATCTCCCACAGATTAAACAGTACCCACTGAGTATTGCTCAGACTGAGGGGATAAAGCATGAAATCACTCAACTGAAAGCAGCACGGGTTTTTGTACCAATTAAGTCCCATGTCAATACACCCCTGTTCCCAATTGCAAAGAAGCCAGACAAGAAGGGTGGGCAGGTGACATACCGCATGGTGCATGATTTGAGAGCCATTAACAATAGAATTGAGGCAGATACCCCGATCGTGCCCAACCCCGCACTTTACTAAGTGGAATACCTGCCTCCAGCATCTGCTTTACAGTGATTGATCTTGCAAATGCTTTCTTTTCGGTGCCCCTGCACCCAGATTGCTGGCACCTTTTTTCATTTACCCATGACGCCCAAAAGTTAGCATGGACAAGATTGCCCCAAGGCTGGGTCAGTAGCCCCTCTGAATATAATACTGCATTAAAGCAAGTATTGGACCAATGGTCCCATTCACACCCAAACGCAGTTTTGCTTCAGTACATAGACAATTTGCTTATTTGTTCTGATACAAAGGATATTTGTAGCAGAGAAACAGTAAGCCTTCTCATGTTTCTCTATAACAGTAACAACAAAGTTAGTAAAGATAAACTACAATACTGCCAAGAGAAAGTGATCTTCCTGGGTCACTGCATTTCACATGGATTCCGTCACCTAACCCCAGATCGAGTTAAAACTCTACAAAACTTTGAAAAGCCAAGAAATGTACGGCAACTACGTGCCTTCCTGGGGTTAGTGGGATATTGTAGGGACTGGATTCCAAATGCATCAGAACTTATGGCTCCTCTATATGAGGCTACCACTAGAAACCCTTTCAAACTCACATGGGACAATGAATTGCAGATAAAGGAGCTTATTAAAATTTTGTATGAAGCTCCCGCCATTGGACTTCCTGACTATACTAAGACTTTCTCATTATTCTGTCATGAAGTCAATGGATTTGCTGCAGGTGTACTCACCCAGCTACATGGAGACAAACAGAGGCCTGTAATGTATGTATCAGCCTCATTAGACCCTGTCATCAAAGGCTCCCCCAGTTGTATGCGAGCCATAGCAGCCTGCATTTTGCTGCTAGACAAAGTAACTGAGCTTGTACTAGATTCTGCTCTGATCCTGTATGTTCCACATGCAGTACAGGAAATCATGAATCAAGTAAATATCAGACATGTGTCTGCCAGTAGATTTGACAAATACCAGTCTGCTCTTTTTGCTCCATCTAATTTGACAATCAAACGATGTGTTACTTTAAATCCGGCTACTCTTCTTCCTATAATTGATGAGGAAGATGCAACAAATGGTACTGATGTAGAACCTGAGAGTTTTTCTCATGATTGTATGGCTCTGATGGAGGTAGAAAGGGCCTCTGTCACACCAGCAAAAGATGAGCCTTTATCAGATTGTGACACACACTAATTCGTAGATGGTTCCAGATTTTATACTGATGATTGTCAACCACACACAGGGTTTGCTGTAACCACTACAGACACCATTTTACATCAGGAAGCATTGACACCCCAGATGTCAGCACAGGAAGTGGAGTTGTGTGCTGTAGTCAAAGCATGCCATCTCCTAGAGAATCAAAGGGGAAATATTTACACTGACAGCAGATATGCGTTTGGAATAGCTCACGATTTTGGGCCTATTTGGAAAGCACAGAACTTTCTGACTAGTGCAGGGAAGCCAGTGAGACATGCAAACTCATAGAGCAGCTATTTGAGGCCTTTCAGAAACCAGCAGAAGTTGCCATCTTGAAGGTAAAAGGACATGCAAGGGGAAAGGACATGACAGCCAGAGGAAATGCTTTAGCAGACCAAGCGGCAAAGGATGCTGCCCTTATGGCATTTGGAGTCACACCCACTGTAGGGGTCGCCCAGGTAGCGGGGACAGATTCCCCTCATCAAGAGCAGTGGGATGTAGAAACTCGAATTCAGTTGCAGAACCAGGCCCCTGATGAAGAGAAAGATAAGTGGATCAAATGTAATGCTACCCAAAATCAGCAGGGCCTGTGGAGCGCTGACAACTGGTGGTGTCTACCCAGGAGCCTGTACCCAGTTTTAGCACAACTGGCACATGGCGTCAGTCATCTTTCTAAGGGCGTGATGGTGGCACTTACTGACTGCTATTGGATAGCACCTGGATTTAGTGCATTTGCAGCCAGGTTTTGTGCTTCATGTCTCACTTGTGCTCTGTACAATGCAGGGAGGCCTGTCCATGTTCCCCAAAAGCATTCTCCTAAGCCAGATTTCCCTTTCCAAAGAATTCAAATAGACTACATTCAGATGCCCAGGATAGGCACCTATGAGTTCGCTTTAGTGTGTATTGACATGTTCTCAGGTTGGCCCGAGAGCTGGCCTGTAGCTAAAGCAAATGCAAAAACAACAGCAAAGAAAATTTTGAATGAAATAGTTTGTAGATATGGAGTTCCTGAAACTATTGAGATTGACAGAGGAACCCATTTTACTAATTAAGTAATGAAAGAGGTTATGGAAGCCCTTCACATACAGCAAGCTTTCCATACACCTTATCATCCACAAAGTAGTGGTAAAGTTGAGAGACTTAATAGAATTTTGAAAAACAGATGTGCAAAAATTAAAGCAGATACAGGAAAAGGATGGGTGGAAGCTTTGCCATTAGCCCTATATTCTCTACAAACTACCCCTAAACAGCCACATGGGCTGTCCCCTATGAGATTTTATTTGGAGGGCCAACCAAAACAGGGCTATATTTTCCCCAACAGTTACAGGCTTCTCACTCTAGTCTGTTAGAATATGTTCAGATTTTGCAAATAACATTGAATAAAATACATGAAGATGTTTATAAATCTATCCCCGACCCAGAATCTGTTTCACGTATTCACAGAATCCAACCAGGTGATTGGGTGGTGGTCAAGCGATACGTCAGAAAGCCGCTAGAACCAAAATTTGACGGACCACATTTGGTGCTTTTGACAACCGGTTTTGCTGTCAAGTTGGACGGAAAGCCCACCTGGATTCACGCCAGTCACTGCAAGAAAATCCTGAAGTGATGATATCCTTTGAAAAAATGATGATGAAGTTTCTTTCTTTTTTTTGTTTGTGAGAACTGAGACATGGAAAAATAATACTTTCATCCAAATGTTAAAATTGTATGCAACCCATAGCAATGCTAGTAACTGCTGGGTGTGTTCTCACTTACATCCCCAAACAGGAACAATACCCATGATAGCAAAGCCTCTCAACTTCACTGATCTAAACAGGAACAGAATAAATGGCTCATACATCGTCTCCACAGCTAATGAGCACAGATCAGTAACTTTGATGCTTTCAAAACAGATAAACACTCCACCGTTTTGTTTAAACATTACATGCCCGTTTAACACTAAATGTACACGGTTGGGCAATTCAGATTGCACCGGAGCAAAAATTACAGTTTATGGAGGAAACTATGGTCAATATTATTATATCCCAGATCCAGAACTAAATAGAAGCTTTATAGTACAAATTGCTCACAGTTCCCAATATGTGAAAATATCGGTTACCTAAGATTCCATGTTATTGCTTCCAGTTTCTTAGGAGCAGGCATATCATCCATACGTAGAGGGTTATGTTATGTATGTGTAAATAAAGCTTACACCTGGCTTCCTACTAATTTTACAGGTACATGTTATTTTGGAAAGTTAGCACCTGCTTTGGCTGTTCGCAAAGATACAGTGCGACCAGATCAAAATCCAGAATACCCTTTAGTGTTCAAAAGAGAGCTGTTCACTGAAGGTGACATGGCATGGTCATGGTTCCCTTCCTGGACAGGATGGCGAAGTGAAGCAATGAAAAGAATAAATAATTACACTAGAATTGTGGATGAGATTATTAACCTTACTACCACTGATATAGGTTTATTAAATGAAGAAATGGCTCAGCTTAAAAAAGTAGATTAGAGCACAGATTAACGCTAAATTATCTCACTGCAGCTCAAGGTGGGATGTGTAAGGTATTTTACACTGACTGTTGTATATACATTTCTGATAATGAGGACATTAATAAAGGGCATCTTGCTAAGATAAGAGAACTACAGAATAAGGCCAGAGATATTGCTAAAGATGGATGGAAACCCTTTCAGGGTTTAGGAGGTTTTGGTGACTTTTTATATGGCATAGCAACATGGTTACAGAAACTAGGCGCTTACATTGTGATATTCCTATTTCTCATATTTGTTATTTACTTCCTCATCAGGCTATGTCTCTGTGTGACTACCCGCTGTACCAACAAATGTACCACCAGCCCTGATGAACCCATTATTGTGAGAAAGTTAGGAGAGAGCTGAACAGGACGCCGTCTCTCTACGCCAATGTAACAGGAGTTACCAGCATCCGGCTGAATGTGATGCGGAGAAGAATGGTGTCAAATAAACAAAAGGAGGGAAATGACATGGACATTCACTGTACTGTTCATTTAAGCACAAGAGACTCCATTTTGTTCTCACTGTTGAAATGTGTTCTGTAACACACAGTCACATCTCCTACTAAATGCTTTCTACTCCCCCCTCCCTTCTCAATGTTTTATTTTTGTAATTGTTCTATTCGCTAGCTTTTAATAATATATTTCTATTTGTTAGTTTTTAATAACATCTCACACCACCCCTTTCTTATCTATGTATAAAATAACATTTAAATATATAAGTGTTTCACCAGACCTGCAGAAACACTGCTCAGCGCCAGGCCACTAAACAGATCCAAAATGTAGATATATAAAAATATTTAAAATACTAATGAACATTCAAAAGTGCATAAATGTAAATAAACATCAATATGCGACTATAAATTATTCACAAACAAATAAATGAGATTACACTCCACTTTGCCTGTTTAAGCAGAGAGAAAATCTAGTAAAAGCAGCTGTCTCAAACCAAATAAAACAATGTTAAATCTGTGTTATAAAGTAATCCAATTAGACTAAATCATCACACTAGACAGCGCTAATGTTGAGCAATTGAAACATGTGGCCAACAACACATAAAAAGGAAAATCCTATAACAGAAAAGTCCCTTAGAAGAAACTCCCTTATATAGGGTAGTGATGTAAAATTCAGGGTGTAGTTCAGATAATTATCAGGTGATCATGAAAACAGTCCTCCACATGCACCTTCCACCGATCACTACGAAATCCACCCGGTGACAAACACTCTCCCCCTAGGGGGTTAAACTCACCAGAAATGGGGAGCAATAAAGCATTCAGAGTCAGCACTCTTTATCAGCAGTTTGTTGCCAACATCACTGTATGTAGGGTCACAGATTTTCAGGGCTCATATTGAATCAAAGAAAACGGAGAGAAAAGTGCACATAGCGTAATCCCGTTTATTGACTCAGAATCCCTTCCACAAAGACAGACAGAAAACCCCCCTTCAATAAAATACGTACATCAAATAAGATTAAAAGTGAGCAATCAATCGAACAGGCAGGTAGTGTAAGTGTGTCAACTTCACCAAGAAATGTCAGCGCCGCTACACAGGAGAAGATGGATACTTCCTGGTTGTGCAGATGACTCAGGTGGAGCGCACACGTCACTTCCTACGTCGCGTTAGCCACGCACTGACGCGTTTCGTCATATCCTTGACTTCAACAGAGGGCGTGGCTACACGACGAGATGGCCAGCTTAAATATCCCTCTACAGCCCGCCCAGCCAATCACAGCAAGACTCGGGTGCCGGCGGGTGCACGTCGCCGGCCCCAGCCTCACTGACGGCTTATCCTAGACAGTGTAGAGGGACATATGGGCACTGCACATATCTAACATATTGAACAAGCACATACAATAAAGCTGATCACAAAATGGGCATAAGAAGACTTGTAATAAATACATTTGTCAATAACATCAGCTAATCATATGCATCCTAACATTATGAGTTGACATTCACCAGCAACAAGTGCTATTCCAAAAACGCACCATAGATAAAATACCAGTGATGCATTTTACAGTCATCTTTGGTAAATCTAAAAACGAACACAATGGTTAAAAATAAATGTACACAATATAAGTGTAAATAAAAACCCTAAAAAGGTTGTATTCTAAAGACATTACTGCACTATTACGCACATGTACACAATAAAAACAATGTCTTAATATATATATAGAAAAAAGAGGGAACATCAGAGCATTAATAATGCTAGATAGAGTCCTCTCACAGTCATCATCAAGCTATAAGGCTATTGCTAGTTTTAATGGTTAAACTAAAACCAAAAAATGATCAAAGAAAAAAACAAACAAAGAAAAAAACATAGAAGGAGGATAAAAAATCGCATAGTAAAGGAGGCTAAGAAATCGCAAAATAATGTAAAGGCAAAATTAATCGATATCTTTTTTAAAAAAATCAGTAGTCATATAGGAGGCACTACTGTAAGGAGAACAAGAATATACCATAGTAAAGGAGGCTAAAAAATCGCATAATAATGTAAAAGCAAAATTGATCCAAATCTTTTTTTATAAAAATTCAGTAGTCATACAAGATGCACTACTGTAAGAAGAACGAGCATATACCAAAGGTATAAGACACTTAAACAACATCACAGGAGCAACGTCAGACTGCCTGCAGAATCGCTGATATTAGATGGATAAGGTCAACCGTTAATCGCAGATATTAATAATCACTTAGAAAACAGTTGATATCTAGGTCAACGTTTAGTCCCCTTGGCGATAAAGTATCAGCCAAGAAGATCCACTGGGTCTCTCTTCTTGACAGATCCCGAATTAAGTTGGAACCCCTCCATTTTGGCTTCAAATGATCTGCACCCCAAAATTTGAGGCCCGAAGGATCTTGGTTATGTTTTAACTTGAAATGAAGCGATACATTGTGGTCTTTGTACCCAATTTTTATGTTTGCTATGTGTTCTGCGATTCTGACCCTCAACAGCCTTTTGGTGCGTCCTATATAAATAAGGCCACAAGGACATTGCATAGCGTACACGACATAAGCCGTGTTGCACGTAATGAATTCATTTATAGTGAATTCTCTACCATTAGAAGTAGATGTGAAGCTTTCCAGAGCCCTCATTGGTCTGCCAACTTCCCTATATGCACGGCATCTCCTACAGCTGTAGAACCCTTTTTTGTCCCAGAAGGTTAGAGGTCTGGAAGGGGGATCAAGTACTTTCCGCACTATCCTATCCGCAAAGCTGTGAGATCTTCTATAAATAAATTTGGGCCTACACGGTAGGGATGGGCACAATGTTTTATCCATGCGTAGCACATGCCAGTGGGCATTGAAAATGTCTTCCACCTCCCTATATTGGGAGTGAAAACCTGAGATAAAGCTCCACTCATAGTTGTCACTATTCTGGACCTTTGGTCGATCAACTAAAAAGGAATCTCTGGGTCGCACAGCCAACTCCTGAATAGTGGAGTCCAAAGCCCCCTCCACATATCCCTTTTCCACAAACTTTTTTTTGACAACCTGGGCCTGCCTTAGGAAGTCAGCATCCTCAGAACAGTTCCTTTTTACCCTAGTGAACTGACCCTTAGGTATGTTTTTCAACCACTTAGGGTGATGCCCGCTACTAATAGGCAAGTAACTGTTAGAGTCTGTGGGTTTAAAGTAAACTTTAGTACCCAGTCCGTCACCTTGTCTAAAGATGTTTACATCCAAAAAATGAATGTCATTTTGACTAAAATCGCTGGTCAGCCTGATGTTGTTATTATTGGAATTAAGTTCATTCAGGAATTCCTGCAAGCTATCACTGGACCCTTCCCAGATAAAAAACAGGTCGTCTATGTACCTCTTATATAACAAAAGCTGAGTGCGGGCAGTGGAGAATATCGTTTTATCTTCCCATACCCCCATAAACAAATTTGCTATGCTTGGGGCAAATTTTGCCCCCATAGCAACACCTCTACGTTGGGAGAAAAAATGCCCATCAAACCAGAAAAAGTTATGGCTTAGACAGAAGTCTAATGCGTTTCTAATAAAAACTTTCTGATTATGTGGCAAGTCATCCCGCTGGCAAAGAGCCCAATTAAGGGCTAAGAGGGCATCATCGTGTTGTATGATTGAGTAGAGAGATGCCACGTCAGCTGTTACTAGGTAAAGTTCTTGTTTCCCTGTTAAATTCACCTGTTGCAGGATCTGCAGGAGACTCTTAGTGTCTCTCAAATATGCCTTAGTGCGTATAACACTTTCCTGAAGGAAGCGGTCAAGGTACTGGCCCATC